>CM039672.1:60440490-61040490 GCA_022496015.1 Hordeum marinum
AATATATGAAACTAGTCCCAAAGTGATAGATATTCAAGAAGGATACAATAAAAACTTTCATGAAGATCATTGGACAAATTAAACCTGATTCCTTTTAATAGTTTTGAGACATGATGATAGTAATATGTGAGTCATGTTGGTGAGTAATTATGCTTTAGTAAGAATATTGGTGTTAAAGTTTGTGATTTCCTATGCAAGCACAAAAGTCAATAGTTGTGCAATGAAATTACATCCTACTTATGGTGCATTATTCAGTGTTAGTTATGCTTAATGCTCGCTTATGTGAATTTTTGTTTCTTGGTTGGTCGCTTCTCAATCTATTTGCTAGCCATCACTTGTACTAAGTAGAATACTACGTGTGCATCCAAAATCCTTAAAATCACTTTTGCCATATGAGTCCACCATACCTACATATATGCAGTATTTACATGTCGTTCCAAGCAAATTTTTATGTGCCATCTTTAATTTTCAAAATGAATTTTCTTTTTGTGTGCTCGTACTGCTCATGAAGAGAAAGTGTGTGACCAATATTTTTCCATGCTAGATGTGTTATTCTCAAGATGAGTGTTTATTCACTTGTCATTGCACGAGAGTACGGCGGTAATATGGATGCCCAGTCCCGAAATGAAAAAGAAATTTACTTTATGTTGTTGAATAATAATTTCCTTAGAAAGTGTTGATATAGAAGGCAATCGTGGATTCGGCTAGTGATATGTCTCAAACGTATCTACTTTCCCTAAACATTTTGCTCTTGTTTTGGACCCTAATTTGCATGATTTGAATGAAACTAACCCGGACTGACGCTGTTTTCAACAGAATTACCATGGTGTTGTTTTGTATAGAAATAAAAGTTCTCAGAATGGAACGAAACTTTTTGGAGAATTATTTCATAATATTTGAGGAATATTGGAGCCAAAAGCCACCAGAGAGGGGGCCGGGGTGAGGAACACCCACCAGGGCGTGCTAGGCCCCCCTGGCGTGACCTGGTGGGTGGTGCTCACCTCATGGGGCCCCTGACCATAATTCCAGCACTATAAAATCCCGAATTTCCAGAAAAAATCAAGGAGAAATTTCATCGCGTTTCACGATATGGAGCCGCCACCACCTCCTGTTCTTCATCGGGAGGCCAGATCTGGAGTCCGTTTGGGGCTTCGGGGAGGGGAATCTTCGGTCTTCGTCATCACCGACCCTTCTCCATCACCAATTACATGATGCTCCTCACAAGGAGTGAGTAATTCCTTGTAAGCTTGCTGGTCAGTGAGGAGTTGGATGAGATTCATCATGTAATCAAGTTAGTTTTGTTAGGGCTTGATCCCCAGTATCCACTATGTTCTGAGATTGATGTTGTTATGACTTTGCCATGCTTAATGCTTGTCACTAGGGACCGATTGCCATGATTTCAGATTTGAACCGTGTATGTTATCATCATTATATCTATGTTCTTGATCCGATCTTGCCTAGTCATATGCATCTATTACATGTTATGATCCGTCAACCCCATAGTGACAATATTTGGGATACTTCACGGTGATAACTGTAGTTTGAGGAGTTCATGTATTCACTGTGTGTTAATGCTTTGTTCCCGTTCTCTATTAAAAGGAGGCCTTAATATCCATTAGTTTCCTTATGGACCCAGCTGCCACGGGAGGGTAGGCCAAAAGATGCCATGTAAGTTCTTTTCCATAAGCACGTATGATTATTAACAGAATACATGCCTACATTGCATTGACGAACTAGAGCTAGTTCTGTGTCGCCCTAGGTTATGATTGTTATATGGTGATTATCATCCAACGAATACACTGATCCAGTGCCTACGAGCTTTCCACATATCGTTCTTGCTAAGTTATACTACTGCTATTATTGTTGCACTTGCTACAAAACTACTACTACTGCTGCTATCGCTACTGTTACTATTACTATCAAACTATCATATTATTATGCTACTGATCACTTTGCTGTAGATATTTATCTCCAGGAGTGGTTAATTGACAACTCAACTGAAAATACTCTCAAATATTCTTTAGCTCCCCTTGTGTTGAATACTCTACCCTCGAAAACGGTTGCGATCCCCTATACTTGTGGGTTATCAAGACCTTTTTCTGGTGCCGTTGCCGGGGACCATAGCTATAGTTGATGAGTCACTTGACATTTATACCAATTGATCACTATGAAGAATCTTAATGATACTAAAACCAAGTTTTTTCCCTCTACTACGAGGGGAGCTAAGGAACTGCCATCACACTCTGCACTTGATTCACCTTCTGTTATGAGTAAACTTGCAACAACACCACATGCTATTAATCGTGATATTAATGATGCTACTTCTGCTATGAATGATGCTTATGATGATACTAGTACCATGCTTGATGATACCGTGCCACTAGATGAATTTCTTGATGAACAAATTGCTAGAGCTAGAGAGAATGAAATCATTGAAGCTGATGAAACTGCTGAAACCGATGAGATCTTTGAAATGATAATTATGAAACACCTATTAGGCCTAGATCACCTAGATTTGAAATGCCTAAGATACCTGAAGGTTATGCTTTGGATGGAGAAATAGCTAGAGAGATTCTTGCTTGCAAGGATAGAAATGATCTTAAGAAACTACTCCGTAAGTATAAAGAAAAGACTTTGAATGCTAAATGAAATGTGATCCTAAGTTTGCTACTTCACCTATCTTTGTTACCGATAAGGATTATGAATTTTCTGTCGACCAAGAGTTAATTACTTTGATTGATTCTGATCCTTTTCATGTCTATGAATCTAGAACTGTGGTAACACATCTTACTAAGCTGAATGATATAGTCACCCTGTTTGCTCGTGATGAGAAGATTCGCTGCTATTATATTCTCAAATTATTTCCGTTCTCATTAAAGGATGATTACTCCTGGTTGTGTGCGTAGTCCCCAGGATATGATTTACTACTTCTCTGGAAAAAAATCCTGCTCATAAGAAACAAGCTGCCTTACAGGAAATATTTAACTTTATGCAAATTGGAGAATAGAGTCTCCCACAAGCTTGGGGGAGGCTTCTCCAATTGCTTAATGCTTTGCCTGATCATCCACTTAAGACAAATGAAATACTTGATATCTTCTATAATGGACTAACTGATGTATCTAGGGACCTCCTAGATAGTTGTGTTGGTTGTGTTTTTAGGGAACAAACTGTCAAATAAGCTGAGGAACCATTGAATAATATATTGAAGAATTATGATGATCGGACTCTCCCTAAACCACCACTTGAACCCACTCCGAAGAAGAGGGGTATCTTATTTCTCAGTCCTCAAGATATGCAAGAGGCAAAGAAATGTATGAAGGAAAAAAGTATTAAAGCCGAGGATGTTAAGAATTTACCACCTATTGAAGAAATACATGGCCTTGACACACCACCACCTCCACAAGTGATAGAGGTAAATTCTCTACTAAAGTTTGATGAAGGTGATATCCCTTACAATAAACATCCTATTCAATGGTTATATGAGTTTGATAACTACATTAGGAAACAAGACCACTTCAATGCAAATGTTCTGAAACAATTGAAATATAATTCTGATATGATTGCTCACTTGAGTGACTTGTTATTTAGAATCAGTAATGATGTTAGAGGTGTAGGAAAACATGCCTCTATGGTTCAAACTTGAAATCACATTTGCTCCCTTGGTGGTTTTGGTAATTCATAACAACATATAAGTCATTGAACTAATGTTTCCATCAAGTATGTTTTAGGAAAAGTTCAATGATGGGTTGGCAAAAAGGATTGTGGAATACCCCAAGATGCAAGGAAATAGGTTGGCAAAGCTTCAACCAAGAGGACTCTGCATTTTATATTTGTGAGAAATCACCTTGAGTCCATAGGAAAGCCAATACTATTAAAAGGGGGTAAGGTCTTGTTGGTGAACAAAATGCTCATACGTGCACAAGTGATAGTCACCAAAGACACCCACAATCTCTCCCACCAAAGTTCGTCCAAAGCCGAACACTTAAAATCGGTGCAACCAACATTCTACATTCGTTGCCACCGATTCCAAACCCTAGATAGACTCAGCCAAACCCTAGCTTTTCGGTGCAACCAATACTGCATTTGTTGCCACCGAGTTGGGTTGCCAACTTTCTACTATGAAAGTTCACAGTTTCAGTCCCTTCGAGATTGTTGAATCGGCGTCACCAAGATTGGGCATTCTGACCGTTGGTCACCTTGTTGGTGCAACCGAGATTCCTATATCGGTCTCACCGAGATTCAAAAGTTGCCACCTTTTGGTCACTTCGGTACCATCGAGATTAACACATCGGTGTCACCGAGTCTCACTTATTGTGTGTAATGGTTGGATTTTTGGGGATGCCTATATATACCCCTTCACCACCACCTACTCGAAAGATAAGCACTCAGAACCATTCCATACCCATCCTAACAGTTTTCTAAGAGAGAACCACCTACCCTTGTGTTGAGGTCAAGATTTTCCACTCCAACCATACGAATCTTGATTTCTAGCCTCCCCAAGTTGCTTTCCACAAATCCCATCTCTTCTACCAAGCCATATTTGTGAGAGAGTGATTGTGTTTTGAGGATTCTATCATCTTGAAGTACAAGATCAAGGAGTTCATCGACATTACCGAGCCTATTACCTTTTGGAGGTTGGTGCCTTCTAGATTGGTTAGGTGTCGCTTGGGAGCCTCCTACTCCGTGTTGTGGAGTGAACCAAGAAGTTTGTAAGGGCAAGGAGATCGCCTACTTCGTGAAGATCTACCCATAGTGAGGCTAGTCCTTCGTGGGCGAAAGCCGTCATGGTATAGTCAAGGTTGCTTCTTCGTGGAACCCTCCGTGCGTAGAGCCCTCCGTGGACTCTCGTGACCGTTACCCTCCGTGGGTTGAAGACTCCATGAACGTGGATGTACAATAGCGCCACCTATCGGAAACCATGGGAAAAATCATCGTATCACCAATTGCGTTTGCTTTTCCTACCCTCTCTACTTACATGTGCAATGTCTTTACTTTCTACTTCTATAATCTTAGACATGCATGTGTAGGGTGTACTTGACATACTATGAATGCTAAAATCTGCCAAGAATTAAAATTGGGAAAAAGTATATTTTATTTGGTCAAGTAGTCTAATCATCCCCCCTCTAGCACTACTTTCGATCCTATAAGTGGTATCAGAGCTTTGGTCTCCATTGCATTGGTCTCACAACCTAGGAGACGTATGGCGTCTAGTGAGGGAAATTATCACCATAGAGGTCCGTACTTTGATGGCACAAATTTTGCTAGTTGGAATCACAAAATTTAAATGCATTTTCTTGGTCATAACCCCCCATTTGGGCTATTGTTCGTGTTGGTATGCAAGGTGAATTCTTTGCGGAAGGAAAGGAACCCAATCGTGAAGCGACCGCGGATGAGTTGAAGATGTTGCAACTCAATGCTTAGGCATGTGACATTCTCTTCAACTGCCTATGCCCCGAAGAATTTAACAAGATCATCCATCTTGATAATGGAAAAGAGATTTGGGGTACTTTGATTGATATGCATGAAGGTACAGAATCTTTGAGAGGATCCAAGTTGGATGTTCTTCCAAGTCAAGTTGACAAGTTCAAGATGAAGGATGGTGAAGGAGTCACTAAGATGTACTCTAGGCTAGCTCTCATCACCAATGAGATTGCCGGCTTAGGAAGCGAAGAAATGACTGACAAATTCATCATCAAGAAGATACTTCGAGCTTTGGATGATCGACATGACACCGTTACATTGATCCAAATGATGCCCAACTACAAAGATCTCAAGCCAACGAAAGTGATTGGTAGAATTTTTGCTCATGAGATGATACTCAAAGACAAGGAAGAGCTTCACCACAAGTCTAGTGGTGCTTAAAAAGCCACAAGTAATGTTCCCGCTACCTCAAGCAACAACCTTGTCAGAAATGAAGAGATAAGCCTCATGGTCAAGAAATTTAACAAGTTATACAAGAATACAATCAAAGATTAAAGCTCCAACTCAAGATATGAAGAGAAGCGTTTGTCAAGTCATGACCAAAACTGCTACAATTGTGGGAAGCCTAGACACTACTCCAATGAGTGCACGACTCCCTACAAATGAAGAGAAGAGTCACCAAGAAGACGAAGCTCAAGAGATGAGTCACCTAGAAAAGAGAGAAGGAGTAGAGATGATCGTTATGAACGAAGACCCTCAAGGAGAAGTAGGGACTCGGAGAAGAAGGACAAGTACACCAAGAGCTACTCAAGAAGGAAACATCAAGCTCATGTTAGTGAATGGGTTTCCGGCTTCGACTCCGACAACCACTTCGAGACAAGCTATCACTCCAACTCCGACTATAGTCAAAATGAAGGTGTTGCCGGAATTGCACTAGTGACTACCAACTCCTATGATCTATTTGATTCACCAAATGAAGGGAGTGGAAGTTGCTTCATGGCTAAAGGCCCCAAGGTATCACACCCCGAGTATCTTGATTTCAGTAGTGATGAAGATGACTTGTTAATTGAAGATGACTTGCTATTTGACAAAACTAGTAATGTTAGTCAAAATGAACTTGTTAGTACTCACTCTAGTGTAGATAAGTCATGTGATGATGATAAGTTGGAAATAGAACGACTAACTCAAGAACTAAAAACTCTTAAGTTAGATCACGAGTCAACTCTAGAAGATCATAGAGAGCTTGTAAGGACACATGCGAAGCTACACTTCGAGAAGCTCAATTTAGAGCAAGAGAATGAGTTCCTTAAAGCTATCAATGACGATCTTCGAAAGAAGACTTCCTCTTATCTAGCCAAACGACTTCTCTTATCTACATTCATGCCTCAAGTTAAGTCTAAGCAAGCTAGTAACAAAGGAAATAAAGGTTCTTCAACTAGTAGCAATAAAAATGATAAATCCAATGATATTGCTTCTAGTATTTCTCTTGATCCCACTAACTCTTCTCTTAGCCAAGTTACACTTGAGCAAGAAAATGAACTTTTGAAAGGGATTGTAGAGAAAGGTATCTACAAGAGTCTTGAAGGGTGCAAACAATTTGAGGATATTGTACGCAATCATGGAGGATACCGGAAGAATCGTGGTGTTGGCTACTTCAACGCTAATGGAGTTGAATGGGAAGAAGGTCAATACCCCAATCCCAAGTTTGTTCCTCAAAAGGAGAAGTATGAAAATGCTCTTCCTAAGGGAACAAAAGCTCAAGATGACCTTCCACCACAAGACACCAAGCTCAAGGACAAGAACAAGCTTCAAGAGGACATTGACTCATATGAAGATGAATCCCAAGCTTTGGTAAAGTGGGTTACCAAGGCTATTACAAGCTCAACTTCTACAAGTGCTACTTCAACACCAAGGATCTCCATAAACTTGATGTGGGTTCCCAAGAAGAAGAACTAGAGATTTCTTGAGGGGTAACTCCGCCAATGAAATTCACTCATATTCATTATTGGCAAGAACTAGTTGAAAACAACATCAGCATTATGCAATAGTTCAAGGAGTCACACATTCCCTCAAAGGTAAGCAAGGGACAAGGTAATCAACAAGCCAATGGACATCATCACATATGCTTTGCACTCTGTGTCCATAGATATCCTTGTATCTGTTTCTTGTGTGTTGGGACTAACCCATGTAGGTGAGAAGAGTAATGAAACAACAAGGATGCTCCCAACTCTTGGTGATCTTCATTAACTTTGAGCATCCACCACTAGATCACCAACATGAAGTCTTCTTCAACAAAATCCAAGGTTAGTTTATCCCTCTTATGGGGGGATGTCACTGAAGGGGAATGTTGCATGGAAAACAAAATTTTTCCTACGCACACAAAGATCTATCCATGGTGATGAGCATCTACGAGAGGGAGAGTGGATCTACATACCCTTGTAGATCGCTAAGCGGGAAGCGTTAAGAAACGCGGTTGGTGTAGTCGAACGTCTTCGCGATCCAAATCGCCGTGCGTCCCGCGATCCAATCACGATCCGTCCCGCGATCCAATCACGATCTGTCCCACGATCCGATCACGATCGTCCCACGAACTTGATCACGATCCGTCTCACGAACTTGATCACGATCCTTCCGATCTAGCACCGAACGGATGGCACCTCCGCGTTTAGCACACGTACAGTTTGATGACGATCTCCACCGTCTTGATCCAGCAAGAAGGAGTGGAGAGGAAGAAGATTTCTCCGGCAGCCTGATGGCGCTCCGGGGATGGCGGTGGAGCAATTCCGACAGGGCTTCGCCTAAGCACTGTAGAAAACCGATCTAGAGGAGAAACTATGCACTGGAGGAACGGGTAGCACGTGGCTAAAAATCTAGTGCAAAAACCCTCAATACCACCAGTATATATAGGAGGAGAGGAGGAGAGGAGGCAGCTTGGCCTCCAAGCCTCCTAGGCTTCGGCCGAACTAGGAGAGGAGGAGTCCACCTCCTCCACTCCTAGTAGGATTAGGATTCATCTTTTTTTTCCTTTTTTCCTTTTTCCACCTTTTTCCTTTTGGGGTTTCTTCTCCAGCCACATGGGCCTTGTGTGGGAGTTTCCACCAGCCCACTAAGGGCTGATATTCACTCTCCCACAGCCCATGAAGCCTCTTGGGTCGAAATACTCCTCCCGAAGGTCTCCTGGTACACTCCCGGCACTCCCGGTACACTACCGATAAGCCCGGAACTTTTCCGGCGACCAAAACAGGACTTCCTATATATGAATCTTTACCTCCGGACCATTCCGGAGCTCCTCGTGACGTCCAGGATCTCATCCGGGACTCCGAACAAACTTCGGTCACCACCATACATAACTCTATACTACCGAAATGTCACCAAACCTTAAGTGTGCAGACCCTGCGGGTTTGAGAACTATGTAGACATGACCGAGACACCTCTACGGTCAATAACCAATGGTGGGACCTGGATGTCCACATTGGTTCCTACATATTCTACGAAGATCTTTATTGGTCGAACCTCTATGTCAAGGATTCAGTTAATCCCGTATGATGTTCCCTTTGTTCTTCGGTATGTTACTTACCTGAGATTCGATCGTCGGTATCTCCATACCTAGTTCAACCTCGTTACTGGTAAGTATCTTTACTCGTTCCGTAATACAAGACCCCATGACTAATACTTAGTCACATTGCTTGCAAGGCTTATTGTGATGTTGTATTACCGAGTGGGCTCTGAGAACCTATCCGTCACACGGAGTAACAAATCCTAGTCTTGATCCATGCCAACTCAACAGACACCCTCAGAGACACCTGTAGAGCACCTTTATAGTCACCTAGTTACGTTGCGACGTTTGATACACACAAGGTACTCCTCCGATATCAGTGAGTTGCATGATCTCATGGTCATAGGAACATATACTTGACATGCAGAAAATAGTAGCAATAAACTGACACGATCATAATCTACGTTTGTAGTTTGGGTCTTGTCCATCACATCATTCTACTAATGATGTGATCCCGTTATGAAATGACATCTCATGTCCATGGCTAGGAAACCTTAACCATCTTTTAATCAACGAGCTAGTTCACTAGAGGCATACTAGGGACATTGTGTTTGTCTATGTATCCACACATGTATCCATGTTTCCAATTAATACAATTATAGCATGGATAATAAACGATTATAATGAACAAGGAAATACAATAATAAACACATTATTTATTGCCTCTAGGGAATATTTCCAACAGTCTCCCACTTGCACTAGAGTCAATAATCTAGTTCACATCACTATGTGATTTACATTGTAATGAATCGAACACCCATGCAGTTCTGGTGTTGATCATGTTTAGCCCTTGGAATAGGTTTAGTCAACGGATCTGCAACATTCAGATCTGTGTGCACTTTGCAAATATTTATGTCTTTCTCCAAGATGTAATCGCGGATGGAGTTGAAGCGTCGCTTTATGTGTTTGGTCCTCTTGTGAAACCTTGGTTCCTTGGCCAGAGCAATGGCACCAGTGTTGTCACAGAGCATGTTCATTGGATTCAGTGCACTGGGCACTACTCCAAGATCTGTTATGAACTGCTTCATCCGGACACCTTCCTTCGCCGCCTCCGAGGCTGCGATGTATTCCGCTTCGCACGTAGAATCAGCTACCAGGCTTTGCTTGGAACTGCACTAGCTTACCGCTCCCCCGTTAAGAATAAATACGTATCCGGTTTGCGACTTAGAGTCATCCGGATCAGTGTCAAAGCTTGCATCAACGTAACCCTTTACGATGAGCTCTTCATCACCTTCATAAACGAGAAACATTTCCTTAGTCCTTTTTAGGTACTTAAGGATATTCTTGACCACTTGCCAGTGCTCCATTCTAGGATCACTTTGAAACCTTCAGTCCATACTTATGGCAAGGCTAACATCGGGTCTTGTGCATAGCATTGCATACATGATAGAGCCTATGGCTGAAGCATAGGGGATGACACTCATCTTTTCTCTATCTTCTACAGTTACTGGGCATCGAGTCTTACTCAACTTCACACCTTGTAATAATACAGGCAAGAACCCCTTCTTGGACTGTTCCATTTTGAACTTCTTTAAAACTTTATCAAGGTATGTGCTCTATGAAAGTGCTATTAAGCGTCTCGATCTATCTCTATAGATCTTAATGCCTAATATGAAAGCAGCTTCTCCTAGGTCCTTCATTGAAAAACTCTTGTTCAAATATTCCTTCACACTTTCCAGCATTTCTATATTGTTTCCAATCAGCAATATGTCATCCACATATAATACTAGAAACGCTATAGAGCTCCCACTCACTTTCTTGTAAATACAAGCTTCTCCGTAAACTTGTATAAACTCAAACGCTTTGATCACCTCATCAAAGCACTTATTCCAACTCCGAGATGCTTGCACTAGTCCATAAATGGATCACTGGAGTTTGCAAACTTTGTCAGCATTCTCTGCAACGACAAAACCTTCGGGTTGCATCATATACAACTCTTCCTCAAGGAAACCGTTGAGGAACGCTGTTTTTACATCCATCTGCCAAATTTCATAGTCGAAATAGGCAACTATTGCTAACATGATTCTGACAGACTTAAGCATCGCTACGGGTGAGAAAGTCTCATCGTAGTCGACTCCTTGAACTTGTGAAAAACCCTTTGCCACAAGTCGAGCTTTATAGATGGTGACATTACCGTCCGCGTCTGTTTTCTTCTTAAAGATCCATTTGTTCTGAATGGCCTTTCGCCCTTCAGGTAATACTTCCAAAGTCCATACTTTGTTTTCATACATGGATCCCATCTCGGATTTCATGGCCTCTAACCATTTCTCGGAATCTAGGCCCATCACTGCTCCTCCATAGCTCGTAGGTTCATTGTTGTCCAACAACATGACCTCCAAGACAGGGTTGCCGTACCACTCAGGGGTAGTACGCGGCCTTGTCGACCTACAAGGTTCAATAGCTGCTTGATCCGAAGCTTCATGATCATCATCATTAACTTCCTCTTCCACCATCGTAGGTTCCATAGAAACATCTTTCTGCGCTGCGCTACTTTCTGGTTGAAGTAAAGGTTCAGTAACCTCATCAAGCTCTATTTTCCTCCCACTCAATTCTTTCGAGAGAAACTCTTTCTCAAGAAATGTTCCGTTTTTAGCGACAAACACTTTGCCTTCGGATCTGAGATAGAAGGTATACCCGACTGTCTCTTTCGGATATCCTATGAAGACGCATTTCTCCGCTTTGGGTTCCAGCTTTTCAGGCTGAAGCTTTTTGACATAAGCATCACATCCCCAAACTTTAAGAAACGACAACTTTGGCTTCTTGCCAAACCACAGTTCATATGACGTCGTCTCAACGGATTTTTATGGTGCCCTATTTAAAGTGAATGCAGCTGTCTCTAATGCGTAACCCCAAAACAATAGTGGCAAATCAGTAAGAGACATCATAGAATGCACCATATCTAATAAGGTTCGATTACGACGTTCGGACACACCATTACGCTGTGGTGTTCCGGGCGGTGTCAAATGTGAAACAATTCCACACTGTCTTAAGTGACTGCCAAACTCATAACTCAAATATTCACCTCCTCGATCAGATCGCAGGAACTTAATCTTCTTGTTACGATGATTCTCAACTTCACTCTGAAATTGCTTGAACTTTTCAAATGTTTTAGACTTGTGTTTCATTAAGTAAATATACCCATATCTACTTAAGTCATCAGTGAAGGTGAGAAAATAACGATATCCACCACGCGCTGCAACATTCATTGGACCGCACACATCAGTGTGTATGATTTCCAATAAGTCACTCGCCCGTTCCATTGTTCCAGAGAACGGCGTTTTAGTCATCTTGCCCATGAGGCATGGTTCACATGTGTCAAGTGATTCAAAATCAAGTGACTCCAAAAGTCCATCAGCATGGAGCTTCCTCATGCGTTTTACACCAATATGACCTAAACGGCAGTGCCACAAGAAAGTCGTACTATCATTATCAATTCTACATCTTTTGGCATCAATGTTATGAACATGTGTGTCATCACTATCAAGATTCAATATGAATAAACCCCTAAAATTGGGTGCATGACCATAAAAGATATTACTCATATAAATAGAACAACCTTTATTCTCTGATTTAAATGAGTAACTGTCTCGCAATAAACAAGATCCAGATATAATGTTCATGCTTAACGCAGGCACTAAATAACAATTATTCAGGTTCATCACTAATCCCGATGGTAATCGAAGAGAGAGCGTGCCGACGGCGATCACATCAACCTTGGAACTATTTCCCACGCGCATCGTCACTTCGTCCTTTGCCAGCCTTCGTTTATTCCGTAGTTCCTGCTTTGAGTTGCAAATGTGAGCAACCGAACCGGTATCAAATACCCAGGCACTACTATGAGAGCTAGTAAGGTACACATCAATAACATGTATATCATATATACCTTGTTTGTCATTGGCCGCCTTCTTGTCAGCCAGGTACTTGGGGCAGTTCCGCTTCCAGTGACCAGTTCCTTTGCAATGAAAGCACTACGTTTCTGGCTTGGGTCCATGCTTGGGCTTCTTTGCAGGAGTAGCAACTGCTTTGCCATCCTTCTTGGTTTTTCCCTTCTTGCCCTTGCCCTTGACTTTGCCATTTTTCTTGAAACTAGTGGTTTTATTGACCATCAACACTTGATGTTCTTTCTGGATTTCAGACTCAGCGACTTTTAGCATCGCAAACAGCTCGGCGACTGACTTGTTCATCCCGTGCATGTTATAGTTCATCACAAAGCTCTTGTAACTAGGTGGCAGTGATTGAAGAACTCTATCAGTGATCGCCTCTGGCGGAAGGGCAATTCCCAACTCCGCTAGACGAGTTGAATACCCAGACATTCTAAGTATATGTTCACTGATAGACCCGTTCTCCTCCATCTTGCAAGCATAGAACTTATCAGAGGTTTCATACCTCTCAATCCGGGCGTTCTTCTGAAAGATAAACTTCAATGCCTAGAACATCTCATATGCTCCATGACGTTCAAAACGTCTTTGAAGTCTCGGTTCTAAGCCATACAATATTGCACACTGAACTACTGAGTAATCTCCAGTACGTGCCTCCCAAGCGTTCTTAACGTCTTCGGAGGTCATGTCTTCTGGTTGGTCACCAAGCGGTGCATCAAGGACATATGATTTCTGGGAAGCCGTGAGGATAATCCTCAGATTACGGGCCCAGTCAACAAAGTTACTTCCATCATCTTTCAGTTTAGCTTTCTCTAGGAACGCATTAAAATTCAGGGGTGCTACTGCGCGAGCCGTTGATCTACAACATAAATATGCAAAGTTCACTTAGACTATTGTTCAAGATAATGAGTTTAGTTAATCAAATTACTAAAGCTCCCACTCAAATTGACATCCCTCAGGTCATCTGAGTGTCACATGATCCAAATCCACCATCTCAAGTCCGATCATCACGTGAGTTGAGGTGGCTTCAATGGTGAACATCATTATGTTGATCATATGTACTATATGACTCATGTTCGACCTTTCGGTCTCTTGTGTTCCGAGGCCATGTCTGTACATGCTAGGCTCGTCAAGTTTAACCCGAGTGTTCTGCGCGTGCAACACTGGCTTGCACCCGTTGTATGTGAACGTAGAGTCTATCACACCCGATCATCACGTGGTGTCTCAACACGACGAACTTTCGCAATGGTGCACACTCGGGGAGAACACAATTTTATCTTGAAATTTAAGTGAGGGATCACCTTATAATGCTACCGTCGTACTAAGTATAACAAGGTGCATAAAAGGATCAACATCACATGCAATTCATAAGTGACATGATATGGCCATGAACTTGTGCTTTAGATCTCCATCTTGAAAGCACCGACATGATCTTCATCGTCACCGGCACGACACCATGATCTCCATCATCTTGATCTCCATCAACGTGTTGCCATCGAGGTTGTCACGCCCTGCATGCTTCTACTACTATTGCTACCGTTTAGCGATAAAGTAAAGCATTACATAGCGCTTAATGATTGACACGCAGGTCATACAATAATTAAAGACAACCCTATGGATCCTTCTGGTTGCCGTACTCATCGACATGCAAGTCGTGAAATTCTATACATCACATGATCATCTCATACATCACATATATCACATCATGTAATTGGCCATATCACATCACAACATACCCTGCAAAAACAAGTTAGACGTCCTCTAATTGTTGTTGCATGTTTTACATGGCTGCTACGGGTTTCTAGCAAGAACGATTCTCACCTACGCATAAACCACAATGGTGATACGTAATTTGCTTTTCAACCTTCTCAAGGACCGCTTTTGTTGAATCCAATCCAACTAAAGTGAGAGAAACTGCCACCCGCAAGCCATCTAGGCAACAAGTTGCGTCGAGGGAACCGGGTCTCTCGTAAGCGTACGAGTAATGTTGGTCTAGGCCGATTCATCTCACAATACCGCTGAACCAAAATCCGACCAAGGGAGGAAGCAATCTAAGCATCAACGCCCACAAACCTTTTGTGTTATACTCGAGATCTCATCTACACATATACCTAGCTCATGATGCCACCGAAGGGGAACGTTGCATGGAAAACAAAAATTTTCCTACGCACATGAAGATCTATCCATGGTGATGAGCATCTACAAGAGGGAGAGTGGATCTACATACCCTTGTAGATCGCTAAACGGGAAGCGTTAAGAAACACGGTTGGTGTAGTCGA
The DNA here is from genome assembly GCA_022496015.1 of Hordeum marinum. Lineage (NCBI taxonomy): Eukaryota > Viridiplantae > Streptophyta > Magnoliopsida > Poales > Poaceae > Hordeum > Hordeum marinum. Next base: position 60,455,625 of record CM039672.1, read on the forward strand.
ACGTCTTCGCGATCCAAATCGCCGTGCGTCCCGTGATCCAATCACGATCCGTCCCGCGATCCAATCACAATCTGTCCCGCGATCCGATCACGATCCGTCCCACGAACTTGATCACGATCCGTCTCACGAACTTGATCACGATCCTTCCGATCTAGCACCGAACGGACGACACCTTCGCGTTCAGCACACGTACAGCTTGATGACGATCTCCACCGTCTTGATCCAGCAAGAAGGAGTGGAGAGGAAGAAGAGTTCTCTGGCAGCCTGACGGCGCTCCGGCGATGGTGGTGGAGCAATTCCGGCAGATCCAGGCACTCCCAGTTCTCATGGGTTGCCTAAGGCTGCAACAAGGACCAGGAAGAGACTCAACTCAGATGAAGAGGATTCAAATTTTATCCCGGAAGAGATTCTTGCCAAGAAGCAAGAGAAGGCTGCTAGGAAGGATGCCAATGAGGCCACCTCATCCAGGAAGGTGGTTCGCAAAATTTATGCAGCTGCAGAAACCTTCAAAGCACATGAGAGTGCTAGGGCGACAATGTCTGTTGAGGTCCCCAGGAAAGCATTTCCTAAGAAGGCAGGAGATAAGAAGACAAACATGAAGAGGATCATCCGTGTGTAGGGCAGGCCTACCTCCATGTTTGAGGATCCAGAGGAGGCTGCTGCTGGTGGTGCTGCTGCTGAGGAGGAAGAGGAGGAACCTAGTGGTCAGGCCCCTCCTAAGAAGAAAGCCAATAAACTGTTGGCTGATGCTATGCCCAAGCCAGGCCCCTCCAAGAGCACCAAGGAAACTTCAAAGAAAGTTGATGCACAGAAGTCCAAGAGGACTACCAGAGATATACCTGCTTCTGAGAAGAACAAGAAATCCACTTTCAGAGAGATGATGATGATGCTATGTCTGTTCTGATAAATCTCAGACCTCACCTTCCAATTCATGATGCCAGCCACCTAGTTGCTGAGGATATGAAGAAGAGGAAGGATTTAGGATTGAGGGCATGGAGAGCTGTTGATCCATATGGCTAGAGGAGAAAGACCGCTGTTGATTACAAATTTTACACCAAAGAGCAGCAATACTTCTATGAGACAGTTTTGCTAGACAAGAGCCCAGCAGTCAGTGACATGAGATATGTTGACTGGAAGTACATCAAGGAGAATGAGGACTACTTTCCATGTGTCCAAGACAATTTTCACTACATTGGACTTGATGAGTTTGTTGGTAGAGAGTTTACTACCTGGAATGATGAGATGATCATGCAGTTCTACTCCACTGCACATTTCTGTGGAGATGATAGGATTGTATGGATGATTGAAGAGCTAGATATGAATCTACTATTGATGAGTGGGCTACCATCTTAGGAGTCCCAGAGGTTCAGGATGGAGATTTGTATGTCTACACAGAATCCAAGGAGAGCCACAATGCCATGAAGGACATGTATAATCCTATGCCTTCAGACAAAGTGCAATCTCACAAGGTTGGCTCCATCTACTTTCTCTAGGCAGGCCTCTGTACCATGAACACCATCCCGAGGCATACCTTGATGCCCAAGTCTGGAGATGAGAAGATGATTCGTGGATACTCCATCAACATGCTCATCCATCTTGATCGTCACACCATGATTCGAGTGATGGACTTGATTGTAGAGACTGTAAAAAGGGTTGCTGCTGATCAGAAGCGCTCATGCTGTTATGCACCCTATAACCAGATGCTCATCAACTCTTAGCTTGAGAAGCACATATTTGCTCTGGACAATCCCCATTTGCCACTTCAGCCAGACTTTGAGGATAACATTGTGGTGATGGACCCATATCATCCCACATCAGCTGCAGCTCAGGCACATATAGAGGCAGAAGCAGGGGTAGCTCGAGCCACTAGTGCTCAGGTTCCCAGGTCCAGGAACGAGCAGATGGATCCTTTGATCACCACTATCATGGAGATGAAGAAGGATATCAAGACCATCATGGATACTCAGGAGAGCCTTGTGAACATTATTGATGATAGAGTGAAAACTCTGAATGACAATGTTGATGGGCTGACTAAGACAGTTAATGAGCTCAAGAAGGAGGTTGATGAAGCCCCAGTCCATCGCCACTCCCCAGAATCTGATTCTTCTTCTGATGATGAGGAAGATAGTGTACCTGTCAAGACGACTGCCCAGTTTATGACTAAGGCCAGGACTCCTACAGTATCAGCTCCAGAGACGAGGCCTTCATCTTCTACTCCAGCCACAATATATTCAGCTCCATCAGTTCCAGTGCCTCCAGTATCTACTCTAGCTCCATCCAGGACTTCAGCAAAAGTCTTCGCCAACGCAATTCTCTCGACTCCAACATCGACGACCGGAGGAGTTCAGCCGCAGAACGATTAGATATATGCCTTTGAACTTTTTGGTAACTTGTTGCCAAAGGGGGGAAGTGTATATAGATCTTAGGCTTCGAGTGAGAGAGTGTCTGTTTTTATTTGCTGGTTTTACAAAACATTTGGTTCTTTTGGTTTGACGTGAGATACTTTTGTGTTTGTGTGCGATCATACGTTGTTGTGAGTGTTGCTACTATTTCCTATCATTTGATGATTATGTGTTGATCACTCACATTGCTTAAATATGTTGTGCTATGTTGTTAATTCTAATTATTCTCGCACACCACCAAGATGTATGTGACATGGAGGAAGTGCCCCATGTACCTAATCGATTGTGCATTTGCATTCAAACGCAATTTCAAAATAATGCAGAAAATTAGGGGGAGCTCTTGCTTATCACATACTTCTCAAAGCAACGATTATATTCATTGATTATATCATATGTCGAAGATTTGATCTATATGTTGTCATCAATTACCAAAAAGGGGGATATTGAAAGCACATTTGCTCCCTTGATGTTTTTGGTAATTCATAACAACATATAAGTCATTGAACTAATGTTTCCAACAAGTATGTTTCAGGAAAAGTTCAATGATGGGTTGGCAAAAAGGATTGTGGAATACCCCAAGATGCAAGGAAATAGGTTGGCAAAGCTTCAAGCAAGAGGACTCTAAATTTAATATTTGTGAGAAATCACCTTGAGTCCATAGGAAAGCCAATACTATTAAAAGGGGGTAAGGTCTTGTTGGTGAACAAAATGCTCATACGTGCACAAGTGATAGTCACCAAAGACACCCACAATATCTCCCACCAAAGTATGTCCAAAGCGAAACACTGAAAATCGATGCAACCAACATTCTACATTCGGTGCCACCGATTCCAAACCCTAGACACACTCAGCCAAACCCTAGCGTTTCGGTGTAGCCGATATTGCATTCGATGCCACCGAGTTGGGCTGCCAACTTTCTGTTACGCAAGTTCACAGTTTCTATCCCTCCGAGATTGTCAAATCGGTGTCACCGAGATTGGGCATTCTGACCGTTGGTCACCTTACCGGTGCAACCGAGATTCCTATATCGGTCTCACCGAGATTCAAAAGTTGCCACCTTTTGGTCACTTCGGTACCATCGAGATTAACACATTGGTGTCACCGAGTCTGACTTATTGTGTGTAACGGTTGGATTTTTGGGGATGCCTATGTATACCCCTTCACCACCACCTACTCGAAAGAGAAGCACTTAGAACCATTCCATACCTATCCTATCAGTTTTCTGAGATAGAACCACCTATCCTTGTGTTGAGGTCAAGATTTTCCACTCCAACCATATGAATATTGATTTCTAGACTCCCCAAGGGGCTTTCCACCAATCCCATCTCTTCTACCAAGCCATATCTATGAGAGAGTGTTTGTGTGTTGAGGAGTCTATCATCTTGAAGCATAAGAGCAAGGAGTTCATCGACATTATCGAGCCTATTACCTTTTGGAGAGTGGTGCCTCCTAGATTGGTTATGTGTCGCTTGGGAGCCTCCTACTTCGTGTTGTGGAGTGAACCAAGAAGTTTGTAAGGGCAAGGAAATTGCCTAGTTCGTGAAGATCTGCCCATAGTGAGGCTAGTCCTTCATGGACGGAAGCCGTCATGGTATAGTCAGGGTTGCTTATTCGTGGAACCCTCTGTGGGTAGAGCCCTCTGTGGACTCTCGCGGCCGTTACCCTCCGTGGGTTGAAGACTCCATGAACGTGGATGTACGACGGTGCCACCTATCGCAACCACGGGAAAAATCATCGTATCACCAATTGTGTTTGCATTTCCTACCCTCTCTACTTACATGTGCAATGTCTTTACTTTCCACTGCTATACTCTTAGACATGCATGTGTAGGGTGTACTTGACATACTATGAATGCTAAAATCTGCCAAGAATTAAAATTGGGAAAAGGCACATTTTATTTGGTCAAGTAGTCTAATCACCCCCCCTCTAGCACTACTTTCGATCCTACAAAACTTAGTTAGAACAAGTTTCTAATTCTAAAAGAGAATTGCTTGGTGAAATGAATAATAATATGAATGATCGTGCTATTAGAGTAGTGACTAGAGGAGGTAGAATGACCCAAGAACCTCTTTATCCTGAAGGTCATCCTACAAGAATTGAACAAGACTCTCAAAGAATTAATGTTGATGCACCTAGTCCTTCTAAGAAGAAAAAGAAAAAGGATAGGACTTTGCATACCTCTAGTGAACTGAGATAGGAAAACCTCCTAATAATAATGATGTCTCTATTTCTGATGCTGAAACTCAATCTAGTAATGAGCATCCACCTAGTGATGATCATAATGATAGTGATGTTCATGAGGATACTCAACCTAGTAATGATAAAGAACCAGATAATGATGTAGAAATCGAACATGTCGTTGATCTTGATAACCCACAACCTAAAAATAAATGATATGATAAAAAGACTTTGTGGATAGAAAACATGGTAAAGAAAGAGAGCCATGGGTTTAGAAAACCCATGACTTTTCCACCTAAACCATCTAAGAAAAAGGATGATGAAGAATTTGAACGCTTTGCTGAAATGCTTAGGCCAGTCTTTTTGCGTACCCGCTTAACTGACATCTTAAAGATGCGTCCTTATGCTAAATACATGAAAGACATCATCACTAATAAGATAAAGATACCATAAGTTGAAATATCCACCATGCTTGCTAATTATTCTTTTAAGGATGCAGTACCTAAAAAACTTGGAGATCCTGGAATACCAACTATACCTTGCTCCATTAAAAGAAATTATGTCAAAACTACTTTGTGTGATTTGGGAGCTGGTGTTAATGTTATGCCTTTCTCTTTATATAAAAGACTTGATTTGAATAAACTCACATACTGAAATATCTTTGCAAATGGCTGGCAAATCAACTGCCATACCTATCGGTATTTGTGAGGATGTGCCCGTTGTTATTGCAAATGTTACTATCTTAACGGACTTTGTTACTCTTGAAATGCGCGAGGATGAAAACATGTCGATTATCCTTGGTAGACCCTTTTTGAATACTGAAGGGGCTGTTATTGATTGCAATAAAAGCAAAGTTATTTTTCACATTAATGGTAATGATCATATAGTGCATTTTCCGAAGAAACAATTCCAAGTGAATGGTGTGAATGTTATTAAAAATTCTCTAGCACTCACTATTGGAAGTTTTCATCTACCTCTACCTACTGCCGAAAAGAAATATGATATAATTATAGTTGGGGATACGCATATCCCTGTTGAGGTAATGACGTGGCTTGAGACTGCATCGGTAGTTCCCCAAAGAGGAAGGGATGATAAAACATAGCAACGGTAAGTATTTCCCTCAGTTTGTGAAACCAAGGTATCAATCTGTAGAGGAAGATCACGCACCCACGTAAACAACACCTGCACACAAATAACAAACATCCGCAACCGCGACGCGAAAGAGAGGTTGTCAATCTCTCTAGGGTAATATGATAGATTGGATTATGATAGTTTTGGCAAATAGATCTTGCAAGAACACAAAATAAAATAAATAAATGAAAAGTGTAGCAAGGTATTTTTGTTTTTTTGGTTTTATAGAACTGAAAACAAAGAGTGCAAATAGTAGATCGGAAAGCAATATGTTGGAAAACTAGACCCGGGGGCCGTAGGTTTCACTAATGGCTTCTCTCATGGCTATGGCACACGGTGGGCAAGCAAATTACTGTTGGGCAATTGATCGAAGATCAAATAATCTTGACGATATCCAGGAAATGATCATTATATAGGCATCACATCCAAGACAAGTATACTATAACGATTCTACATCTACTTCTATTACTCCACGCATCGACCACTATCCAACATGCATCTAGTGTATTAAGTTCATGGAGAAAAGGAGTAATGCAATAATAACGGTGACATGATGTAGACAAGATCTATTCATGTAGGAATAGACCCCATCTTGTTATCCTTACTGGCAACGATACATGCGTGTCTTGCTGCCCCTTCTGTCACCGGGAAAGAACACCGCAAGATCGGACCCGTCACAAAGCACCTCTTCCCATGACAAGAAAAATCGATCTAGTTGGCCTAACTAAACCAAATATTCGAAGAAGAAATACGAGACTATAAGTAATCATGCAAATAAGAGATCAAAGAAGACTCAAATCATATTCATGGATAAAAAATGACCATGAACTCAAAATTCATCAGATCCCAACAAACACACCGCAAAAGTCATTACATCAAGCAGATCTCCAAGAGACCATTGTATTGAGAAACATAGAGAGAGAGGAAGCCATCTAGCCACTGCCTACGGAGCCATAGGTCTATGGTGGACTACTCACGCATCATCAGTGAGACACCTATGATGAAGATGAACCCCTCCGTAATGGTGTCTAGATTGGACCTCATGGTTATAGAACTTGCGGCGGCTGGAATTGTGTTTCGGAGAATCTCCTTGGGTTTTTGGATTTTCAGGGAATTTATAGGCTCAATAGTTGGTGGAGGTGGTGCCCGAGGTGCCCATGGCCCACCTGGTCGTGCCAGGGGCCTCTAGCAGGCACAGGTAGGACGTGGCCAACCTGGGCCCCCTCCCCTGGTGTATTTTGGCCCATGGCCTTCCTTCTCGTCCAAAAAAAATCCAAAAAAAATCCCCGCAACGTTTTGACTCTGTTTGGTACTGATTTTACGTGAAGTAAAAAACAAGCAAAAACAACAACTGGCAGTTTGGCACTAGGTCAATAAGTTAGTCCCAAAAAATGATATAAAGTTGCTATAAAATGATTGTAAAACATCCAAGATTGATAATATAACAACATGGAACAAGCAAAAATTATAGATACGTTGGAGACGTATCAGGTAACTTAGTGTTTTACGAAAGTTCTTCAGTTTCATGCTAAGCGAAGGTGGTTATTAATAAGACTTGATCAATCTTATTAATGGATCATTTTTGAGAAATATGAAGTTGATGAATTTAGTAGACACAACGCTTTTTATCCACTTTTTTGTTTTCTATTTTTCTTGGTTAAATAAAATAAGATGCCATGTTTATCCTTTTTTTATTTTTCCATGCAATAAAAAATGACCCAAAAATTAAAGTTCTCAAAATGTCCTAAAAATCTAACATGATTTTTTCTAAATATTTCTGAATTTTGGGTACAAATAACATCAGAGGGGGTGCACCTGGTGCCCAAAAGACACCAGAGCATGCGAGCCACCCCAGGCGCGCCCTGGTGGGTGGTGGGCCCCCGGTGGGTCCCCTCACTTATTCCCTTAGTTCATGTTGTTCCCTACCTCCAGAAAAAAATCACCATTGCTCTCTCTCTCTCTCTCGTGTTCTTGCTCACAAACCTGTGGATTTCGATCTCTTTGCTCGAAGCTCCACTTTCCGAAACTGTTTTAGGGGATTGCTTCTTGGTATGTAACTCCCTCATTGCTCCAATTAGTTTTTTCTTTAATGGTTTATTTTTAGAATAATGATCTACTCTTGGTGTTGTTGTAGATGAGCTTGCATGTTGAATTCTCAGATTTCTAAGTAGTTTGAATGCTTGATATGGTCTTCAGGCATCCCTATGAGTAGTTGATATCAACCCTATTAAGTTTAGTTGACAAAAAAATTGTGGACTAAAATTTTCAGAAATTTATTTTTAGAAATAAGATGAATTTACTTAGTAAGTACTCCTCCAAGAAGAATGCTAGAGGAATCACTGGGGAATCGTCGGACAGTGACCTCAACACTGTGAGGAAGGAGGAAGTGCGGCCGTGCGAACAACCACATGACCCCTTTATGGAGGAGGCCGGTTTCCATCAAGAGTTTGCCCAATTCACTGAAAATGCTGGGCTGACCAACTTCCTCGTAGATAAGTGTGACCAATACCACATACTTACGAATTCCTTTGTGCAAAGTTTTCATTTTCTGGGTAAGAATAATCCTCATGATGTGCAGTTTAATCTATATGCAGAAAACTACCGGATACCGCTCACTGACTTTTGTGACATATGTATGATTCCTTCTGATGGGGAATTAAGAGGGCCTAGATGAGCAGAGTTTGAGGACTTTCTCCTCACTTAACAGCGCGTGACGAAAGAGGCATGTCAAAAGCCACTGCTACCAGGTTGCAGTTTCCTTCTATGCACTACTTTGCTCTATTCATCGCTAAGTTTTTAACTGCTAAGGAAAAGGTCGGTGCACTCAGTGCCCCTAACCTCGCCATTTTACGTCATGCATTACACAATGATCATACTCTTAGCTTGGGAGCTATTATTGCACGACGCCTACAGCTCAACAAGAGTAAGGGCAAGATACATGGTGGCATTTATGGTACTCATTTAGCGAATCGTTTGGAAGTTCAGATATGCCCACATGATTATCTTTTACCCAAGGTTTATCTAGATTATAGGTCATTGTTGGATCACCAATTTTATTGATGAAGCTGACCTCTTTCATAATATTTGCTACAATTTTGTATTTAGTGTTGTAACCCGTGATGTTATCCCATTGCCTGCACCTGCATTGTTTGATCCTATTGCCAGGAACAGATACAAAAGTATGCCAGACGATATTACCGCTTACCGGAATAGCCTAGCAGCGGCTGAGAAGGAACCCTAGGAATGGGACACTCGGGTGCCACCTCCACCTCGTATCGACTAAGACTATTATCCAGGCTACGGATGGTCATTACCAAGCTAGGCCAAAAGCCTAATGTTGGGGGAGTACGTGTTTCCAACCGACATTACATTCATGTTCACACATTTCATTCTAGTCGTCGGTTCTTGATACGTCCATTTTGCATCATGCTTTTATATTGATATTTATTGCATTATGGGCTGTTATTACACGTTATGGTATAATACTTATGCCTTTTCTCTCTTATTTTACAAGGTTTACATGAAGAGGGAGAATGCCGATAGCTGGAATTCTGGACTGGAAAAGGAGCAAATCTGCCTATTGTGCACAACTCCAAAAGTACTGAAAATTTATGGAGAATTATTTTGGAATATATAAAAAATACTGGGCGAAACAGATACCTGAGGGGGCCCACCAGGAGGTGGCAAGCCTGCCAGGCGTGGCCACCCCCCTTGGTTGTGCCTAGCAGGCTTGTGACCCACCTGGCAGGTCCCCGACGCCCATATTCTGCTATATGTAGGGTTTTGACTTGGAAAAAATCATAAGGAAGATTTCCGAATGAAGCTCCGCCATCTCGAGGCGGAACCTGGACAGAAGCAATCTAGAGCTCCGACAGGGCTGTTTTGCTGGGGAAACTTCCCTCCCAAAGGGGGAAATCGAAGCCATCGTCATCACCAATGATCCTCTCATCGAGAGGGAGTCAATCTCCATCAACATCTTCACTAGTACCATCTCCTCTCCAAACCCCAATTCATCTCTTGTATCCGATCTTTGTCTCAAACCTCAGATTGGTACCAATGGGTTGCTAGTAGTGTTGATTACTCCTATTAGTTGATGCTAGTTGGTTTACTTGGTGGAAGATCATATGTTCACATCCTTTATGATAATTAATACTCTTTTGATTATAAACATGAACATGTTTTGTGAGTAGTTACGTTTGTTCATGAGGATATGGGATAAGTCTTGTTATAAGTAATCATGTGAATTTGGTATTCGTTCGATATTTTGACGAGATGTATGTTGTCTATCCTCTAGTGGTGTCATTTGAACGTCAACTACATAACACTTCACCATTATTTGGTCCTAGGGGAAGGCATTGGGAAGTAATAAGTAGATGATGGGTTGCTAGAGTGACAGAAGCTTAAACCCTAGTTTATGCGTTGCTTCGTAAGGGGCTGATTTGGATCCATATGTTTCATGCTATGGTTAGATTTATCTTAATTCTTCTTTCGTAGTTGCAGATGCTTCTGAGAGGGGTTAATCATAAGTGGGAGGTTTGTCCAAGTAAGGGCAGCACCCAAGCACCGGTGCACCCACATATCAAATTATAAAGTAACGAAAGCGAATCAAATGAGCATGATGAAAACTAGCTTGACAAAAATTCCCATGTGTCCTCGGGAGCGCTTTGCTTTATATAAGAGTTCGTCCAGGTCTGTCCTTTGCTACAAAAAGGATTGGGCTACCTTGTTGCACCTTTGTTACACTTGTTACTTGTTACTCGTTACGAATTATCTTATCACAAAACTATCTGTTACCTATAATTTCAGTGCTTGCAGAGAATACCTTACTGGAAACCGCTTGTCATTTCCTTCTGCTCCTCGTTGGGTTTGACACTCTTACTTATCGAAAGGACTATGATAGATCCCCTATACTTGTGGGTCATCAAGACTCTTTTCTGGCACCGTTGTCGGGGAGTGAAGCGCCTTTGGTAAGTGGAATCTGGTAAGGAAAAATTTATATAGTGTGCTGAAATTTATTGTCACTTGTTACTATGGAAATTAATCCTTTGAGGGGCTTGTTCGGGGTATCTTCACCTCGACCAGAAACACAAAGATTTGTCCCTCAACCTACTGAACCTATTGAAAATATTTATTATTAAATTCCTTCTGGTATGATAGAGGAACTGCTGGCTAATCCTAATGCGGGAGATGGAACACTACATCCTGATTTGCATCTAATCTATGTGGATGAAGTTTGTGGATTATTTAAGCTTGCAGGTATGCCCGAGGATCACATCAAGAATAAGGTCTTTCCTTTATCTTTGAAGGAGAAGGCATTGACATGGTATAGGCTATGTGATGATACTGGCTCATGGAGCTACAACCGATTGAAAATGTAATTTCATCAGAAGTTCTATCCTACGCATCTAGTTCATTGTGATCGGAATTATGTTTAAAATTTTTGGCCTCATGAAGGAGAAAGAATCTCTCAATCTTGGGGGAGGCTTAAATCAGTGTTATATTCATGCCCCAATCATGAGCTCTCGAGAGAAATTATTATTCAGAATTTTTATGCTCAGCTTTCTCGTAATGATCAATCCATGCTCGATACTTCTTGTGTCAGTTCCTATATGAAGAAATATATTGACTTCCAATGGGGTTTATTGGAAAGAATTAAATGCAAATATGAAGATTGAGAACTTGACGAAGGTAAGGAGTCAGGTATGAAGCTTAAGTTTGATTGTGTTAAATCATTTGTAGACACCGATGCTTTTCGTGAATTTAGCACTAAATATGGACTTGACTCTGAGATAGTAGCTTCTTTTTGTGAATCTTTTGCTACTCATGTTGATCTCCCTAAGGATAAGTGGTTTAAATATCATCCTCCCATTGAGGTGAAAGTAGTTGAACCTATTAAAGTCGAAGAGGAAACTATTACTTATAATGTTGATCCTGTTATTCCTGCCTCTTACATTGAAAGACCACCTTTCCATGTTAGAATAAAGGAACATGCTAAAGCTTCAACTGTGGTTCGTTAGAGCTGTGCTAGAACACCTACACCCCCTGAGAAAAATTAAAGTTGAGCCTAGTATTGCTATGGTTAAAGATCTCTTGGTTGATAATATTGATGGGCATGTTATTCAATTTTGTGATGAAGCCGCTAGAATTGCTAAACCTGATGCTAAAGATAAACATAGATCCATTGTTGGCACGCCCATTGTTTCTGTTAAAATAGGGGATCATTGTTATCATGGCTTATGTGATATGGGTGCTAGTGTGAGTGCAATTCCCTTTACCTTATATAAAGAGATTATGAATGATATTGCACCTGCTGAGTTAGAGGAAATTGATTACAATTAAGCTTGCTAATAGAGATACTATATCACTAGTTGGGATTATTAGAGATGTTGAAGTCTTGTGTGGGAAAATAAAATATCCTACTGATTTTCTTGTTCTTGGCTCCCCACAAGATGAATTTTGTCCCATTATATTTGGTAGACCCTTCTTGAATACCGTTAATGCCAGGATAGATTGTGAGAAGGAAATTGTTACCGTAAGTTTTGGGGATATGTCTCATGAGTTTAATTTCTCTAAATCCCGTAGAATTGGCTAGTAAGGATGAAATTATTGGTCTTGATTCTATTGCTGTGCCTCCTACTGATCCTTTAGAACAATATTTGCTGGACTATGAAAATGATATGCATATGAATGAAAGGAATGAAATAGATATGATTTTCTTTGATCAACATCCTATTTTGAAACACAACTTGCCTGTTAAATACTTGGGGATCCTCCTCCACCCAGGGGTGATCCCATGTTTGAGCTTAAATAATTACCGGATACTCTGAAATATGCTTATCTTGATGAAAAGAAGATATATCCTGTTATTATTAGTGCTAACCTTTCAGAGCATGAAGAACAAAGATTATTGAAAACTCTGAGGAAGCACCGTGCTGCTATTGGATATACTCTTGATGATCTTAAGGGCATTAGTCCCACTTTATGTCAGCATAAAATTAAAATGGAGCCCTATGCTAAACCAGTTGTTGATCATCAACGACGGTTAAATCCTAAAATGAAGGAACTGGTAAGAAATGAAATGTTAAAGCTTCTGGAGGCAGGTATCATTTACCCTATTGCTGATAGTAGATGGGTTAGCCCCGTTCATTGTGTCCCTAAAAATGGAGGTATTACCGTAGTTCCTAATGATAAAAATGAATTGATCCCGCAGAGAATTTTTACATGATATAGAATGGTAATTGATTTTAGGAAATTAAATAAAGCTATTAGAAAAGATCATTACCCTCTACCTTTTATTGATCAAATGCCAGAAAGACTATCCAAACACACACATTTCTGCTTTCTAGATGGTTATTCCAGTTTCTCTCAAATCATGTGTCAAAAGAGGGCCAAGAGAAGACCACCTTTACCTTCCCTTTTGGTACCTTTGCTTATAGACGTATGCCTTTTGGTTCATGCAACGCACCTGCTACCTTTCAAAGATGTATGACTGCTATATTCTCTGATTTTTGTGAAAGGATTGTTGAGGTTTTCATGGATGATTTTTCCGTCTACGGAACTTCTTTTGATGATTGTTTGAGCAGCCCTGATCGAGTTTTGCAGAGATGCAAAGAAACTAATCTTGTCTTGAATTGGGAGAAGTGCCACTTTATGGTGAATGAAGGTATTGTCTTGGGACATAAAATTTCCGAAAGAGGTATTAAAGTTGATAAAGCTAAAGTTGATGCTATTGAAAAATGCCGTGTCCTACGAATATCAGAGGTATAAGAAGTTTCCTTGGGCATGCTGGTTTCTATAGGAGATTTATTAAAGACTTCTATAGGATTTCTAGGCCGCTCACTAATCTCTTGCAAAAATATGTTCCATTCATTTTTAATGATGATTGTGTGGAAGCATTTGAAATTCTTAAGAATGCCTTGATTTCTGCACCTGTTATCCAACCACTGATATGTCTCCATCGTATCTATAATTTGTGATTGTTTCATGCCAATATTCTACAACTTTCATATACTTGTGGCAAAATTTTATACTATATTTGGGACTAACATATTGATCCAGTGCCCAATGCTAGTTCCTGTTTGTTGCATGTTTTTTTCCCAGTATATCCATATCGAACAAAGTCCAAATGCGATAAAAACTTACGGAGAGTTTTTTTTGGAATATATGTGATTTTGGGGAAAAGAATCAACACGAGACGATGCCCGAGGAGGTGGCAAGCCTGCTAGGCGTGACCCACCCCCTTGGACGCGCCTGGCAGGCTTGTGTCACCCCTTAGGTCGGTTGGATCTGTCATTTGGCCGCAAGAAAGCTAATTTTTGGATAAAGATCCCCTTAAAATTTCAGACCAATCAGAGTTACAGATCTCCGAATATTTAAGAAACGGTGAAAGGCCAGAATTTGGGAGCGCAGAAACAGAAGGAAACAGAGAGAGAGATCCAATATCGGAGGGATCTCGCCCCTATGCCGCCATGGAGGCCATGGACTAGAGGGGAAACCCTTCTCCAATCTAGGGGGAAGGTAAAGGAAGAAGAATAAGGAGGGGGCTCTCTCCCCCTCTCTCCTGGTGGCACCGGAACGCCGTCGGGGCCATCATCGTGACGGCGATCTACTCCAACAACTCCGTCATCTTCACCAACACCTCCATCACCTTCCCCCATCTATTTACATCGTTCCACTCTCCCACAACCTGCTATACCCTCGACTTGAACATGGTGCTTTATGCTTCATATTATTATCCAATGATGTGTTGCCATCCTATGATGTCTGAGTAGATTTTTGTTGTCCTATGGGTTGATTGATGATCATGATTGGTTTGAGTTGCATGTTTTATTATTGGTGCTGTCCTATGGTACTCTCTGTGTCGTGCAAGAGTGAGGGATCCTCGCTGTAGGGTGTTGCAATGTGTTCATGATTTTCCTATGGTGGGTTGCTTGAGTGACAGAAGCATAAACCCAAGTAGGCGGGTTATTGCATATGGGAGTAAAGAGGACTTGATACCTTACAATGCTATGGTTGGGTTTTACCTTAATGATCTTTAGTAGTTGTGAATGCTTGCTAGAGTTCCAATCATAGGTGCATATGATCCGAGTAGATAAAGTATGTTAGCTTATGCCTCTCCCTCATATAAAATTGCAATAATGATTACCGGTCTAGTTATCGATTGCCTAGGGACAATTCCGCAACTCCTACCACCACTTTTCCACAATCATTAAACTAACTTTGTTGTTTCGTTATCTTAGCAGCCCGTAGTTTTTATTTACGTGCTCTTTATTATCTTTCAAACCTATCCTATCACACCTACACAGTATTTCTAGTTTCATACTTGTTCTAGGTAAAGCGAACGTTAAGCGTGCGTAGAGTTGTATCGGTGGTCGATAAAACTTGAGGGAATATTTGTTCTACCTTTAGCTCCTCGTTGGGTTCGACACTCTTACTTATCGAGAAAGGCTACAATTGATCCCCTATACTTGTGGGTTATCAAGACCTTTTTTTGGCGCCATTGCTAGGGAGCAATAGCGTGGGGTGAATATCCTCGTGTGTGCTTGTTTGCTTTATCACTAAGTAGATTTTATTTGCTGTTCTAACTTGTTTTCTATCTTTATATATGGGTAGGAAACGTAAAATACCAAAAAAAATAGTTGTACTTGCTGCTTCAAAAGTTGAGGAACCACTAGTGTTCCGTACCATCGAAGAATATTACTTGGGCCATCTTCGATACACTTGTGCTCGTGTGGAAAACCCAACTAGCTTAGTTGAGGGAAAGCCATTAAATGAGCATGCTCATTATGTGTGACACCACATATCTCAAAAAGGGAAACTCTTGTGGAATCAAATTAATACTTTTTGTTGCTATGCTTGGAATCTATGTGAAATTTATGATTTTAGTTGTTCTAAAGAAGCTAAAAAACACCTTCCCTACCAATGTGTGTTTAATGATAATGAAATATTATCCTCTTATGCCAAGGAGGCCTATTGCTATAATGATGTTGAACAAATTGAAGAATTTGTTGCTTTTAAGGGTGCCTATGAAATTGCTTCTTTCATTGAAAAGTATGATGCTACTCTTTACAATTTTGAAATTTTTTCCATACTTAAATATTGCTATGAAAACTATGCTTCTAATGCTTATGTTAAAGAGTTTATTGAAAGAATGACCGCTGCCTTGGAAGAGACTAATATTTTGCAAGAATCTATGGAATAGGAACTTGCTGAAATTGTAAGCTCATTAGATGAAAAAGATGATGAGGATAACGAAGAACAAAAGGAGGAAGAGCGGATTAGCTACCCGTGCCCACCTTCTAATGATAGTAACTCTTCAACTCATACATTGTTTAATTTCCCTTCATGCTTACCGAAGGATGAATGCTATGTTAACTACTATGATCCCTTGGATTCTTTTGAAATATCCCTTTTTGATGAACTTGATGCTTGCTATTCTTGTGGCCATGATGCCAATATGAATTATGCTTATGAAGATGAACTTTCTATAGTTCCTTATGTTAAGCATGAAATTGTTGCTATTACACCCACACATGATAGTCCTATTATCTTTTTGAATTCTCCCAGCTACACTATATCGGAGAAGTTTGCACTTATTAAGGATTATATAGATGGGTTGCCTTTTACTATTACACATGATGATTTTAGTGAATATAATATGCATGTGCTTGCTGCTCCTACTTGCAATTATTATGAGAGAGGAACTACATCTTCACCTCTCTATGTTTCCTTGGCCTTTCCTTGGCGTCTCTATGTATAAAATTGCAAGAAACTATGTATGCTATGCATTGGCCTTTATTTGGTGTGAATGAAATGTTCTTGTATGACATGCCAATGCATAGGAAGAGAGTTAGACTTTGTTGTCAGATGATTTATGTTACTTTGTGCTCACTACTAAATTACAAATCATTGCTAATAAAAATTGGCTTTGATATACCTTGGGATCCAGTGGATCCATTGCTTGAGCACTATATGCCTAGCTTAATGGCTTTAAAGAAAGCGCTGCCAGGGAGACAACCTGGAAGTTTTAGAGAGTCATTTTATTCTGTTTTGTGCTATTATATAGTTTAAAAACAAAAAAATAAAGAGGGGAACCTAAATTTTTTTCAAAAAGAAAAGTGAAAGTGAGAAAGACGAGCAATGTTGAAGTGGGGGCTAGCCTTGAGCTTTGTTCATGCCCATGGAAATTTGTGAATCTTGATTATAGAAAATTTTCAAAAATAATAATTATACCTTGTACAAATCCATTGTATTATAAAAATAATGTGCCAAGATTTGCCTTTAGGATGTTTAGATTGCTTGTTCGGTGTGTGGAGTGCAAAAACAGAAACTTTGGCTATAGTGCGTGAATTTACATTTTTTTTACTGGAATGTCAAAAGTTTCTGAAATTTTTACACAATACTTCTATGCAAAAAATTTATCTTTTCCTAATGTTTCAGAATTTTTAGAGCTACAGGAGTATGGTGAATGTTTAGATTACTATAGATTGTCCTGTTTTTGACATATTCTGTTTTTGATGCATTGTTTTGCTTGTTTTGATGAAACTATCGATTGTATCACTGGTATAAGCCATGGAAAAGTTATATTACAACAGATTCAATTCAAAAAAAAATATGAATTTGTTGGCAATAGTACTTAAAGTGGTAATTTGCCTTATTATACTAACGGATCTCACGAGAGTTTTGTTAAGTTTTGTGTGATTGAAGTTTTGAAGTATTGGGTGAGATCACAATGGATGAAGGAATAAGGAGTGGAAAGAGACTAAGCTTGGGGATGCTCGAGGCACCCCAAGGTAATATTCATGGACTCCCAAGAAACTAAGCTTGGGGATGACCCGGAAGGCATCCCCTCTTTCTTCTAACAACCATCGGTAATTTTACTTCGATCTATATTTTTATTCGTCACATGATATGCGTAAATCTTGGAGCCTCGTGTGCCTTTTATTTTTATTTTAATAAAGCACCATGCTGGTATGAGGAAGTCCTTGTTTGATTTATATAAGGCTCTTTGCACCTCACTTATATCTTTTGAGTATGGCTTTATAGAATGCTTCATGTGCTTCACTTATATCATTTGAAGTTTGGATTGCCTGTTTCTCTACATATAGAAAACCGCCATTAGAAGAATGCTCTTTTGCTTCACTTATATTTGTTAGATCATGGGCATATCTTTTGTAAAAATAATTAAACTCTCATGCTTCACTTATATCTATTCAGAGAGTTAACAGGAGTTGGTCATTCACATGGTTAGTCATAAAATCCTATATAAAACTTGTAGATCATTGAATATGATGTGTTTGATTCCTTGCAATAGTTTCTCAATATAAAGATGGTGATATTAGAGTCATGCTAGTGAGTAATTGTGGATTGGTAGAAATACTTGTGTAAAGGTTTGTGATTCCCGTAGCATGCACGTATGGTGAACCGTTATGTAAGGAAGTCGGAGCATGATTTGTTTATTGATTGTCAACCTTTGTGTTAGGGTCGGGAGGGTGCGATGGTTAACTCCTACCAACATCTCCCCTAGGAGCATGCGTCTAATACTTTGCTTCGATGACTACTAGACTTTTGCAATAAGTATGTGAGTTCTTTATGACTAATGTGAGTCCATGGATTATACGCACTCTCACCCTTCCACCTTTGCTAGCCTTTCTAGTACCACAGAACTTTCGCCAGTGCATTAAACCCACCATATATCCTCCCTCAAAACAGCCACCATACCTACCTATTATGTAATTTCCATAGCCATCCCGAAATATATTGCCATGCAACTTCCATCGTTCCATTTATTATGACACGCACCATCATTTTCATATTGCTTTGCATGATCGTGAGATAGCTAGCATGATGTTTTCATGGCTTGTCCATTTTTGATGTCATTTTCTATGCTAGATCATTGCATATCTCGGTACACCGCCGGAGGCATTCATATAGAGTCATATTTTGTTCTAGATATCGAGTTGTAATTCTTGAGTTGTAAGTAAATAAAAGTGTGATGACCATCATTATTGGAGCATCGTCCCATGTGACGAAAGGATGATGGAAGCTATGATTCCCTCACAAGTTGGGATGAGACTCCGGACTTTATGAAAAATAAAAGAGGCCAACAAAGCCCAAATAAAAAAAGAGGCCTTAGATGCCCACCAAAAAAAGAGAAAAGATAGAAGGGAAAATGCTACTATCCTTTTCCACACTTCTTCTTCGAAGTAGCACCATGATCTTCATGATAGAGAGTCTCCTATTTTTTCACTTTCATATATTAGTGGGAATTTTTTATTATATAACTTGGCTTGTATATTCCGATGATGGGCTTCCTCAAATTGCCCTAGGTCTTTGTGAGCAAGCAAGTTGGATGCACCCTCACTTAGTTTCTTTTTGAGCTTTCATACACTTATAGCTCTAGTGCATCCATTGCATGTCAATCCCTACTCACTCATATTAATATCTATTAATGGGCATCTCCATAGCCCGTTTATACGCCTAGTTGATGTGAGACTATCTTATCCTTTTTCTTCACAACCTCCACCATATTCTATTCCACCTATAGTGCTATATCCATGGCTCACGCTCATGTATTGCATGAGAGTTGAAAAAGTTTGAGAACATAAAAGGTGAAACAATTGCTTGACTTGTCATCGGGGTTGTGCATGATATAAATACTTTGTGTGAGGAATATGGAGCATAGCCAAACTATATGATATTGTAGGGACAATTTTATTTTGCCATCATATTTTGAAGACATACAATTGCTTTATTAGTATGCTTGAAGTATTATTGTCTTAATGTCAAATTATAGACTATTGCTTTGAATCACTCGTATCTTAATATTCATGCCATGATTAGATTATGTGAACAAGATTATGCTAGGTAGCATTACACATCAAAAATTATCTTTTTTATCATTTACCTACTCGAGGACGAGCATGAATTAAGCTTGGGGATGCTGATAAGTCTCTGTCGTATCTATAATTTTCTATTGTTTCATGCCAATATTCTACAACTTTCATATACTTTTGGCAACTTTTTATACTATCTTTGGGACTAACATATTGATCCAGTGCCTAGTGCCAGTTCCTGTTTGTTGCATGTTTTTTGTTTCACATAATATCCATACCAAAAGAAACCCAAACGCGATAAAAAAATTACGGATATTTTTTTAGAATATATGTGATTGTTGGGAAAAAGAATCAACGCGAGACGATGCCCGAGGAGGTGGCAAGCCTGCTAGGCGCGGCCCACCCCCTGGCCGCGACTGGCAGGATTGTGTCCACCCCTTAGGTCGGTTGGAGATGGCCCTTTGGCCGCAAGAAAGATAATTTTTGGATAAAGATCTCCTCATAATTTCAGCCCGATCGGAGTTACGGATCTCTGGATATTTAAGAAACGGTGAAAGGGCAGAATCTGGGAGCACAGAAACATAAGGAAACGGAGAGAGATAGAGATCCAATCTCGGAGGGGCTCTCACCCCTCCGTCGCCATGGAGGCCATGGACCAGAGGGGAAACCCTTCTCCCATCTAGGGGGAAGGTCAAGGAAGAAGAAGAAGGAGGGTGCTCTCTCCCCCTCTCTCCCGATGGCACCGAAATGCCGTCGGGGCCATCATCATGACGACGATCTACTCCAACAACTCCGTCATCTTCACCAACACCTCCATCACCTTCCCCCATCTATCTATAGCGGTCCATTCTCCCGCAACCCGTTGTACTCTCTACCTGAACATGGTGCTTTATGCTTCATATTATTATCCAATGATGTGTTGCCATCCTATGATGTCTAAGTAGATTTTTGTTGTCCTATGGGTTGATTGATGATCATGATTGGTTTGAGTTGCATGTTTTATTATTGGTGCTCTCCTATGGTGCTCTCCGTGTCGCGCAAGCGTGAGGGATACTTGCTGTGTTCATGATTTGCCTATGGTGGGTTGCTTGAGTGACAGAAGCATAAACCCGAGTAGGTAGGTTGTTGCATATGGGAGTAAAGAGGACTTGATACCTTATAATGCTATGGTTGGGTTTTACCTTAATGATCTTTAGTAGTTGCGGATGCTTGCTAGAGTTCCAATCATAAGTGCATATGATCCAAGTAGAGAAAGTATGTTAGCTTATGCCTCTCCCTGATATAAAATTGCAATAATGATTACCGCTCTAGTTATTGATTGCCTAGGGACAATTCCGCAACTCCTACCACCACTTTTCCACACTCGTTAAACTAACTTAGTTGTTTCTTTATCTTAGCAGCCCCTAGTTTTTATTTACGTGCTCTTTATTATCTTGCAAACCTATCCTATCACACCTACAAAGTACTTCTAGTTTCATACTTGTTCTAGGTAAAGCGAACGTTAAGCGTGTGTAGAGTTGTATTAGTGGTCGATAGAACTTGTGGGAATATTTGTTCTAACTTTAGCTCCTCATTGGGTTCGACACTCTTACTTATCGAGAAAGGCTATAATTGATCCCCTATACTTTTGGGTTATCAACCACCTGATTGGAACTTACCCTTTGAAATCATGTGTGATGCTAGTGATTATGCCGTTGGTGCTGTTCTAGGGCAAAGAGTTGATAAGAAATTAAATGTTATTCATTATGATAGCAAAACTCTAGATAGTGCTCAAAGAAACTATGCTACCACTGAAAAAGAATTTTTAGCAGTTGTGTTCGCTTGTGATAAGTTTAGACCCTATATTGTTGATTCTAAAGTAACTGTTCATACTTATCATGCTGCTATTAAATATCTTATGGAAAATAAGATGCTAAACCTAGACTTATCAGGTGGGTTCTTCTGCTACAAGAATTTGTTTTGCATATTGTTGATAGAAATGGGTTGATAACCTCGTAGCAGATAACTTGTCTAGGTTAGAGAATGTTCTTGATGACCCACTACCTATTGATGATAGCTTTCCTGATGAACAATTAGTTGTCATAAATGCCTCTCGTAATGCTCCTTGGTATGCTGATTATGCTAATCACATTGTCGCTAAATTTATATCGCCTAGTTTCACATACCAACAAAAGAAAAAGTTCTTCTATGATTTAAGACATTACTTTTGGGATGACCCGCACCTTTATGAAGAAGGAGTAGATGGTGTTATTAGACGTTGTGTACCTGAGCATGAACATGAATAGATCCTACACAAGTGTCATTCCGAGGCCTATGGAGGACACCACGATGGAGATAGAACTGCACATAAGGTATTACAATCTGGTTTTTATTGGCCTACTCTCTTCAAGGATGCTCGTAAGTTTGTCTTGTCATGTGATGAATGTCAAAGAATTGACAATATTAGTAGACTTCAGGAAATTCCTATGAATTACTCTCTTGTTATTGAACCATTTGATGTTTGGGGTTTTGATTATATGGGACCTTTCCCAACATCCAACGGGTATGGTCCTATTTTTGTTGTTGTTGATTATGTTACTAAGTGGGTAGAAGCTATTCCAGCTAGTAGTGTTGATCATAACACCTCTACTAAGATGCTTAAAGAAGTTATTTTCCCTAGATTTAGAGTCCCCAGATATTTAATGACTGATGGTCGTTCACATATTATTCATGGTGCTTTTCGTAAATTGCTTGCTAAGTATGATGTTAATCATAGAATTGCATCTCCTTATCATCCTCGGTCTAGTGGTCAAGTAGAATTAAGCAATATAGAAATTAAATTGATCTTGCAAAAGACGGTTAATAGATCTAGGAAGAATTGGTCTAAGAAACTTGACGATGCATTATGGGCTTATAGAACTGCTTACAAAAACCATATGGGTATGTCTCCGTATAAAATGGTTTATGGTAAAGCATGTCACTTACCTCTAGAGCTAGAGCATAAATCTTATTGGGTAATCAAAGAGCTCAACTATGATTTCAAACTTGCTGGTGAGAAAAGGTTATTTGACATTAGCTCGCTTGATGAATGGAGAACCCAGGCCTATGAGAATGCCAAGTTGTTTAAACAGAAAGTTAAGAGATGGCATGATACAAGGATACAAAAGCGTGAATTCAATGTAGGTGATCATGTCTTGCTATACAATTCTCGGTTAAGATTTTTTGTAGGAAAACTTCTCTCTAAATGGGAAGGGCCTTACATTGTCGAGGAAGTATATCATTCCGGTACCATCAAGATCAACAACGCCGAAGGCACAAATCCGAAGGTGGTAAGCCGACAAAGAATCAAACATTATATCTTAGGTACTCCCATAAATGTTGAAACCAATGTTATTAATACCATAACTCCGGAAGAGTATATTAGGGAGACCTACCGGAACGTTTCAGACTTCGAAAAGGAATAGGTATGTGGTACGGTAAGTAAACCAACTCCAAAACTTTCCCAATATCAATTTTACTCAGTTTTGGAATATTTAAAAAATTAGGAAAATCAAAAGTAGTCCGAAAGACGCACGAGGAGGCAACAAGCCTGCTAGGCGCGGTCGCCCCCCTGGCCGCGCCTAGGGGGCTTGTCACCACCCCATGCGCCCTTCGGACTTTGTTTTCTTGTGGTACACCCCTTTGGGTCGGCAAAAATTCATTATATAATATCCCAAAGGTTTGGACTTTCGTATCACGACAATATCTCCTATTTTCGTTTTGAGCTATTTCCATAGCAGATTTAGAGCAAGATGTCTTCGCAACAGTCGACCGGGGAGAGTCATGTTTCTCACCCAACACAGGAACCTAGAGCATACATTGAAGCTAATCACTTTGCACGAACCACTGAGGAGGATATGGAGGCCGACTTGAAAAGGGTGGATGCCATGGAGGAAGACCAAGAAGTTAACTCTCATCCACAACCCGGAGTCATGTTGGAGGAACTTCAGAGCTCAGCAATCCCGAATTCGGTTATTCCTCCCGATGATAAATTTTTACTTAATGAAAACTTTAAAAGGAGTGTTGTCTTTTCACCCGCAGCAATGGAACATCCATGGGTGAAGGGATCTCTAACCGTCACTGAAAAACTTCACAAGGAAGTAATGGATCTCAGGCGGCAAAATAACAAGCTTGAGGAGGAGAATCACATTCTTAGGGGTATCATAGCCAATAGTATCACACCATCACCTCCAAAGAAGGACACCTGAGCACATGGGTATGGGAACTCCCCTTGGCTTGTGCCAAGCTTGGGGGAGGCGCCCTGGTATCGTATCACCATCACACCTTCTTCCTTTTTTCCTTTTTCTTGATTTTCTTAGTTCGATCCCTTTTTATTTTGTTTTGATCTAGTAGAATAAAGTTTTAGTATGATGTTGCTTTTAGTTTTTGCTTTTTTCTCCCCTTATGTAAGCAAGTCCGAGAGTTATATAATAAAAAGTAGTTTTTATGTGAGGGCTCTGCTAGCTTGGTATGCTCATGAGAGTAATGAATAAAAGAAGAATAGAATAAAAGCAAAGAGTATAACATAACGATTTTATGGGGAGTGATGACTTCAAATATAAGAAGTATGTCGATTGAAATTTCTTGGGAGTTAACAAACATAGTGATTGGTCATTGGCGCAATTGAAAAGTAAGTGATAAAGAAAGAGATATTCACATATAAATATATTATCTTGGACATCTTTTATGATTGTGACCACTCATTAAAATATTACATGCTAAGAAGTTGATGTTGGACAAGGAAGACAACATAATGGGTTATGTTTGCTTGCCTCCGGATAGAAGTTATATGGTTTTAGAACCTCCAACATGTAGTCCTTGCTTCCACCTCATATGAGCCAAAACTTCCGCACCAAGTAGAGATACTACTTGTGCATCCAAACACCTCAGCCCAGTTTTGCCATGAGAGTCCACCATACCTACCTATGGATTGAATAAGATCCTTCAAGTAACTTATCATCGGTGCAAAAGGCAATAAAAATTCCTCCTAAATATGTGTGATCTTTTATTGTAAGGGAAATAACCGTTGTACGAGCTTGTGATAGTAAAGAAATAAAAGCAACAGACTACATAATAAAGGTTGCTATCACAAAGGGCAATACAACGTGGCATTCCTTTGCACTAAGGGTTTGTCCATCCCAAAACAAAAAGCGCATGACAACCTCTGCTTCCCTCTGCGAAGGGCCTATCTGTTACTTTTTTTAAGTACTTATCTTTATGCAAGAGTCATGGTGATCTTAACCACTTCCTATATTTCACTTTTCTCTCTTGGCAAGCATTATGTGTTGGGGAATGATCTAGATGCATATATCCACTTGGATGTTGGTACTCATGAGTTATTATTGTTGACATCACCCTTGAGGTGAATAGTTGGGAGGCAAAATTATAAGCCCCTGTCTTTCTCTGTGTCCGATTGTAACTTTGATCCCATGAGTACCATGTGAGTGTTAGCAATTATGAAAGACTAAAATATGATTGAATATATGGGTTTGCTTTACAAGCTCTTATATTGACTCTTTCCGATGTTATGATAAATTGCCAATTGTTTCAGTGACTTAGATCATAGTTTGCTGGTTGTCAATAGAGTTCTTGGTTCATACTTTATCTTGTGCATGAATTGTTACTCTAGCATAAGAAATCTTATACAATAAGTATTGTTGTTCCAAATATGTTCATGATGCCCTCATGTTCATATTGTATTTTATCGACACCTCTATCTCTAAACATGTGGACATATTTATCGATCTTGGCTTTCGCTTGAGGGCAAGCAAGGTCTAAGCTTGGAGGGGGGGAGTTGATACGTCCATTTTGCATCATGCTTTTATATTGATATTTATTGCATTATGGGCTGTTATTACATGTTATGGTACAATACTTATGCCTTTTCTCTCTTATTTTACAAGGTTTACATGTAGAGGGAGAATGCCGGCAGCTGGAATTCTGGACTGGAAAAGGAGTAAATCTGAGATACCTATTCTGCACAACTCCAAAAGTCCTGAAAATTTACAGAGAATTATTTTGGAACATATAAAAAATACTGGGCGAAACAGATACCTGAGGAGTCCCACCAGGAGGTGGCAAGCCTGCCAGACGCGGCCACCCCCTGGTCGCGCCTAGCAGGCTTGTGACCCACCTGGCAGGTCCCCGACACCCATCTTCTGCTATATGGAGGGTTTTGACCTGGAAAAAACCATAAGGAAGCTTTCGGGACGAAGAGTCGCCATCTCGAGGCGGAACCTGGACAAAACCAATCTAGAGCTTCGACAGGGTTGTTCTGCCGGGGAAACATCCCTCTCGGAGGGGAAATCGAAGCTATCGTTATCACCAACGATCCTCTCATCGAGAGGGAGTCAATCTCCGTCAACATATTCACCAACACCATCTCGTCTCCAAACCCTAATTCATCTCTTGTATCCGATCTTTGTCTCAAACCTCAGATTGGTACCTATGGGTTGCTAGTAGTGTTGATTACACCTTGTAGTTGATGCTAGTTGGTTTACTTGGTGGAAGATCATATGTTCAGATCCTTTATGATAATTAATACTCTTCTGATTATGAAAATGAATGTGTTTTGCGAGTAGTTACATTTGTTCCTGAGGACATGGGATAAGTCTTGTTATAAGTAATCATGTGAATTTGGTATTTGTTCGATATTTTGATGAGTTGTATGTTGTCTCTCCTCTAGTGGTGTTATGTGAACGTCGACTACATGACACTTCACCATTATTTGGGCCTAGGGTAAGGCATTGGGAAGTAATAAGTAGATGATGGGTTGCTAGTGACAGAAGCTTAAACCCTAGTTTATGCGTTGCTTTGTAAGGGGCTGATTTGGATCCATATGTTTCATGCTATGGTTAGATTTATCTTAATTCTTCTTTCGTAGTTGCGGATGCTTCCGAGAGGGGTTAATCATAAGTGGGAGGTTTGTCCAAGTAAGGGCAGCACCCAAGCGCCGGTCCACCCACATATCAAATTATCAAAGTAACGAATGTGAATCAAATGAGCATGATGAAAACTATCTTGACAGAAATTCCCATGTGTCCTCGAGAGCTCTTTGCTTTATATAAGAGTTCGTCCAGGCCTGTCCTTTGCTACAAAAAGGATTGGTCTACCTTGCCGCACCTTTGTTACACTTGTTACTTGTTACTCGTTATGAATTATCTTATCACAAAACTATCTGTTACTTATAATTTCAGTGCTTGTAGAGAATACCTTACTGGAAACCACTTGTCATTTCCTTCTGCTCCTCATTGGGTTTGACACTCTTACTTATCGAAAGGACTGCGATAGATCCCTATACTTGTGGGTCATCCGTTCTCACACTCTTTCGTTGTATTATCCATGCTGGATTTATTTTTCTCGCTTTCTATTTGTGTGTTTGATTTTTTTTGGAAAAATCCAAAAATACTTTTTTGCTTATTTTTGGTTTATCTTTCTAGCTTAATTAGTTATGGTATTAAAACGAAACCCAATTTTTTTCCTTATTTCTTCTTTTGCTTGTTGAGAGTTCTCCCGTGTAAATAGTTTTTCTTGTTTTTGTTTTTCCTTCTTCGCGAAAAACTAAAAACTCCAAAAATATTTTAGTGTGTTTCTCTGAAATTCTTTTCCTTTTTTTTGAGTCATACCAAGGAGAAGACCATGATGAAAATGTTGAGTGGCTCTCATTTGCACCACTGTTGATCTAACAAAGAGTCTATATTACCTTGTCTTCTCCTCTTGAATAAAATGTTTGCATATTCCAGCTTAGTCCACGACACTCTTGAACTATTATTATTTTCATATCATTCGATTGTGCAAGTGAAAGGCAATAATGACAATATTTGATGAATTGACTGTGGCAGAGAGAAGCGGGTATGAACTCAACTTGTTTTTGTTTTCGTAAATATATTTAACCTAGTATCCATGATCCAGCATATTATGATTGAACATGTTTGGAATGACAATTAGAGATTATAGTTGTTCATGCCATGCTCAAGTAGCTAGGAGTGAATAATGGTTTATCTTGGATGTCAACATGCATTAAAATAGTTGTGATGTAGTATGATGATACGGTATCCTCCTTTGAATATTTCAACTAGCTTGACTTGGCACATGTTCACGCATGTAGTTGAACCAAAACCAGCATAGCCTTCATGATATTTATGTTCATGGTGTCCATATCCTACTCATGATAGCATTCAATGTTTATTATTCGTAATGCATGTTTATGACCATCTTCGCTCTGTAGTTGGCTGCTTCTAAATCTATTTGCTAGCCTTCACCGGTACTAAGCGGCAATACTACTTGTGCATAAGAAAACATTAACCCAAAGGTATTCTAGATGAGTCCACTATATCTATCTATATACGATATTACCTTGTCATTCAAAGTAAATTTGCATGTGCCACCTCTAAAAATTTCAAATGAACATCTGTTTTGTGTGCCTGGACCGCTCATGGAGCGACAAGGGGTGGTCAGTATCTTCCATGTTAAGCGGGTTACTTTCATGATGAGTGTCTATTCACTTATCCTTGCATGAGAAGGGTGGTAATAAGGATTCCCAGACCTGAAATAAAAAGAAATGCAAATAATTAAACAAAACTCCCTCAGGAATGTTGTTGGTTTGGACGATACCTGTTGGGGATATAACCCCGTGGTAAGACCCGCCCAGGTGGGGCTGGGTCATACCTGGCGGCTCATAATCCAGACCGATGAAGCGGGCCAAAAGACGTAGGCCTGGCCGTGTGGCGGCTTACCAAGATGGGCCAAGACGAAGGCCCACACGGAAGATGGTATGAAGTGTTGGGATACGTAGTAGTAAATCAAATTTTTCTATGTGTTCACCAAGATCTATTTATGGAGAAACCATCAACGAGTGGGGAGAGATTGCATCTTCATACCTTTGAAGATCGCTAAGCGGAAGCATTACAAGAACGCGGTTGGTGGAGTCGTACTCGTAGCGATTCAGATCGCGGTGGACTCCGATCTTAGCGCCGAACAACGATGCCTCCGCGTTCAACACACGTGCAACCCGGTGACGTCTCCGACGTCTTGATCCAGCAAGGAGGGAGGAGAGGTTGAGGGAGAGCTCCGGCAGCACGACAACGTGGTGAAGGTGGAGCTGCGTGGTCTCCGGCAGGGCTTTGCCAAGCACTACGGAGAACAAGGAGAGGGAGGAGTAGGGCTGCGTCAAGAGGAGAGGAACTCGTGTGTTGCAGCCCTCCAAAACCCAACATATATATAGGGGGAAGGAGGAGGAGGCACCCCATCTAGGGTTCCCATCCTATAGGGTGCGACTGCCCTAGATGGGAGGGGCGGCGGCCAAGGTGGGAGGAGGGGCGGCGCCCTAGGGTGGGCCTTGGTCCCATCACACCTAGGGTTTGCCCCTCCACCCCTTGCTGCGCCTTGGGCTAGGGTGGGAGGTGCACCAGCCCACCTAGGAGCTGGTTCCCTCCCACTCTTGGCCCATGAAACCTTCCGGGGCCCGAGGCCCCTCCCGGTGGACCCCCGGAACCCTTTCAATGGTCCCGGTACACTACCGATGAAGCCCGAAACACTTCCGGTGACCGAAACCTAACTTCCTATATATGAATCTTTACCTCCAGACCATTTCGGAGCTCCTCGTGACGTCCAGATCTCATCCGGGACTCCGAACAACCTTCGGTAACCACGTACACTATTTCCCCATAACCCTAGCGTCATCGAACCTTAAGTGTGTAGACCCTACGGGTTCGGGAGACACATAGACATGACTAAGACACCTCTCGGGTCAATTACCAATAGCGGGATCTGGATACCCATGTTGGCTCCCACATGCTACACGATGATCTCATTGGATGAACCATGATGTCGGGGAGTCAATCAATCCCCTATACAATTCCCTTTGTCTACCAGTATGATACTTGCCTGAGATTCGATCGTCGGTATCCCTATACCTTGTTCAATCTTGTTAGTGGCAAGTCTCTTTACTTGTTCCATAACACATCATCCCTTGGCTAACTCCTTAGTCACATTGAGCTCATTATAATGATATCTTACCGAGTGGGCCCAAAGATACCTCTCCGTCACACGGAGTGACAAATCCCAGTCTCGATTCGTGCCAACCCAACAGACACTTTCAGAGATACTCGTAGTGCACCTTTATAGCCACCCAGTTACGTTGTGACGTTTGGCACACCCAAAGCATTCCTACGGTACCCGGGAGTTGCACAATCTCATGGTCTAAGGAAACGATAATTGACATTGGAAAAGCTTTAGTAGACGAACTACACGATCTTGTGCTATGCTTAGGATTGGGTCTTGTCCATCACATCATTCTCCTAATGATGTGATCCCGTTATCAATGACATCCAATGTCCATGGTCATGAAACCGTGGCCATCTATTGATCAACGAGCTAGCCAACTAGAGGCTCACTAGGGACATGTTGTGGTCTATGCATTCACACATGCATTATGGTTTCCGGTTAACACAATTATAGCATGAACAATAGATAATCATCATGAACAAGGAAATACAATAATAACCATTTTATTATTGCCTCTAGGGCATATTTCCAACAGTCTCCCACTTGCACTAGAGTCAATAATCTAGTTACATTGTGATGAATAGGGGATGACACTCATCTTTTCTATATCTTCTGCTGAGGTCGGGCATTGAGCTATGCTCAATCTCACACCTTGCAATACAGGAAAGAACCCCTTCTTGGACTGATCCATATTGAACTTCTTCAATATCTTGTCAAGGTATGTGCTTTGTGAAAGACCAATGAGGCATCTCGATCTATCTCTACAGATCTTGATGCCTAACATGTAAGCTGCTTCTCCAAGGTCCTTCATTGAAAAACATTTATTCAACTAGGCCTTTACGCTTTCCAAAAGCTCTATATCATTTCCCATCAATAATATGTCATCCACATATAAAATGAGAAATGCTACAGAGCTCCCACTCACTTTCTTGTAAATACATGCTTCTCCATAAGTCTGTATAAACCCAAATGCTTTGATCACCTCATCAAAGTGAATGTTCCAACTCCGAGACTCTTGCACCAGCCCATAGATGGAGCACCGGAGCTTGCATACCTTGTCAGCATTCTTAGGATCGGAAAAAACCTTCCGGCTGCATCGTATACAATTCTTCCTTAAGGAATGCCGTTTTGACATCCATTTGCCAGATCTCATAATCATAAAATGCGGCAACTGCTAACATGATTTGGATGGACTTTAGCATTGCTACGGGTGAGAAGGTCTCATCGTAGTCAACTCCTTGAACTTGTCGATAACCCTTAGCGACAAGCCGAGCCTTATAGACGGTCACATTACCGTCCGCGTCAGTCTTCTTCTTAAAGATCCATTTATTTTCAATGGCTCGCTTATCATCAAGCAAGTCGACCAAAGTCCATACTTTGTTCTCATACATGATCCTATCTCGGATTTCATGGCTTCAAGCCATTTGTTGGAATCCGAGCTTGCCATCGCTTCTTCATAGTTCGAAGGTTCACCGTTGTCCAACAGCATGATCTCGAGGACAGGGTTTCCGTACAACTCTGGTGCGGAACGTGTCCTAGTGGACCTTCGACGTTCAATAGTAACTTGATCTGAAGTTTCATGATCATCATCATTAACTTCCTCTCCAGCCGGTGTAGGCTCCACAGAAACAACTTCCTGTGCTGCGCAACTCTCCGGTTCGAGTGGAGGTACAATTACCTCATCAAGTTCTATTTTCCTCCCACTTACTTCTTTCGAGAGAAACTCTTTCTCGAGAAAGGATCCATTCTTGGCAACAAAGACTTTGCCTTCGGATCTGAGGTAGAAGGTATACCCAATAGTCTCTTTGGGATATCCTATGAAGACGCACTTTTCCGCTTTGGGTTCGAGCTTCTCAGGTTGAAGTTTCTTCACATAAGCATCACATCCCCAATCTTTTAGAAACGACATATTAGGTTTCTTTCCAAACCATAATTCATACGGTGTCGTCTCAACGGACTTTAACGGTGCCTATTTAAAGTGAATGCGGCAGTCTCTAATGCATATCCCCAAAATGATAGGGGTAAGTCGGTAAGAGACATCATAGATTGCACCATATCCAATAGAGTGCGATTACGACGTTCAGACACACCATTTCGCTG
The DNA here is from genome assembly GCA_022496015.1 of Hordeum marinum. NCBI lineage: Eukaryota > Viridiplantae > Streptophyta > Magnoliopsida > Poales > Poaceae > Hordeum > Hordeum marinum. The sequence goes on from CM039672.1 coordinate 60,487,294, forward strand.
AGGTGTGCCAGGCGGCGTGAGTTGTGAAACAATTCCACATTTTCTTAGGTGCGTGCCAAGCTCATGACTTAAATATTCTCTGCCACGATCAGATCATAGGCACTTTATTTTCCTATCACATTGATTCTCTACCTCACTGTGAAATTCTTTGAACCTTTCAAAGGTTTCGGACTTGTGTTTCATTAAGTAGACATACCCATATCTTCTCAAGTCATCAGTGAGGGTGAGAACATAATGGTAGCCACCGCGAGCCTCGACGCTCATTGGACCGCATACATCAGTATGTATTATCTCCAACAAGTCAGTTGCTTGCTCCATTGTTCCGGAGAACGGAGTCTTGGTCATCTTGCCCATGAGGCATGGTTCACAAGTGTCAAATGATTCGAAATCAAGAGACTCCAAAAGTCCATCAGCATGGAGCTTCTTCATGCGTTTGGCACCAATATGACCAAGGCGGCAGTGCCACATGTAAGTGGGACTATCGTTATCAACCTTACACTTTTTGGTACTCACACTATGGACATGTGTAACATCACATTCGAGATTCATCAAAAATAAACCATTGACCAGCGGGGCATGACCATAAAACATTTTTCTAATATAAATAGAACAAACATTATTCTCAGATTTAAATGAGTAGCCATCTCGCATCAAACGAGATCCAAATACAATGTTCATGCTCAAAGCTGGTATTAAATAACAATTATTGAGGTTTAAAACTAATCCCGAAGGTAGATGTAGAGGTAGCGTGCCGATGGAGATCACATCAACCTTGCAACCATTCCCTATGCGCATCGTCACCTCGTCCTTTGCTAGTCAACTAGCCCGTGTCCGATCATCACGTGAGACAAACTAGTCATCCATGGTGAACATCTCCATGTTGATCATATCTTCTATACGACTCATGTTCGACCTTTCGGTCTTCCGTGTTCCGAGGCCATGTCTGTACATGCTAGGCTCGTCAAGTCAACCTAAGTGTTTCGTGTGTGTAAATCTGGCTTACAACCGTTGTATGCAAACGTTAGAACCTATCACACCCGATCATCACGTGGTGCTTCGAAACAATGATCCTTAGCAACGGTGCATAGTTAGGGTGAACACATCTCTTGAAATTTTATTGAGAGATCATCTTATTTACTACCGTCGTTCTTAAGCAAATAAGATGTAAACATGATAAACATCACATGCAATCAATATAGTGACATGATATGGCCAATATCATCTTGCTCCTTTGATCTCCATCTTCGAGGCACCATGATCATCACTGTCACCGGCACGACACCATGATCTCCATCATTGTGTCTTCATAAAGTTGTATCACCAACTATTACTTCTACTACTATGGCTAACGTTTAGCAATAAAGTAAAGTAATTACATGGCATTTATGATTGACACGCAGGTCATACAATAAAATAAGACAACTCCTATGGCTCCTGCCTGTTGTCATACTCATCGACATGCAAGTCGTGAATCCTATTACAAGAACATGATCAATCTCATACATCACAATGCATCACATCACATCCTTTGGCCATATCACATCACAAGGCATATGCTGCAAAAACAAGTTAGACGTCCTCTAATTTGTAGTTGCAAGTTTTTACGTGGCTGCTATAGGTTTCTAGCAAGAACGTTTCTTACCTATGCCAAAACCACAACGTGATATGACAATTGCTATTTACCCTTCATAAGGACCCTTTTCATCGAATCCAATCCGACTAAGGTGGGAGAGACAGACACCCGCTAGCCACCTTATGCAACAAGTGCATGTCAGGCGGTGGAACCGGTCTCACGTAAGCGTACGTGTAAAGTTGGTCCAGGCCGCTTCATCCCACAATACCGCCAAATCAAGATAAGACTAGTAGTGGTAAGAAAATTAACAAGATCGACGCCCACAACTGCTTTGTGTTCTACTCGTGCATAGATTCTACGCATAAACTTGGATCATGATGCCATTGTTGGGAGACATAGTAGTAAATCAAAATTTTCTACGTGTTCACCAAGATCTATCTATGGAGAAACCAGCAACGAGTGGGGAGAGATTGCATCTTCATACCTATTAAGATCGCTAAGTGGAAGCGTTACAAGAACGCGCTTGGTGGAGTCGTACTCGTAGCTATTCAGATCGCGGTGGACTTCGATCTTAGCGCCGAACAATGGCGCCTCCGCGTTCAACACACGTGTAGCCCGGTGACGTCTCCTACGCCTTGATCCAACAAGGAGGGAGGATAGGTTGAGGGAGAACTCCGGCAGCACGATGGCGTGGTGACGGTGGAGCTGCGTGGTCTCCGACAGGGCTTCACCAAGCACTATGGAGAACGAGGAGACGGAGGAGTAGGGCTGCGTCGAGAGGATAGGAACTCGTGTGTTGCAGCCCTCCAAAACCCCACATATATATAGGGGGAAGGAGGAGGAGGCACCCCATCTAGGGTTCCCACCCTATAGGGTGCGGCAGCCCTAGATGGGAGGGCCGACGACCAAGGTGGGAGGAGGGGCGGCGACCTAGGGTGGCCCTTGGGCCCATCCACGCCTAGGGTTTGCCCCCTCCACCCCTTTCTACGCCTTGGGCTAGGGTGGGAGGCGCACCAGCCCACCTAGGGGCTGGTTCCCTCCCACTCTTGGCCCATGAAACCTTCCGGGGCTCGTGGCCCCTCCCGGTGGTCCCGGTACACTACCGGTGATGCCCGAAACACTTCCGATGACCGGGACCTCACTTCCTATATATGAACATTTACTTCCGGACCATTCCGGAGCTCCTCGTGATGTCCGGAATCTCATCCAGGACTCCTAACAACCTTGGGTAACCACGTACACTATTTCCCAATAACCCTAGCGTCATCGAACCTTAAGTGTGTAGACCCTACGGGTTCGGGAGACATGTAGACATGACTGAGACACCCCTCTGGTCAATAACCAACAGCGGGATCTGGATACCCATGTTGGCTCCCACATGCTCCACGATGATCTCATTGGATGAACCACGATGTCAGGGATTCAATCAATCACGTATACAATTCCCTTTGTCTACCGATATGATACTTGCCCGAGATTCGATCGCCAGTATCCCTATACCTTGTTCAATATCGTTACCGGCAAGTCTCTTTACTCGTTCCGTAACACATCATCCTGTGGCTAACTCCTTAGTCACATTGAGCTCATTATGATGATGTATTACCGAGTGGGCCCAGAGATACCTCTCCATCACACGGAGTGATAAATCCCAGTCTCGATTCGTGCCAACCCAACAGACACTTTCGGAGATACCCGTAGTGCACCTTTATAGCCACCCAGTTATGTTGTGACGTTTGGCACACCCAAAGCATTCCTACGGTATCTGGGAGTTGCACAATCTCATGGTCTAAGGAAACGATACTTGACATTGGAAAAGCTTTAGCAGACGAACTACATGATCTTGTGATATGCTTAGGATTGGGTCTTGTCCATCACATCATTCTCCTAATGATGTGATCCCATTATCAATGACATCCAATGTCCATGGTCATGAAACTGTGACCATCTATTGATCAATGAGCTAGCCAACTAGAGGCTCACTAGAGACATGTTGTGGTCTATGTATTCACACATGCATTATGGTTTTCGGTTAACACAATTATAGCGTGAACAATAGACAATCATCATGAACAAGGAAATACAATAATAACCATTTTATTATTGCCTCTAGGGCATATTTCCAACATGAAGACCCGGGCGGTTAGGCCGCTCGGAGACGGCTTGCCCAAGATGGCAAGGCGGCATAGAGACAGAGTCAGATAAGTTGTAAGAGTCGGTATGAGACTTGTGTAACCCATGGTCTTGACCTCTTATATAAAGGCGAGACCCGGGGCGACTTAGACAGAGACCAATCAATTGAGAACTAGGTCAAGCGAATCTGCTCCCTTGTAATCGATACTAGGTCAAGCAGGACGTATGCTTTTACCTCTTCTTGAGGGGCCGAACCTGGGTAAACTCATGTCCCTCATCTCAACCAACCCCTTTGAGTCCATCATCTTAGCGATGGCCTCGAACCGAAGTCCTCGGACATCTGCTATGACAAAACCATGACAGTTGGTGCCCACCATAGGGCTAGCGCTTGGTGGTGTTGAGTTCTCAAAGGGATCTCTCCCAGGGATCGAGGGGTACGTTGTTGGTAGGATGAACAAGAGTCTCGTGGCCGGCTCTACATCGACGACGCCGGCTGGGGCCCCGAGGCCGACTCTATCGAGTATGGTTTCCGGGTTCCCTTTGGCGAAATCCACGTCTTCATCGGCAAGATCGGTGGATCTACACCCGGGCCGGACGTCTGCACCGACATCGTCGAGCCGGCCGGGCACGCGTAACCACCCGACACGTGCAACCTGCCCGTGCTAACCCGGGCATGAAGCATGTCTTCGTCGGCTTTACTCAGGGCATGGATCTTGAGGATTCCATGTCACAGGAAACTCTTGTTTGTTCGGAGGATGGATCTTCGAGTGGAGAGATGGAATCGATCTACCAGCTTCATGATGGCAGGCTCGGGGGCTACATCGAGCCTTACCCCGAGTCAGAGTGTCATGAGCCGGAGGATCATGGGCCACCGACTCGTGCAGCCGTCTTCATGGTGGCTTCAGCACTGGGCCCGAGCAGCACAGCCGCCGGGGCAGCTGGGTCGGGGGCTGACACGCCGCCGGCTCAGGTTCTTCTGGATTGATGAATGAGCTTACAACCCTGATGGCAACTGAGGTTACAGCTGAGAATCAAGCAGCCCGGAACATGGAGATTGCAAGACTAAAGGACGAGATGACTGAAGTCCAATAGGGGATCACCGCGCTGAAGGCTCAGATGGACGCGGAGGCGGAGCGCCTTAGGCGGATGCTTTCCGCCTTGAGCTGGAGCAGCAATCTGCAGCAGCGGTTCAGCGGATGAGGCATCAGTCATGTTTGTCGGATCAGTATGAGGCCAGAAACCTTTTCAACACGCCGGGGACGGGACGGACAGCGGAAGCACCTGGAAGTCGGCCGGCGGGTCGACAACAGCAGCTTAACCCGCCCCGACGGAACCAGACCTCACTGATGGCTTTCCCAACGCTGGTGGGTCCCTATTCAAACCCGACGGAGAACATGGTTGTGGCAGCAACCCAACTTGGTACGATCCCTATCCCGGACGAGGTGGCTTTCGTAGAGGAGGTGTGAAACGCTATTGGCTACCTGCAGACGGCGATGGCCCAGCAGGAGAAGTACACTTATAGCCGGAGTCGCGTGCATTGAACCACCATCCCTAGCCACAACTACAGTCGGCGCTATGAGTCGCCAATGGTTTCTAGCAGCGATCGACACCGGGACCGCCACGAGATGATCGGGCAGCTCTGGATGCTCAGGCGCTGGTGGACCGGGTGAGAGCACAGCGAGAGGCGGCGATGGCGGCTGATCAAGAACCCGCACCTTCCATCTCGGTAGGAGCAGGAATAACCTCTAGGGCCGTGGGAGTGCCGTGCTTAGCGCCGACTTTGCGGAATGAGCGTCTGCCGAAAGATTTCAAGGGCCCTCGCAAGGTCCCAAATTACACTGCTGACCTGCCTCCGGAGGCTTGGATTAAAGGCTATGAGCTGTCCATGGAGATGTTAGACATCAACGACGTAGTATGTGCCAAATATTTCATCATGATGCTGGAAGGGACGGCTCGCACATGGTTGAAGGGCTTGCCACCCAACACCATTAATTCCTGGGCCGAGTTGAAGGCGAAGTTCATCAAAAAATTCCAAGGAACATGCAAGCAGTCGATGATGATTGTGGATTTGGATCATTGTGTGCAACAGGAGGATGAGTCGGCTCATCATTGGGTTCGGCGGGTCTCAACTATCATCCACTCGTCTGAGCAGATTACGGCGGCTCAAGCGGTTTTGATTCTAGAGAAGAATTGCCACTTTACGCCTCTAAAGCAGAAGCTTGGCCGGCTGAAGCGCTCATGTCAAGATATGGGGGAGCTCATGACGGCTCTCACGAAGTACGCCGACTCTGACAATACAAAGGACCTAGGCTATGATGAGGACAAGCCTGGTCAGGGTAAGAAGAATAACAATGGCAAGGGTGCGGCAGGCAGTGGCAACCATGGTAAGAGGAAGAATCCAGAAGGCGGGTCAGAATTGGTGGCCAACACCAGTGCCGGGAATAATCGTGCTAAGGGCAACGGGAATTTCAGACAACCCTTTAATAAGGGTAAAACTCCTTTCAACTTGGAGGAGATGCTCAACAAACCTTGTCCGGAGCACAACCGGCCCGATAGGGTGGCGGGTCATACGTGGAGGAATTGCCACATTATGCGACAGTTTTGGGATTACAGCTTGCGGCAACATCACAACAATGGTGGTGGCTTGCCAGGTAGCTCAAAACCAGGCGAGTCAGGAGCCGGTCTAGGCTCTAGCGGCTCAGGATCCAGTTATCAGGGTCAGGGCAATCAAGGAGGTCATCATCACCAATCTGGTGGCAGTAATCAGCAGCAGAGTAACCAATCTCGGTATTAGAGTAATACGAAGCAGCTCAACTCGGGTCAGTATCATGTCTTTACAACCTGTCTTGACAGGTGAGACCAGAAGGTGCGCAAGCGGGTGGTTAATGCAATCACACCGGCTCTCCCGCAATATTTGAAGTGGTCTGAGTATGACATAACTTGGAGTAGAGAGGATCACCCGCCGCGTGTTGACGATCTGGGGTGGTTGGCTCTGGTAGTTGCCCCCCAAGTGGGAGGATACGTGTTCACTAAGGTACTTATGGATGGTGGCAGTAGCATCAATATCCTGTACTATGACACTTTTCGCCGAATAAAGTTGCTTGATAAAGATCTTAAGCCTTCTTTGACAGTCTTTCACGGTGTGGTGCCTGGCAAGTCAGCTTATCCGGTGGGTAGGATATCCTTGGAAGTTGCTTTTGGTGACAAATACAACTACAAGGTGGAATCCTTGTGGTTTGAAGTGGTAAAAATTAAAAGTCCATATCATGCTTTGTTTGGACAACCGGCTTACGCCAAGTTCATGGCTAGGCCTTGCTATGTTTACTTATAGCTCAAGATGCCCGGGTTGAATGGGATGATTACCATGCATGGTGATTGTAAGACGGCTATTGAGTATGAGGAAGGAGACGCAGCTTATGCAGAGTCAAGTTGCACTGAAGTAGAGCTCAAGTTCTATAAGGAAAATGTTGACCTGGAGGACATGACTCCGCTCAAAAAGCCTACCACGGGATCTGAGCCGCCCCTCAAGTTTTCGGTGGATGATACCAAATTGGTGGATTTCACTCAGGGCGACTCATCACAACAGTTCACTCTTGGGGCCAATATGGATCCTGTCGTGGTTTTATCACGGCAGATGTCCGGGTGAACAGACTTGGGTTCGAGGCCATTGCTAAAGTGATGTACACAAATGGGTTGGTTGGGACGAAGGACACAAGTTTACCCAGGTTCGTCCCCTCAAGTCGAGGTAACAGCCTACGTCCTGCTTGTGTTTGTATTGCTTGATGTATCGATTACAATGGAGCTATTGCTTGACCTAGTTCTTGATAGCTTGATCCCTAAGTCACCTTGGGTCTCGCCTTTATATAGGAGGTCAAGACCACGGGTCATACAAGTCGTGACCGACTCTCAATACATGTATGAGTCTATCTCTACCTTATCTTGCCTTCCTGGTCAACTTGTCTCCGGGCAGCTTACACGCCCAGGTCTTCTCCGTACGGGCCACGTTCCGGCCCATCTTGTCAAGCCACCAAGTGTCTTGGGCTTAATTCTTCACAGCCCACTCTTGGGCCGGTGTACGAGCCGCCTGGTGTGACCCGGAGCCCTCAGGGCGGGTCTCACCGTGGGGTTATATCCCCAACATTAGGCCCCAGGTTGATTTGAGCTTGCTCACTTCAGCCTCCTTCTTGCTCCTCGGCGAGTCGCCTAGAAAATAATGACCCGCCGTGGTGTCATGTCAAATCTGTCAAAAAGATCCTCTCACGCACGCAACGAATCTTCCCTTATTAAATGGATAGTCCAGGAACCGAGGCGTCTGCCTCGGTCAAATGACATCCGACGCCTGGATTTTCGCGCCTATTTCTACCTTTTTCTATTAAATAGGACCGCGAGGGGCAGCATTTTCCTTCCTCCCGCTCGCTCTTCGTCTTCTTCCTTCTGACTCCTCTGCTCTAGCGCATCTCGCTCCGGCGCCGTTTCCTCATCATCGTCGACAAGGCCGCTGCATCAACCTGTTTCGTTCCAGAGTTCTCTCCTCGTCCGCCATGCCGTCTCCGGTGAATCCTTCTTCCCTTAGATCCATAGCTATCTTGGTAGGGTTTCATGGAGCTCCTCCCGCCGCGTAGAACACGAGCCTCCTTAAATGCCGGCCATGCTTAGCCCATAAACACTTGACGATATCTTGTCCCCGATGCGGCATTATGTAGGAGATCGATAGTAATACTGCACAGATTTGCAACAGCTCTACCTGCCGTTTTTAAAATTTCTCCGCTTTCGTCAGTTCGTCTCTAGGTCTGACATAGAAACATTTTATTTGTTTTGTAGATCTGCAACCTTAGCGATACCTTGCAAAACCTGTTTTCCAGACTTAGCCGAATTTCGCCTTGTCTTTTCATAATCTTGACCCGCCATGTATTCCGGCTCTCACCAACCGGATCCTAGCGGCTTATTCTTTAGATCTTAAGCTTGTAACCGCCTGTAGACGTCTGCTGTTCCCTGACTCGCCGCACATTGCTTATCTTGCGCAGTTGTTTTAAGCCGCCACCATGTCTCGTGCATCCAACTCATCCAATTGGGTCGGCTCTTGCATCACGGAAGAGTTCCTAATGGACTTTGTGCACGCGAGCACCCTTCCCGCCAAAGAGGTCATCCATTGGCGGGTTCCGAGCAATGAACTGAAGCCCGTTCCTCAGGAGGGCGAGGTGGTTGTCTTTTCAGATCACATTGAACGTGGGTTCGTACCCCCTGGCTCAAAATTCTTCCGGGACGTCCTTCATTTTTACAAGCTGCACCCTCAAGACCTTGCCCCCAATTCCTTCTCAAACATATGTAACTTCCAAGTGCTCAGCGAGGTCTATCTGCAAACTGAGTCATCTGTTGGTCTCTTCCAGGAGTTCTTTTACACGAATCGGCAGACCGAAGTGAAGGCCGGCCCAAGCTTAGAACTCGATGGGATTTCCATTCAGAGGCGTCGGGACATAACTTTTCCGGCTGTTCAGATGCCGAGTCATCGAAAAGATTAGAATAAGACTTGATTTTATTGCAAAGATACCTCCCCAGAGGGTGAGCATTCGTTGCTGGGTTACCGCCCATCCCGGCTGAAAACAACTTCTGAACTTCCCAGCCGGCTGTCACCTGCTGAAAGGGCAAAGCACGAGCCAACTCACACCAAGATTAAAGCCCTCATGGCCAATGGACTGACAGGATTAGATTTGATCTGCTGCTGTATCTCTTGGAGGATCATGCCCTTGAGCCGGAGAAATCGCCTCATGTGCGAATATCCGGGCCAATAGAATGACTCCCTCTGCTTCAGCCGGACGACATTAACTGAAGATGATATTACAACTGTCATCCGGAGTCTTGTCCACGAGACGTCAGGAGCTAGCAGCGCCATTGGGCTGGCGCCTTTCTGTGTCATTAACCCAGCCCCAGACGTAAGGAGACTCTTCATAGCCTCTTCTCTTTGTTTAGTTACGTCTTGGTAATTCATCACTACTGGACGACTTATCTTTTCAGGCTGACTCCGAATTTTGGAAGAAGAAGTATGTTCTTCCTCTAAAGAAGACCAAGAAGAAGGCCCTGGCAAAGAGGACGAAGAAGACCACTCCTCAAGAAGAATGGTTTGAACCGCCAGAATCATCCGGCTCAGAGGTATAATTTGACTACTTTTTGTCGCCTCTTTATTCACCTTACTGATAATGGCCATTCACAGGACGAGGCAAAGATGAGCCGTGCCAACGCCCCTGAGGTAACTTATGTTTCATTCGACTCGGAATATTTTGTACCCCAGAAGATACGGCGGGTCGTTCGAAAATTTCCCCTTTCTCACCCTCTTGCTTATTTGGATCCCCAATTTCTTTTGAAAAAGCAACAACAAGCCGACCAACGCCAGACCCGGAGCACCGGCTCTATTGATGTCATGTCCGGGTTACCTAACTCCCCGGCTCAGAAGAAGCGCCCCACAGAGGTATGTATTTCTTCTCTGTTTGATTTTACTAGCTTTTCCTTTGTAATTTCGACATTGCCTTACATCATCTGAACTGTCTCTTAGGGATCATTGCCTTCGTTCGGCGACTCTACGGCCACTTCTCTGCCGCCTCCAAAGATTAATCCGTTGTACGTGTTTTTCAAGCCTTACGTCTGACTCTTTAGCGGTTGTAAACTTTAGACTCTGACTTTCATGCTTTTCTAGGGCTCAATCCAAGCGAAGGAAGACCAACAAGCCCTCCCCTGGCCCTACTGCTCAAGAACTGGAGCTTACCAAGCCGGACGCTCCTATGTCGAACACAACCCCCCTAGCAGCTTCTGCAGAGCCGGCAACTGACAATACTATTCCAGAGAGCCCGCAGAGGGACCATTCCAAGCCACCGAGCCCTGCCAAGGCTGTTGATGACACCGCTGCTCCAGACGTTGTGATTATCGGCGTCGGCTTTTGCTCTCCTCCTCCTCACGTGTTGACAAAACATAGTGAGACGACTGAAGCCTCCCGGAAGCTGGAGTTTGAGCTCCCCGCCCTCGAGAAAATGATAGCTGATGAACTTCATGCTGGCTATATGAACCGGTTGTCTACAAGCCGGGATCTGGAGCTCAAACTTGTCAACTTAATGAAGAAGAAATGTGAGGTATTCTTTTTCCTCTTTATACCCTTACTCAGCCCCCAAGAGCCGGGTTAACATTAGCTGATGATAATCCGATTCTCCCATCTTGGTAGAAGTAGAAATATTTAGCATGCAGATCTCAACTTACTTAGAGGTAACCTCAAATCTTCGTTGTCATCCCCCAAGGGTCGGCTCAAAGTTTATAACATTGAACCGGCGCTTTATAGAAAATAGATAATAGATCCAAATGTAGCCCCCAAGGGCTGACTCAATCTTTTCCAAAGTTGAGTTGGGACTTTATTGAGAACGGGTAATAGAACCAATTGTAGCCCCCAAGGTCCGGCTCAATCTTTTCCAAAGTTGAGCCGGGACTTTCATTCTTCACAGCTTGAAAAACCAATATGTAGCCCCCAAGTTCCGGGTTAACTTGATAAAGATGATCCAGAACTGTCTTGAAAATAGACATTAGCCCCCAAGGGTCATGCATATTGCTTGCAATTTGTTTGAGACTTGCTGCATTTTTAAAACTTCTCCCCCTGTTGGTTTATTCCATGCTTTGATATGTCGTAGGAAGTTTTAATCGAAGTCGGGTCAGAAGTGGTCGGCTTAAAAAACAATCTAGCCGCACAGCAAGTCACCTAGAGTGAAGCTGATGAGAAATGTCGGCTCCTTCTGAAGAGCTAACCAAAATCTAGGCTAACTTCACAAGCTTCAAGGAATCCGCTAAAGCTGAACAAGCCGCCTTGACCAAACGGGCGGATGATGCTGATCAGCAGCTTATGATTGTATCCGATGAACTACAGCCTTGAAGCACCACATCATGAAGATGACAACCGCCCTCTTTGGTAAGTATTTGATGACTTAACTCAATTTGTGCATTGTACTTGCGCTGGTGACTTACGACGAGACCTCCGTCTTATGTAGGTCCTAGGAGCCGCCAACTTGCCTCTGACAGCCTGCTACCCCTGAAGGCCATATATACTTTGACAGAACAACTCTATTACAGTGTTGTGTGTACCATCAAAGCCGTATAGTACAAGATGCTATCCCTTCAACTCTCAAAGGGGTCTTAGAGCTTCTGTCCATGATGCCAAATCAAATCGTAGAGTTGAAGAGATCAGCCACCCGTCAGGGGGCGATCACAGCTATAAGCCGGGCACTGGCTTTTGCCCCCGAGTTAACTCCGGCTGATATGATGGACGGGTTTCCCTCCAAAAAGGATGATGGCTCTGAATTTACGAATGCTGACTATGCCCGGTGCATGAAGAACTCCAAAGTCCTGGCCTCCGTCTTAGCAGAAGAGGTTAATCTGGCGACTTACCAGATGGCTTACAACGTAGATCAGAAAAGGATCTATGGCCCTCTCTTTGAAAGAAAGGATCTGACACCCGCCCGCAGTAAGCATATTTTTGCTTCTGAACTTGACCCGTCACCCTTCTTTGAGGAAGGTAACTTTGTGGCTTTAACCAACTGCAACTAGGACTTGGACCATCTTCAGATCAAGGAGGTTGAAGACCCTGAGCAGGGCAACCCGCCGACCACGTAAAGGAGTTATAGATGCCATTGATAGCCGGCTCCTGTGACCCGCCATGAGCGGTGTAAAAAACTATGATATTTTTTGGGCTCCACCGAGAGTATATGTAATAGACTGGTAGTAACTTTTTCTTTTCTTTGAATTGTGCCATCGCACACATATGAAAAGTCCGGCTTAACATATATATGTCATCTTCCTTGTGCTTCTCATTGTGTGCTTTGCCGGCTCTTGGCGGCTTAATTTTTCGTAGGGCAGGAAGCCCCCTTGACGGCAATGTTGACTTGTCAACATTTCTGGCGTGAAAGCCAATTGTTAGGGTTAGATAAGCTACACCTAGAGGTGGGAAGCCCCCTTCGACAACCAAAGTTAACTTGTCAACTTTTTTGGCATAAGAGCCGGCTGTTAGGGTTAGATAAGCTACACCCGAAGGTGGGAAGCCCCCTTCAATAGCCAATGTTGACCTGTCAGCATTTTTTGGCTTGAAAGCCGGTTGTTAGGGTTAGATAAGCTACACCTGGAGGTGTGAAGCCCCCTTCGACAACCAAAGTTGACTTGTCAACTTTTTTGGCATAAGAGCTGGCTGTTAGGGTTAGATAAGCTACACCCAAAGGTGGGAAGCCCCCTTCGACAGCCAATGTTGACTTGTCAACATTTTTTGGCTTGAAAGCCGGTTGTTAGGGTTAGATAAGCTACACCCGGAGGTGGGAAGCCCCCTTCGACAACCAAAGTTGACTTGTCAACTTTTTTGGCATAAGAGCCGGCTGTTAGGGTTAGATAAGCTACACCCGGAGGTGGGAAGCCCCCTTCGACAACCAAAGTTGACTTGTCAACTTTTTTGGCATAAGAGTCGGCTTTTAGGGTTAGATAAGCTACACCCGAAGGTCGGAAGCCCCCTTCGACAGCCAATGTTGACTTGTCTACATTTTTGGCTTGAAAGCCGGTTGTTAGGGTTAGATAAGCTACACCCGGAGGTGGGAAGCCCCCTTCAACAACCAAAGTTGACTTGTCAACTTTTTGGCATAAGAGCCGGCTGTTAGGGTTAGATAAGCTACACCCGAAGGTGGGAAGCCCCCTTCAACAACCAATGTTGACTTGTCAACATTTTTTGGCTTGAAAGCCGGTTGTTAGGGTTAGATAAGCTACACCCGGAGGTGGGAAGCCCCCTTCGACAACCAAAGTTTTGGATTTTCCTTGCATGGATGAACATATGTGAAACGATAGAGGCCCCGGCTTGCAGGGATGCTACTTTATTCATATATAAATATCATATGTAAAATGATAGTGTACAATGGCGAGTCTCAGCAACTCAAGCGTAATAAGGCCACAGATGCGCTATGTTCCACGACCGGCGGGTCTCCTGACCCGAAGTATCTGAGCCGTCCCGGATGTCAATGAGATAATATGACCCGTTGTTGAGATTTCTGCTGACCACGGAAGGTCCTTCCCATGGAGGAGATAATTTATGCATATTTGTCTGGTCTTGAATCAGCTGTAGCACTAAGTCGTCCTCTTGAAACGTCCGGGTCTTGACCCTGCGGCTATGATAGCGGCGCAGGTCTTGCTGATAGATCGCCGAACGGGCAGCCGCCAGCTCTCATTCCTCCCCCAAAGCATCCAACGTGTCTTGATGCGCTGTCTCATTATACGTCTCAATGTAAGCCACCACTCGTGGCGAGTCATGCCATATGTCACTTGGTAACACGGCCTCTACACCGTAAACCATGAAGAAAGGTGTATACCCTGTGGATCTGTTGGGGGTGGTTCTGATGCTCCATAAGACGGAGGGCAACTCTTCCACCCAACAACCCGGCGTCCGTTGTAAAGGAACCATAAGCCGTGGCTTGATACCCCTCAAGATTTCTTGATTGGCACGCTCCGCCTGACCGTTGGACTGTGGATGGGAAACCGCCAAAACATCAAGCCGGATGTGCTCCAAGTCGCAAAAAAATTTCATAGCCCCCTTGGACAAGTTTGTGCCATTATTCGTGACGATACTGTGAGGGTAACCAAAACGGTAGATCAGCTTTTTAACAAAACTGAACCGCCGTAGCCGCGTCACACTTGCTGACCGGCTCAGCCTCTACCCACTTGGTGAACTTATCAACTGCCACTAAGAGGTGCGTTTTCTTATCCTTGGATCTCTTGAAAGGCCCAACCATATCAAGCCCCTAGACTGCAAACGGACAAGTAATTGGTATCATGCGCAATTCTTGAGCCGGAACATGAGCACACCGGCCGAATTTTTGACAGCCATCACACTTGCGGACTAGATCCTCTGCATCTTTGTGAGCCGTCAACCAGAAAAAACCCGTGCCGGAAAGCCTTGGCCACCAGAGATTTTGAGCCGGCGTGATGTCCACAATCTCCAGCGTGAATTTCATTCAAGATTTCCTGACCCTCCTCTGGTGTGACAGCCCAAGTGTTGTCCCTACCTGATTTGGCATGTAACCCCATGTATGAACCTTGTGTCATGAGCCTAATGTATGATCCCAACTTGTCTTTCATGTGTGGTTGCATTCATGCATCATTTCATCATGCTTTATTTCTTTTTCTTGCCATGTGGCTTTGCAAAGTGCCTTGGTATGATGTGTGGTGGTGAGTGTGTTTGACATGTATGTGTGAGATGTTTGTGTGTGGTTGGATCCATGTGTGCATCTCCTCTTCTTCTTCCCCTCTCTTTTCCTTTGCATCATCCCCTTCCAAAACCCTTTCTTCCTATTATTATTTATCATCAGATTTAAGTTGTTTTTAAAATTGTTTAAAAATGTTCATGAGGTGGCCCCATATGTTTTATGAAGAGTGAGTATGATAGTTTTGATGTTAGAGTTTGTGTGCCTTGTGCTTTCAAATAACAAGGGGCTGCCATTTTAAAATTATTTAAAATTACTTGTCCTAAAAATCCTTTTACTATTTTTATTAATTGATGCATATTATTTTGTTCACCAAAGTATTTTTTTTGTTTTGCTCTAAAACCTTTTTAAACGCCCTGGGAATTTATTGTTTTGTGGCTGGTTTTAAAAATTAGCAACCTTTTGTTTTTTCTTATGTTTATTTGTGAGAGTGAGAGAGAGAGAGAGAGTGGGCCGTGGCCCAGCCCAGATGAGCAGAACGGCCACCTGCCCCGTCCCCCTCCTCTGTCAGGCATCGTGCTGGTGAGCAGAGAGCAGAGTGCAGCTCTGTCGCCGTCGCCGTTAGCTGTTCACGGACGTCGAGGCGCTCCCCTCCTATTTAACCTGGACGCCCGTGCCCCTCTAGGGTTTCTCCATCGCAACCGCAGACTTCCTCTCCTTCCTCCTTCCTCCCCCTTCTCCGTCAGAGAGCGCAGGTGAGTTCAGAGAGGGAGAGCAGAGAGCCACCATTTCTCCTCACGTCGCAGCTCCTCTCCGGTGGGTTCCCTCCGCGTCCAAGATGGCGTGGTGAACGCGAAGCGTCCCTGCGCTCCGTTCCTGGTGTTAAAGCGCAATGGGAGGCCCCAGGAGGCCTTCTTCTTCCTCCTTACCGCCGGAGTGTCGTCGGGTCTTCTTCCTCTTCATGTGCAACGTCTCCGCCTCTCCTTCCCCTTCGTCGCCGTCACTCGCGCCCCCGCGTCTCCGAGAAGCCCTCGGTGAGCAGCCCGTCCTTGATGTCCCCTCTCCTTGCCATAGCTCCCAGCACCGTCGTCGTAGTGCTCGCCCCCGCCGTAGAAAGGCTCGAGCTTGAGCTCGCCTCCGATCCCCCTCCTCACAAGATGAGACGAGGGATGGGTTCCCCGTTGATCCCCGTTTCAATTCCGCCATTCCCTGTCGCCGGAGACCCCTTGCTGTGTTCGGCAACGTCGTCGTCGTCTGCCTGTTGCCAGCGCCCTGCCTTCTTCAGTTTCGTCAGTAAGCGCTAGTGTATGTGTGTGATAAGTAGGACGACCCCCCTCCTCTGTTAAGAATCGGCAGCGTAGCGCAGTGGTAGCACCAGGGGGATTCGACCCCGAGGTCTCGGGTTCGATCCCGAGCCCCTCCCCTTTCTTTTTTTTGTGTGTGTTTTCTTTTCTTTCTTTTGTTTTTCTTTCTCTCTTGTTTTGTGTGTGTGTGTGTGTGCACATGTTTGAGTGTATGTGAGTTTGAGAAGGGTGAAATCTCAGTGATTTCTCAAATTCCGGTGGTTTGTGAGTATGAAGATGTCTTTCCAGAAGAATTGCCAGGAATGCCTCCACACCGGCCAGTTGAGTTCGTGATTGATCTCGAGCTTGGAACTGAACCGGTCTGCAAGCGCCCATATAAACTTGGCCCCGAAGAGTTGAAAGAGTTGAAGAAGCAACTAGATGAGCAAGAACGTCTAGGTCTGATCAGACCAAGTTCTTCTCCATGGGGTTGTGGTGTTTTGTTTGTCAAGAAGAAAGATGGCACAAATCGTCTTTGTGTGGACTACCAGCCATTGAACAAGAAGACAATCAGAAACAAATACCCACTCCCTAACATCAATGAGTTGTTTGAACAACTGAAAGGTGCCAAGGTTTTCTCCAAGTTGGATCTTCGAATGGGTTATCATCAGATTCGCATTCGCGAAGAAGACATTCCTAAGACCGCTTTTAGGACGAGTTTTGGCTCTTATGAGTACACCGTCATGTCGTTTGGTCTTGCTAATGCTCCTCCAACCTTTTCAGGAATGATGAATTTCATTTTCTCTCCTTTCAAGAATGAGTTCGTCTTGGTCTATCCGGATGATATCCTTGTGTTCTCGGAGACAGAAGAAGAGCATGCAGAGCATCTCCGCCTTGTGCTTGACAAGTTAAGAGAGCATCGGTTCTATGCCAAGTTTTCCAAGTGTGAGTTTTGGCTCAATGAAGTGGTGTACCTTGGGCATGTCATCTATGCCGAGGGAATTAAAGTGCACCCTGAGAAAGTTGAGGCAATCTTGAAGTGGGAACCTCCTCAGAATGTGAAGCAGCTTCGGAGCTTCCTCGGGCTTGCTAGTTATTGCAGAAGATTCGTGGAGAACTTCTCTCAAATTGCTAAGCCTCTGTCCAATCTCCTCCAGAAGAGTGTCAAGTATGTTTGGTCTCCTGAGTGTGATGTGGCGTTCAATACACTTAAGCAGAGACTGACTTCAGCTTCAGTTCTTGTGCCTCCTGAGCAGTCCAAGCCTTTCCAAGTTTTCTGTGATGCTTTGTTGGGAGACGTAGTAGTCAATCAAAAAAATTCCTACGATCACCAAGATCTATCCATGGAGAAACCAGCAACGAGTGGGGAGATATTGCATCTTCATACCTATGAAGATCGCTAAGCGGAAGCGTTACAAGAACGCGGTTGGTGGAGTCATACTCGCAGCGATTCAGATCGCGATGGATTCCGATCTCAGCGCCGAACAACGGCGCCTCCGCGTTCAACACACGTGCAGCCCGATGACGTCTCCTATGCCTTGATCCAGCAAGGAGGAAGGAGAGGTTGAGGGAGAGCTCCGGCAGCACGACGGCGTGGTGACGGTGGAGCTATGTGAACTTCGGCAGGGCTTCGCCAAGCGCTACGGAGAACGAGGAAGAGGAAGGGTAGGGCTGCGCCGAGAGAGAGAGAAGTCATGTCTAAAATCAGCCCAAACCCTTGCGTATATATAGGAGGAGGGAGAGGGAGGTATTCCTTGGCCCCTCCTCCAAGGAGGAGGGCTTCGGCCGAAGCTAGGGAAGAGTCCACCTCCCACAAGGGAGGTGGATCTCTCTCCTTTCAAACTCCTTTTGCCTTATCCCTTGATCTCCAGCCGCATGGGCCTTTCTAGAAGGTCTTGGCCATCCCAATAAGGGCTGACACACCTCCTCTAAGGTCCCACAAAGTCCTATGGTCGTCACACCCCTCCCAAGGGTCCTCCAGCACCCTCCCGGCACTCCTGGTACACTACCGATGAGCCCAAAAACTTTCCGGTGACCAAAACTGGACTTCCTATATATCAATCTTTACCTCCGGACCATTCCGGAGCTCCTCATGACGTCTGGGATCTCATCCGGGACTCCGAACAACCTTCTCTAATCACGTATGCCATCTCCCTATAACCCTAGCGTCATCGAACCTTAAGTGTGTAGACCCTACGGGTTCGGGAGACATGTAGACATGACCGAGACACCTCTCCGGTCAATAACCAACAGCGGGATCTGGATACCCATGTTGGCTCCCACATGCTCCACAATGATCTCATCTGATTAACCATGATGCCGGGGATTCAATCAATCCCGTATACAATTCCCTTTGTCTATCGATATGATACTTGCCCGAGATTCGATCGTTGGTATCTCTATACCTTGCTCAACTTGTTACCAGCAAGTCTCTTTACTCGTTCCGTAATACATCATCCCGTGGCTAACTCCTTAGTCACATTGAGCTCATTATGATGATGTCTTACCGAGTGGGCCTAGAGATATCTCTCCGTCACACGGAGTGACAAATCCCAGTCTCGATTCGTGCCAACCCAACAGACACTTTCGGAGATACCCGTAGTGCACCTTTATAGCCACCCAGTTACGTTGTGACGTTTGGCACAACCAAAGCATTCCTACGGTATCCGGGAGTTTCACAATCTCATGGTCTAAGGAAACGATACTTGACATTGAAAAGCTTTAGCAAACGAACTACACGATCTTGTGCTATGCTTAGGATTGGGTCTTGTCCATCACATCATTCTCCTAATGATGTGATCGCGTTATCAACGACATCCAATGTCCATGGTCATGAAACCGTGAGCATCTATTGATCAACGAGCTAGTCAAATATAGGCTCACTAGGGACATGTTGTGGTCTATGTATTCACACATGTATTACGGTTTCTGGTTAACACAATTATAGCATGAACAATAGACAATTATCATGAACTAGAAAATACAATAATAACCATTTTATTATTGCCTCTAGGTCATATTTCCAACATGCTTCTCTCCAAGGCCTTGGTGATGTTCTTATGCAAGACAAGAAGATTGTGGCCTATACCTCGCGTCAGTTGAAGCCAGCCGAGAAGAACTACCCCACTCATGATCTTGAGTTGGAGGTAGTTGTGCATGCTCTAATGACTTGGAGGCATTTGTTATTGGGTAGACCAGTTGAGGTGTACACCGATCACAAGAGCTTGAAGTACATTTTCACTCAACCCAAGCTCAATCTTCGGCAATCTCGTTGGTTGGAAATGCTTGAGGACTTCAATCCAAGCATTGAGTATACTTCGGGGAAAGCAAATGCCATTGCAGACACGCTCAGCCGTAAGGCATACTGCAATAGTCTCATCCTGAAGCCTCTTCAGCCCGAGCTTTGTGAAGCATTCCACAAGCTCAACCTTCAGATGATTCTGCAGGGTTTTCTTGCCAATCTTCAAGTCTCTCCAACTCTGGAAGATCAGGTTCGCCAAGCGCAGCTTCTTGACGCTATGGTGAAGAAAGTGAAGAAAGGTGTGGTCAAGAGCATGCCGAAGTATAAGTGCTTTCGTATTGATGACAAAGATACCTTGTTCTTTGAGGACCACCTTGTGGTTCCAAAAGGTGATCTCAGAAAGGTTATCATGGATGAAGCACATAATTCTCTCATATCCATCCATCCAGGCAGTTCAAAGATGTATCAGGATCTCAAGCAAACCTTCTGGTGCACTCGTATGAAGCGTGAAATTGCTCAGTTCGTGAACGAGTGTGATGTTTGCCGCAGAGTGAAGGCGGAACATCAACGTCCAATAGGTCTTCTGTAGCCTTTGCCTATTCCAGAGTGGAAATTCGATCATGTGGAGATGGATTTCGTCACTGGGTTTCCCAAGTCCAAGAGAGGCAACAATGTCATCTTTGTGGTTATCGACAAGCTGTCAAAAGTTGCTCATTTCCTGCCAGTCAAAGAATCTATCTCGGCAGCTCAGCTTGCAGAGTTGTATACATCAAGGATAGTGTATTTGCATGGTATTCCTCAGCTCATCTCTTCTGACCGTGGAAGTCTATTTACTTCCAAGTTTTGGGAGTCCTTCCAGACTGCTATGGGTACCAAGATCCGTTTCAGCACTGCGTTCCATCCGCAGGCAAGTGGTCAAGTTGAGAGAGTCAATCAGATCCTTGAAGATATGCTCAGAGCCTGTGTGATTTCGTTCGGCATGAAGTGGGAAGACTGCCTTCCATATGCTGAATTCTCATACAACAATAGCTTTCAAGCTAGCTCAGGCAAGGCCCCTTTCGAGATTCTCTACGGCAGAAAGTGTCGTACCCCGCTTAACTGGTTTGAAACCGGTGAGCGTCAGATATTGGGCAATGACATGATCACTGAAGCAGAAGAAATGTGCCATGTCATTCACTAGAACCTCAAAGCAGCTCCGTCCCGACAAAAGAGTTATTATGATAACAAGCATCGGGATATTTCTTTCCAAGTGGATGATCTAGTCTATCTCAGAGTTTCTCCCATGAAAGGCACTCAGCGGTTTGGAATTAAAGGGAAGCTAGCTCCTCGTTTTGTTGGTCCTTTCAAAGTTGTTGGCAAAAGAGGTGGTCTTGCATATCAACTAGAGCTTCCTCCAAATTTCGCAAATGTGCACGATGTCTTCCATGTTTCTCAGCTCTAGAAATGTTTCAAGACTCCTGAGCGAACCATTGACCTCCAAGACATCGATCTCCAAGAAGATCTCTCTTATCGTGAGCACCCAGTGGCAATCTCTTGAAGCAACTGAGCGTAAGACTCGCAACAAGTCTATCAAATTCCTCAAGGTGAAGTGGTCTCATCATTCCGATAAAGAAGCTACTTGGGAACGCGAGGACCTTCTCTGTTCCTAATTTTCGGACTTCTTTCGTTCCTAGATCTCGGTTCGAGATCCTCTTGTAGTGTGGGAGAGTTGTGACAGCCCAAGTACTGTCCCTGCCTGATTTGGCATGTAACCCCATGTATGAACCTTGTGTCATGAGCCTAATGTATGATCCCAACTTGTCTTTCATGTGTGGTTGCATTCATGCATCATTTCATCATGCTTCATTTCTTTTTCTTGCCATGTGGCTTTGCAAAGTGCCTTGGTATGATGTGTGGTGGTGAGTGTGTTTGACATGTATGTGTGAGATGTTTGTGTGTGGTTGGATCCATATGTGCATCTCCTCTTCTTCTTCCCCTCTCTTTTCCTTTGCATCATCCCCTTCCAAAACCCCTTTCTTCCTATTATTATTTATCATCAGATTTAAGTTGTTTTTAAAATTGTTTAAAAATGTTCATGAGGTGGCCCCGTATGTTTTATGAATAGTGAGTATGATAGTTTTGATGTTAGAGTTTGTGTGCCTTGTGTTTTCAAATAACAGGGGGCTGCCATTTTAAAATTATTTAAAATTACTTGTCCTAAAAATCCTTTTACTATTTTTATTAATTGATGCATATTATTTTGTTCACGAAAGTATTTTTTTGTTTTGCTCTAAAACCTTTTTAAACGCCCTGGGAATTTATTGTTTTGTGGCTGGTTTTAAAAATTAGCAACCTTTTGTTTTTTCTTATGTTTATTTGTGAGAGTGAGAGAGAGAGAGAGAGTGGGCCGCGGCCCAGCCTAGATGAGCAGAACGGCCACCTGCCCCGTCTCCCTCCCCCGTCAGGCATCGTGCTGGTGAGCAAAGAGCAGAGTGCAGCTCTGTCGCCGTCGCCGTTAGCTGTTCACGGACATCGAGGCGCTCCCCTCCTATTTAACCTGGACACCCGTGCCCCTCTAGGGTTTCTCCATCACCGCCGCCGCCTTCCTCTCCTTCTTCCTCCTTCCTCCCCCTTCTCCGTTAGAGAGCGCAGGTGAGTTCAGAGAGGGAGAGCAGAGAGCCGCCGTTTCTCCTCACGTCGCAGCTCCTCTCCGGTGGGTTCCCTCCGCGTCCAAGATGGCGTGGTGAACGTGAAGCGTCCCCGTGCTCCGTTCCCGGCGCTAAAGCGCAATGGGAGGCCCCAGGAGGGCTTCTTCTTCCTCCTCGCCGCCGGAGTGTCGTCGGGTCTTCTTCCTCTTCGCGCGCATCGTCTCTGCCTCTCCTTCCCCTTCGTCGCCGTCGCTCGCGCCTCTGCGTCTCTGAGAAGCCCTCGGTGAGCAGCCCGTCCTTGCTGTCCCCTCTCCTCGCCATAGCTCACAGCGCCGTCATCGTAGTGCTCGCCGCCGTCGTAGAAAGGCTCGAGCTTGAGCTCGCCTTCGATCCCCCTCCTCGCAAGATGAGATGAGGGATGGGTTCCCTGTTGATCCCTGTTTCAATTCCGCCATTCCCTGTCGCCGGAGATCACTTGTTGTGTCCGGCAACGTCGCCGTCGTCTGCCTATCGCCGGCGCCCTGCCTTCTTTAGTTTCGTCAGTAAGCGCTAGTGTATGTGTGTGATAAGCAGGACGACCCCCCTCCTCTGTTAAGAATCAGTAGCGTAGCGTAGTGGTAGCACCAGGGGGATTCGACCCCAAGGTCTCGGGTTCGATCCCGAGTCCCTCCCCTTTCTTTTTTTTGTGTGTTTTTTCTTTTCTTTCTTTTGTTTTTCTTTCTCTCTTGTTTTGTGTGTGTGCACATGTTTGAGTGTATGTGAGGTGTTTTTTTTTCTGTGTGTGTGTGAATGTGGCATACACATGTGTGTGTGGGGAGGCTAGTGCACATATGTGGTGTATGTGCTTGTGTGTGTGTGCATGTGAGTGTGCATGTGGGTGTGTGGTGCACCATGCATGGCACATATGTGTGTGTTCTTGTGTGTGCTTGTGTGTATAGTGTGTAGATGTATGAGGGTGTGTGTGTACACATGGTTTTGTGTTGTGTTGTGTGTTGTGGGTGTATGCTAAGCATACACACATGTGTGTTTGGTGTAGAAGCTTGCGTGTGTGTCTTGTTGAGTGTCTGTGTGTGTGTGCGGAGTGGATGTGTCTGTGGGTGACTAGTGGTTCTCCTACTTGACTCACCCCTTGATGAAAATGTGCATGTGGTTTTTGTTAATCTCTTTTCCATCTCTAGATGAGGCTCCAATCTACTTGGGTCATATTTGCTCATGTTCAAATTAGAGTATGATCCCCTTATGTGAATAGTTGGTAGTGTTGCTATCTTTGTTTGTGCCTAGTTGTTTTACATGCACATATGAGTATGAGTAATGGTTTTGGGGTCGAAGGGGCCTATGAACTCATTGGGACTCTCAGATTTCACTTTTGAGCAAGTTCATGAACCTGTCATTTTAGCTGCGATGGCATTTTGTCGTTTTTGCATGATTTAATCCATGCTTGCTTTGGGATATGTGCCAACTAGAAAGTGCTACTGTTTTGTATCTATTATGCCATGGTATTTTTGTTTTACATGATAATCACCCATATAAGTGGGAACCATGCTGTTAAGTTGCCTAATTGATGTTTCTGCTTCATCATGCTCAAAAACTGCTGTCTGAGAATCTGCTGTTATTGTTTTGCCATGTAGAGTGGATGGTATCTTGTAATGTGTTGTGAATTTGAGCATGCTCAGTGTTAGTTATTTGTAGTAGATATTGTATTCTTCCATCCTGTTAATTTTCGTGCCCATAGGATCTCTCTAGCATATTTTTTCAATGCTATCAACTTGCTACTTTATGTTCTCAGATTCCAGATAACTGGAATTTTCACTAAGTCCCAGAAAACTGTTTCATCATGTCTACTTGATAGCTTCTTGCTTATTGATGTGTGGCTCCTTTGCTGTTTGTGTAGTTGGATGAATTAATGTATGTGTTGAGTAGATTCTGTCCATATCTTGTTTGTGGCTGCAGGGTTCCTGTAGCTCAAGTTGTGAGCTGTAGAAGTTGCTATGTTGCTGTTTAGTGGCAGATTTGGTGTTTTGTTGTTTTGTGACTTGTGGGAGCTATGCTTCATGGAATTGATTGATTCTTGAGTCTATTGTGATTTATTTTTCATCACCTATCCAGTGGATGCCTTGAAATGCCAAGAATTAGCCCATGGCTTGGTGGTCTTGTGATTTTGCCTCCGTACCTTGTCGTGAGCGTATCGTGAGAACCGTAACTCCGTTTCTTGCGTTCCTTATATGCATTTATATATATTTTGCATGATGCATCCATATTTTCCATGTTCATGCATGTATAAATAACTTAACATGAGGTTCTGTCCAGATTCATTAATACACAACTTTGCACGTTTAACATGACTAGTTTTGGATTGCCATGTTAGAATTCTTCATAAATGAACCATGCATCATTTTGGTTGTGCATTGCACCTTGGTTGGATGTTTATTTTTGATGTTTATCTTGGGTAGACGCGAGTGTTGATACAGAGTACGAGGACCCAGGAGACTACCACTACAAGGATCCCGCTACTTGTTCCACTGAAGAACCAACAGGCAAGATGATCGTACCCAGATCCCGATACTATTTTTTTGCTTGCTAGTTTCTCGCTCTTATCGTTGCAATTGCGCTACCTACCACTTGATATCAGCCCCCATGTTGCCATGACAGCCTCTAACTTCCACATCCTAGCAAACCTTTGATTGGCTAAGTTACCGCTGCTCAGCCCCTCTTATAGCGTTCTTAGTTGCAGGTGCAGGTTGTTCCATGTGATAACATGCAGTTGAATATCACAATAAATTATGTTATTTAATTTAATGCACATATATATCTTGGTATTGGTGGAAGGCTTGGCCTTTTGCTAAGTGATTTGTTCCGCTGTTACCGCCATTAGTTCCTGGTTACCGGTGTTATGTTTTCCATACTTTGCGCTCCTAACATGCTCGGGGTTGTTATGGGGACCCCCTTGTTCATTCGGTTGAGATTAAAACTTGTCTGGCAAGGCCCAACATTGGTACTACATTTGCTTAACAACTTAATAAAATTGCATAGGGTCTTGCAAACCCGTGGATAATTAATCAACCCCCGGGCCAGTGCTCCTCATGAGTGTTGGGCCAAACTAGAGCACTGTGCGGGGCCAACCCAAGGCAACTTGGGAGATTTCTATCAGGCCTCCGTACGCGTAGCTTACCCGTCGTGTCCTGAGACTGAGATACACAGCTCTTATCGGGTTCGTCGACACGTCGGGTGGTCTTGCTGGATTTGTTTTACCTTTATCGAGTGTCTTGCGTGTGGAGTCTGACTTTCTTCGGGTTTACTCGAGGTGTTGGAATTCCTTTGGAATTACCTATGAAGACCGCGAGATCCGTGGTTGAGGCATTCCCACGGAGTGTGGTTAATTTTGTAATGGATTAGTTGGAGCACCCCTGCAGGGTTAAATCTTTTGAAAAGCCGTGCCCGCAGTTATGTGGCAACTTGGATATTTGTTTAACACCCGGTTATAGCAAACTTGAATTAAACTCTAATTAAAATACACCAACTGTGTGAGAAACCGGGATCATCTCTGCTCGTGAACGCGATCCGAGAGAGAACACAGTGAGGTTATGATTGACGTAAGTAGGGGTTTAGGATCTCATAGAGATCATACTAGACTCGATCGTTCTTAGTAGGCCACTCATATTTATTTCATGTTGCGTAAGATAGCCACCATATATGCTTAGTGCTGCTGCAAACTAAATACTTACCCCATCCCAACCTTTAAGCTTGAATAGTCTCGGCACCCGGGCACATGATAGCTGAGTCCTCTGTGGCTCACAGTTTACTACAACACTCCAGGTACAGGTTCAGATGAGTACGTGCAGGATGATCTTACCTAGCTCCAGTGGGAGTATGATGAGGAAAGAGGCAGGATGTACATGACGTATCCGGATGAGTAGAGGACCTGGTCGTGATCTTTGGGGCAGTGAGATAGTTTCATTTGCATCTGTTTTATCGTTTGATTTCGTCCATAGTCGGATCCTGTTTTCATCTTGATGACTTGAACTCTGAGTGGAATTGTAATTTAGCATGTGGTGAGTGTAAGCCAACTTGTATACTCATCTCTTCTGTAATGTATGATGCAATGTTACTATACTTGCTAACGGCAAGATGCGCCTCTATCCCTTGCGAGGCCCTCATGTCTTAAAATGGATAGGCGCGCATCTTGGGCGTGACATATGGTGAGACACAGTGTTGAAACACCCCGGTAATGCCACTTGTGCAACTCACCATTAACTATTGTCATGGACTTAGACCGTCGGGTGATCTGTCTGGCCAAATTTTCATCATCAGGTAACTCGCCCTGAGTCAAATAGGCCAGGTAAGGCATAGTTCAATTCGGAATAGCATGTAGAGCCGCCACGAATTGCCCCTCCAGGTCAGGAACGGCCAAATCTTCCTCTGAAGGTAACTTGACAGTCGGGTGATGTAAGACGTCCAGAAAGATATTGGGCAGCACCAGCTTTTGTTGAGAGCCTAACCTTGACAAGGCATCAGCCGCCTCATTCCTGCGACGATCAATGTGATCCACCTGATAGCCTTTGAAGTGACCAACACTGACATCCACCGCCTGACGATAAGCCGCCATCCGCGGGTCCCTAGAGTCCCAAGTGCCTGAAACCTGCTGAGCCACAAGATCTAAGTCGCCCAAACACCTTACCCGGCTTAAATTCATCTCCTTAGCTACCCTGTACTGTTAAACAGTTCTAGTAGCGAGTCCACCCAGAAGAACCGGCACATGAGTTATTGAAAAAGCAAGGTCAGGAAAGATTTAACAGCTTGGGGTTGTGCTATTCTAAGCCGCCCTCACAGCAATGCAGAAAATATTCTGTTGTTTATTCTTGCAGGTTGTCTCTTAAGATAAGCCGCCATGAAATTTGATATGATTGAAGCACAAGGTAGATAAATATATATTAAGCCGTGCGGTCTCCTATGTGCACGATGACACAGTTCAGGCAAGACAAGGTTTTTCTAAGCCTATTACAAAGCTCTCCACATAGCCCAAAAAGCAAGATTTAAAGTTTTTATACACTCCTCAAATTTTGGCGGGTCAAGGAGTCGGGTTATACCATTGCAGTATCAATTTGCTCAGCTAGACGGCGGGTCATCCTGCCGCGGGTCTTCGACCTCCTCGATCTGAAGATTGTCCACGTCCTAGTTGCAGTTCATTAAAGCTTCAAAGTTGGCCTCTTCAAAGAGGGGAGACGGGTCAATGTCAGGGGCAAAGAGATGCTTACGACGTGTAGGAGTTAAGTCCCTGGCCTCGAAGGTTGGGCCACGCACTCGCTTGTCCTCAATGTTGTAAGCCGCCTGGTATGTTGACAGATTAACTTCTTCCACCAACACTAATGCAAGGACCCTGGAGGCCTTCATACAACAGGCGTAGTCGGCTTCTGTGAATTCTGAGCCGTCGTCCTTCTTGGACGGAAAACCATCCATCATCTCTTCAGCGGTTACCTCCGGGGCAAAAGACAAAGCCTGGCTTATCGCAGCAATTGCTCCCTTCCGGGCGGCTGGTCGTTTGAGCTCTTGGATTTGCTTTGGCAGGGTTGATAACACCTCTATGACTCCTTTCATGAACTTGGGGATGCTTTCTTTGTTCAGCAAGGCTTTGATAGTGCAAAGGGTCCTGCGGTACAACTGCTCTGACAAAGTATAGATGGCTTTCAGCCGCAACAGGCTGTCAGTACCAAGTTGGCGGCTTCTTTGACCTGCACAAGACGGGTTTTATGTTATAAGCCGCCTGCGCAGTTCTTCAAGCAAGGAAATTTGCTGAGTATTTAGTACTTACCAAATGTAGCACCAGTCATCCTTGAGATATGCCATTTCAGGGTCTGCAACTCGTCTGAGACAAGCTTGAGCCGCTGGTCAGCATCATCTACATGTTTCACCAGGGAAGTTTTCTCCGCCTTAGCAGCCTTCCTAAAAGCAACGAAGTCAGATTTGACCTTTACAAGCACTTCGGCGGCAAGCCAGCATTTCACCTCCGCCTCACCCCGGGTGGCTTGCTGGGAAGCAAGGCTATCTTTTAAGCCGGTCAGATCAGACTCGACCTTGTTTAACGCTTCCTGTGACATACGAAAACAAAGTCCAGAAGGGTAGGTCGCATGTTAAAATATTGGCGGATGATAAGCAAAGGGACTGTAATACAGGTCTCAAGCAGATTGCAAACAATATACTTGACACTTGGGGGATAATGTATGTTTGCTTTCCAAGTTTACAATGAAGTTCCATCTCATCTTCATCAAGTTAAGCCGGCACTTGGGGACTACAGTGATGCTCTCCAAGTTTACAATGAAGTTCTGGCTCATCTTCATCAAGTTAAGTCAGCACTTGGGGGCTACAGCGATGCTTTCCAAGTTTACAGTGAAGTTCCGGCTCATCTTCGTCAAGTTAAGCCGGCACTTGGGGGCTACATGGGCGCTCTCTAAGTCTACAGGGAAGTTCTGGCCCATTATTTTTATATTGACCTGGACTTGGGGCTACCATTGATCAACTAATCAACATTGAGTACCGGCTCAACATATAAATATTAAGCCGGTACTTAGGGGCTACAGGCTAAGTTGTTCTACTTATGACATGGATTGGAAGACCCGGTTTACCATTGGCAAATATTAAACCAGCGCTTGGGGGCTACGTAAGGGTATAAGGGAAGACAGGAGTACCTCGTATTTTTTCCTCATCAAACCGACAAGTTTGAGCTCCATGTTTCGGCTTGTGGAGAGGCGGTTCAGATAACCAGTATGCAACTCGTCTGTAGTTAACTTCTCCAACACGAGGAATTCGAAGTCTAGTTGGTCACACGAGGAAGCTTCAGTCTTGTTAGTATGCTTTGTTAAATCATGGGGCTTGGGAGATTGAAAACCCGTCCCAGTAATGAAGACATCCAGAAGAACTGGATCTTTGACGACTATTGAAGGGCTAGGTGGCTTAGAACTGGCCCTTGGAGGACTATCAATCGCCGTCTCATGGGCCGCCGGCTTAGGGGACCGACGGGTATCTTCAGGCGTGTCCTTTGTAGCTGCAGAGGGCTCAGTGTGAGCTGTAGGAGAATCCGGCTTAGCAGTCTCCAGCTCTTGTGTAGCGGGGGCAGAAGTAGACCCGCCGGTCTTCCTTCGTTTTGCTTGAGCCCTGGAAAGCACAGAAGATTATTATATAAAAATCAAGGATGACAAAGGATATGATGCAGCCACAAAAATACGTACTCCGGGTTGATCTTCAGAGGCGGCAGCTTAGTCGGTGTAGAGTCGCCGGATGATGGGGGCGATTCCTGAAAGCAGTTAAGGCAATATAAAAACATAGTAAAGTTATAAGGCAAGGTACGACCGCATCTCAAGAGTGACCACTTCACTCTTGCCACTAGTAATGCGGGCTCCTTTCTAGCATCAACCATAGTAATCAACAAAGCTCCGTCCCATAAAGGGTATCGTGGTCGTACATGTAAGGTTGGAATAACGGTCGCAACTTACACCAATCCGTTTTTGAAAACCACAACACTCACTTGTCCCGGTACACCACTTATTTCTCAAGTGGTCACCCATCTCATCCTCATCTCCCTTAGGCATTAGTGGCACCCGACGGGGTTTTTGAAAAATCTTTCAAATCATTTCCTTTCTTGCCATCACTATGCATAAGTACCATCCCATTTGCGTAGCATCTATTAGCAACCTAACTACTCCCACCCACACAACCCTCATAAGGTGGTAGGGTCATGCACGATGCAAGTCTCAACGGTAAAGGTAACGGAGGTATCCCACCGAAGGGGGAACACCTCATCATGATCATTTCATCGAATCAACAAGCGCTATATGACATGCATGAAAAAGTTTCTTAACATGGTCAAAGGGTTGCTTGCCTAGCTCAACAAAGTCTCCGGGGTCTTCGAAGTCTTCGGGTCCAACTTCTTCGTCAAGCGCGCAATCTATCATCGTGAAATAAAGCGATAAAAATAAGCAATCACACAAAACAGAGCACTCAACCTACTACCAAAAATGTTAACCTACTCTGATAAATACTAAATGTCATACTAAAAATATTCTCCTAGAGTTTTGTTGTGAAAAACATTTTAGAAATTAAATGACAGAGGCAAAAAGGTGCCTAAATATAGGTTTTAAAATAAAACAGTACTAAAAATAGTTTCAAACATTTTTACAAATGGCACTATTAAATTCTAGGGATTATTCTAGGAATTTAGGTGCAAAAATAATTGGATTAGATTTAATTTGGGCCTTGTGGGATTTTTGCAAAGTCCCACGGAAAATGAAAAAGAAAAGGGAGAGGAAACGACCATTGGACCGGGGCTAGAGGCGGCTAGAGGCTGGGCCGGCCCAGCTGGCCAGCCAGCCGGCCTCGCGCGCGGTCAGGTTAAAACCTAACGCATGGGGCCCGGTCGCCAGTGACACGAGGGGAAGAGAGAGCGCGTGGGAGGGAGGAAGAGAGGCCGATAGGTGGGCCCCACCTGTCGGGTCCTTCTCCCACCTCAGGACAGGAAGGGGGAGAGCTCACCGGCGGCGAAGGGAGGCACGGCGAGGGAATCTGGAGGCGGAAACGGGTTCGGCGTTGACCCACCGGTCCTCTAGAGGTCGAAGGGCGGCCGGAGGAGGTCGGAGCTGCCGGCGGCGAGCACCCGCGGCGGAGGGGCCTTCAGGAGGTGGCCATCGAGGTCGCCTGGGGCTGCAAAGAAGACGGGAATGAGGGGGATCGTGTCAGAAGAGCAAAGGAGGACCAACGGAAGAGAAATGGGGGCTGGAGGGGCTCTATACCCAGAGGTCGACGATGAGGTCGCCGCGGCAGTCCTCGGCTCGATTCCGAGCGCAGGAGCTACGGGAGGTCCTCGGAGTGTGCAGGGGGGCTACAAGGGGAGGAGAGAGAGCAGAGGGGAGAGACGGGTCCGGGAGGCCTTTTTATAGCGGGGGCACGAGTCCACCGACAAGCCGTGCGCCAGGGAGGATGTGGCCGACGCTAGAAGGAGAGCGAGGCTTGCGGGACTGCTCAGGGGCGTTCCTGGGGCTGGTCTACACCAAGCGGGAGAAATGGGAGCGAGAGGAGGGCGCGTGTGCAAGGTCGCGGGTTGGCCGAGCCGGGCAGCGCTCGGCACGCGCGGGAGGAGGGAGGAGGAGGAGGAGAGAGAAGGGGGCCGACCAGGCGGCATGTTGCGGACGCCGAGGGGAGCAGAGGGGACAAGCTGGGGCGGCCTGAGGTGGTCGGGGGTAGTCATTGGGCCGCGGCTACAGTGCGGGTGCGCACTGTAGCGCGAGCCTTGCATGCCAAGGCATGCCCTTGGCATTTCCTGCGCGACCGCCTGTGTCCAGAGGATCTAGGGGAGGCTAAACAATGGGGAATAGGCCTTGGATGCTCTGGTGAAGCCTTAGGGTAGAAGGAAGGGGGAGAGAGGGGGAAAAGATGCTGTCCAGGAGGGGTAAATGGGGTTTTCACCACCTTACACTTGGGCTTTGGCCATGGAACTTTTACTCGAGGTAAAATGCATCCACATGAGGCCGTGGTAAAAATTTGGGGTCAAGGGTAAATGGGAAAGGGGTGGAAATGGGGGTTTTACCATTTCACCAGAAGGTGTTTGGTAAGGTTTTAGGCAAGAATATATTACCATCTTACTGAGATACTTACTAGGGTCAAAGACTAGGTAGAAATGAGAGGATTCACCAAGTTTGAGCTCAAGAGGAAAAAGTTGACAATGGAAATTTGCTAAACCCTAGAATTTAGCAGAATCAGATTTCTGTAGATCCAATGATGCTAGGCTTTTACCCTTGATGCACCACTTAGTGTATCATCACTATTTGGCCATTAGACCATGCCCACAAAGTTTGAGGCCAAGGGGGACACTTCACAATGTAAAGTTTCTCAAATTTGATTCTGGACAGGAATGGTTTTGGGATGGTTTGATGAACCAAACCAACTTGGATTGAGATGAAACTTTGCACGATCATCACCTATGATAGTGTTGACTTGATGGAATTTTCCTGGAATTTATTGAGAATATTTCTTATATAAATATTTCAAAAGTTTGATTTGAACAGAAAGGGTTTTGAGGGGATTTGCCTATGATCTGATCATGCCTATGTGTTGAAACTCATATATATGGGAAATATATGTCCACTGAGTTTCTCTACATTTTCTTAGATATTTTAAAATCATTTAAATAATTTTTCCCTAAGAAAATCCATTTCTGGCCTTAAGAAAAAGCCTTCAAATAAAATGTGAAAATAATATTTAAAATTAATATTTTGTGGAAGTCATCTATATAGTAGGTTTGGAAAAAAGCCTTTGGGAAAGAAGAATCCACCCAATTTGAAGACTTGCAGTGCAAACCTCATTTCCGAGGGTTTTGAAAACTTAATTTGAATAAATCATTTTTGGTTAATTTTTTTGATAAAAATAGTTTTGGGCACTATTCACATGGCATGATCATTAGGCCAGAGGTTTGGGACAATAAAGATGAGGATGAAGTGGAATAGAATCTAGGAGTGCCATATAACACAATCATCAAGCAAACAAGCACAAGCACTATGAAAAAGTTTTAGTTGGCTCCAAATTTTATAAACCCAAACATAACAATGTGCTACAAACATAGGGTGTGATAGCACGGGAATCAAAGCGGCAAAGACTAACCAACCGAGACGGACGCCTCGATTTTCGAGCCGATAGTTTTAATGAAAGATCCATTGTGGTCATCATGGAATCTTTTCGGGATATTCGATGTGACATCACCGTGGGTTACATATCTTATTTTCAGGTAATGGAGTGCGAGACTCACCGCCAAGTAAGCTTGAAGATTGACATGAGCAAGCTCAAATCAACCTGGGGCCTAATGTTGGGGATATAACCCCATGGTAAGACCTGCCCAGGTGGGGCTGGGTCATACTTGGCGGCTCATAATCCAGACTGATGAAATGGGCCGAAAGACGTAGGCATGGCCGTGTGGCGGCTTACCAAGATGGGCCAAGACGAAGGCCCACACGGAATATGGTATGAAGACCCGAGCGGTTAAGCCGCCCGAAGGCGGCTTGCCCAAGATGGCAAGGCGGCGTAGAGACAGAGTCAAATACGTTATAAGAGTCGGTATGAGACTTGTGTAACCCGTGGTCTTGACCTCTTATATAAAGGCGAGACCCGGGGCGACTTAGACAGAGACCAATCAATCGAGAACTAGGTCAAGCGAATCCGCTCCCTTCTAATCGATACTCCAATCAATACAACACAAGCAGGACGTAGGCTTTTACCTCTTCTTGAGGGGCCGAACCTGGGATAAACTCGTGTCCCTCATCTCAACCAACCCCTTGGAGTCCATCACCATAGCGATGGCCTCGAACCTAAGTCCTCAGACATCTGTCGTGACAAAACCACGATAGTACCCATGGATTCAGCTCGTCGTGGAGTGTGTTTGTTGGCGGAGGGGGAGTAAAACTTTACTTTTACCGCTTGGGAACCGCCGCTAATTTGTTTAACATGGAAGATATTGATATCTCTTGGTCGTAAAGTTGGCAAGAAGGGTATACCTCCCAAAATTATACTTATCTCTTACTATTTAAAGCCTTGAGCTCTAGCACCTCTTCAAATCCCTGCTTCCCTCTTCAAAGGGACTAACTATTTACTTTAATATTGAGTCATCACCCTCTAAAATAAGTGCCAGATCTGAGAGCACTATTGTCATCCTCATGCAATGTGTATAGTGAATATTAGATGCATCATGACTAGATCTTTTGTACCATGAATTACAATGTTTAGTCGTTTCTTGAACTTTGGAGGTGCTCTGCATTTATGTTTTGCAGTCTCAGAAAGGGCTAGCAAGATACTGCTATTGTCATATTATATCATGGTTGTTTTGACAAATGTTTGCACTTGAGATATTTTATTATTTCTTGCTAGTTGCTTGTGTCATTGATATGAGTTAACATAATCCTTAAGAGTTACTACTGACATGGTTAGTCATAATCTGTGCTGAAAACCTGGGTGCTACTTAAGCATATGTATGTAAGAACAAAAGAGTTCGTAAAAGTTTTTCTTTTTCACTTTCAGTTTGTCAACTGAATTTCTTGAGGAAAAGCAAGGGTTAAAGCTTGGGGGAGTTGATACGTCTCCAACGTATCTACTTTTCCTAACACTTTTGCTCTTGTTTTGGACTCTAATTTGCATGATTTGAATGGAACTAACCCAGACTGACGATGTTTCAGTAGAACTACCATGGTGTTCTTTTGTGCATAAATAAAAGTTTTATGAATGGAACGAAACTTTTTGGAGAATTATTTCAGAATATTTGAGGAATATTGGAGCCAAAAGCCACCAGAGAGGGGGCCAAGGTGAGGAACACCCACCAGGGCGCGCCAGCCCCCTTGGCACGGCCTGGTGGATGGTGCTCACCTCGTGGGGGCCCCGACCCTAATTATGGATATATAAAATCCTAATTTTCCAGAAAAAATCAAGGAGAAAGTTTCATTGTGTTTCACGATACGGAGCCGCCACCACCTCTTGTTCTTCATTGGGAGGCCAGATCTTGAGTCCGTTTGGAGCTTCGGAGAGGGGAATCTTTGGTCTTCATCATCACCAACCCTTTTCCATCCCAATTCCACGATGGTTCCCACTAGGAGTGAGTAATTCCTTCATAGGCTTGCTGGTCGGTGAGGAGTTGGATGAGATTCATCTTGTAATCAAGTTAGTTTTGTTAGGGCTTGATCCCCAGTATCCATTATGTTCTGAGATTGAGATTGCTATGACTTTGCCATGCTTAATGCTTGTCACTAGGGCCCGAGTGCCATGATTTCAGATTTGAACCGTTTATGTTATCATCGTTATATCTATGTTCTTGATCCGATCTTAGTCATATGCACCTATTACGTGTTATGATCCGTCAACCCCATAGTGACAATATTTGGGATACTTCATGGTGATGACCGTAGTTTGAGAAGTTCATGTATTCACTATGTGTTAATGCTTTTTTGCGGTTCTCTATTAAAAGGATACCTTAATATCCATTAGTTTCCTTATGGACCCCGCTGCCACGGGAGGGTAGGACAAAAGATGTCATGCAAGTTCTTTTCCATAAGCATGTATGATTAGTTACGGAATACATGCCTACATTACATTGACGAACTAGAGCTAGTTATGTGTCGCCCTAGGTTATGACTGTTATATGATGAATATCATCCAACGAATACACCGATCCAGTGCCTACGAGTTTTCCACTTATTGCTCTTGCTAAGTTACTATTGTTGTTGTAACTATTGCACTTGCTACAAAACCATTACTGCTACCATTACCGCTAATATTACTATTACTACTCCTATCATATTACTGTGTTACTGATCACTTTGCTGCAGATATTTATCTCCAGGTGTGTTTGAATTGACAACTCAACTGCTAATATTCTCAAATATTCTTTGGCTCCCCTTATGTCGAATCTACAAATTTGGGTTGAATACTCTACCCTCAAAAATTGTTGCGATCCCCTATACTTGTGGGTTATCAGCTAGCCATGGATTGTGAAAGAATGGTGGGAAAAGGAATAAATTTTATTTTCTGTTTGGGAATCGCTTATGATATATCTAGTATGGAAAGGCATTGAAATCTCTCGGTCGTTTTCGTTGACAGGAAAGGCATGCCACCCAAAATATTTTTCTCTCTCAATTTAAACTTTAAGCTCTAGCACCTCTAAAAATCCCTACTTCCCTCTGCAAAGGTCCTATCTATTTACTTTACGCAATTTACTTTTATTTTGAGTCTCGATCTTCTCTTATAAAGCACCAACTAGGTGGCACTATGATCGTACTTGAGCATTAGATGTAGCTAATATTTGAGTGTGTTTCATGAATGGATCAATGATTGAGCATGATGGGCTAGGGATAACTTTCTTTAGTGTTGATATTTTGAAAGACATGGTTGCTTGTTGAAAGCACAACATGCTCCCTTGGTGGTTTTGATAATTCATGACAACATACATTGTCTCTTGGACTGATATTTTTACCTACTGTATTTCAGATACAGTCTATAGAAAAGGTTGGCAAGAGGAGATTGTGGACAAACCCCAAGATTCAAGGGAATAGGTTGGCCAAGCTTCAAGCAAGAGGACTCTACATTGTATATTTGTGACAAATCACTTTGAGTCCATAGGAAAGCCAATACTATTAAAAGGGGGTAAGGTTTTGTTGGTGAACAATATGCTCAAACATGCACAAGTGATAGTCGCCAAAAACATCCACAAACTCTCCCACCAAAGTTTGTTCTATACCTACCACTCAAAATCGGTGCAACCAACTTTCCCATACTGGTGCCACCGATTCCAGAACCTAGACAGACTCAGCCAAACCCTAGCCACTTCGGTGCAACCGATTCCATACCGGTGCCACCGAGTTTAGGTTGCCAACTTTCTGTTACGCAAATTCACATTTTTGGTCCCACCAAGAATGTTGGATCAGCGTCACCGAGATTGGAAAACTGGCCGTTGGTCACCTTATCGGTGCAACCGAGTTTTCTATATCGGCTTTACCGAGATTCAAAAGTTGCCACCTTTTGGTCACTTCGGTACCACCGAGATTAATACATCGGTGTCACCGAGTTGGTCATTTTGTGTGTAACGGTTGGATTTTTGGGGATGCCTATATATACCCCTTCACCACCACTTACTCGAAAGAGAAGCACTCGGAACTATTCCATACCTATCCTATCAGATTTTCTGAGAGAGAACCACCTACCCTTGTGTTGAGGTCAAGATCTTCCACTCCAATCATATGGATCTTGATTTCTAGCCTCCCCAAGTAGCTTTCCACCAATCCCATCTCTTCCACCATGCCAAATCTGTGAGAGAGTGATTGTGTGCTGAGGAGTCTATCATCTTGAAGCACAAGAGCAAGGAGTTCATCGTCATTACCGAGCCTATTACCTTTTGGAGGGTGGTGCCTCCTAGATTGGTTAGGTGTCGCTTGGGAGCCTCCTACTTCGTGTTGTGGAGTGAACCAAGAAGTTTGTAAGGGAAAGGAGATCGCCTACTTCATGAAGATGTACCCATAGTGAGGCTAGTCCTTCATGGACGGAAGCCGTATGGAATAGTCAAGGTTGCTACTTCGTGGACCCTTTTGGGTGGAGCCCTTTGTGGACTCTCGCGACCGTTACCCTCCGTGGGTTGAAGACTCCATAAACGTGGAAGTACGATAGCGCCACCTATCGGAACCACGAGAAAAATCCTTGCGTCTCCAACTGCGTTTGATCTACCTATCTCAACTCTTTACTTCATATGCAATGTCTTTACTTTCCGCTGCCATATTTGTTGACATGCATGTGTAGGGATGTTAGACTTGCTAGCTTTGCTAAAACTGTTAAAATTTGCCAACCAATTAACTTGGGAAAAGGTTAGGTCTTAAATTTTTGCTAGTAGTCTATTCACCCCCCCTCTAGACACTCTTCTAGTGATCCTACACTTGTTGGTATGCTTGAGTATTAAAGTCTTCATGTCAAAACTACACTATTGCTTTGAACCATCTAAAAGTCCAAATTTCCATGCTACAAAAGAAAATAACATGTGATGAACATGTTAGGCAACATTCCACATCAAAAAGTCTGTTTTTATCATCTACCTACTCGAGGACGAGTACGAATTAAGCTTGGGGATGCTGATACGTCTCCAACATATCTATAATTTTTTATCGTTCCATGTTGTTATATTATCAATATTGGATGTTTTACAATCATTTTATAGCAATTCTATATCATTTTTTGGGACTAACTTATTGACATAGTGCCAAGTGCTAGTTGTTGTTTTTTGATTGTTTTTTACTTTGCAGAATATCGGTACCAAACGAAGCCCAAACACCGTGAAACTTTTTAGAGATTTTTTGGGCCAGAAGACACCTGGAGGACCAAAGAAGTACCATAGAGGAGGGCCGAGGAGGCCACAAGACACCAGGGCGCGCCAGAGGCCCCTGGCACGGCCTGGTGGGTTGTGCCCTCCTCGGGACATCTCTTGACCGCCTATCAGCTCTATAAATACCCAAATATTCCAAAAACCCTAGGGGAGTCGACGGAACACAATTCCAGCCGCCGCAAGTTCTAGAACCACGAGATCAATTTAAGACCATCACGCAGGGGTGCATCATCTTCATGGGTGCCTCTTTGATGATGCGTGGGTAGTCCACCATGGACCTACGGGTCCGTAGGCAGTAGTTAGATGGCTTTCTCTCTCTCTCTTTAGATTCTCAATACAATGGTCTCTTGGAGATCTATTTGATGTAATGACTTTTTGCGGTGTGTTTGTTGAGATCCAATGAAGTCTGAGTTCATGATCAGTTTCTATCCATGAATATTATTTGAGTCTTCTTTGATCTCTTATATGTATGATTACTTATAGACTCATATTTCTTCTTCGAATCTTTGATTAGGTAGGCCAACTAGATTGATTTTTTGCCATGGGAAGAGGTGCTTTGTGATGGGTTCGATCTTGCGGTATCCTCTCCCAATGACAGAAGTGTTGGGGAATGTTGCATGGGAAACAAAAAAATTCCTACGCTTCACCAAGATCAATCTAGGATATGAGCATCTATGAGAGGAGATATTGGATACACATACCCTTGTAGATCGCTAAGCGGAAGCGTTAAAGAACGTGGTTGATGTAGTCGTATGTCTCCGCGATCGAAATCGCAAGCCGTCCCATGAACTCCCGATCAAGTGTCGAACGGACGGCACCTCCGCGTTCAGCACACGTGCTTCTCGATGATGATCTCCGCCTTCTTGATCCAGCAAGAGGGAGCGGAGAGGTAGATGGGTTCTCAGGCAGCACGATGGCATGGCAGCGATGGTGGTGGAGCTGATCCGACAGAGCTTCGCTAAGCAGCGCCGAATCAATCCACTAGAGGAGAAGTAATCGGAGAGGGAGGAAGGGCTGCGATGTGACTTGTGTGTCTGCAGCCCTCCCTCCCCTCACATATATAGGGGGAGAGGAGGGGGGCTAGCCGCCCTAGGGTTTCCCCTAGGGTTTGGTGCAGCGGCCAAGGAGGTGGGGCGGCGGCCAGGGTGGCTTGACCACCAAGTTTGGTGGCTAGCCCACCCTTTTGTCCCAACCCTAGCATCTAGCCGCATGGGCATTGGGGTGGAAGGTGCGACCAGCCTACCAGGGGCTGGTGCGCACCCTTTGACAGCCCATGGGGCCCTTCGGAGTAGATGGGCCCACCTGGTGGACCCCCCGGAACACTTCCGGCACTCTGTCACACCACTCGCACGTCACAGAACTTTTCCGAAACTCAAACACCAACTTCCTATATATCAATCCGCACCATTCCGGAGCTCCTCGTGACGTCCAGGATCTCATCCAGGACTCCGAACAACCTTCGGTCACCAACACACATAACTCATCTATACCGAAATGTCACCGAACCTTAAGTGTGCAAACCCTGTGGGTTCGAGAACCATGTAGGCATGACCGAGACACCTCTACGGTCAATAACCAAT
Source organism: Hordeum marinum (assembly GCA_022496015.1). Taxonomy (NCBI): domain Eukaryota; kingdom Viridiplantae; phylum Streptophyta; class Magnoliopsida; order Poales; family Poaceae; genus Hordeum; species Hordeum marinum. The sequence continues at coordinate 60,526,809 of CM039672.1, forward strand.
AGCGGGACCTAGATGCCCATATTGGTTCCTACATATTCTACGAAGATCTTTATCGGTTGAACTTCTATGTCAAGGATTTTGTTAATCTCGTATGATGTTCCCTTTGTTTGTCGGTATGTTACTTGCGCGAGATTCGATCATCGGTATATGTATACCTAGTTCAATTCCGTTATCGGCAAGTCTCTTTACTCGTTCTGTAACACAAGATCTCGTGGCTAACACTTAGTCACATTGCTTGTAAGGCTTATTGTGATGTTGTATTACCGAGTGGGCCCTGAGATACCTCTCCTCCACACGGAGTAACAAATCCCAGTCTTGATCCATGCCAACCCAACATACACCCTCGGAGATACCTTTAGAGCACCTTTATAGTCACCCAGTTACATTGCGATGTTTGATACATACAAGGTACTCCTCCGGTGTCAGTGAGTTGCATGATCTCATGGTCATAGGAAAAGATACTTGACATGCAGAAAAATGTAGCAATAAACTGACACGATCATATGCTACGTTTATAGTTTGGGTCTTGTCCATCACATCATTCTCATAATGATGTGATCCCATTATCAAATGACATCTCAATACAATGGCAAGGAAACCTTGAGCATATTTGATCAACGAGCTAGTCTACTAGAGGCATACTAGGGACACAATGTAGTCTATATATCCACACAAGAAATGTGTTTCCAATCAATACAATCATAGCATGGATAATAAACGATTATCATGAACAAGGAAATATAATAATAACCATTTTATTATTGCCTCTAGGGCATATTTCCAACAAGAATGGGCAGCGAGGCACACATATATCGTTGCTATTAAGGATAATAGGATGGGGTCTATTCCTAAATGAATAGATCTTGTCTACATCATGTCATCGTTCTTATTGCATTACTCCATTTTTCCATGAACTCAATACACTAGATGCATGCTGGATAGCGGTCGATATGTGGAGTAATAGTAGTAGATGCAGAATCATTTCGATCTACTTATCTTGGACGTGATGCCTATATAATGATCACCGCCTTGGATATCGTCATGATCATTTGATCTTCTATCAATTGCCCAATAGTAATTTGTTTACCCAACGTGTGGTATACTTATGAGAGAAGCCACTAGTGAAACCTACGACCCCTGGGTCTATCTTCCAACATATTGCTTTTCGATCTATCTTTTTGCCACTTTTGTTTTCAGATCTATTATTCCAAAAACTCATAAATACTTTGTTGCACTTTTTATTTGCTTATTTTATTTTGTGTTCTTATGAGATATATCTCTTTACCTTTGAGAGATTGACAACCTCTCTTACGCGTCAGGTTGCAAGTATTTGTTCTTTGTGTGCAAGTACCGTTTACATAGCATTGTGTGATCTTCCTCCTAGGTTCGATACCTTGGTTTCATAACTGAGGGAAATACTTACCGTAGATGTGCTGAATCATCCGTTCCTCTTTGGGGAAATAACGACACAGTCTCAAGCCACATTAGATGGCAAGCTAGACATTGTCAATTGTAGGGTGTTGTTCTGCTGGCAAGATATACAGTACCAATCACCACCAAGTGCCGCATGCGCTTGTCCCTCGCCTGACCTGCTTAGCTTGCACGCCTTGCTGTAGGACCAAAAGTATGTCTATAGGGGGGTGATTAGACTACTTGACCAAATAAAAGTTTTGCCTATACCAAGTTTTAGGGTTGACAGTTTTTAGCATTTCATGGCAAGTCAAGTACACCCTACACCTAACCAATCTAGGAGGCACCACCCTCCAAAAGGTAATAGGCTCGGTAATGACGATGAACTCCTTGCTCCTGTGCTTCAATATGATAGACTCCTCATCACCCAATCACTCTCTCACAGATTTGGCATGGTGGAAGAGATGGGATTGGTGGAAAGTTACTTGGGGAGGCTAGAGATCAAGATCCATAGATTGGAGTGGAAGATCTTGACCTCAACACAGGGGTAGGTGGTTCTCTCTCAGAAAATTGGATGGGGCAAGTGTGGAATAATTCTGAGTGCTTCACTTTCGAGTAGGTGGTGGTGAAGGGGTATATATAGGCATCCCCAAAAATCAACCGTTACACACAAAATGACCAACTCGGTGACACTGATGTGTTAATCTCGGTGGTACCGAAGTGACCAAAAGGTGGCAACTTTTGAATCTTGGTGAGACCGATATAGGAAACTCAGTTGCACCGATAAGGTGACCAACGGTCAGATTTCCAATCTCGGTGACGCCAATCCAACATTCTCGGTGGTACTAATGTGAATTTGCGTAATAGAAAGTTGGCAACCTAAACTCAGTGGCACCGGTATGGAATCGGTTGCACCGAAGTGGCTAGGGTTTGGCTGAGTCTGTCTAGGTTCTGGAATCGGTGGCACCGGTATGGGAAAGTTGGTTGCATCGATTTTGAGTGTTAGGTATAGAACAGACTTTGGTTGGAGATTTTGTGAATGTTTTTGGCGACTATCACTTGTGCATGTTTGAGCCTATTGTTCACCAACAAAACCTTACCCCCTTTTAATAGTATTGGCTTTCCTATGGACTCAAAGTGACTTCTCACAAATATAAAATGTAGAGTCCTCTTGCTTGAAGCTTGGCCAACCTATTTCCTTGCATCTTGGGGTATGTCCACAATCTTCTTTTGCCAATCCTATCATTAAACATTTCCTGAAATATACTTGGTGGAAACATTAGTTCAATGACTTATATGTTGTTATTAATTACCCAAACCACCAAGGGAGCAAATGTGCTTTCAATCTCCCCCTTTTTGGTAATTGATGACAACATATAGATCAAAGCTTCGACATATGATAAGATCAATGAATATAATCGTCGCTTTGAGAGGTATGTGATAAGCAAGATCTCCCCCTAAATTTGTGCATTATTTTGAAGTTGCATTTGGATGCAAATGCACAATCGATTAGGTATATGGGGCACTTCTTCCATGTCACATACAACTTGGTGGTGTGCGAGAATAATTAGAATGAATGACAAAGCACAACACAGTCAAGCAAAGGTGAATGATCATCTCATAAGCATTAAGATGATAGGAAATAGTAGCATCACACATAGGGCGTAAAATAGTAGCATAACACACATGATCATACGCTCAACACAAGCAACCAAAAGACCAAATGTTTTGAAAAGCAACAAACACCAAAACGCTCCCTCACTCGAAGCCTAAAGATCTATATACACTTCTCCCCCTTTGGCAACAAGTTACCAAAAAGTTCAAAGGCATACATCTAATCGTTCTTGGGCATATCTCCTCCAGTTGTTGATGAAGGAGTCAAGAGAACAGCGTCGGCGAAGATCTCTGCAGATGTCGTGGATGGAGTTGGAGTGGCAGCTGGAGGAACTAGAACAGATGGAGCAGGAGTTGAGGTGATAGCAGCAGGAGCTAATGAAGAGGACCTCAAGTCTGGAGCTGGCACAGTGGCTGATCTAGCCTGGGTATGAAACTGTGTGCATGTCCTGAGAGGTGATCCATCCTCATCATCATCATCATCATCTGAAGAAGTAGTCTGAGGAAGAGGCACCGAGTCAACTTCCTTCTTGAGCTCATTGACTATCTTAGTCAGCCCATCCACCTTATTATTAAGGGTTTTGATCCTGTTCTCAAAGATCCTGACAAGACTGTTCTGATTTTTCAGAATCCCCTTAATGTCGTCCTTCATTCCTTGGATAGATGAAATCAGAAGATCCATTTGCTCATTCCTGGATCTAGGGACCTGAGCACTAGCGGCTCGAGCTGCCTCTGCTTCTGCCTGAGCTGCAGCTGAAGTGGGATGATTTGGGTTCATCACCACAACATTGTCCTCAAGATCTGGCTGTAGGGGTAAATGTGGACGATCTAGAGAAAAAATGTGCTTCTCCAACTTTGAATTGATAAGCATCTGGATGTAGGGTGCATAACAACAAGAGCGCTTTTGTTCAGCAGCAACCCTCTTGATTGTCTCAACAATCAAATCCATGACTCTGATCCTGGTGTGTCTGTCAAGGTGGATCAACATATTGATGGAGTGGCCTCGGATCATCTTGTCATCTCCTGACTTGGGCATCAAAGTATGCCTCAGAATGATGTTCATTGTGCGGAGGCCAGCCTAAAGAAAGTAGATAGATCCTAGCTTGTGAGACTTCACATTGGCAGCAGGGATCTCCTTGTACATATTTGCCATAGCAGTGTGGCTCTCCTTGGATTCTGAGTATACATCCAAGTCACCATCATGTGCTTCTGGAACTCCTAAGATGGCAGCCCATTCTTCAACAGTCGATTCATACCTTGCATCTTCAGTCATCCATACAATTCTACCATCTCCATAGAAATGTGCAGTGGAGTAGAATTGCATGATCATCTCATCATTCCAAGCAGTGAATTCTCTACCAACAAACTCATCCAAACCTATGCAGTGGAAATTGTCTTGGACACTTGGAAAGTAGTCCTTGTTTTCCTCGATGAATTTCCAGTCAACATACCACATATCACTCATAGTTGGACTCTTGTCAAAAAGCACAACCTCATAGAATCCTGTTGCTCCTTGGTATAAAATCTGTAGTCCACAGATGTCTTCTTTCTCAAGGCATATGGATCAGCAACTCTTCATTCCCTCAATCCTGAATCCTTCCTCTTCTTCATATCCTCAGCTAGTGGGTAGTTGGCATTATGTACCGGAAGGTGAGGTCTAAGCTTCATCAAAGTTGTCAAGACATCATCATCTTCAACTCTGGAAGCAAGTCCTTTGTTTTTCTCAGAAGCTGGAATCTGCCTGGATGTCCTCTTAGGCTTCTCAGCAGCAGCCTTCTTGGATATGCTAGCCTTTGGCATAGCATCAGCCATAAGTTTCTTTTTCTTTTTCTTGGGAGGGGCCTTCTCAACATGCTCTTCCTCCTCTTCAGCATCAGCACGAGCAACTTCTTCTAGATCCTCAAACATGGAGGTAGGCCTGCCCACAACACGAACAATCCTCTTCCTAGACTTTTTCTCCCCTGCCTTCTTAGGCATAGCTTTCTTGGGGACCTCAACTGAAATAGTTGCTCTGGCAGTCTCATGTGCTTTGAATGTTGAAGCAGGAGCATAGACCTTGCTGACAACTCTCTTGGAAGAAGTGGCTTCAGTAGCAGACTTCTTAGTAGCTTTCTCTTGCTTCTTAGCAAGAATCTCTTCTGGAATGAAGTCTGAATCTTCTTCATCAGAATTCAGCTTCTTCCTAGTTCTAGTAGCAGCCTTGGGCAAACCATGGGAACTGAGAGTGTCTGGGTCAGAAGATGAACTAGACTCAGGACTAGTGACTGAATCCATCTCAACACTTTGCTCTCTCAGGTCATTCTGACTGTCCTCTGCATCTGACATACTGACCCTGTGAATAGAATATAGATGAGCAGAAGTAGATGAGTCATCACAAAATTATCAACTGGTTTCTGAAATTTTGGACAAAAGTTTTTCAAAGTTTTGCATTCTGTCAGAAACAAATCGGTAAGGCCGGAGCAAAACTTTCGGTGACACCAAGACTGACTGTCCCTTTTAATAGAAACTTGGCACCCTTTTCGGTGAGACCGAAAAGGAGTGCTCGGTTTCACCGAGACAGTTCTCAGCAACACAGAAAGGAAAATTGGTGGTACCGATTTTCTTGATTCGGTTCTACCGAGTTGCGTCGGACGGAAGGCAAACCCTAGAAAATCGATGGTTCGCTAGCCTATAGGATTTCCTGGTGGATAGGAAGCAGTGCAATAGGTGGCATAAGAATAAAAGTAGATCCAATGCGCAAGAATCAGAAGGGAGCGCAAAGGAGGTCGAATTCGTACCCTAACTTGGTGCGGATCCGCTACGGCGGTGACGATGGAGCAGATTTCGTCAACAGCGGCGATTCCCAGCGGCGGAGGAGTGCAGGAAGACAAGGGCGACGACCAGGGGTCTCGAAGCGTCAGCTTAGGGTTCTGAGGCGCGACAGTTCTGAGGATGAATTTTAAAACGTCGGGGTCCACAGTATATATACCCTCCACTGTCGGTGATACCGATTTTATGTTTTCGGTGTCACCGAGTTCCACAACTGTCAGCTGACAGGGAAACTCAGTGTAACCGAGAATCTGAAATCGGCAGTACCGAGATTGAAAACCAAATCAACCCTAGGCATTCGGTGAGACCGAGATTGTGGGGTTGGTTCCACTAAGATGCACTTGGGAGGTTTTAATGGTCAGTCCTTGTCGATACGGAACTCCGAGTGCTCCATACACGGAGGGATCGAAAAGAATTTGTTCAAATTTTGTGATGCAGCATGAATGGAATATGAGGTGAGAAAGCATAGATAGTTAAAGAGTGGTCCTAGGCATTCTTGTCCATCCAATTGGCAAAAGAGAAAATCAATAACCAAATAGCAACAATTGGATGTCCTCGAATGAGAAAATAAATACAAACCAACATGCTCACACAATAAGATGTCAAAAGAAAACATGACAAATATGCATAAACACACTAGCATCTAACAAGCACTTGGGCGATGACGAAGTCATCTATATATGAGTATTTGACTTAGGATCCAAGTAAGAGTACTTGATCATAGGTCATACTCATCGTTTAAGCACAAGTGGGGTTACCACTTCTACATAAAGCATTTAATGATGTCACATGCTAATAGATGCTTTGACTCAAGTCTTAGAGTAAAGCTCCCCCTTGATGTGACATCCCCCCATAAGAGGGATAAACTAACCTTGGGTTTTGTCAATGAAGACTTCATGTTGGTGAGGTAGTTGTGGATGCTCAATGTTGATGAAGATCACCAAGATTTGGGAGCATCCTTGTTGTTTCCTTACTCCTCTCACCTACATGGGTTAGTCCCAACACACAAGAGACAAATACAAGGATATCTATGGACATGGAGTGCAAAGAATATGTTATGATTTCCATTGATTAGTTGATTACCTTGTCCCTTGCTTACCTTTGAGGGAATGTGTGACTCCTTGAACTATTGCATTGAGTTGATGTTGAGTGCAAAAAGTCCTTGCCAATAATGAATGTGAGTGAATTTCATTGGCGGAGTCACCCCTCAAGAACTTACTAGTTCTTCTTCTTGGGGACCCACATCAAGTTGATGGGGATCCTTGGTGTTGAAGTAGCCTTTGTAGTAGTTGAGCTTGAAGTAGCCTTGGGAACCCACTCCACCAAATCTAGGGATTCATCTTCATATGAGTCAATGTCCTCTTGAAGCTTGTTCTTGCCCTTGAGCTTGTGGTCTTGTGGTGGAAGGTCATCTTGAGTGTTTGTCCCCTTGGGAAGAGTATTTTCATACTTCTCCTTTTGAGGAACAAACTTGGGCTTGGGATATTGACCTTCTTCCCACTCAACTCCATTAGCGTTGAAGTAGCCAACACCACGATTCTTTCGGTATCCTCCGTGCTTGTGTACAATTTCCTCAAATTGCTTACATCTGGCAAGACTCTTGTAAATACCTTTTTCTATAATTCCTTTCAATAAATCATTTTCTTGCTCAAGTGTAACTTGGCTAAGAGAATCATCATTAGTGGAATCAATAGAACTACTAGAAGCAACATCATTAGGTTTAGCATTTTTATTGTTGCTACTAGATGAAGAGCCTTTCTTGCCTTTGTTACTAGATTGCTTAGTTTTAACTTGAGGCATGAAAGTAGACAAGAGTAGTTGTTTGGCTAGATAAGATGAAGTCTTCTTTCGGAGATCGTCATTGATAGCTTTGAGAAACTCATGCTCCTGCTCCAAGTTGAGCTTCTCGAAGCGTAGCTTCTCATGAGTTCTCACAAGCTCTCTATGATCTTCGAGAGTAGATTTATGAGCTAACTTAAGAGTGTTTAGTTCTTTAGTTAGTTGTTCTATTTTCATCTTATCATCATCAAATGACTCATCTTGACTAGCATGAGAATTATCAAGTTCATTTTGATCAACATCACTAGTTTTATCACAAAGCAAGTCATCATCACAAAGCAAATCATCTTCACAAAGCAAATCATCTTCATCACTATCAAAATCAAGATACTCCGGGTGTGATACCTTGGGGCCTTTAGCCATGAAGCAACTTCCACTCCCTTCGTTTGGTGAATCAAATAGATCGTAGGAGTTGGTAGTCAATAGAGCAATTCCGGCAACACCATCATCTTGACTATAGTCGGAGTCGGAGTGATAGCTTCTCTCAGAGTTGTTGTTGGAGTCGGAGCCGGACACCCATTCACCAACATGAGCTTGATGTTTTCTTCTTGTGTAGCTCTTGGTGTACTTGTCCTTCTTCTTAGAATCTCTACTTCTCCTTGAGTGTCTTCGTTCATAACGATCATCTCTACTCCTTCTCGCTCTTTGTGGTGATTCATTCCTTGAGCTTCGTCTTCGAGGTGACTCTTCACTTCTTTTGTAGGGAGCCGTGCACTCATTTGAGTAGTGTCCGGGCTTCCCACAATTGTAGCAATTGCGGTCATGACTTGACGAACGCTTCTCATCATATCTTGAGTTTGAGCTTCTTTCTTTTCCTCTATTCTTGTAGAACTTGTTGAATTTCTTGACCATGAGGCTTATCTCTTCATTGGTGACAAGGTTGTTGCTTGAAGTTGCGGGAGCATCACTTGTGGCTTTGTAAGCACCGCTAGACTTGTGATGAAGTTCTTCCTTATATTTGAGTGTCATCTCATGAGCAACAATCCTTCCAATGACTTTCGTAGGCTTGAGATCTTTGTAGTTTGGAATAATTTGGATCAATGTGCATACAATGTCGTATCTATCATCCAAAGCTCTAAGTATCTTCTTTATGATGAACTTATCGGTCATTTCTTCGCTTCCTAAGCCGGCAATCTCATTTGTGATGAGAGCTAGCCTAGAGTACATCTTTGCGACTCCGTCACCATCCTTCATCTTGAACTTGTCAAGCTGACCTTGAAGAACATCTAACTTGGATTCTATCACATACTTGGTTCCTTCATGCATATCAACCAAAGTATCCCAAATCTCTTTTGCATTCTCAAGACGGCTGATTTTGTTGAATTCTTCGGGGCATAAGCAGTTGAATAGAATGTCGCATGCTTGAGCATTGAGTTGCAACATCTTCAAATCATCTGCGGTCGCTTCACGATCCGGTTCCCGTCCATCTGCAAAGAACTCACCTTGCAAGCCAACACAAACAACAGCCCAAATGGCGGGGTTATCACCAAGAATATGCATTTTCATTTTGTGCTTCCAACTAGCAAAATTAGTGCCATCAAAGTACGAACCTCTATGGTGATAACTTCCCTCACTAGACTCCATACTCTCCTAGGTTGTGAGACCTAAGCAATGGAGACCAAAGCTCTGATACCACTTGTAGGACCGAAAGTATGTCTAGAGGGGGGTGATTAGACTACTTGACCAAATAAAAGTTTTGCCTATACCAAGTTTTAGGGTTGACAATTTTTAGCATTTCATGGCAAGTCAATTACACCCTACACATGCAAGTCTAAGAGTATATAGCAGCGGAAAGTAACAACAAGCATGTATAGAAGGGATAGGGTAGGAAGATCAAACGCAGTTGTAGACACGATGATTTTTCCCGTGGTTCTGATAGGTGGCGCTATTGTACATCCACGTTTATGGAGTCTTTAACCCACGGAGGGTAACGGTCGCGAGAGTCCACGAAGGGCTCCACCCAAAAGGGTCCACGAAGTAGCAACCTTGACTATTCCATAACGGCTTCCGTCCATGAAGGACTAGCCTCACTATGGGTAGATCTTCACAAAGTAGGCGATCTCCTTGCCCTTACAAACTTCTTGGTTCACTCCACAACACGAAGTAGGAGGCTCCCAAGCGACACCTAACCAATCTAGGAGGCACCACCCTCCAAAAGGTAATAGGCTCGGTAATGACGATGAACTCCTTGCTCTTGTGCTTCACGATGATAGACTCCTCAGCACCCAATCACTCTCTCACAGATTTGGCATGTTGGAAGAGATGGGATTGGTGGAAAGCTACTTTGGGAGGCTAGATATCAAGATCCATATGATTGGAGTGGAAGATCTTGACCTCAACACAAGGGTAGGTGGTTCTCTCTCAGAAAACTAGATGGGACAAGTGTGGAATAGTTCTGAGTGCTTCGCTTTCGAGTAGGTGGTGGTGAAGGGGTATATATAGGCATCCCCCAAAATCCAACCGTTACACACAAAATGACCAACTCGGTGACACCGGTGTGTTAATCTCGGTGGTACCGAAATGACCAAAAGGTGGCAACTTTTGAATCTCGGTGAGACCGATATAGGAAACTCGGTTGCATCGATAAGGTGACCAACGGTTAGATTTCCAATCTTGGTGACGCCGATCCAACATTCTTGGTGGTACCGTTAATGTGAATTTGCGTAACAGAAAGTTGGCAACCTAAACTTGGTGGCACTGGTATGGAATCGGTTGCACCGAAGTGGCTAGGGTTTGGCTGAGTCTGTCTAGGTTCTGGAATCGGTGGCACCGGTATGGGAAAGTTGGTTGCACCGATTTTGAGTGTTAGGTATAGAACAGACTTTGGTTGGAGAGTTTGTGGATGTTTTTGACGACTATCACTTGTGCACGTTTGAGCATATTGTTTACCAACAAAACCTTACCCCCTTTTAATAGTATTTGCTTTCCTATGGACTCAAAGTGATTTCTCACAAATATAAAATGTAGAGTCCTCTTGCTTGAAGCTTGGCCAACCTATTTCCTTGCATCTTGGGGTATGTCCACAATCTCCTTTTGCCAATCCTATCATTGAACATTTCCTGAAATATACTTGGTGGAAACATTAGTTCAATGACTTATATGTTGTTATTAATTACCAAAACCACCAAGGGAGCAAATGTGCTTTCCCTTGCCACAACTGCTGTTGCTTCCCCCTGATGGCGGACTGCACGCCGCCACCGGGCTCGACCATGTAGCGCTTGAAGGGCTTGAATTCCTCTGCCGCATAGGCCTATGGAAAGTTGAAGCTCGATCATGGCAATGTCTGCCCGCGAGATGGCTGCGGACGGTGAGTGTGGAGTTGCGTGGCACGATGTTGGCATGAGTTACAACTCGAGGTTATGCCGAACACTCATGTCGCGGTTGCTCGTGATGTTGCAGCTCGAGGTCACCGGCGAGGTCCCCTTCGACCATGGGCACATCGTCGACGCGAGAGACATGTCCCCTCCCGAGCCCCGCAAGGAGAGATATCTGTCGTCGTCGAACGCCACTCATGATGACTTCGATGACCATGCCGAGGAGGAGGGATGGGACGTGACATTGGGCACCGACCTAGGGGCGGAGCCAGTGGTGGCGGCAAGGTCATCGTGGAAGGGGGTGACTGAGGTTGCAGGTGGTCACCGGGGGCGGCGAAAGAACCAGGTGACCATGGAGTGGGACGACACGGTAAAGAGGCCACATATTTTACTCGACCACCTTCACGAAAAGTAAATTTAGAGGTTGGATAGGCCGAGAAGTAAAATTTATCCTCTCTTATAGGTTTTAGCATACTTCGGATATGTGCGTTACTGCGTTATAAAGAAGAAAAACCCAATTTAACCTCCCAGATAGGTGATCGGTTAGAGCATCTCTAGCCGTTCGGCGCCCTGAGGGGCGGAAATAGCGCCGCCTGGGGTTCAACCAACGAAAAATCGGCATAGGGGTCAAACGGTTCCCACTCGCCCCCACGCCACCCCCACTTCTCAGGCATTTTTTAAAATTGAGAGAAGCCAAGTTTCGGCCAAATTCATACGATTCGTACGATTTTTATACAAAAACCGACAAAAACTGATAAAAACTAAATAAGAATAGAACTACGCGGCCGATGTCGCCGTCGCGCCGCCGTTTTCTACATGCCGAGCAGCCTGTAGAACATGGTGTAGTTGCCACCGCCGTCGTCCCCATCCTGCACGCCGCCGCCGTCGTCCCTACTGCACCCCTGCCCTAGGTCGCTGTGGTGATGTAGCTCGAGGTTCGATGGCCCGGATGCCTCCTCCTCATCGTCCCCGTCGAGGATGACGCCGCCGCCCTCTTCGCGGCCGCGGCGACGAGCGACGATCTCCTTGAGGGCGCACCACTGACGCGCCATCTCCTCGCGGACGTAGTCGTCACACACCCATTTGAGGGCCGTCTCGTCGTCCGCGGCCATGACGAGGTGCGCCTGCTTACTGGCGACAGGAGTCGTCGCTGTCGCGTCCAGCTCCGTCTTCGGCCTGACAAGGCGGAGGTTGTCGCGGGGAGGAGGGGAAGGCTGGCGACGGCGAACCCTCGTTGATGGTGATGCCGCCACCACTGCTGCGTTTGCTGCGTCGGAGCAGCGTCTCGCCGGGCTCGGCCTTCACGACGACAAGTGGGGTGCACGCTCCGAAGGAGTGGGAGCTGGACGACGACGACGACGGCGTGGCCATACGCCTCGGCTGCCACGAGGAGCCCCTCCGACGAGAGATGGACGCCGGCTCGGGGTACTCCAGACGCGGCGTGTTGCCGCTCTCGATGTGCTCGAGGACTGCGTCGAGCGTGCGTCCGGGGATGCCCCACCATAGATGGCGCCCCTCGGAGTTGTGGCTCCCGCGCGTTGGGACGCCGTTGGTGGAGGCGAGTTGTTCCTCGTGGCAGCGCTCGAAGTACGCCGTCCACAACATATTGTTGTCCAGAGCGTAACTCGGCTGTTGGCGCACCATCTCCGACAACGACGAGCGAATCCGGGCGATCTCGACGCGCCGCTCGGCTTCCATAGGCACCGGTGGCACCGGGACCCCGCCGACGCTGAGCCTCCATGAGCCCGACACCCGCATGTCCGGCGGCATCGAGTACTCCACCTCATATAGGAGGCGGGCCTCGTACTCGTGGAGGTGGCGGCGGCCGAAGCCATTGGCGGCCACACCATCGCGTGGGTAGCGCGCTGCCATCGGGGGGGGGGGGGAGTGAGGGAGAAGGTCGCCGGAAAGAGTGGGAGAGAAGGGCGACGGCGGCGAGGCGAGAGGGGGAGAGAAGCTGTGGCGAGGAGTGGCAGCCACCGGTGAGAAGGCCGGCTTTTATAGCGACGAGCGGGGCGGCACCGTGTGGGAAAGGTGTGGATGCGCGTCGCCTGCCTTGACTGCGCCGCCCGTGAACGCGCTACCCCGTGAGGCATCAATGGCAGCCTGACCGGTGGGCAGCCTTTGCATCGATTCTTCGTGGGAAACCGAGACGATGAGGACGACGAAGCACCGTGCGAACGCTGACGCGCCGGACCCATCCGTTTTCGCACCAAAAAATGTTCCCCCGGCGTCCCAGCGCGTCGGTTCGGCTTGGGTTCGCCGATGCCAACTTCGGTCCTAACCGTCAAAATTTAGGCTTCTGAAAGCGTGACTTGCCGATTTTCGCGCGTGGACGATAAAAAGGGAAAAGGAACACGCTTTTGTGGCTTCAGCGATGGCGACTTGAGAGGTGGTTTTGTTCGGAAGTTTAGATCCAACGGCGAGGCACAACCCTGCATCTCCCCCGGCGGTGACCATCAGGGCCGGCCAACAGCGACGGCGCGGCCCCATTCCCCCTCGATCCTCGCCGCCCCGACCGCCACCCGCCACCCGCCCCGCGCCCTTGACCCTCCCCGGTTCGCCGGTTCCTCCCGGTGCAAGCAACATGGGCAGCGTCCCGTGGAGGCGGCTGGAGCTCGCCGCGCTGTGCGCCTACGCGGTGGTGTTCTACAGCGTCATGGTCCAGAGGTCACTTCGCCTCGCCCGCGGTACCAGCCCCCCCCCCCTCCCCTGCCCGCCCACTCTTCCTTTCACATCATCTCAGTGCTTCTCGGCATCTCATCGCATTCTTCTCTCTTGACGCGCAGACTACTCCGGGAAACTCTACGGCCTAAGAGCTGGATCAATCCCCGGCCAACTGAACGTGTGTGATTATGTGCCTTTCACTCTTTCAATTCACCTCAAGGATCAATAAGAGCAAGCCGGTTTGATTTCCTCGTGTGGGTGTCGCAGGACTCGTCCGATGCGCAATGGAGAAACTTCCGCGGGAACTTGCCTGTTCTCACCGTTGTAATGGCTGCATTTCTGATTGTGGCGAATGGGCTGCGATACGGCTGTGGCTTCAAGGGCAGAGGGGCCTCCTTGGTCTGGCTCATATTGTCCCTCATATATCTATGCTACCTTCATGGTGCTTGGTAGGCCACCGACTGATCCTTGTTTTATGCCCCTTTGCTCCATTATATATATATATATATATATATATATATATATATATATATATATATATATATTATATATATATATATATGTGTGTGTGTGTGTGTGTAAACGTCCTAACTTGTTTACTTATGTGACAGTGTTGGTTTCATTCTTGTAATAGCAGGGGTTAATTACGCCATAGTCAAGGTCGGTGCTGACATTTTTTTAATCAAGGCTATTGTTCTCATTTCAGTTGTCAAAATCTTTTCTGTTCTGTTGTCTGTGTAAGCTGTGTAAGCATATAAAGATACTTTTAGGAAACGAATATTGGAAGGACATGGTAGGCTGATTGGTTCACTTGCTGAACTCTTGTTCTGAATCATTGTCAGTTAAAAGCAACCATTTGTTTCTAGTGGATCAATTTCTTCTAGAACTTTGGCTAGGCACAGTACTTGTTTGGCTGATCCGCTGATGTGTGCATTTAAGGGCAAGCCTGCTGTTCCATTCACCAACTTAAACCTGTTAAACATAAAAATTACTCCATTTAAGAATCGAATAGTTGGCATAGTGAACATGGTGATCTGCTATGTGGGTCTATATCATCTACCAGCAAGTGGCACCATCAGTTGGACTCGATCATGTAGGCTGCAGTGACCGAATTGATTTCTTCTTTCTACTGTTATAGGTTTGATTAATGGTTACGTGATGAATTTACTAAGTACTAAGCTAAGAGAATGGTCAGCACAAACGAAGAAACACCATTTATCATTTACTTTGTGAAGCATCAACTCATTTGGTCTCTTGATACCTTTTGTTTGTAGTTATTTGCTCGATATAAGTATTGCACTGGCATCATATGGAGCTTCAACTTAGCTATGCTTACACTTAACCGGGTCTATGGAGGCTATTCATTCTCATTGTTCGGGTGAGATTTTTTCAATGTCGCTGTACTGCTTCTTGCACTTTCCCTTAGTAAGATTCATTTTCATTTAGGTTCTGATGATATTTATGTTCATATAAATAGGCAACAACTGGCTTTTCTTGATAACTATCGGGGTACATTTCGATGGCACATATGCTTCAATTTTGGTACGATTTCCATGTTGCCTTTTTTACTTGGTTTGACTCTGATTGGAAAAATGTTGACAAATTTTGGTTACCCTCACTTGAAATAGTGGAAGGCTTAAATTCTGGTGCATTGTTTATGTTGAATACTTGAATTGCAAAACTAGACTTATAAGTAGTTCATGTAGATCTAATCTAGAGACCACGAGTTATTATCACATGAATATTTTTCAGTCGGTAGTAACAGATTCGCCAAACCTCATAGAGTTTCGAACCGATGAGGCTGTAAACCTAAGCTATCGAAATACATGGCTACTTTCCTCTCCTGTATCAAGTCAATGAACACGTTATGGTTGCTTTTGTGGGATCAAGTGTCATAGAACTTGACTACTGCATATAGACAACTGTCCTGCTGTGTAGGTTTTATCTGGCTATCACAACAGTTACTTCATATATATAGTTCATCATAGTGTTTATGCATCATATTTTGTGCCTTTTTGTGTTACGTCTAATTTGTCTGGATTATTGATATATGCCATTATCATCAAATTTATTGTTTTGATGCCCTTCTCCATTTCATGTGACAGTTGTATTACGGATGATTAGCTTTGGATGTGATTACTGCTGGACACTTAGTTCGTCTCACTTTGATCACAAGGTACTGTGTACCCTGATAACTTAGCTTTCTATCCTATGTTATGCATATTAAGTTTTGCATCCATCAGATGCTTTAAAATACACAGATAGCTAGAAACAGTTTTTTCTGATTTCCACACATTTATTAAATAGTTTGGATCTGAAATCAAGCTTATCTCGTGAACATGTGAATGTGCATCCAAATTCAGATGTGAATTCTAGTCCAAGAAGTATTTGTGGTGTTTTCAACTACTAAAATTCGAACTTAAATTGCCAACATTAACTCTCTGAAAAAAAATTGACGCAATTTATTTCTATTAAAATGACAAGAAAGATCCTTTATTTTATTTTTGACCATACGTTGGACATATTTATATCCCTGGCATACCATCATCTTCTATTTGCACAGCACAGTATCTTGTCAAATACTGGACTGTGCTGACATGAGCACTCTTGGTACAGAAACACATGCAGAAATGTGAAGTTTGTTATTCTGGCAAGACATGCTACTATGCTTTGCAGGTACTTCACTATTCCAGTTTACTCGTACCAGTTAAGTTAGAATATGTATAATCCAGGTGATGTGTAGTATGGCAGTGATAGAAGAGAGACCCACTGTTAGTTTTGGACATGTAAGATTGTACTGCTTGAGTTTGTCTACAGATTAGGTGTTGACACATGGAAGAATGGAACTAGGAATTTTATTTAGAGATGTCGGTAATTTCCAAGCATAAATCAATGGTCGATGTTCTGTTGCGTGAGATTTACCTGTTGTTCTGTATAGGCAGATGCATATAAAGCAGGTCTAAACATTACTATTTCTTTTTCTCCTTGTTGCAAATCATGACATTTCGGAATTTCAAGCCTTGGTCAATATCTTTATCTTATAAGCCACATCTTTACAGATTGAGCTAATATTCATTCTTTGTATCTGGTGATAAGATATTACATTGTTCTTGGCAGGAGAAAGGACTCAGCGTTGACAAATACACATTCCTAACATATTTATGCTACTTAACATATGCTCCACTCTATATTGCTGGACCTGTTGTAAGCTACAACGCATTTGCAGCTCAGGTTAGTCCTTTATCTAGGTAGTTTTCTGTTGTAGCTGATTTGCCTTATTTAATTTTGGAAAGCTGAAAACAGCAAAAGAAGTGCTTTCTGGAATGATTTTTGGTTATGGATTATGATTTTCGAAAGGATTTTTCTTCTTCACGTTACTTGATTCTTAAGCTGCATAATCAAAATAATGCATAAATAATTTGCAACATTCCGAATGAAACATCTATTAGTCTTATTACAGGCTGTCAGTCTTACCTACTCCCTCTGTCCCAAATTATTTGTCATGGAAATGGATAGAAATGGACGTATTTAGAACTAAAATACATCTAGATACATCTGTTCCTGCGACAAGTAATTCCGGACGGAGGGAGTATTATGCATTCAAACACACATGCTGCCTTAGTAGCTTGAAAAAGGAATAGTGGGTCTTCGGTTTCATGTATGGCATCGACCATACATAATACTAACTGATTTCAATTTCAAATTGTACTTGGTGATTTTAAAAACTGTGGTGCAGTAGTCCATAGAAGATTTGATCTGTGTGTTCAAGCAGTGACTTTACACTCTTTGGTGCTATAGAGATCCCCCATTTACATATTACTAACCGGTTGTTTATGTAGCGACCTTGCAGTTAGATGTACCTCAGAAAAACTATTCAGTTGGGCAGATATGTTGTTATGGAGTAAGGTGGATCCTAAATTTCCTCCTAATCGAAGTCATGACGCACTTTTTCCACTACAACGCGTTTGTAGTCAGGTACTTCTGTTTTATACATTATGATAACCCTTTATTATGATTGTCATGACTCCCATTCTAAGTTTTGAATTAAATACTCTAATGGCAGCCGATTATGGCGGCAGTTGACACCGTTTGAGATCTTCATCATTAGTTATGGGGTAAGATTATATACACAGTGCAGCTGATATTCATTAGTAGTCACTTAGGGTGAGCATGTGGCAGTTGATATTCGCACCTGTGCTTATTATTTCTGTTTCAAGCGAAGTTCTCATTAATTAAGTGACCTGCATGTAAGTTTTCCATTTTCACTAAAAACTTAAGAAGTTTCCATTTGCCACTAATCTCTGAATGTTCATGGGCAGTGAGGCAAGTGTTATTTTTCCAGGCTCAGCCCTAGTTTTTCAACCTGCAGGCACAGCCAGATGCCTGAAAAAGCTCAGCAAAGTATAACAACAATTTAGATAATGTTTGTTAACTTTATTCCGAAAAAAGGGATTTTTGGGCTCAGGCCTGCCTTTTTAGGCTTGTCTTCCTTGACACGGCCTTGCTTTTCTAGGCCTGGCCTCTCTAGGCCCTTGCTGGAACCTTCATCAGAGATTGAATGGGTGTAATATGAATAGGTTTAACAGTAACAACATTGCATTTCATAGGTTTTTGCATATGTTGACATACTAGACTACCACATTAGTCACTTCTACTATTTCTGATGTCTCTTTTATTAGCTAACACACTGGAGCTCCTATGCAGGTGTTGATCTTTATGTGGTTAAAATTCTTCCTTATTTGGCGCTACTTCAGGTTCTGGTCACTGGTAATACAACATTGAAATTCTGTACTCAATATGCATCGTCAGTTCATTTTGCAGCACTGCATACTTCCTCTTGAAGTGATAACTCTCAGTTTGTTATATTTTGTGCTAGAATGACTTCACTATGTCCTTTATGTTGGACAAATGTTCTTGTTTGTGCTGAAATTCAAGTGGACCTGAACTGACAAGGATTTAACCTTAGCATTTTATTACAGGTAGGAGGAGTTGAGACACCTGAAAACATGCCTAGGTGCATAAATAATTGTCATGACCTGGAGAGTTTCTGGAAAAGCTGGCATGCTTCCTTTAACAGATGGCTGGTCAGGTCTGTGTAGAAGTAGCCGACTTAAGTATTATGGTACCATGCTAGCAATTTTTCCTGTCTAGTTTACTGTTATTCATATAATCACTGCATTTTGATGTATACATAAGGTAATGGGATGGGATGTTTATAATGAATAACAAATCTTTCCTACTACTTAAATAAAAAGTGCACGAAGTTCAGATACAGTTAATCCCATGGCCCATGCATGGATCACTAGAGTTGGTATATGTCTATACAGAGGTGCATTTGCAGTCAATACACAGGCATTGATTAATCCCAGAGTGTATGTTTCATTATCCATCTCTTGTTGCAGGTACGTTTACATACCTCTTGGTGGGTCTAAAAGAAAACTACTTAGTATCTGGGTTGTATTCACATTCGTAGCAGTCTGGCATGACCTGGAATGGTACCTTTCAAACAATCTCCTTAAGTCTTGTAAACATCCAAGTTGTGAACAAACTTGTGTAACTTAGATTGACCATTTGGTTGCTTTCTCTTGAACAGGAAACTTCTTTCATGGGCATGGATAACATGCTTATTTTTTGTCCCTGAAATAGTGATCAAGTCTTTTTCCAACAACTTCCAGGTAATCTCCGAAGGCAGTTTACCTGCTTGTTATCAAGTTTCAGTTTTTCTGAATCGCTTTCCTGGTGACTAAATTTAGCTTACTGTATCATTTACTTTTTTTGTTTGGAGAAAGTCAGGCACTCTTTAAATCTGAAGTAAAGAAAGACATACAGATTGAATGTCCAAACAACAAAGCTAACATGATGTCTAGGTGTCTGCAGTACCACAATAATGTGTGGTCTTGTTCCTTTTATGCTAGATGTTTCAAGTCTATATGTTTGTTATCTCCTGCACGCATATATCTTTCAGCATTCTTGCTAGACGCTTCAGTTTCATTGTTAGCAGGTAATAATACTTCCAAAATGATATTTTCTGCAGGCAAAAAGTACCCTTGGGCGGTTCATTCATCGTGAATTAAGTGTAATTGGTGGTGCCGTGACAGTCAGCTCCCTTATGGTACTTTCCTCTTTATATTTGAGTGTCAATTAGTCACGATTTTCTACACACTAGATTGGTCAGCTGGGAGTACTACTTACCTTCTTGGTTGTAAGCAAACTGCTCCTCCTGACATGTCCAATACGTGTAGGTGGCAAACCTTGTTGGCTACGTTGTAGGGCCATCAGGCATTAAGGCTCTGATGTCGCAGATGCTCCAGAAGGATGGTGAGTTATATGTTCTCATCTATTACTTGTAATACAGTTTCGTTGGTGAAATTTGCACAAACTATGTAGCTAATACATGTCACCGTTTTTGCAGCCCTTCCTGCCCTTGGCATCATATTCAGTACTTTCTATGTGGCCGTCAAGGTGATCATCTGCTAATAATTTCTTTTGAACTCACAGAAATGGATCTTCTCCTCATCGTTCGTTAATCTTATTTGCAGCTTATGTTTCACATACGGGACGCTCGCAAGACTTAACGCGGGTGACAAGAACAACTATGCGGGTTTGACTGTGAACTTGGTGGCATTGCCGGCATCGTGATAACATAACAGGCTTTCACCATTGCTTTGTTGGCCTTGTTTGACACAAGCAAAAAGCTCATGTAGGCATTGGCCTGGGATTCCTTCGCTGTAGGTTAGGGCCTATTAGGCCTGCTGGTGTTCTTTCTCTACGTATGATCTTTTGAATTTGGTTGGCCGGGGTGATATTGGGGAACATATGCTTGTAACGACGATTTCCATTTTGTTGCTTCAATGCCTACGGCCGGCAACTCGTGGTTTTTTGCTACTGTTTACCGTCGCGCTAATTCAGCAGGGTCGCTTGGCTGTGACTCAACACAGCGTAGTTATACTACTGCATTCAACTCATCGATTGTTGCTAAAAAATTTTAAATATATTTTTTATTTTTTTTAAATATTGTGTCAAGGTTAGATTTTTTAATTTTATGATCCCATCAGCTACACCCAGTCCGACTGGGACTAATCGCCTGTAGCTGATAGGCCAGTCGGCCGCTGGTGCTCAATACTAATTGGCTACGAGTAGGCCGATTAGTACTAATCGGCCTAGTGATGACCGATTAGTACTAATTGGCCTACTCGTCGCCCAATTAGTACTAATCAGCCACAGCTGCATCATCTGGTGCATGGTTTCTGTTTTTTTTTTCGTCAAATGTTTCGGACTATGTTTTCCTACTCGATTTCCCGTCAAGTGTTGTCGCCAAATTTTTTCGGTCATGTTTTCCCGTTCGATTTCTCACAAGTGTTCTTGCCAAATTTCCCAGCCATGTTTTCCCGTCACTTTTTTGTCGCCAAATTTTTCCGTTCGATTTCCCGTCATTGCTGTTGTCGTCTGCCTATAAAAGGAGGCATTGTATCTGCCTTCCTCCATCGGCCAGCAACACTTGAAAACCCCAGCGCGGTAGTCATTATGAGTTTGCCTTGTTCGGATCAAAGCATTAGGCCTAGCAAATGGAAGAGTGCGAAGTTGCCTTGGGGGATGGAAGCAGCTCGTTGTTGGTGCGGGGATCTCTGCAAGGTGAAGGAGGTGACGGATTTTTCAGATTGGTTGGGCATGAAGTTTTTCATATGCGCTAATTATGAGGAAGATCCACCCATTGGTCCTTCACCGTATATCACGCCTTCGGTATATTTTAGTCACCCAGAATAAACACGTCGTTTAGTGCCGTGTAGACGCACCTTGTCTGTTCACTTGCATACCGTCTCTGTCCAAAACATACATGAGTTTTAGCCATAGTGTACGCCAAGAAGGTCTAGTATGAAATACTAGAAGACGTACCTTCCTACGCGTCCAAATTAGACCGAAAGTCGGCATGTCGATTTGGTCATCATCCAACAGGTGGCCAATAGGGAAACCCTCGTCGACATGAATGTTTGGACGTCCTATCGAGAACCTCTCCCATGACCACAACTGTAGAAACAGAGGGCATCCAAGAATTGCAGATTTTTTCGAAAGCTCGCAACCGTTGCACATACCTCGGTACGTAGCAGCTAAGACCGCCGAACCCCAACTCCTAGATCTGATCTGCTCTGGAGTCTCAGCAGATGCGATCTCTAGTGCAATAGGGATATACCGCGCACTTGTAGTGGTCACGTGGTTCTCTGTGAACATCACCTTTCTGAGAAGCCACATCAGATATGCCTCTAGGATGCGAGTTATCTGTGCCGCGTTCAAAGGGACGTCTGGATAACCTGGAAAGTTCTGTATCTGTATTCAGTAAACAAAAGGTATTAGTAAATAAGAAAAATGTCTGTAAAACCTGAACCATATCAAATGAAAGAAACTAGACGGAGGAACTAACCCTGAAATGAAGCAACCAGTCATACTTAGGTCTGTGAGGCTCCGACGTTAACTGCGGAGCGTCATGATAAATACCCAAGAAACGTGTTGTCATAGATGCCATCCAACATGGCTGGTCTTCCAACGGTCCTATGGCATGACCGGCCAACGGTAATCCTGTAAGCATGGATACATCCTCCAGAGTAGGAGCCATCTCTCCCCAGCGGAAGTGGAACGTGTGGGTCTCAGGCCTCCATCGATCCACTAAGCAGGTGAGCAAAGAGGAATCAATGGCGAGGTGCCTGGAGCTCGCAGTTTCCTCAACAAGACGTGCGAAAGGTAGAAGGGCAGCCCATTTCAACCTGCATATGAGTTCATAATAAATAAATAAAGTTAGTGTGTCCCATTTGTATATGTGCTAATAAGAAATATATAAGTCAAACACGTACCTATCAACCCATTGCGGGTGTATCTTCCAGTCCACCTTAGAAGTACGAGTGACAAGGGGTTCGAGATGTTGCTCAGATAATAGCGCAACATGATGCTTACTATCAATGTCCTCTTTAAGCAAATGCATTCCCTTCATTCTTAAAAAAATGCCACACAAGTTAAAAATTTAAAACGTACGACCATAATGAATACAAATTAAGAAGATAGTGCCACACATACTAAAAATTAAAAAGATAGTGCCACACATACTAAAATTAAAAAGATAGTGCCACACATAATACAAATTAAAAAGATAGTGCCACACATAATAAAAATTTAAAAGATAGTGCCACACATAATAAAAAAAACATAGACTAGTGTGTTCCTCTTGTTCTCCCTCCTCTTCGTCCTCTTCATCCACGGCTGCCTCGGCCACGAGCAGTGCCACTTGCAATGTTGAATAAGGGACATTGAGGGTCCTTATGCCCAAATTGGTTGCATAGAATACATTGTATGGTGGGCCCGCCAGCTTCAGATTCATCCATATCATTCCGGATGCGCTGACACTCTCTTCTACCTCTAGATGTACGCATATTAGCAGGGTGTGGGATGTATCTCCTTTCAGCAGGGTCAACGGCGTTGAAGTTACCCATTGATCGAAAACCCATCAACTCACCTGTCCAGGTATTGAGAACGGACTCCTTCAAAAAATAAGGAGACACGAATGAATTGCATCCAGTCCTAGCTGCCCGCAAACAGCAAGTACGTGCGAGCAAGGCAGGTGAAGCAATTTTGGTTTGTTGCATGTGCACTCACACGTTGACCGGACCTCGTTTCCAATTTTCACCTCATGCGTCCTGACCTTATTTGCACATCCGAACTTGTTGTTAGCTAAGAGGACCTCGAACCTTCGCTCTTGATTTCCGATGGCGACAACACTGTGTGACTGGGCCTTTACCATCTTTTCATCCATGTACTTCATAACCCTTTCACAGTAACGTGTGTTCGGGTTGTTAGTGATATGCAGGTCGGCACTTTGATGTCTATCTCTGAAATAATTCACCGTGCCATAGAATATTCCCTCCACAATAGCTGTAAGTGGCAGAGCCCTGTTTCCTCTCAGGACAAAGTTATATGTTATAGCGAGATTGGTGGTCATGACACCGTACCTTGCTCCATGCGTGTCATGCAGCAGAGACCACCTCTCCACAGGCTCATGCTCTATCCATTGATCAAAGGTTTTAATCGACCTCCCAAGCCTTCTCCTAGTACCAGGAGGGTCAAATCCTGGCAAGTCACAAAGCCCAACAAGCTCTTCCTCCGTAGCAGTTGATCCGGTAGCTAATTATGCAGCTACAGCTTCAATGTGTGCCCTCATAGCTGTTGGGAGACGTAGTAGTAAATCAAAAATTTTCCTACGTGTCACCAAGATCTATCTATGGAGAAACCAGCAACGAGAGGGGAGAGATTGCATCTTCATACCTTTGAAGATCGCTAAGCGGAAGCGTTACAAGAACGCGGTTGATGGAGTCGTACTCGCAGCGATTCAGATCGCGGTAGATCCGATCAAGTGCCGAACGGACGGCACCTCCGCGTTCAACACACGTGCAGCCCGGTAACGTCTCCAACACCTTGATCCAGCAAGGAGGAAGGAGAGGTTGGGGAAGGGCTCCAACAGCAGCACGACGGCGTGGTGGTGGTGGAGTAGCAAGGTATTCCGACAGGGCTTCGCCTAAGCGCTGCGGAGGAGGAAGAAGAGAGGTAGGGCTTTGCCGTGAGAGAGAGAGATCAAATCCTGTCTCAAAACATCCAAAACCTCAAGTATATATAGGAGGAGGGACGTGGAGGGCTGGCTTGGCCTCTACTCCAAAGAGGAGAGGGTCGGCCGAATTAAAGGGAGAGTCCACCTCCCACAAGGGAGGTGGATCTCCTCCTTTTAAATCCTTTTTGGCCCTATCTCTTATCCCTAGCCGCATGGGCCTTTAGCAAAAGTCTTGCCCAGCCCAATAAGGGCTGGCACACTTTATCTAACAGCCCATGTGGTCCTTTGGTCGTCACACCCCTCCCGGGGGTCCTCCGGCACCCTCCCGGCACTCCCGGTACACTACCGATGAGCCCGAAAACTTTCCGGTGACCAAAACTGGACTTCCTATATATCAATCTTTACCTCCGGACCATTCCGGAGCTCCTCGTGACGTCCGGGATCTCATCCGGGACTCCGAACAACCTTCGGTAATCACGTATACCATTTCCCTATAACCCTAGCATCATCGAACCTTAAGTGTGTAGACCCTACGGGTTCGGGAGACACGTAGACATGACCGAGACACTTCTCCGGCCAATAACCAACAGCGGGATCTGGATACCCATGTTGGCTCCCAAGTACTCCACGATGATCTCATCGGATGAACCACGATGTCGGGGATTCAATTAATCCCGTATACAATTCCCTTTGTCTATCGGTATGGTACTTGCCCGAGATTCGATCGTCGGTATCCCTATACCTTGTTCAATCTCGTTACTGGCAAGTCTCTTTACTCGTTCCGTAATACATCATCCCGTGGCTAACTCCTTAGTCACATTGAGCTCATTATGATGATGTCTTACCGAGTGGGCCCAGAGATACCTCTCCGTCACACGGAGTGACAAATCCCAGTCTCGATTCGTGCCAACCCAACAGATACTTTCGGAGATACCCGTAGTGCACCTTTATAGCCACCCAGTTACGTTGTGACGTTTGGCACACCCAAAGCATTCCTACGGTATCCGGGAGTTGCACAATCTCATGGTCTAAGGAAACGATACTTGACATTGAAAAGCTTTAGCAAACGAACTACACGATCTTGTGCTATGCTTAGGATTGGGTCTTGTCCATCACATCATTCTCCTAATGATGTGATCCCGTTATCAACGACATCCAATGTCCATGGTCATGAAACCGTGACCATCTATTGATCAACGAGCTAGCCAACTAGAGGCTTACTAGGGACATGTTGTGGTCTATGTATTCACACATGTATTACGGTTTCCGGTTAACACAATTATAGCATGAACAATAGACAATTATCATGAACAAGGAAATACAATAATAACCATTTTATTATTGCCTCTAGGGCATATTTCCAACAGTCTCCCACTTGCACTAGAGTCAATAATCTAGTTCACATCACCATGTGATTAACACTTACATCACCATGTGATCATATCATCATGTGATTAACACCCAATAAGTTTTGGGGTTTGTTCATGTTCTGCTCGTGAAAGAGATTTTTAGTCAGCGGGTCTGCGACATTCAGATCCGTGTGTACCTTTGCAAACTTTCCATTTCATATTTGTAGATACTGCTCCCACGCTCCACTTGGAGCTATTCCAAATGGCTGCTCCACTATACGTAGCCAGATTTCTACTAAGAGTCATCCGGATTGGAGTTAAAGCTTGCATCATCGTAACCCTTTACGATGAACTCTTTATCACCTCCATAATCGAGAAATATTTCCTTAGTTCTCAAGTTACTAAGGATAACTTTGACCGTTGTCCAGTGATCCACTCTTGGATTACTCTTGTACCCCTTGACAGACTCATGGCAAGGCACACACAGGTGCGGTACACAGCATGGCATACTATATAGAGCCTATGGCTAAAGCATAGGAGATGACACTCATCTTTTCTTTATCTTCTGCCGTGGTCGGGTATTGAGTCTTACTCAATTTCACACCTTACAATACAGTCAAGAACTCCTTCTTTGACCCATCTATTTTGAACTCCTTCAAAAACTTGTCAAGGTATGTCTTCGTCGAAAAAACTTATCAAGCGAATAGATCTATCCCTATAGATCTTGATGCTCAATAAAATAGTAGCTTTATCTGGGTCTTCCTTTGAAAAAA
This sequence comes from Hordeum marinum, assembly GCA_022496015.1. NCBI lineage: Eukaryota > Viridiplantae > Streptophyta > Magnoliopsida > Poales > Poaceae > Hordeum > Hordeum marinum. Next base: position 60,553,168 of record CM039672.1, read on the forward strand.
AAACTCTTTTCAAACAACCCTTCATGCTCTTCCAGAAATTCTACATCATTTCCGATCAATAATATGTCAACTACATATTCTTATAAGAAATTCTATAGTGCTCCCACTCACTTTCTTGCAAATACAAGTTTCTCATAAACTTTGTATAAACTTAAACACTTTGATCACCTCATCAAAGCATATATTCTAACTCCGAGATGCTTGCTCCAGTCCATAGAAGGATCACTGGAGTTTGCATATTATTAGCATCCTTAGGATTGACAAAACCTTCTGGTTGTATCACATACAACTCTTCCTCACAGAAACCATTACGGAAACCTTGTTTTGTCATCCATCTGCCAGATTTCATAATCAAAAAATGCAGCAACTGCTAACAAAATTTTAATAGACTTTTAGCATCGCTACAGATGAGACAATCTCATTGCAGTCAACTCCTTGAACTTGGCGGAAACTTCTTTGCGACAAGTCGAGCTTTATAAACGGTGACATTTCACCATTAGTGTCTATGTTTATCTCAAAGGTCCATTTGTACTCAATGACCCGCCATTCAACAGGCAAGTCTACCAAAGTCCATACTTGGTTTTCATACATGGATCCTTTCTCGGATTTCATGGCTCCTAGCCATTTGTTGGAATTCGGGCCCACCATCGCTTCTCCATAGTTCGTAGGTTCATCGTTGTCCAACAACATGATTTCCAAGACAGGGTTGTCGTACTACTCAGGAGCAGTACGCGTCCTTGTCGACCTACGAGGTTCGATAGTGACTTGATCCGAAGCTTCATGATCATCATCATTAACTTCCTTTTCAACTGAGTAGGCTCTACAGAAACATCTTTCTGTGTTGCGCTATTCTCTGGTTGAAACAAAGGTTCAACAACCTTATCAAGTTCTATCTTCCTCCCACTCAATTCTTTCGAGAGAAACTCTTTCTCAAGAAAGGACCCATTCTTAGCAACAAACACCTTTTGCGCTTGGATCTGAGATAGAAGGTATACCCAATGTCTCATTAGGGTATTCTATGAAGATGCATTTGTCTGCTTTGGGTTCGAGCTCGCTAGGTGAAAAACCCATTTTCACATAAGCGTCGCAGCCCCAAACATTAAGAAATGACAGCTTAGGCTTCTGTCAAACCATAATTCTCACGGTGTCATCTCAACAAACTTAGATGGTGCCCTACTAAAGTGAATGGATTTGTCTTTAATTCATAACCCCATAACGATAGTGGCAAAATGATAAGAGACATCATAGTACTCACTATATCCAATAAAGCACGACTACGACGTTCGAACACACCATCACACTATGGTGTTCCAGGAGGCGTGAGCTGTGAAACAATTTCCACATTGTCTAAAATTGCATACCAAACTCGTAACTTAGATATTCACCTCCACGATCATATCGTAGACATTTCATCTCCTTGTCACGATGATCTTTATCTTCACTGTGAAACTCCTTGAACCTTTCAAACATTTCAGACTCGTGTTTAAGTAAATATCCCCATATTCACTCAAATCATCAGTGAAGGTAAAGAAAAATAACGATATTCACTGTGTGTTTTAACACTCATTGGACCACATACATCAACATGTATTAATTCCAATAAGCCACTAGTCCACTCCATCATACCGGAAGACGGGGTCTGAGTCATCTTGCCAAAAGGGCATGGCTCGCATGTCTCAACCGATTCAAAATCGAGTGAGTCAAAAATCCATCAGTATGGAGTTTCTTTCATGCGATTTATACCAATATGACATTTAGCGGCAGTGCCACAAGTATGTGGTACTATCATTATTAACTTTATATCTTTTGGTACCAACGTTATGAACATGTGTACTACTACGATCATGATTCGATAAACCATTCCGAGTGGGTGCATGACCATTGAAGGCATTATCCATGTAAATAGAATAACCATTATTCTCTAACTTATATGAATAACCGTATTGCACTAATCATGATCTAATCACGTTCATGCTCAACGCAAATACCAAATAACATTTATTTAGGTTTATCACAAATCCCGAAGGTAGAGAGAGCGTGCGATGGTGATCACATCAATCTTGGAAATACTTCCAACACACATCGTCACCTTTCACCTAGCTAGTCTTCGTTTATTCCGTAGCTTTTATTTCGAGTTGCTAACACTTAGCAACCGAACCGGTATCCAATACCCAGGTGCTACTAGGAGTACCAGCAAGGTACACATCACTAACACGTATATCAAATATACTTCCATCGACATTACCAGCCTTCTTATCTACCAAGCATCTAGGGTTTTTCCGCTTCAGCGAACATTCTCCTCATAACAGAAGCACTTAGTCTCGGGTTCGGGCTCAACCTTGGATTTCTTCACTAGAGCAACAACTGGCTTGCCATTCCTGAAGTTTTCCCTTCTTGCCCTTGCCCCTTTTGAAACTAGTGGTTTCACTTAACCATCAACACTTGATGCTCCTTCTTGATTTCTACCTTCGTGGTGTCAAACATCACGAACAACTCAAGGATCATCTTATCCATCCCTGGCATGTTATAGTTCATCACGAAGCTCTAGTAGCTTGGTGGCAGTGACTTGGAGAACTGCATTAATCACTATCTCATCTGGAAGATTAACTCCCACTTGATTCAAGTGATTGTAGCACCCAGACAATCTGAGCTCACGCTCACCGATTAAGCTATTCTCCTTTATCTTGCAGACAAAGAATCTTGTTGGAGGTCTCATACCTCTCAACATAGGCACGAGCCTGAGATCACAATCTCAGCTCATAGAACATCTCATATGTTCCGTGACGTTCAAAACGTTTTGGAGCCTCAATTCTAAGCCGTAATGCATGACGCATTGAACTATCATGTAGTCACCAAAAAGTGCCTGTCATATGTTCACAACATCTACAGACAACGCTTGAGGGAGTGGTGCAGTTAGCGGTACATCAAAAACATAAGCTTTCCGTGCAGCAATGAGGACAATCCTCAGATCACGGACCCAGTCCGCATTATTGCTACCATCAACTTTCAACTTACTTTTCTCTAGGATCGTATCAATAAAACTGTGGAGCTACAGCGCGAGCTATCTACGACTTAATTTGCAAGGACATTTTTAGACTAAGTTCATGATAATTAAGTTCATTTAATCAAATTATTAATGAACTCCCACTTAGATAGACATCTCTCTAGTCTTCCAAGTGATACATGATCCATGTCAACTAGCCCGTGTCCGATCATCACGTGAGACGGACTAGTCATCCATGGTGAACATCTCTATGTTGATCGTATCTTCTATACGACTCATGTTCGACCTTTCGGTCCTCCGTGTTCCGAGGCCATGTCTGTACATGCTAGGCTCGTCAAGTCAACCTAAGTGTTTCGCATGTGTAAATATGGCTTACACCCGTTGTATGCGAATGTTAGAACCTATCACACCCGATCATCACGTGGTGCTTCGGAACGACGATCCTTAGCAACGGTGCACAGTTAGGGTGAACACCTTTCTTGAAATTTTATTGAGAGATCATCTTATTTACTACCGTCGTTCTATGCAAATAAGATGTAAACATGATAAACATCACATGCAATCAATATAGTGACATGATATGGCCAATATCATCTTGCTCCTTTGATCTCCATCTTCGGGGCACCATGATCATCACTGTCACCGGCTCGACACCATGATCTCCATCATCATGATCTCCATCATTGTGTCTTCATGAAGTTGTCTCGCCAACTATTACTTCTACTACTATAGCTAACGTTTAGCAATAAAGTAAAGTAATTACATGGCGTTTATGATTGACACGCAGGTCATACAATAATATAAGACAACTCCTATGGCTCCTGCCGGTTGTCATAGTCATCGACATGCAAGTCGTGAACCCTATTACAAGAACATGATCAATCTCATACATCACAATGCATCACATCTCATCCTTTTGGCCATATCACATCACACGGCATATGCTGCAAAAACAAGTTAGACGTCCTCTAATTTGTAGTTGCAAGTTTTTACGTGGTTGCTATAGGTTTCTAGCAAGAACGTTTCTTACCTACGTCCAAACCACAACGTGATATGCCAATTTCTATTTACCCTTCATAAGGACCCTTTTCATCGAATCCAATCCGACTAAGGTGGGAGAGACAGACACCCGCTAGCCACCTTATGCAACTAGTGCATGTTAGGCGGTGGAACCGGTCTCACGTAAGCGTACGTGTAAGGTTGGTCCGGGCCGCTTCATCCCACAATACCGTCGAATCAAGATAAGACTAGTAACGACAAGCATATTAACAAAATCGACGCCCACAACTGCTTTGTGTTCTACTCGTGCATAGATTCTACGCATAGACCTAGCTCATGATGCCACTGTTGGGAGACGTAGTAGTAAATCAAAAAATTTCCTACGTGTCACCAAGATCTATCTATGGAGAAACCAGCAACGAGAGGGGAGAGATTGCATCTTCATACCTTTGAAGATCGCTAAGCGGAAGCGTTACAAGAACGCGTTTGATGGAGTCGTACTCGCAGCGTCAGATCGCGGTAGATCCGATCAAGTGCCGAACGGACGGCACCTCCGCGTTCAACACACGTGCAGCCCGGTGACGTCTCCAACACCTTGATCCAGCAAGGAGGAAGGAGAGGTTGGGGAAGGGCTCCAACAGCAGCACGACGGCGTGGTGGTGGTGGAGTAGCAAGGTATTCCGACAGGGCTTCGCCTAAGCGCTGCGGAGGAGGAAGAAGAGAGGTAGGGCTTTGCCGTGAGAGAGAGAGAGAGATCAAATCCTGTCTCAAAACATCCAAAACCTCAAGTATATATAGGAGGAGGGACGTGGAGGGCTGGCTTGGCCTCTACTCCAAAGAGGAGAGGGTCGGCCGAATTAAAGGGAGAGTCCACCTCCCACAAGGGAGGTGGATCTCCTCCTTTTAAATCCTTTTTGGCCCTATCTCTTATCCCTAGCCGCATGGGCCTTTAGCAAAAGTCTTGCCCAGCCCAATAAGGGCTGGCACACTTTATCTAACAGCCCATGTGGTCCTTTGCTCGTCACACCCCTCCCGGGGGTCCTCCGGCACCCTCCCGGCACTCCCGGTACACTACCGATGAGCCCGAAAACTTTCTGGTGACCAAAACTGGACTTCCTATATATCAATCTTTACCTCCGGACCATTCCGGAGCTCCTCGCGACGTCCGGGATCTCATCCGGGACTCCGAACAACCTTCGGTAATCACGTATACCATTTCCCTATAACCCTAGCGTCATCGAACCTTAAGTGTGTAGACCCTACGGGTTCGGGAGACACGTAGACATGACCGAGACACTTCTCCGGCCAATAACCAACAGCGGGATCTGGATACCCATGTTGGCTCCCACATACTCCACGATGATCTCATCGGATGAACCACGATGTCGGGGATTCAATTAATCCCGTATACAATTCCCTTTGTCTATCGGTATGGTACTTGCCCGAGATTCGATCGTCGGTATCCCTATACCTTGTTCAATCTCGTTACTGGCAAGTCTCTTTACTCGTTCCGTAATACATCATCCCGTGGCTAACTCCTTAGTCACATTGAGCTCATTATGATGATGTCTTACCGAGTGGGCCCAGAGATACCTCTCCGTCACACGGAGTGACAAATCCCAGTCTCGATTCGTGCCAACCCAACAGATACTTTCGGAGATACCCGTAGTGCACCTTTATAGCCACCCAGTTACGTTGTGACGTTTGGCACACCCAAAGCATTCCTACGGTATCCGGGAGTTGCACAATCTCATGGTCTAAGGAAACGATACTTGACATTGAAAAGCTTTAGCAAACGAACTACACGATCTTGTGCTATGCTTAGGATTGGGTCTTGTCCATCACATCATTCTCCTAATGATGTGATCCCGTTATCAACGACATCCAATGTCCATGGTCATGAAACCGTGACCATCTATTGATCAACGAGCTAGCCAACTAGAGGCTTACTAGGGACATGTTGTGGTCTATGTATTCACACATGTATTACGGTTTCCGGTTAACACAATTATAGCATGAACAATAGACAATTATCATGAACAAGGAAATACAATAATAACCATTTTATTATTGCCTCTAGGGCATATTTCCAACAACAGCTGCATCTCTTGCAGCTCTTCTGTCCCTAACATGTCTCAGTGTGCATAAATTAAGTCTATTACGGATTAATTTGTACTTCCATTGCTGGTTCTGCTTGCAGAGTTTCTTAGAATAGATTCATGAGGTTCTTATTTCTGAATTGTGAGAAGAAGTTGGCCCCAAGATGGCGCATGCACCAACGGCTTTGCAAGTCCTGCCATGGAGTTTGTTCATCGGGGCCAGGGTTCGACAATGTCTTCACTGCACTGAGTATACCAGCATGCCTGTCATGAAGAATGCACACATTTGGCTTATCATGCACAACTGTAATTTTTAATTGCCTGAAGAACCATGTCCAACTGGCAATGTTCTCACTCTCCACAAAAGCAAATGCCAGTGGGACGACTTGATTTTGGCCATCTTGTCCAATGGCGGTAAGGATCTGACCCTTGTACTTGCTAGTGAGAAATGTTCCATCAACACAGATCACCGGCCAACAATGTCTAAAAGCTTCAATACAGACACCTAAAGAGAAGAAGAATCGATGCAACACCCTCACAGTAGGAAACTCTGGCATGAACATGTCTTGGATGTCGACATACGTGTCTGGATTCCGGTCCTGAAGTGTGTGTAGGAGCCGGACAACAAAGTCGTATGCATCGAAGTACGAACCAAATCTGGTCTCAAGTGCCCTCTGCTTAGCCCTCCAAGCCTCGCCATAAGATATTTTGTACTTGAACCTGACAAAGACTTTTGTCTGGATAGCCTTGACTTCCATCGCTTTGCCCTCCACTATCTCGATGTAAAGCAACTGAGCAAGGATTGTGGATGTCAGGTTCGGATGATCTTGAGGGATACAAGGAATAACACAAGTGTGCTGAACTAAGTCACTGATGACCCAACTTGAGCCATACTTAGGCAGATAGCCATGCACGCTGGCGGGACAACCTTGGTTTCTGCATACCATTGTCAAGTTTTTCGAGCTTGACACATCAGCTATAAAAACCCTTTGGGTGGACAATGCCCAGCCAATGTTTGCATCCTGCAGAGCTTGTTTGTTTGGATAGGCACCTAACGCAATGTTGTTCTGGTGGTACTGCCAGGCAGAATCATGACCATCATTCATGATCATTGCAGATGAGAAGTCCCGATTCCATGCTGTGGGAATAGGCACTTCATGTGCGTTCTCTTCTTCCTTTGACTCAGCAGAATCGTCGAGAATATCACCATCTCTATCTTCATTCTCCATCTGGTTCTGCATGTGCCCATCTATCTCGTCAGCATCCACCTGGCCACTTACATAATCATCGGCATTTACTTCTTCTGCATGACTGCTTTGCCCTGATTCGTTAGCGTCATCTTCTGCATGTGGCGCATAATTTGGTAGTGAATCATGCATCCCTTCACTGCTATGTCCAATATCGTAGCTTGGTCCGGCTTCTAGTGCACTAACATGCTTCAACACAGGGGGCAATAAGGCCACAGGACTACACCCCCTACTCACGCAAGCTTGTAACCAGCGCACCCACTTTGAGTCCCGGTCTATTGGCTTCAAATAATAGTAAATATTTGAACTTGATCGGGTCCATAATGCATGAACACCGACGATGTGTGTTTCAGTATTGAACCCACAACATCCGGCTAGCCATTCGGTCAACTGACTAACAGTCCAAGTTTCAGGGCAAGTAACTGGCACCTCAACATACTGAAATTCACTCAGATCAGCTCCCATCTCATTTATGCGGACGCTACCAGGACCGTAGTAAAAACCTAACTTCACTACATCAGACATCTTCGCTTACCTAAAAAATTATTCAACATGGTCACATATCAAGCAGAATGAGATACTATAATTACTTCCACCTAAACTACAAATTCGCACATCTAAATATATTTACCACACCTAAATATATTTACTACACCTAAACATATTTACTACACCTAAATATATTTACCACACCTAAATATATTTACCACAGCTAAATAGATTTAAAACACCTAAATAAATCAAAACACCTAAATATGCACAACTAAATATATTTTACGAGTCTACAGGAGAACCTAAAAATATCCTAACATCGAAATATATCTTGCAAAGCTACAGAAGCACCTAAATATGAAATCTTACCCTTCAATCGTGTGGAGATACGATGAACGCCGCAGCACCACCACCAACATCCCCACCTCCTCCACCAGCACTTACACCTCCTCCTCTAATCGGCTACAGCGTAGCCGAAAGCCCATTCGACTACGGCGCGACCGACTAGGCGCCAGGCTGGGCCGACTGGACGGGGGCGACGTGGCCTAGCCACTTATCGGCTTCCACGTGGCCGACTGGATTCTAATCGGCTATGCCGTAGCAGACAGGATCCAGTCGGCCCGGGTGACACCGACTGGAAGTAATTGGCGTCCATGCGGCTGATGGGATCACAAAATTGAAAAATCTAACCTTGACACATTATTTTTCTAAAATAAAAAAGTAATATTTTTAAAAAATTAGCTCGATTGTTGGACTGAAGATGATAGTGGGAGAAGGTTTGCACCTGAATCTGGAGTTATGTAAAACAGTGGTGGAATCTCAAGGACCTGGCAGGATCCTGGGTGCTGTCAGGTGACTCAGACCAGGTCATTTCGACCTTGGGAAAAAGAAAAAAGATTTACAACAAAATCTATCTATGATTATCTGGAAAGAAACATTGCTGGTTGTAACTATAGATGGATTTGGAAGTCGAAAATTCCCCTTAAAATCAAATATTCCTGTGGCAACTCTTTAGGATGCTATCCTGACTAGACATGTGATGAAAAGAAGAAAATGGGTAGGCAACCCTACATGCTCGTTCTGTAATGAGCTAGAGACCTCACAACACCTTTGCTTTACTTGTCCGGTGGCTAGAGTAGTCTGGAGAACTGTTGGCTGCGTTTCGGGTACTAGCTTGGGTCCGAACAAGGTGCTATGCGTTTCTTGATGATGCCAAATTTTATACTTTTGGCTTGGCCGTTGTATGTGGGCAATCTGAAACTGTCGTAACTGAGCTACCTTTGAAGATAAGAAGTTGAGATCCCCTTTGATGTGATTTACTTGCATGTGTCTATCTTAACTACTAGGCGGGTTTGTTGACTGAAGCTGATCGTGAGACGATGGAACATGGACTAAAGGTGCTAAAGGCCAATGCTTCAAACATGATGCGGATCTGTGCAGCTCTAGGGACATCGACTAAAGATTAAGAATGTCCCAACGATGTCAACCCTGCTCTCTCCAGGATGCATCTACTCACAGGCCATCATCTGACTTTGGTTCCCCTTAGTTTATCGTTCTTGCGTGGGCTTCTCGGTGTGATAGTTTCCTTTTGCTAAACTTGTAACCTGTTGGTTAGTTCCTAGACTGTTGTGGTTAGGTTAGTTGGTTTTATATGGTGTTTCTGGATTTTCGCCCTGCGGTAAGCTGCTCGATGACGACTGTTTACGGTGTGTTTTTAGGGATGCTTTGAGCCCGCTCCCCTCTCCAGTTTCCTTGGTTGGTCATTCAAACTTTGTATTTCCGTTATGATGAGTTGTGGAAAAGGGTTTGTCCGGCTAAAAAATTGTAAAACTTGGCAGGTGAAATCATTTGCAGAACGTGTTTTTTTAGATCAACAGGGAGGAGCTCCCCGGCTCCATTATCATTGGAAGCCCGAAAAAGAAACGGGAACGATGTTCGGTACAGTCTGGAAAAAAACGAAAAGCTAAGGGAAACTGAACTAAAGCTAAAAACTAGAGTCCACGACAGGCGATTACAGCCCACTCCAGCCTGCAGCCAAGAGCGAGCTCGTACATCCAAAAGTTTATTACATGATCACTGCCAAGACACGGCTCGAAAACATTTCTCTATTGTCGGTAAGGATTTCAGTAGCTGAGGGGTTGAGGAAGCGGCAAGAAGACATTCTCCAGGGTATACGTAGGACTCAGCCGTTCCAGCCCGCCCAGCACGGAGACCATCGAGTGATCGCCATCAGGGTTTGACTGCATCACCTCCATCCCAGTTGCGCATGTCTCCCTAGCAGGCCTCGCGCATGGAGGCAGAAGAGGTCCATTCCTTCCAACATGTGTTCCTTGAACGGTAGGTGAAATTTTCCAAGAGTTCTTAAGATCATCGACCAAACATGATTCATAGAAAGCCAAACAACATTGTTAAAGATCAGGTTATTCCTGTGTTTCCACAGTGACCATAAATCAACAGTTGTAATAGAGTTAATAGTATCCATTCTCTTGCCAGCAACCCAACAAGAGAAAATATATTCAATATTAGTGCCTAAATGATTGGAAAAGAATGAGCTTGTTTCTTTCCAAATCAGTTTGGCAACTAAACAGTCAAAGAAAAGGTGTTGTACACTCTCATGTTCCAAACAGAAAACACATTCCACAGGCTTCCCCATATTTCTTTTTTGACGGTTGTCTCTAGTCATGATCTTGTTATATGCAACCAACCATAAGAATATGTGGATCCTGGAAGGGGCAATAAGTTTCCAAACAGCAGGTATGAACACAGGTGTGACTCCTCTATAATTGATAATGGCATACAAGGAGCTTGAGGAATAACTTCCTGAAGTTGTGTACTGCCATATCAGTGAATCAGTGTCATCAGTAAGATTAATACTCCTCGCAACCTCTTCTAATTCAAGCCAGTTTTGCATCATGGGAGGAGAAAAGGCTCTTCTGAAAGTGAGTTTCAGATTAGTACCATCCCACACCTGGTTCACAATTTGCCCTTGTTCTCTATAGATGACATATAAATCCCAAAACTGTATGGAAAGGGGGGCTGAACCAAACCAACAATCTTCCCAGAATCTAGTTTTGGTACCATCCCCTAGAGCCCATCTATATCCAAACTTTACTGCTTTAGAAGCCCACACTACTCCTTTCTAGAAAGTAGATGCTTCTTTATCTTGAGAGCAGAAAATGTTTGGAAGAGGCTTATATTTGTTTTTGTATAATGGATTTCCAAATCTTGACCTCACGAGACATGCATTTGTTTATCCAGGAACCTAGTAAGCAGACATTCAAGTCATGGATGTTTGGGATGCCCGAACCCCCAAATTCCTTCTTCATGGTGACTAGAGTCCAGTTAGCTAAATGAATCTTCCCATGGCCGTCAAAGCCATTCCAAAGGCAGATTGCCATTCGGGTGTTAATCATATCTACATCCCACTTAGGGAATTTGAAAAGGAAAGGAGGTAAATGGGTATGCTGGCTAGACAGGCTTTAATTAAGACAAGACTAGCAGCATAGGAAAGGAGCTTGCCTCTCCAGCCTGCAATTCTCTTCAAGATTTTATCTATGAGAGGTTGGATATCTTCTCTAGATAATTTCTCAGAGTGTAGGGGGATTCCTAAGTATTTTATGGGGAATCTCCCAATTGGACATCCAAAGATGTCAACAAAGGCATCTATCTCCCCAGTCTCTAAGTTCAGGGGAATCATCTCACTTTTGTTGTAGTTGATTCTCATCCCTCATAACTATTCAAAGCAAGTCACCCAACCGGATTTGAATCTCAGGCAAAGACGGTGGATTGAGTTGATTACGGACTACGACATAGGAATATCTTACATCCCAGGCAAAGCCAATGTCATGGCTGATGCACTAAGTCATAAATCCTATTGTAATGACCTCATGTTGCTACAAAGTCAACCACTTCTCCAGGAGGAATTTCGTAAGTTAAATCTTCACATTGTGCCTCGAGGATCCCTTTCTACCTTGGTGGCAAAACAAACTCTTGAGGATTAGATCATAGAAGCCCAGAAATGTGATCCAGGTATTTCTCAAGTCAAGAGGAATATTGCTAGCGGAGCTGCTAGATGTTTCTCTGTAAATGATCACGGTGTAATATTCTTTGAAAATCGCTTGGTGGTTCCCAAGGTGCAAAACTTAAGGTGGTTGATCCTTAAAGAAGCTCATGAATCTCCTCTCACGATTCATCCTGGTAGTACTAAGATGTATCAGGACCTACGCCAGAGGTTTTGGTGGACCCAGGTGAAGAGAGAAATCACTCAATTCCTTGCTAACTGCGACGTTTGTTGTCGTGTTAAAGCAGAGCATCAAAGGCTTGTTGGCACTCTTCAGCCCTTTGCTATTCCCGAGTGGAAATGGCACAAGGTCGGTATGGATTTCATCTTCGTGGACTAAGAAAGGGAATGATGTCATCTTCGTGGTCATCGACCGCCTTTCAAAAGTTGCTCATTTCCTTCCATTTCGAGAAAGTATAACTGCTAGTCAGTTAGCAGATCTGTATATTTCTCAAATAGTTTCTTTTCATGGTGTTCCTCTAGAAATCAATTCTGATCGTGGAAGTCTTTTCACTCCTTGGTTTTGGGAAAGTTTCCAGAATGATATGGGAACCCATCTCTCCTTTAGCACCGCCTGTCACCTTCAGTCAAGTGTTCAAGTAGAAAGAGTCAATCAAATTCTCGAAGATATGCTCAGAGCATGTGTTATCTCATTCGGAATGAATTGGCAGAAATGTCTTCCATTCGCCGAATTTGCTTATAACAACAGCTTCCAGTCTAGACTGGGCAGAGCTCCTTTTGAAGTTTTGTATGGAAGAAGATGTCGAACGCCATTAAACTGGTCAGAAACTAGTGAAAGACAATTCTTTGGACCGGATATGATCTAGGATGCAGAAGAGCAAGTTCGCATCATTCGTGAAAATTTGAAAACTGCCCAATCTCGTCAAAAGAGTCAATATGACCATTGTCATAAGGATGTAAGTTATGAAGTTGACGAGAAGGCTTACCTTCGGGTTTCACCTCTTAAGGTACCCATCGTTTTGGTATCAAAGGCTCCTCGTTACATTGGTCCTTTTTTGCATTCTCGCTAAACGAGGAGAGGTTGCCTACCAATTGGAACTACCTTCGCAACTTTCCAAAGTTCATGATGTGTTCCACGTTTCTCAACTAGGGCGTTGCTTCAAGGATCCTATCCGCGAAGTGGACCACGAAATGCTTGATCTTCAAGATGATCTTTCATATCGAGAATATCCTGTTCGTATTCTTGATAAAACCTAGCGCAACACTCAACATCACAGCAACAAGTCTCTGAAGGTTCAGTGGTCGCATCATTCCAAGGATGAAGCAACCTGGGAGCATGAAGATTGCCTTCAGCTTGAGTACCCTGCACTCTTCCCGACTACTCCTGAATCTCGGGACGAGATTCTTGTTTAGTGGGGGTGAGTTGTCATAGCCCTAGTTTCACTTTGTTTGCCAATGCATTCATGCATGCATTTTTGTTAAATTTGAAAATGAAATGAGGGATGATCAAGCCTTACAATTCAAATTTTTGTCAAATAAGCATTATAAAAATTGCTTCAAACCCAAGAAAATGTTCCTGGTTCTCTAATAAAATATTGGTTTGAGATAAAATTGTCAACCAATATTTTGGGATCACAGAAATATTTTATCCCGGGCATTTGAATTAAACAAACAATAATTGCATTGGACTTATATTTATCATATATAAAAATACGAGTTCAATAATTCTGAAATTAATTATGTGGCACTAGTTATTTATGTCAAGCCCACATGACAAATTTTCAGGATTTTATAAAATGGCTAGCTATTTTATTTGCAGCCAAAACAAATGTCAGAAAAAATAGAAAGGAATAAAAAAAGGTAGAGCCTCACCTGGTCGCTTACCTAGCCCAGGAGAGAAGTGGCCCGGCTGGCCCATTCCTAGTCATCTTCCACCTCTTGCCAGTAGGCAGAGGGGAAGGTGTGCACGGCGCTGCACCTGTCGGCACGCAGCTGCCTGCCTAGCCAGCCCGTTGCCACCGCGACAGCGGGGATGAGCCTCCCGTGCCGTCCGGATCCCTCTCTCCCTCTCATTTCTCTCCTCTCCCCTTGACTGCCCCCCCGCCCCCGAGCACCGCCATCGCTGCCGCTCGCTGCCACTCGTTGCCGCCGCGGCCTCCGGCCTCCCCTCGCCTCCCCGAGCCGCCCCGAAGCTCCACCGCAACCTCCTCAACCCCTCCATGGAGCAAGGAGACGCCAGAAGCACCACTGCATTGCTGCCATCATCGTCTTCGTCCTCGGCTCCGACGACGGTCGCCGGTCGATTCGCCCCGTCCGGACCTCCCCTAACCCTGTCGCCGCCTCTGCTAGACCCGCGGTGAGCCGATGTTGCTTCTCCCCCTCTTCCCATGGTCCTCCCCAATCTCTAGCCGACCTCCCGGTCGAGGCCATATGGGCGCCGCTGCGGATGTGCTCGCCGACGAGCCCTCTGGTGGCCCCGAGCCCTCCTACCGCCCCCGTTGGATGCGCGCGTGCGCAGACGACCCTTGAGAGCCCTCAATCGCCGCTCCCGTGGCCCTCCGGTGGCCCTCCATCGTGGCTAGAGGTTGCCGGCGACCAAACCCCAGTGGCTGACGTGGAATGGCCGTTAGGGCCTAATGCCCAGTTAATCCGCCCATTAGCCGCTGACAGCGGGCCCCAGCTACGGGTCAAACCCGAGTCAGCGCGGGATTAGCCGTGGGCCACTGACCACTAGACCCCACTAGTGAAGTTTGACCTAGGCAGCCGCTGTTGACCCGCTAACGTCAGCCTGACGCAGTGCTGACGCAATAAATATATTTGTATATTAAAAATATTACAGAAATTAATATAATTTTCAAAAAATCATAGAAATAATCTGTAAGTCAGATTAAAATAATTTATATATGAAAATTTATTGGAAAAATCCAATGAATCTGATGGTAGCACTTTCATGCATGTTAGAGCAAGCTAAATAGGCAAACTTGGACATTTTGTTCAAAACACAATAGGCCACTTCACATGTGGAGTTGAATTTTTAACCTCGGGTTCAAACCATCTTCATTTAACATGTTGATAGATGCATTAGCTCAAACCAGTGACATATTGCCATGCTATTATCATGCATCATTGTGAAGCATTTGCCTTGCTTAATTTGTACCTTGTTTGATCTTGTCGATAGACTTGCGAGACGTAGTTATCGACGACGTCGAAGAACAGCTGAGTTCTTCTGATAAATAGGCAAGCAACCCCCCCTTGAGCATATTCGATACAATCCCACTCTCTCGCTCTTGCTCTCATTTCAATGCATTAGGACAACGTGATTCAACTGTCACTTGTGTTGCGGTAGATGAACCCACTCCTTTGCATGACCTGTCATTGTCAGTGTAAATAGCTAAACCAAGCAACCTAGCATACCTGGTAGGTGCTTGAGCCATGTTGTGCTATAACCCTGTTATGCTTGCTATGCTTAGAGTTGTGTCAGGTTTGATTCATCTGGGTGATGAATCAGAGTGAAACGAATGTGTCTTGATGATGAGGGTTAAGTGATGAACCCGTTTTGGTAAAGGTAGCGATGAGAGGCCATGTAGGAGTACATGATGGGTTGTTTCATTGAGACCGCTCATAGGAACCGAGTTCTGTGAATGTGTTCCAAGACTAGCTACTACCGCACATTGGGCCCGAAACCAATGGACCCTCTCGGCCTATTAACCTACCCTGTTCTCAGTCCAGGAGTCGTAGTAGTTCGAAACATTGATAGGTGTGGCACGACCTGCGAAGTGGATGAACGGCTCAATCGGACCGGCTTGGGGCCCTGCTCACATCGTTTGAGGCTATGTTGGAAACCTCGGCCGGACTTCCATTATGGGTTCCAACTCAGATAGGCGACTGCCTTGGACGTGAGTTGTTGAAGGTTAACGTCCGTGGCCGACTCCTTTGCTGGGCTTCCGCTTGAAGGTTGTCGAGGTGCCTTTATACATGCACATGGCGATAAGTGGCGGAAGCATGTGTGACGAAGTACACCCCTACAGGGTAAACTATCTATTCGAATAGCCGCTTCCGCGGATATGGACTACTTGGATACTTGCATTGTTCATAGACAACTTTAAGTGGCTACTCTAAAATGCACCAAACAAGTGTGAGTGCTATGGATGGCTTCTGGTAGGAATACGAGAGAAGATCCAGAGTGGTGTATTGAGATGGTGAACATGTGGACTCGTGTGTGCTCTCTCATAGGGAGACGAGAGAGTAGTGATACGTTGGTTACTTTGTCGTAGTCTAGGATAGACAAGGTCAAAGCTGGCATTCTACCGTAAATCCCACAATCCCGTTCATTGATACATGATGCATATGTAGATAGTTCTGATGTAAGACTTGCTGAATACCTTTGTACTCACTGGTGCTTATTTACATTTTTGCAAAGATAGACATTGTTCAGGTATGTTTCTTCTGACGTTGACATCGACGGATTAGCTTATTAACCCATACAGAGGTCTGGCTCCTATGGTAGGGTCGTTGTAGCTTTTCAGGCTCTTCCAACCGCTTTTGTAGATGTTTGTACTCAGACATGTAACTTCTGCTTGTTCTTTGTATGATCTGAATGTTGGGTCATGTGACCCCTTTTGCTTGTAACATTATACTACGTTGGATCCTTGGATCCTCCTAAATAAATGTTATGTTATAGAGTTTTGTTGTGATGCCATGTTGTATCTACGCATATCGTGCATAGTGCATGTATGATTGAAATGCATTGGTATGCATGGGATTCGACACCTAGTTGTGTGCCTTTAGTAGCCTTCTTTACGGGGAAATACCTCTTTGTGTTTCCACTGAGCATTGGTAGCTTGCTACTTCTCCGGACACATTGATTGACCGGCATGTATTCTTCTTTGCTGTTGTGTCTGTCCCTTCGGGGAAATGTCTCACAGCGTAATGAAGTCCATGTAGCCTGCTACGACACGTCTACATGCAGTGATGTCATTTATGTCCCACGGCATAATAGAGTCCTTGTAGCTTGTTATGACTCGTCTACACACGTTGATAACTGACACCTGCATTGTTGGGTTACGTATGCCTGTCCCTGTACGGTTGTGCCACCTGGGTCTATAACTAGTCATGTCGACTAGGGTTCTTTGATGTGTGAATGCTAGCGACATGTTAATATCCACAAGCCAAAAGGCGCAAATGGTCCCGGCCAAGGTAAGGCGGCAGCTGTGGGTTACCGTGCGTGAGGCCGCAAAGTGGTGTGATGTGTTACAGGCTGGATTCATATGTCTTAGGATCGATGTCCCGACATGACCCCCTCCCCTGAATTCCTAGAATGCTTTCGCTCTCCACCGACCACTTGAGTGGGCAGCGAGTGGGTTTAATATCGATTTCGATGTGGATGTGCAGCTTCTTGTAACAATTAGGGTGAGATGTATGATGTGTCGGCTAGGATCTGCTTTGGGATTTTGCATGTAGTTATCGATTTTATGATTTTCCTCTGGTAATGTGAGTGAGTACTGACCCATCGTCATATGGTTGCTGAGATGAGTTCTTGTTGTGATTAAAATTGTGTTGGTGCTCCATCAGTAGATGCACAAGAGGAGGGAAATGAGCTCCTGATTGATCATGAGGCTTATAAGTATCTCCTTGCTGAATATCAGGTTGTGTTCTCTCTTTACTTCATGTTTTATCTTACAAGCAAATATAGTATCAATTCATATTTTTGGACGGACAGTAAGTGGCAGTCTTTTGTCTAATTTTCATTTACAATCATTTGTCTGTAGACACCATTTATTTGTCTAATGCATTTTTAAGTTACAAAATTAACTATGGGCTCAAGCTAATGTTGCAGCGACTCATCGTGTAAATGCAGGTTTGGCTTTTGGCACCATTGCATTAACATCTGTAGACCTTCTTTGCAGTGTACCATACTATTGTCAATCAAGTCTTCAGTAGCAACCAGACAATAATCTTGCCACATACGTGTCCGCTGGCAAGGCTCCACCCTGTTCAAGGGTGGTATGTCCCATCAGAAGTGGCTGTTGTAGGAGTCTCGCTGTTGCATGTGTTAAACGTCTAGATAAATGGTTTCCCTCCATGTCCGGCTCAAAAAAAGATAAATAATTTGCCTTAACTTTTGGCAAAAAAAACTAAAAAATATGCAATTATGATTTTGATGTTCCCTTCTAATAGTGCGAGAAAATGGCATGTTCATGAACTAGATGTTGTCTCTCATCATCAGGTTGCTACTAAACTTTCCCTGATTTCTTTTCAGTAGTTTATAACACTTATTTTTAATCTTTTAAAAATAATAGGACTGTGTAAATATACTCCTCGAGAAAAAGCATAGAGTTGCTTAGTTGTTGTTTCTCTTTTATGCCCAAATAAACAACTATATATTATATACACTGTTGTAGTGCATGAAACCATATGTGCTTTCTATTGCGTGCAGATTCCGACAAGGCACTTAGACCAGAATAGGCAATGCAGTTGCGTGCTTCATTTCTTGTCATTTCCTTTTTTTGGCATGCAACGGAAATCACATGCCACATGTCTACCCATCCTTGAAAAATCAGGTGGGGCAAGAGATGAGAGAGGCGCACAACCATTTGCACCCTTAAAATCAGGGAAGATAGATTAATGAGATTAGCTATTGGGCCCCACAACTAAAATCAGGGGGAGTTTAGGATTGCCCTCGCAAGCCTATCGCGCATTGCGATGTATGCACGCATAAAAGTCTTTTTGTGTAATCCATAAAGCTAATCAATAGGAATGGTAGGCATGCTGCCAGCCACATAAAACTTGAGTGGGATGGGCAGGGCAAATAAGTAGAAGGTCGCATTGCCTTGGCAGCCGCCCTGGCATGACAATGTGCACTCCTTGGCACCGGAAATCGGCCTGTGGTGAGCAGCCTCGATGATGAAGGTGTGCCTAGACCACTATGCATGAGGTTGTGCAACCCGCATACAAATGGGCCTGCTACATGGCGGCCACTAACATAGGGTTACGGTCCCTTTTACACCTTCCGCATGGATCGAGCTATCCAAGATGCTTGACTGGTGAGCTAGCTCGGTGTCGAGGCGGCGATGCAAGAGGTTGTTAGAGGGTGAAGGAGGCAGGCCACATCGTGACAAGGAGAGGAGGGGGCTGGTGGTACCATGGATGAGAGGGGAGGTGGTGGGGAGAGGAGTGGGCGGGCTTTGCCATGGCATGGAGGGAGGTGTCTGGGAGAGATGGCGACGACAACACTATGGCGAGGAGATGGGATGCGACCATAATCGGTGGCTGGTTGGTTGTGCAGACATAGTAGAAGGCGCTTGTATGATGTGTGAGTGAGAGGAGTGACTTCTTTTTCCCCATAAAAAAGTAGAAAGTAGGAGCTTCTATACGTTGACATCAATTCCAGGTAGCATAACAAATCATTTTTAGGAAAATTACCAACCAAATGATCTGTATGTAGCCTACAATTTAAAACTCATCAAAATTAAGATGCGACTCACATTGTGCCATGCAATGAAGCTGAAGACAACATTTCTCACATTGTACAAAAACATCTTAAGCACATCAAGTAGATCTTAGTTTGTAAGAGATAATTAGTTGGATCATGGAAGTGGATTTCGATTACTTCTCACTGTTACATGCTATAATTTCTATGCATGCAAAATTTTACATGCATTGTGTTTATGTTTGCAACTGATAAAAATATATTCATGGCACATGGCAATGCACAGGCATTATACAAGTAATTCCTAATCAAATTAATCGTCAATGCCCTTTTCCCATCAGACTGCCTTGAGCCCCGAGAATTGAATCTCTAGCACTTGCCTTTGATTCTCCAACTCTGCCTCTGCACCCTTCGCCACTATAGCTTGAGCATCCAAGCGACCGACGATAATCAGCCTGCCAAGCTTGGCTACACGCGGAGGAAAAGAGTGGTGGCCTTCCTGGGATCCAAGTGGCGGGGCCTACCATGCGCTACTCTTACTCACCGTCCTCGGTGCCTGTAGACGTGTCGGCTTCATGGTTGTGGCGGCGTAGAGTGACAAAAACTTAAACCCTATTTTGTGTACTATTCCATAAGGGGTGATTTGAATTCGTATGTTGCATGTTGTGTTTAGATTTATCTTAATTTTTCTTTCATAGTTGCGAATGCTTGCGAAAGAGGATAATCATAAGTAGGTTGTTTGTTCAAGTAAGAATAATACCTTAGCACCACCGGTCCACCTACATGTGTATTTATCAAAGTAGTGAACGCGAATAAACTAAAACATGATAGGCATTACTAGACAAAATTCTCGTGTGTCCTCGAGAATGCTTTGCTCGCTATAAGAAACACTTTTGACATGTCATTTGCATAATAAGGATTGAGCGACCTTGGTGCATATTTTTACTTTGGTTACTAGTTACTTGCTACAAAATATCTACCTATCAAACTATCTATTACTATGCTTTTACAACACTTGCAGAGATTACCTTGATGAAGCCATTTATCAATTCCTACTGTTCCTCGTTGGGTTTGACATTCTTACTTATCAAAAAGACTACGATTGATCCCCTATACTTGTCGGTAGTCACATGCGTGATTGAAGAAGCCTGTCGACGAAGAGCCTCGTGCCTCTCCTAGACCAGGGAACAGGTGTGTTGGCGTGGAGGCGACCGTGGCGGCGAACGCAAACTGAGGAAGCCGATGCAAATAACCAAAGCAAGTAAACATATCACGCTTACCTTACATTGATGGGGAATCCCTAATCCATCAACGGATCTGATACAGGAATCATCTTCGTCCACTAAAAAGTAGCAGCATCAGATCGGGGCTAGTTATTTTAGAGCAAGTACAATAATGAGTTTATAGCTCGCTTACATGACATTTTTGCTTATGGAGGAGAGAAATGTGAAAAAATAAGAAGAATGGGCTCTCATGCAAGGGACTAACTATATGTGTATTTCTAGGCACATGCAGTTCATATGAAGAAAGAGAAAGAGATTAGACAAAAAAATACTAATAGCCAACTTTATAACCCACACTATTTTATGAGTGAATATAACTGATGGCTATACATGACATGGCAGTTTCATATAGCCAGCAGCTGGCTATACCATTAACCATGCTCTTATCAAGATTTGGTTGTGAACTACCCCGCCTATAGCACGAGAAAGCGGGCTGTAAAATAAAAGTTGACTATAGCACGAGACCCAAACACAGATTATAATGTGGACCATCTATTAATATAATAATATATGTTTAGAATTTGCTATTATACAAGCCAATTATTAGGTTGATTCTAGATAACATGACAACTTTTTATAACGGACCGTTGGCTATGTTATTAATCATGCTCTTAGCTAGATATGGGATATTGGCAAGAAGAACAGTGCGCTCTTCGGAGGGTCATTCCTTCTTTTGGATCTGGCGAGTGGCAATGCAGTGGGCACGGTTGTGCATAAATCATAAAGGAAGCAGGCGTGAGATTTAATTTGCCATGCTTGTTTTGTACCCCAATGTTTTTCATGCACTCTTGTAAATGACACTGCACATGTACAAATTGTTCCATTCTATCCGTAGGTCGTGTATTTATACATAAGAAATCATTTTGTTAAAAGTGACATGCATCCCAAGCGAGTAGAGGAGCGGACATGATTTTTAGCTGGTTTCGTTGTTGAGTACTCCCAGTTCGCATCCGTTATTACAACTCATACTCACATGCTAGTTGGAATTTATACCTACTAATAAAGCAAAATGTGTTTTTTCTGAATTTTTTCATCCCTGCATCACCAAAAATATTTTCTTCAATTATTCAACGTGGTACTAAATTTTCGTGCATCCATCTGCTAGAAAAGAGGGAAAAAACAGTTTTGTTCAAAAACATTTTTTTTAGATTCGTTCAAAATTTGGTACATGGACCGAACGTACTGTGGTCCAGAGATGCCAACCTATTTATTTCCTGCTCACGCGGCTGAAAAACCTTATTTGCCGCACAGACGCCAAATAGACGGAGCTTCGCATATGGCAGCCAATATTGGACCGGCCGTTTTCGTATTTTTCTGGTTTATGTTTCTATTTTAATTTGTATTTATTTTATTTTATATTTCCTTTTTATTTTCCCCTTCTAAGTTTCTTTTTTTCCTAAATTTTTCATTTTTTCTTCAGAATTTCAAGGTTTTTTAACGTTTCATAAATTTATCTGAATTTCATAAACAAATCCCATTTCGAAGAATGTTTGGAACTTCTTTTTTTCTCGTTAAAAAACTTATTCAAAATTAAAAATCGTTTTTTTGAAAAAATGTTTGAGTTTTTCCAAATTGTTCGACATTTCCAAAATAAATTGGATTTAAACAAATTATTCAAATTCCAAAAAAATCCTGTTTTATTTAATTATTTATAAATTCATAGTAATGTTCGTGTTTACAAAAACATATTTTAGAAAAATCAATTTTCAAAAACATGTTTCCATTTTCAAAAGTTCTTCACCAATTCAAGAAATGTTCATATTCTTATAAAGGTTGATGTTTTCAAGAAATGTTTATGAATTTAAAATAATATTCCAGTTTCAAATTTTGTTCGTCTTTTCCCAAAAAATAACTAAAATTCTATAAAAATGCTTGTATTTAAAAAAATCACGAATCCAATTTTTTTAATTGTTTTGAAGAATATTCGGTTTATTTTTTTTTGAAAATTTCAGAAAAAAACAGAAAAAACAAAAAAGTTCAAGTGGCTAGCAGCACGTGATCGAGTTTTTGAGGTCGTCAGTTTGATCTTTCATCTCGCATTTTTTTGTATTTTCATTTACGCATTACAAACAGATGTCGTTTTGTGCGTGCCAATGGGCTAGTCTAGACGCAAGTTGTTGTGCGCCCCACGTGCTATTTGACGATAATAAAATGTTGGTTGGATATACTTAAAGAAATTATGGGTACATGTCGATAAAAGAGAATATGCTGATTTATCTCTGGTTATAAAAAAATAGGTCAAGTGAGCGCCAAAATAATTAAAGAGAATAAAACATGGTAAAGCAGGGACTACCTAATTATGTGCCCATGACTCCGATGAAACAGAATTCATTGCAATTAGTAATCCAGACCGTTACACCATCGTAGGGGATAGTGGTCGAAGCAACTATGCCCGAAGGTCGTCATGCAGCCACAAAGTGAGGATGCAACCACAACCTCGGCATGGAGGCGGGCCCAGAGGATAAAAAAGGCACGAGTTCTTCGACCAACCCCATCACTATCAAGATCTCGCGGGACACACATGACCTGCAAGAGCACCGCATCTCCTCATTCTGTCGCCCCACCATTGCGGAGACCGTTTTGATGGACACATCAATTATCTCTCACGATGCTTCTCGTAAAAAATATCTCTCCCATTGCAACACGCGGGCATAGGTGCTAATGTAATATAAGATGTTACTACAAAGAATACTCGTTGTAGTAATATTTTGTATTCTTGGATGGAGTGAGTGTTTTATTTTAAATCCTGCTTAATCAGGCGTGCCTAGACTCAACCCGTCAATCCTATCCATGGGCGGTTGCGCCCATCGACACCCGACCCGAATGGGTAGGGTATGGGTCGTCATATTTACCCCATGGATAAACCCGATGGATAACCCGATTAGTCGTGTGTAGGATATGGGCATAATGTTCTACCTATGGGTCGCCCGATGGATCACCCGATTAACTTAAATGATAAAAATATATTATTATTTTATATTATGTATGGATGTTTTGGTAAACAAGCGAAGATACTTGTGTGTAATTAATTTCTTTATAACCACCCAAGGTGCGAGTAGCAATGCATGTATGCATCTTTCCCTATACTAGGAGAACACCCATGCGTTGCCACGGCCCAACAAATGAATCTATTAGGATTCTCTTCATTTCAACTCTTTGATCATTGTTTTATTATTCCCTGCGGTCCTGTTTAGTCTTCATACAAGTTTTGTCTGAAGTCAAAATATCTCTAATATGTCCAAACTTATAGGACAAAGTATTGACATTCACAATACCAAATTAATATCATTAGATTCATTATGCAATATAGTTTCATATTATATATATTTGGTATCGTACTTGTTGAATTTTTTAAATATAAATTTGGCCAAACATTACAAATTTGACTTGACAAAAATCTTATACATGGAATAAAAAGGACCAAAGTGAGTACTTCATTATGTTGCCAGTCCACTCAAAATCCGGCTGGTGTTTCCTCCAAGTCTATCAAATCGTCGAGTCCCGTCATCCCTAACCCATGGTCTAACATATGAATAGAAGCCACTTGTCTTCAGATTTGCATTAGAACCCAACTCGAAACTCACATATGTTTTCTCCAAGTCCACCAAACTACCATAGGCATTCCATCGGACCTAACTTTGAACGTTTTCCAACATTTGCCATCCACTACTTCATAAAAGTTCTGACAAATTAAACAAGTTCCCCATACAATTTTGCAATGTTATACTACATCAAAATCCTCAATTGCTCTCATTTTACTTTTTAAGCATTGCATGCAAAGGAAAATAGCTAGAATCATATCATATGCACATGATGATCAAGGTGTAGCACTTCTATTCTCGAATTAGCTATTATAAAAACTATTTGTTTCCACTTTTGTCACTTAAAAATCACATGAAACAAGTCTTCTCACTTTAATTGATGACTCGTGCAACATATTTGTATCTTGTTATGTAAATAATTGCATGAATCGTCGTCCCTCTAGTTGGCTACTATGATAGGACTTAATGACAGAGTATCTAGTCACTGGTTCCCTATTGCTCTCACATGCTTATACTCCTTTGCCTTCCCGTTGACACCCAAACTTTCCCTAAGTAGGAGATATATACAATGTAAAAATATTTCATAGAAAACATAATCGATGTGCATATTTGTTATCTCAGCCATTTACAAACCTTCAAATGATTCTTCCTACTCCTACAACCTCACTCAACAAATTTAGCTCGGAAGACATGCCACCACACACATTACAGCCACGACACAATATGTATACCCTAAACTAAGAGACAAAACCGTGTGCCAACTAACATTGGATGCCTCTGAAGACAAGACACCATGATGACTTCGCTAATCGGCACACCAGCCATCTATGTAAGCCTAAAAGAGAGGTCGACGAAGTAGGTGGTGGGACTTGAGGAGGCACCATCTTGGAAGCATGAGCGACGATGTACATAGAGCCCTTGAGGATCAACCTGGGGTAGCAATGAACACCAAAGGATCGCAACACAGGATCTCCATGCTGTGTCTCCATACACAATGCTCCCAACAGATAGGAACGACATTGAGAACACCTCCATCGCCGATTCTGACCCGAACCTAGGCTTTCGCTCGGAGACAACAACCAAACACCAATGCGAGGGAAGATATGCTGACACACCTCGATGATGCCTCCAAGGAGAGGAATCAAACCCACTTGCGCATTGCCATCGGCACCGACCTAAGCCGGGCAAGATTTTCAACTCTGGCACCAGATATCTCCAACTCCACACACCAGAATGGGGGCAACACCATCGAAGTTGGAACACTTCATTACTGCCACAACTCCTCTTTATCATGGCCGGAACACATGGTAACCGCACGAGCGAGAGATCACAGCCTATCTTGCATCTCCAGTCGCACAAACACACCGAATATACTTTTGCAAATAAAGCATGCCTCATCTTCAGTCGCACAAGCACATTCAATATAAAGTCCTTTTATCAACTTAAGACATCTAAATCTTGCAAATAAAGCATGCCCCATCAATATACCATAAGTTGATAGAAGCAGAAGCATACTCATAGAAAATAATTTGTCTATTTGTGTGAAACAATTCTAACATAAATACAAGCACATGGTAGAAAGGATTTTGTGGATGCCATCATATGGCAGATCCAAAAAATTGAAATATTCCATGGCAATGTGGTGTACTTTTTTGTCTAATCTATTTTGCAACATCATAACACGAGTCATTACAAACAACACTTGCCATGGTCCCCCAGGTATTCTTGAGGTTTTAGCCTAATATCAATTCAGTATTGTTCAACAAAAGTACTATTGAACAGGCTAAGAACTTATGTTTTTACCTAAGTGAAGTGCTAATGCGGACTATATACATCAAAGCATAATCATCCTACAGATATTCCTACATCAAAAAATATATGTCTTCTTTGAGATACTCGCTCCATCCCATAATATAAGATTTTATTACAAGTTACAACAGATATAATAAGAGAGGGAGTAGTTATTTACCCGTAAAATTTTCTTGAAATTACCGACCCTTATAGCACCACCATCTAATAAGCACTCCCTGATTTCCTTTTCTTCTTTGGAATATCTGAATACTATTTCCTTTCCTGGATATAGAATGATTGCTTTCTACATAATTTGTAAGCCCGAGTTCTACTACTTTGTAATATGCGACTACAATTGACCGTGCAGCCGAATTTGATGCGCTTATGTATCTATAGTTTTTAGATAAATAGCTATGAGAAGAACGAAACAGAAAGACGGGAAGATAATTAAACAAATTTACAAAGAATATAAGATATCACCCAACTTAATAAAGCAAAACCTTCCTGGGCTTAAGACATCCAAAACCTTTGTATGAACGGTATTTTTTTATGACCACGAAGAAGATGCGCCACCACAAGCGCCCAACTCCACCATCACAACGATTACTACCTTTTAATAAAATAACCTGCACGGATCAGAGCAATTACTATGAGCACCTTTTTGTTTGGATCAGTTATACATTAGGATCCCAACATTATAAGATGACGGGGCAAGAAAAAAACAGTCAACAATTTCAGATTTGATGTTGCTTGCAGGATGCACTCTTGCACCGATTTCGCTCGCTGCATCTTGCATACGTACAGTACTACGCTATTGTCAAGGAAAGCATGCTGTCATTGGCGGAGCTTCTGCAGGTTCAAAGGAACCTCCTTCTCTTTGTAATAGTCTAACAGCAGAACCCACAGGTCAAAGGGTCTGCCACATTGTTCAAACATGTCAGCTTGTCCACGGCAAATCCTCATGATCTTCGGAAAAGGAAGGACAATCTATGAAGGGTTTTACATCCATAAAACAATAAAGGGTACATAACACAAATGGAAACAACCCTCAAACCTGCTCCGACTTTCTCGCCGGCGTCGTGCACCTCGATGAGCTCAGATCCGAGTAGCCAACGTGGAGTAGTAGTTCTGCTGCCCTGGTACAGGGCACGACAATGCGACAGGTGTGTTGTCACGGTGACGAGGCGAGCAGTCGATGGAGTACCTGCCACCACTGCACACCTCGACGTCCTCAACGTTAGAGGACTATGTCCATGTCGCCCGTCGACGGCGCCCAACGGCACAATGCAGGCAGCAGGTGGCCACTACTGAACATCTCCGCAACAGCATGCTGCAGCCACTCCTGAACACAGCCCGCCCGCCTCACTGTAGGCTCCACCCGAGTGACCTCATCCGCGAGCAGGCTCTCTTTGTGGAGTGTGACTAGCATGGGGTCGGGCATCACCGCTACTTGTTCCTTAATGTTGTCGTAGATCAGGCGCATGTCGCCTCCGCGGTCGCTAGCCATGCTTGAACACGAGCCATCCGCATGTAGATGTGCATCTATGGTGGTGGCTTGATTAGAAACCTTGGCTAGGGGGAGGGAGGGGATTGACGACGATGATGTAGGTGACCTGCTTGGATGAGTCACCGGTGCTGATGGGATGATGCTCACATCAGCGGTAGTCCTCCATGCCTCCACGTTCGGCGTGTAGTTGATGTTGCGCCCGTCCCCTCCTCCACCTACATGTACTTCTTTGTACACCACCATCTCCTCCTCCCTACGGCTCACTGTCGATGCCTCGTGCATTGCGGCGAGCCTCGGATCCGAGCACCGGGAGAGGCGATGGCGCACGGGTCGACATTGCGGGGGCCGCATGAAGAGGCTAGGAGGAGGGCACATCAGGTGAGGGCGAAATTGATTTAATCAAAATCCGTTATTTTTTCCCTTAAAATTTATTATTTATTTATTTTTAATTTGTTATTTGTTTCATAAAGTAAATTGTACTGATGGAAAGAATCAATTCATTTGGGTATGTTAGGCAAGTTGGATCCATGATCTTTTATACGTTACGAAAAGTACGTGTTTGCAATGAAAAATGGAAGAGAAAAATAAACCAGTAAATAAGAACCAACATGAAGGTGTGGTGAAAGAGGAGACGCAAAAAACCCAGACGAAAATGGGAGACAAAACATAATGATGTTGAGAGGAGGGGCGAAAAAAGAACAGATGAAAAAAACTAATTAATGTAATGTTAATTAATGTAATTTGGGAGGTGAAGCGAAATAAATTGCACATACATGAAATGTTAATTAATGTAATTTGGTGAATTATGGAAATATTAATTAATGTGATTGAGTGATTTATGCTAAGGTTAATTAATTTGAATTTGGTATCTAAAGATTCATTAGAAATTAATCTTGATTGATTCTTTCACATAAATTATATTTCAAAATCTAAGATGATGGGAGGAGGGATGAAAAAAACGGACAAAAAAACTGGACGAAGGTAGGAGGGATGATGTAAAAAACCAAGACAAGAAGCTACCAACTCCCCTTTAGGAGTAGAGATAAATCTAAGATGATGGGAGGGGGATGAAAAAAACCGGACAAAAAAATCGGACGAAGGTAGGAGGGATGACGGAAAAAAAAACAAGACAAGAATCTACCAATTCCCCCTTTAGGAGTAGAGATTAATGTGATCGAGTGATTTATGCTAAGGTTAATTAATTTGGATTTGGTATCTAAAGATTTATTGGAAATTAATCTTGATTGATTCTTTCACATAAATTACATTTCTAAATCTGAGATGATGGAAGGAGGAATGAAAAAACCAGACAAAAAAATCAAACAAAAGTGAAAGGGATGACGAAAAAAATCAAAACAAGAAGCTACCAACTCCCCCTTTAAACATAGAGATTTTATTTCTTTTTTGTAAGGCCCGTGCATGGATTAACTGTTACTGCTTGGATCGTTTGTTGAGTAGCTAAGCAGCAGCCCAACCTTACTACTGGCTACCATGTCGGCCATATGGGCCTCAACAGAGTAACATGTCGGCCATTTAGGCCTCCAAAGCGAGACATCTTGTATCCTGCTTTGCATACAAGACACAGGTTGCCACCTTGTTTAGTACCACCTCGCCTATTCGCACTGGTTGGAGGAGCAGTTTTGCCTACATAAGAGACTCCGAGACCCGACAATTGGAGCCAACACCTATTTGCATCATTTGGATGCTCCCACTCACTGCTGAGCCCGGTAGTTAGTGTTTTAAAAGGAACAGCAACCTTGGTAGGATGGACGATGCGTGCTACTTTTAAAATGAAAATAAAATTATGTTTCAAACCCGATTGTTGCCCCATAGGTTCAGGCATGGATCTGACTTGACACTCATGGGTAGGGTCATGGCAGCTATTTGCATCATCTGGATGCTCCCACTCACTGCTGCGCCCAGTAGTTAGTGTTTTAAAAAGAACAGCAACCTTGACAAGATGGACGATGTGTGCTACTTTTAAAATGAAAATAAAAGTATATTTCAAATCCGATTGTTGCCTGACGGGTTCGGACATGGATCTGACTTGACACCCATGGGTAGGGTCATGGCTTTGCTATTATGGCCATTAGCTATTAGGGGTCTGAGAGAGATTGACCCGGTCAGGCATGCACGGGCATAGGGTGCTAATGTAATATAAGATGTTACTATAAACAATACTCGTTGTAGTAATATTTTGTATTTTTGGACGAAGTTAGTGTTTTCTTTTAAATCCTTCTTAATCAGGTGTGCCTAGACCCATGTCCTAGAAACCCACACCAAAGTTGACTAATCTTGGCTTTAGATTAGTTTTTTCATGTTTTTGAACAGGTTTGTAAAGGAGGGATGAATGGCTAACCTTAGGGGATCTTCAACACCGACCAACAAATTTTCTCCCCCATTTGTTCACGGATAAAAGTATATTTCAAACCCGATGGGTGCCCTAGTGGGTCGGGTTGCCCGACGGGTTCGGGCATGGGTCTGACTTGACACCCATGGGTAGGGTCATGGCTCTGCTATTATGCCCATTAGCTATTCGGGCATGGGTCTGAGAGAGCTCGACCCGGTCAAACCTGACCCGATTACTACACACTGGCATAGGTGCTAATGTAATATAAGATGCTACTACAAACAATACTCGTTGTAGTAATATTTTCTATTCTTGGACGGATTCAATATTTTCTTTTAAATCCTGCTTAATCAGGCGTGCCTAGACCCATGTCCCACAAACCCACATCGAAGTTGACTAATCTTGGCTTTAGATTAGTTTTTTCATGTTTTTGAACAGGTTTGTAAAGGAGTGATGAATGGATAACCTTAGGGGATCTCCAACACCGACCAACAAATTTCCTCCCGCGTCTGTCCACGGGTAGAGGATCAGTCCGTAGACACTGATGTCCGAGACTGCCATCCTACGCTGCCAGCATACATTTGAACAACTATTTGAACTAACCAGAAGAAATTCGTGCAAACTAGACGGATTTTCAAATAAATTGGAAGGGATTCATACAAACACGTGGATTTTGGATTTCATATAAAAATGACGAAATTCATTACATTTCGGGCATACTTCAACTAATAGGGGAACTCGTCGGGCTCTGGAGGTATCTCCGGAGGATCTGCTTTGGGATTTTGCATGTAGTTATCGATTTTATGAATTTCCTCTCGTAAATGTAAGTGAACACTGATCCATCGACACATGGTTGTTGAGATGAGTTGTTGTTGTGATTAAAATTGTGTTGGTGCTCAAGGAGTCGATGCACAAGAGGAGGGAAACGAGCTCCTGGTCGATCATGAGGCTTATAAGTATCTCCTTGCTGAATATTAGGTTGTGTTCTCTCTTTACTTCATGTTTTATCTTACAAGCAAATATAGTATGCAATTCATATTTGTAATGCCCAAGATGCGCTTCTATCCTTATTAAGACACGGGTCCTCGATAGGGATAGAGGCGCATCTCGTCGTTTCGCAAGTGTAGTAACTCATTGCATACATTTATGAAAAGAGAGTATAGGAGTTGGCTTACACTCGCCACAAGCTAAATTACAATTCACTCAAATATTCAATCAACATACGGAAGGAAGGGTCCGTCTACGGACGAAATCAAAAAAAGAAAAGAAGCAATGAAAAACGCCTTGCTATCCCACAGATTATGACCATGGCCTCTCTACTCATCGGGGTACATGACATACACCCTACCACATTCTTCGTCGTACTCCCACTAGAGATGGGTCACGACATCTGGCACGAACTCATCCAGACCTGCACCTGTATTGTTGTAGTAATCTGTGAGCCACGAGGACTCAACAATCATGTAATCCCGGGTACCGAAGCTATTGAAGCTTTTGGGTTGGAAGGGGGTAAGTGTTGAGGTTTCAGCAAGCATTAAGCATTTATTTGGTGGCTAACGTACGAGAACATGAATGTAAATATGGTGGACTACGAAAGACGGTCAAGAACTACCATGACCACTAAGTGATCCTGAACACCTGCTTACGTCAATCATAACCCCACCGTGTTCTCTCTCGGTTCATGTTCACGAGCAGAGACGATGACGGTTACACACATAGTTGGTGTATTTTATTGGAGTTTACTTTAAGTTGGCTATAACCGGGTGTTAAACAAAATATCTAAGTTGCCACATAACTGCGGGAACGGCTTTTCGAAAGATTTAACCCTGCAGGGGTGCTCCAACTAATCAATCACAAATTACCACACGCCGCGGGAATAACCTCGCCCAGGGCCCTCGTGATCATCGTAGGCAATTCCAAAGGAAAGACCGACACCTCGAGATAGCCCGAAGAAGATCGGAATTCCTCACGCAAGACATTCGAGAAAGGTAAAACAACTCGAGCAAGACTGCCTGACGTGTCGATGAACCCAATAAGAGCCGTGTATCTCGTTCTCAGGACACGACGGATTGACTAAGTTTCTAGCTGGCACACCCATTGGTGGCCCTGTCTACTGCCATTTTGGACCAACACTCATGTGGAGCACTGGCCCGGGTTGTTGATTAATCCACGTGGTACCTAAGACCTATGCAATTTTATTAGGTTGTTAAGCAAATATAGTACCAAAGTTGGGTCTTGCCAGACAAGCTTTAATCTCAACCGACTAATCAAGGGCCCCCCCATAACAACCCCGAGCATGTTAGGAGCGCAAAATATGGAACATAACACTGGTAACAAGTAACTATGACGGTAAAAATGGAACAAAACACCGAGAAAAAGGCCAAGCCTTCCACCTTACCAAGATATATATGTGCATTAAATTAAATAGCAGTAATTATTGTGATAACTTAAGATATCAATGTTATCACATGGAAACAACCTGCACTTGCATGTAGGAATGCTATACGAGGGGTTGAGCAGCGGTAACTTAGCCAAACAAGGTTTGCTAGGTGGTGGAGGGGTTAGAGGCTATCATGGCAATGTAGGAGGCTTGACATTCAAGTGGTAGGTAACGCAAATGTGACGATAACATCAAGACATCTAGCAAAGCAAAAATAGTGTCGGTATCCGGGTACGATCATTTTGCATGTTAGTTCTTCAAAGGGACAAAGAGTCGGGTCCTCGTAGTTGTACTCTCCTGGATCCTCATACACAGGTTCAACACATGCGTCTACCCAAAGAGAAACAACAATAATAAACAAACAACCAAGGTGCAATGCACAATCAAGATGATGCATGATTCATTTGAAGTATTTAACATGGCAATCCTAAGCTAGTCATGTTTCTCATGCAATAGTTAAGTCATTTACAATTCTGGATAGAACCTCATGTTAAATTGTTTAGACATGCATGATCATAGCAAATATGGATGCTTCATGTAAAATCGATGCAAATTCATATGTAGAACGTAGGAAACAAAGTAACGGTTCTCACGCTACGCTCATGGCAAGGTACGAAGACAAGATACAAGACAAGGAAGGCCATGTGATATTCCTTGGTCTTCTATGGTAGTCACTGGTTAGGAAATGAAAAACCAATCACAGTAGAGCCAAAGATCAAGCAAAACAATGGAGCATAGCTCCCACAAGCCACAACACTAAACTACACCCACCCTGTCCAAAACAGCAACATAGCAACTTGCACAACAAATATCTAGAGCTACATGATGCTTCCACCCACAAACAAAGTATGTACAGGAACTACATAACATGCTTATAAAATCATCCAACTACAAAAACTTGAAAGGAAGCACAGATCACTAAGCATGAAGCTCACAAGATGGCATAATGAAACAAATTCTAGGGACTTAGTGAAAATTACAGTTTTCTGGAATCTGAGTTAAGCTGATGGCAGATTGAGAGCAGAAATTAATGATGTTAGAGACCACCTCATGGCATGAAAATTAACAGGATGGTAGAGGACAACATCTACTACAAAAACACTAGTACTGAGCTTGAGCTAAAACTTAACAGAACACTTGGTAGCATCCACTCAACATGGCATAAAAATAATATCAGATTCTCTGACTTAGAAATATTTAGCATGTTGAAAACAGTAGTATTTTGTTAGCTACTTTGGAGCAAGAATCCCACTCATATGCAAGCATATCATGTCAAAAGAAAATACCATGACATGATACTTATAAAACACTACCACTTTCATGTTGACACAACTATCATAGCATGCAAGGATTTATTCAAACAAAATTGACAAAATGGCATATTGGTGAAAAAATGACATTTTGCCAAACTTGCTCAAAAGCTAAAACAAGTCACACAAATGGACTCCTGGGATTTTTCTACCCCAAATCCATATATCACACCCTTATGCTTGCATTTGAAAACTACGCAAATCCTAGCTCGAAAATACCACCCAATGCTTATAAGTCAAAACCTACCCTATTTGAACATAGCCAAAATTGGCCTAGCCCAGATCTGGACATTACCAGAAATGGAATTAACCTAATAAACACAAATAAACCAATAAAACAATTAAAACGATAAATTAAAAAAACACAAGAGGGGTCCCACCTGGCAGTCTTACCAGGGCCCCTCTATGGATGACAAGTGGAGCCAGACCCACTTGTCATACACACACACACAGCCACACACGGGCGCACACACACAAGCGCGCACACACACGATCCAGGCGCAGCCGCACGGGATCCTGCGGCCACACAGACACACAAATCAGCAAAAAATAAAAGGACCGGAGGGGGTTTCGAACCCACGACCTCCTGGTGGGTCAGCGGGCGCGCTTCTAGTGCGCTACCCATGCGGGACTCGACAGAAGGGGGGGGGGTTCTATCTATATTATACCAAGAAGCGCGGGGCTGGCACTTCCTCGGACATAGAGAAGAATCGGCGGTTACGGTGGCCATCACTGGCGGTCTCCGGCAAGGGAGAACCCCGGCGGGGGATGCGAGATCGCTAGGGGTCTCATTCCCATGGCAAGGGCGCGGCGGCACGTAGCGGAAGGCGAGCGGGTCGAGCTCACCCTGAGCTTGGCCACGGAGGAAGCAGACGAGCGGAGCAGAAGCCCTGGCGCAAGCGGGAGGCTACGCGGCAAGCACAATGATGACCAATCTAAGTGGAGCAAGCCCCGGTGCCAGCCCTCGAACCGACTGACCCTCACTGAAAACAGGTACAGAGGCGATGCAGAGCGCGGAGAGCATGACGGTGACATGGCGCGGGCGAGCACTACGGTCAACCATCGACGAAAAGATGGCATGGAGGTGGATAGGAAGGTACCTCCACTACCTTGGCACGACGAAGAGGTCGGGGATGCGGCTAATTGACGACGACGAGGCAAGGACTCCGGCGCGGTGCGGATCGCAAGACACCCCGAGTGCGAAGAAGACGATGAAGAGGCTGACAGTGAGGACACGCTCTTCCTCTCCTAGCCCCGGGAACGGATCGAGGGAGATGACGGGGATCTCCAGGGCATCCTTGAAGGAGTGGAGAAGGCCACCGGAGACGACGACGTCGACAATGAAGATGCACTACTCTTTGAACCTCCTGAATTTCTCTGCTTCTCCCTCTGCTCTCACACCAGACCAGGAGAATCGAGGAAGGGGGAAGAGGTGGCGGCGGCGAGGAAGGAAAGGGGAAAATCCTAGGAAGGGGCGGACGTCGAGGGGCTTTAAAGGGGGGAAGACTGACGGGACGTCCTCAGCGTCCATGAAGGACTTCATGGCGCTGGGAGCTCGCATCTCTCACTGAACTGACGGAGGGCAACGACGGGGCAGGCGACCGCTAGTGGCTGGGCCAAGAGGGGTTTGAGGCCCAGGAGGGCCGCGGTGCTGGGCCTCCCTCAGCTCTCTCTCCCACAACACAACCTCCTATTTTTTAATTTAAAAACAAAACAATCCAACAAAGCCCCACAGAGAAAAAGGATTATAATATTTTGCAAATCAAAAATATTTAGCCCTACATTAAATGCACCTATATAATAAAAATGCACTAGTCATTTTTAACCTAAGCAAATTAATTCCTTTTATTAATGTTACCTGCTGTTTTATTTAAAGACAGAAACAACAATAGTAGCAACAAGTGAAAGAGCTCACCTACTCCACTCAGCACAATTAACTTGAGCAACACAACATTTTTAAAAGATTTATAAGACAAGTTAAAACTAATGGCACAAGATAATTGAGAGCAAAAGGGTTTTTTCTAAGATGTTGAAATGGAAGAGGGGTTTAACCCCACAAGCACACACCCCACTCCCATGGTAGCTCAAAACACACATACCACACTAACCACACCACAAACACAAGGCAACAGGGCAAGAAATATTATGCAATATATGATGATCATGATGCATGATGAAATAATGACATGAAGCAAATATTAATTCATCCAACCACATGGAAAACATGGAGGTCCACATGAGATACATGACCCAATATTGGCAAGGGGGGCACTTGGGCTGTTACAACTCTCCCACACTACAAGAGGATCTCGGCCCGAGATCTAAGAACGAAAGAACTCTAGAAATTCGGAACAGAGAAGATCCTCACGTTCCCAAGTATCTTCTTTGTCGGAATGATGAGACCACTTCACCTTGAGAAACTTGATTGACTTCTTGCGAGTCTTACACTTAGTTTCTTCGTGAATAGCAACTGGATGCTCACGATACGATAGGTCTTCTTGGAGATCAATGTCTTGGAGGTTAATGGTGCGCTCGGGAGTCTTGAAGCACCTCCGGATCTGAGAGACATGGAAAACATCATGCACGTTTGTGAAATTTGGAGGAAGCTCGAGTTGATAGGCAAGGTCACCTCTCTTGCCCACAACTCAGAAAGGACCGACAAAGCAAGGAGCTAGCTTCCCTTTGATTCCAAACCGCTGAGTGTCCTTCATAGGAGAAACTCTGAGATAGACCAAATCATTAATTTGAAAGGAGACATCCCGATGTTTGTTATCGTAATAACTCTTCTGTCGAGATTGAGCTGCTTTGAGGTTTTCACGAATGACACGACACATCTCTTCTGCTTCTATGATCATGTCATTGCCCAGAATTTGACGCTCACCAGTTTCAAACCAATTGAGCGGGGTACGACACTTCCTGCCATAGAGAATCTCGAAAGGGGCCTTGCCTGAACTAGCCTGGAAGCTGTTGTTGTATGAAAACTCGGCGTATGGAAGGCAGTCTTCCCATTTCATGCCGAAAGAAATCACACGGGATCTGAGCATGTCTTCAAGGATTTGATTGACTCTCTCAACTTGACCACTAGTTTGCGGGTGAAATGTCGTGCTGAAACAGATCTTGGTACCCATAGGAGTCTGGAAGGACTCCCAAAACTTGGAAGTGAAGAGGCTTCCACGGTCAGATGAAATGAGCCGAGGAATACCATGCAAAGAAACTATCCTTGACATATACAGCTCTGCCAGCTGAGCTGCTAAGATAGACTCTTTGGCCGGAAGGAAATGGGCAACTTTGGTCAGCTTGTCGATAACCACAAAGATGGCATCGTTGCCCCTCTTGGACTTAGGAAAACCAATGACGGAATTCATCTCCACATGATCGAATTTCCACTCTAGAATAGGCAAAGGCTGAAGGAGACCTGCTGGACGTTGATGTTTTGCCTTTACTCTGCGACAAACATCACACTCGTTCACGAACCGAGCAATCTCACGCTTCATGCGAGTCCACCAGAAGGTATGCTTGAGGTCCTGATACATCTTGGAACTGCCTGGATGAATGGATAGGAGAGAATTATGTGCTTCGTTCATGATAACCTTCCTAAGATCACCTTTTGGAACCACCAGACGGTCCTCAAAGAACAAGGTATCTTTGTCATCCATGCGAAAGCACTTATACTTCGGAATGCCCTTGTCCACACCTTTCTTCACCTTCTTCACCATAACATCAAGAAGTTGAGCTTGGTGAACCTGATCTTCGAGAGTCAGAGAGACTTGAAGATTTGCAAGAAAACCCTACGGAATCATCTAAAGATTGAGCTTGCGGAAGGCTTTGCAAAGCTCGGGTTGAAGAGGCTTCAAGATAAGACTATTGCAGTACGCCTTTTGGCTGAGCGTGTCTGCGATGCCATTTGCTTTTCTAGGTGTATACTCAATGCTTGGATCAAAGTCCTCAAGCAATTCCACCCAACGAGACTGCCGGAGATTGATATTGGGTTGAGTGAAAATATACTTCAAGCTCTTGTGATCAGTGTACACCTCAACTGGTCTACCCAATAACAAATGCCTCCAAGTCATCAGAGCATGCACAACTGTCGCCAACTCAAGATCATGAGTGGGGTATTTCTTCTCGCTAGGCTTCAGCTGACACGAGGTATAAACAACAATCTACTTATCTTGCATGAGAACACCACCAAGATCTTGGAGGGAAGCATCACAAAACACTTGGAAAGGCTTTGATTGCTCGGGAGGGACAAGAACTGGAGCTGAAGTCAGTTTCTGCTTGAGCGTATTGAACGCCACATCACACTTAGGAGACCAAGCATACTTGACATTCTTCTGGAGGAGATTGGATAGAGGCTTAGCAATTTGAGAGAAGTTCTCCACGAATCTTCTGTAGTAACTTGCAAGCCTAAGGAAGCCACGAAGCTGCTTGACGTTCTGAGGAGGCTCCCACTTCAAGATTGCCTCAACTTTCTCAGGGTGCACTTTAATGCCCTCGGCAGAGATCACATGCCCAATGTATACCACTTCATTGAGCCAAAACTCACCCTTGGAAAACTTAGCATAGAACCGATGCTCTATTAGCTTGTCAAGAACAAGCCGGAGATGCTCTGCATGTTCTTATTCGGTCTACGAGAACACGAGGATATCTTCTAAATACACCAAGACGAACTCATTCTTGAAAGGAGAGAATATGAAGTTCATCATTCCGGAGAAGGTTGGAGGAGCATTGGCGAGACCAAAAGACATGACGATCTACTCATAAGAGCCAAAACTCGTCTTGAAAGCAGCCTTTGGAATATCTTCTTCATGAATGCGAATCTGATGATAGCCCATGCGAAGATCAAGCTTCGAGAAAACCTTGGAACCATTTCAGTTGTCCAAACAACTCATTGATATTGGGAAGTGGGTATTTGTTCCTGATTTTCTTTTTATTCAATGGACGGTAATCGACACAAAGTCGGTCTGTGCCATCCTTCTTATTGACAAACAGCACACCACAACCCCATGGAGAAGAACTTGGTCTGATCAAACCCAAACGTTCTTGTTCATATAACTGCTTCTTCAACTCTTTCCGCTCTTCGGGGCCAAGTTTATAAGGACGCTTGCAAACCGGTTCAGTTCCAGGTTCGAGATCAATCACAAACTCAACTAGCCGGTGAGGAGGCATCCCTGGCAATTCTTTGGGAAAGACATCTTCATACTCACAAACCACCGGAATTTGAGAAATGGCTGAGATCGCACCCTTCTCATTAAGAGCAAAGAGACGAATCGTGTCATCGCGAGCAGCGAAAATGATCACGTCTTTTGAAGGATGAGTCAATTTGACTTCTTTGGTTTGACAATCAACATACACCTTGTTCATAGCCAGAAAGTCCATGCCAAGAATGAGATCAATATCGGAATTATTGAGAACAATTGGAGAAGCCAGAAAAGAATCATTGCCCATCTTGATTGAAACATTCGGAACTATCAATCGGGAATTCATCATCTTCCCGGGAGAAGCTATTGTCATAGGCTTAGACAACTCATTCATGAACAATTCATGCTTAGCAACAAAAGGTCTAGATATGAATGAATGCGATGCACCAGTGTCAAACAAAACTTTTGCAGGAATAGAATTAACTGGGAGATTACCCATGATCACTTGAGAAGACTCCTCTGCTTTAGCTGCATTCACCATGTTCACTCTTGCTGTCTTGGGGTTGTGTCTCACCATAGCATTGCCTGGAGGTCTGAGGCAGAGGACGCCGCTCATTGCACTTGTTTGAGTAGTGACCCTTCTGACCACACTTGTGACAAGTAACCTTCGGGAGCGGACGGAAGTTGCCTGGAGGAGGAACGTTAGCTGACTTGGGAGCCTGGGCCCTCTGCTGATAACCTAGGTTGGGTGGGTGGGAAGAACCACGACCACCGAACTACTTCTGCTGCTGAGGAGAATGAAACGGAGGAGGAGTAACCCAATACTTTTGGTGCTTAGGAACCATCTGAGAGCTGGAAGAATAAGAATTGGAGTCTCTGAACCGCTCCCTTGAGTTCTCCAACTTAAGCTGAGTTGCTTCGACCTTCAAAGCCATGTTGTAGAACTGATCAAACTCACGAGGCTCTTGCAAGACTAGACCCGGCAGAAGCTCATCCTTGAGATCACCTCTGAACTGATAAATCATGGACTTATCATCAGGAACATCTTGTTTAGCATAGTGGGCCAGATTCTGGAACTCGACGTTATACTAGTAGACAGACTTGCCTCCCTGCTTCAGGTGCCTGAACTTATCGTGCATCTCCTCGACAAAGCTTGTCAGAATGTAATGGGCCTTGAAGTCACGACAGAAATCATCCCAGCTGACAACACAATCGCCCCTGGAGTCCTTGTATTACTGCCACCAATCTGCTGACTGACCCTTGAGCTGAAATGACGCGGACCTGACATAGTCCTCTGGTCTGACATTGCTGCACTCAAAATGCTTACTCATGTCACGGAGCCAATCATCTACACCAAAAGGCTGCTCACAACAGGTGAAAGACTTAGGCTGGTTGGCAAGGAACTGGTTGAGAGTCGCGAACTGAGGCTGATTCTAGAAATTCCCTTGATAACCTTGCTGACCCTGATCTCTCTCTCTTGCAACAGCCTAAGCAACATCTGAGTATTCGCATTGGTTGCGGCCATCACAACTTGCCACGCTTTTGGAGGAGGAGGCAGTGGTGGGGGTGGTGGAGGATCAGACTGCTCCTCACCCTGACCCGGAATCCCGTGAGTTGGTGGATCCATCCTGGAGATGGACAAGAACATCAACACATCATTGACAAGATGATTGCAATAAGCTGAACCAAAAGACTTGGAAGAAAATGAACGAAGTAATAAAATAGCCTTCCTACCGAAAAATTAGTAAAAGCGCCTTCTTCGGGTTTGCGATAACATCATCAGATAGTAGAAGCCACTTGCAATAACACAAAAGTATTGAGCTAATGTTGCTCGGAACAAATGTATATGCCCTCATACATCTGAATAAGATGATCCTAGATAGCTACTTGAATTACCACCTAAGAACTTCCGAAGTCTTTCTTGTTTATGCGATTCGGGTTGCGGACCCAGGAACCTACCCTAGGTAATCAGCTGCAACTGCACTCGCAACCTTCCACACCATAATTCAAGAAACTCCACAAACTCGTCTACCTCAGACGCTCATAATCACAAAAATACTAAACATGGCAGTACCCCGTACACCTCCCTAGTACTAGGTGACTCCGACTTTATCTCGCCATGATAAGTATTTAAGAAATTTCGAACATCCTTCGTCCTGAGATACCAAGGAAACTGAATGATAACGATGTGGAATAATCCTTCGGAGCTCTACTCCTCGATAATAGGAGGCACCAAGTATAGAACTCCATCACATCGGCATCATATAGATTCCAAAATATCCACGTGATCCTAAAAAAATTGAGCAAGAACAGGAGTAGAATCAAAATTCCTAAGTCGAATAACTCACCAAAGTATAGAAGAGGAGCAAAAGAAACCTACTCTCCGATATAACTAAACTCAAAATAGTTTTACTAGACTTGACTCGGCCAAGTTCGATTAAGCAAAGGGCTCCTATGGTCGTATGGCTTTGAATACCAACTTGTAACACCCAAGATGCGCTCCTATCCTTATTAAGACATGGGGGGCCTCGATAGGGATAGAGGCGCATCTTGTCGTTTCGCAAGTGCAGTAATTCATTGCATACATTTATGAAAAGAGAGTATAGGAGTCGGCTTACACTCCCCACAAGCTAAATTAAAATTCACTCAAATATTCAATCATCATAAAGAAGGCTGGGTCCATCAACGGACAAAATCAAACGAAGAGAAGAAGCAATGAAAAACGCCTTGCTATCCCATAGATCACGACCATGGCCTCTCTACTCATCGGGGTACGTGACATACATCCTGCCATGTTCTTTGTCGTACTCTCACTAGAGCTGGGTCACATCATCTAGCACGAACTCATCCACACCTGCACCTATATTGTTGTAGTAATCTGTGAGCCACGAGGACTCAACAATCATGTAATCCTGGGTACCGAAACTATGTAAGCTTTTGGGTTGGAAGGGGGTAAGTGTCGAGGTTGCAGCAAGCACTAAGCATTTATTTGGTGGCTAACTTATGAGAACATGAAAATATGGTGGACTACGAAAGACGATCGAGAACTACCATGACCACTAAGTGATCCTAAACACCTGCTTACGTCAATCATAACCCCACCGTGTTCTCTGTCGGTTCGTGTTCACGAGCAGAGATGATCACGGTTATGCACACAGTTGGTGTATTTTATTAAAGTTTACTTTAAGTTGGCTATAACAAGGTGTTAAACAAAATATCCAAGTTGCCACATAACTGCAGGCACGACTTTCAGAAAGATTTAACCCTGCAGGGGTGCACCAAATAATCCATCACAAATTACCACACGCCGCGAGAATAACCTCGACCACGGCTCTCGTGATCATCCTACGAAATTCCAAAGGAAAGATCGACACCTCGAGATAGCCCGAAGAAGATCGGAATTCCTCACACAAGATATTTGAGAAAGGTAAAACAAGTCCAGCAAGACCGCCCGACGTGTCGACGAACCCGATAAGAGTCGCGTATCTCGTTCTCAGGACATGACGAACTGGCTAAGTTTCCGGTTGGCACACCCGTTGGTGGCCCCGGCTACTACCATTTTGGACCAACACTCATGCGGAGCACTGGCCCGGGTTGTTGATTGATCCACGGGGTACCTAAGCTGTTGGGGATATAACCCCGTGGTGAGACCCGCCTAGGTGGGGCCGGGTTACGCTTGGCGGCTCATAAGCCAGACAATGGCCGATGGGCCTAAAGGCGTATGGCGATTTACCAAAGATGGGCCTGGGCGAGGCCCAGACTAAGACAACATGAAGACCCGGGCGGTTAAGCCG
Organism: Hordeum marinum; assembly: GCA_022496015.1. Classification (NCBI taxonomy): domain Eukaryota; kingdom Viridiplantae; phylum Streptophyta; class Magnoliopsida; order Poales; family Poaceae; genus Hordeum; species Hordeum marinum. The sequence continues at coordinate 60,595,614 of CM039672.1, forward strand.
CCCGGAGACGGCTTGCTCAAGAAGGCAAGGTGACATAGAGATAGAATCAGCTACATAACAAGAGTCGGTATGAGACTTGTAACCTGTGGTCTTGGCCTCCTATATAAGGGCGAGACCCGAGGCAACTTAAGGAGAGACCAAGCAATCGAAAACTAGGTCAAACGAATCTGCTCCCTTGTAATCGATACACCAATCAATACAACACAAGCAGGGCGTAGGACTTTACCCCTTGTTGAGGGGCCGAACTTGGGTAAATTCGTGTCCTTCATCACAACCAACCCCTTTGAGTCCATCACCTTAGCGATGGCCTCAAATCTAAGTCCTCGGACATCTACCGTGACAAAACCACGACAGTTGCCGCCCACCGTGGGGCTGGCGCTCGGTGGTGTTGAGTTCTCAAAGGGCTCTCTCCTAGGGATTGAGTGATACGTCGTTGGCAGGATGAACAAGAGTCACCGCGGCTGGCTCTACATCGATGACGCCGGCTGGGGCCCTGAGGCCGACTCTGTTGAGTATAGTTTCAGGGTCCCCTTCGGTGGGATCCACGTCCTCATCGGCAAGGTCGGCAGATCTACACCCGGGCTGGATGTCTGCACCAACATCGTCGAGCCAGCTCGGCGCATGCAACCCGCCCGAGCTAATTTGGGCAGGAAGCATGTCTTCGTCGGTTTTACTCAAGGCACGGATCTGGAGGGATCCATGTCACAAGAAACTCTTGCCTGCTAGGAGGGTGAATCTTCGAATGGAGAGATAGAATCAATCTACCCGCTTCACAATGGCGGGCTCGGGGGCTACAACGAGTTTTACCCCGAGTCGGAGTGTCATGAATCGGAGAACTGTGGGCCACCGTTTCACGCGGCCGTTTTCATGGCGGGTTCAGCGCCGGGCACGAGCAGTACAGTCAGTGGGGCGTCCGGGTCAGGGGCTGACTGTCACGCCCAAGATGTTGTGATCCTATCCTTATTTTGGCACGAGGGCCTTAACAGGGATAGAAGCGGATCTCGTCGTGTTGCAAGAATGGATATCATTACAAGTACATGTAAAGAAGAGATGAGTATATGGAATTGGCTTACACTCGCCACAAGCTACAACAAGTTCACATCAATACAACAACATACTCAAACATCATATAGAAGAGCAGGGTCCGACTACGGACGAAACCAAACGATAAAAATGACATCCATCCTTGCTATCCCAGGCTGCCGCCTGGAACCCATCCTAGATTGATGATGAAGAAGAAGAACTCCAAATCAAACAAGCATCGTGATCACATCAAATCATCGCATTACCTGAACCTGCAACTATTGTTGTAGTAATCTGTGAGCCACAGGGACTCAACAATCTCATTTCCAAGGGTATCAAGACTATTAAAGCTTAATAGGTGAGGTATGGTTAAGTGGTGAGGCTGCAGCGAGCGACTAAGCATTTATTTGTGTGGCTAACTTACGAATACAGAAAGTAAAGTATGGTGGTCTACGCATAACGGACGCGGACTAGTAATGATCACTAACTGATCCTGAACACCTACTTATGTCAATCTTAACCCCACCGTGTTCTCTTTCGGATAAGAACTCACGAGAAGAGACATTCACAATTATGCACACAATTGATGTATTTTATTTGAGTTTACTTCAAGTTTGCTATGACCAGGTGTTAAACAAAGTATCCAAGTTTGCCACATAACCGCGGGCATGGCTTTCCGAAAGATTTAACCCTGCAGGGGTGCTCCAACTCGTCCATCACAAATTAACCACACGCAACGGGAATAACCTCGACCACGGATCTCGTGATCTTCCTAGGCAATTCCAAAGGAAATCCGACACCTCAAGATAGCCCAAAGAAGATCAGAGTTCCTCACTCAAGACATTCGAGAAAGGTAAAACAAATCCAGCAAGGCCGCCCGGAGTGTCGACAATCCCGATAGGAGCCGCATATCTCGTTCTCAGGACACGACGGATGAGCGATGGTTACCACGCCACACACCGAGTTGCCCCGGGTAGCATTAATAAGCTGCTCTGGGTTGGACCAACACTCATGAGGAGCACTGACCCATGTTGTTGATTAATCCACGGGGTGATCATGCCCTATGCAAATTTTAGTTGTTATTAAGCAAATAGTACCAATGTTGGGCCTTGCCAGACAAGCTTTATCCTAAAACGAAGATCAAGGGGGTCCCCATAACAACCCCGAGCATGTTAGGAGCGCTCAATTATGGAACATAACACCGGTTCACAAGTAACTAGGGCGGCAAGAGTGGAACAAAACACTGATCAAAAGGCCAAGCCTTCCACCCTTTACCAAGTGCATAAGTGCATTAAATTAAATAGCAATAATATTGTGATAACAAGAAAGTCAATGTTGTCACATGGAAGCAATTGAACCTGCATCTAGAAGCGCTATAAGAAGGGATAAGCAAGCGGTAACATATCCAAACAACGGTTTGCTGGGAAGGTGGATGGTTAGAGGCTTTTCATGGCAATGTTGGGAGGCTTGACAAACAAGTGGTTGGTAGAGAGACATAACAATAAAAGCGGGACAAATATCATGGCAATGATAGTAGTGGTATCTAGGGAAATGTGTCATCTTGCCTGAGATCCTGCTTGGAAGAAGATCGAGTCCATGAAGAAGACAGGCCAACGTAGTTGAACGAATCCTCACACTCTGAACGCTTTCGACACTCTATCGAGAAGAAGAAATCCGGAAAAACAATCAACACATGAGAAACACCACAACATATGCATGACATGATGCGCAAACCAATATGATGCATGTTCGGTTAGAAATGCAAGGCATGACAAATCACAACAAACAACTACTACACGTTAAGTGAACTTTGATATGTAAAAAGTTGCATATCGACGAAAATCCATGTTCAATATTTAGTTCACTCTCGTTTATCTACTCATCAATATTAAATGTTTTTAAACATGGCAAGAGGGTGAAGCAATAACAAACTACATCATCTAGGCATTTTAAATGAGGCCGGAAGCAATATATATATCATCTCCGAAACATCCCCATATGCATATTATGAATTTTGTCCAGATCTGTACTAAACATGTTTTAGAGTTGTTAAACATCAAAATAAATGTCACCATGTGATTCTACACATGATTCTAGTCAAGTTACATATGTGGAACATTTTTATCGGAGCTACGGTTTAAAAGTTATGAAATAAATCATCTTAATATGGCATTGACGCAAATTAATGCAAACAGCAAGTTTAAGTATTTTTAGCACATGTGAAAGTTAGATATTGTTAATCTACATGAAATTCTATCCAAGTTTCATATATAAAGTTTTTAGATGTGATGCACGGTTGTTTAGATATTAGCAATTTTAAAATAGGGGCTTTCTGGAATTTTTTAATTCATAGGTTAATTGATAAAACCGCAGCAGAAAAAAACAACGTTGGGCCGAAAACTGAGGGCGTAGCTTAGCAATGCTCGCACTAGGCGAAGGATAGGCACAGGGGGCGGCTCACCCATGGGGCTCATGGGCTGGCTGGAGTTGGGCCGAAGGGGAGGCGAGGCTGCTAGAGCTGGGCCGGTAGATCTGGCGGCTAGGCCGGCCCATGCGCTCACGAGGCCTGACGCTGGCATGGGCGTCGGCCTCCTCCTCGCTTGTTCCCGAGTGGAGCGAGGCCAGCGGCGGCTGGCCAACGATGCCGATGGCAGGAGGAGCTCCGGCGAGGGACAACGGCGGCCGAGGCGGATCTGGCGGCGTGACAACCGGATCCGGGAGGATCTGGGCCCGGCGGTGGCTCCTGCGGCGGCGGGGAAAAGGTCCGGCGATGCCCATGGTGCTGCACCTATGGGTAAGAATAAGAGAGAGAGGCTGGGGGATAGGAAGAGGGAGGAGAAGGGAAAGGAAGAGAGAAGGAAGGGAGGGAGGTCCGGCCTCGGGGGTCCTCCGGCAAGCTCCGGCGGAGGCTGGCCGGCGGGGAGCTGCGAAGAGGCGGCGAGCTCAGGAACGAGCTGCGGGTCAAGGCTGCGGGGCTCTGTGGTCGCCGGACATTGTCCGGGTTGGCCGTCGGACATGTCCGATAGGTGGGGATTTGGACGAATTTCAGCCTCTAGATCGCGATCCGAGGGCCAAAAATGGGCAGATGGTTGGGGCTGCGGGATCTGGAGGAGGAGGGCTAGCAGGTGGGGTTTTCTAGGGGTGTGGCTGCAATTTTACATGGGGGGCACCCTAGAGAGTGAGGGGGCTCTCTCCATGGGGGTTTAAATAGGGAAGGCACTAGGGTTGGGGGTTAGACCTCGTCCGTCCGATCGCGTTCCGATGACCACGACGAGGGAGGGGCTAGGTTGGGCTAGCGGGCTGTGTAGAGGGCCTTGGGAGAGATGAGAGGGAAGTTGCGACCCGTGACACGAGGTTTTAAAAACACCGAATACGTCCGACGAATAACCGAAGACCGCACTCCTATGACTGACCGATGGGGTATCAAACGAACTCGGAATGCGATGAAATTCGACATGCGGTCTACCTACAGTATAATAAGATCGCATGCCAACTTTTGGCCAAATCCGGGAATATTTTAAAGGCACTTTTAAAAACAATATTTTCCAATGCCGCAGGCGCGTGCGTGTGTGGTTGGACCCGAAACGGGCAATGGCAAGAACCGGCAACTACGAACGGATGCAAGTTTTGGAAACTCATGTTGACAAAATGCCGATGCTATGCAGATGATGCGAATGATGCGATGATGAATGCGATAGCCAGACAAAACACATGACGAGAATGGAAATAAAAGGGGAATCTTTTGGAGCGTCGGTCCCGGGCTATTACACTGACCCGCCACCGGCTCAAGTTCTTCTGGATTTGATGAATGAGCTCACGACTCTAATGGCAACTGGGGTGACGCCAGAGAATCAAACCGCCCGGAACACAGAGATCGCAAGTATAAAGGACCAGATGACCGAAGTCCAACAAGGGATCAGTGTGCTGAAGACCCAGATAGATGCGGAGGCAGAGTGCCTTAAGGCGAACGCTTTCCACCTTGAGCTGGAGCAGCAATTCGCGGTGGCGGTTCAATGGATGAGACATTAGTCCCGCTTGCCGGAGCAGTTCGAAGCTAGAAATATTTTTAACACGTCAGGGGCGGGACGGACCGCAGAAGCACCGGAGAGTCGTCCGGCGGCTCGACAACAGCGCTCTAACCCGCCCCGGCGGAACCAGCTTTCACCAATGGCTTTTTCGACGTCGGAGGGTCACTATTCAAACCCAGCGGAGAACATGGTGGCGGCGGCAACCTGGCTCGTTACGATTCCTATCCCGGATGAGGCACCCTTCGCAGAAGAGGTGAGGAACGCAATTGGGTACCTGCAGACGGCGATGGCCCAGCAGGAAAAATACACCTATAGCCAGAGCCGCGTGCATTCAACCCCCGTCCCCAGTCGCAGCTTCAGCCGGCGTTATGAGTCGCCTGTGGTGTCTAGTAGTGACCGGCACCGAAACCCGCCGCGGGACGACCAGGCGGTTCTGGATGCTCAGGCTCTGGTGGACCGGGCAAGGGCACAACGCGAGGAGGCGACTCTGGCGACGACGGAGGCTCATCAAGAACCGACACCTTCTACCTTAGTAGGAGCCGAAGTAACCACCAAGGCAGTGGGAGTGTCATGCTTGGTGTCGGCTTTATGGAATGAACGTCTACCGAAGGATTTCAAGGGCCCTCGCAAGGTCCCAAACTATACTACTGATCTGCCTCCGGAGGCATGGATTGAGAGCTATGAGTTAGCAATGGAGATGTTAGATGTCAGTGATGCGGTATGTGCCAAGTATTTTATCATGATGCTGGAAGGGCCAGCTCGCATGTGGTTGAAGGGCTTACCACCCAACACCATCAGTTCCTGGGCCGAGTTAAAGGCGAAGTTCATCAAAAATTTCCAAGGAACGTGCAAGCAGCCCATGACGATTTGGATCACTATGTTCAACAGGAAGGTGAGTCGGCTCATCATTGGGTCCGATGGGTTTCAACCATCATCCACTCATCTAAGCAGATCACAGCGGCTCAAGCAGTTTTGATTTTGGAGAATAATTGTCACTTCACGCCTTTGAAGCAGAAGCTCGGCTAGCTCAAGCGCACATGTCAGGACATGGGGGAGCTCATGGCGGCTCTCACGAAGTATGCTGACTCTGATAATACGAAGGATCCAGGTTCTGACGAAGAGAAGCCCGGTCAAGGCAAGAAGAGTAACAATGGCAAGAATCCAGCAGGTAATGGCAATCAAGGCAAGAGGAAGAATCCAGATGGCGGGTCAGAATTGGTGGCCAACGCTAGTACCGGGAACAATCGTGCTAAAGGCAATGGGAACTTCAGACGGCCGTTTAATAAGGGTAAGGCTCCTTTTAATTTGGAGGAGATGCTTAATAAACCTTGCCCAGAGCACAGCCGACCCGATAAGCCGACGAATCATTCATGGAGAAATTGCCACGTTATGCACAAGTTTCGGGTTACAGTCTGCGGTGGCATAACAACAGCAGAGGCCCGCCAGGTGGGTCAGGCGCCGGCTTGGGGACTGGCGGTTTAGGATCTGGCTATCAGGGCCAGGGTAACCAAGGAGGGCATCACCAACAGACCAATGGAAATAATCAGCAACAGAATAACCAGTCTGGGTATCAGAGTAATCCAAAACAACTCAGTTGAGGTCAGTATCATGTCTTTACAACCAGCCTTAACAGGCGGGACTAGAAGTTGTGCAAGCGGGCGGTCAATGATGTCGCACCGGCTCTCCCGCAGTACTTGAAGTGGCCAGAGTACGACATAACCTGGAGCAGAGAGGATCACCCACCGTGTGTTGATGACCCAGGACAGCTGGTGTTGGTGGTGGCCCCCCAAGTCGGAGGATATGTGTTTACAAAAGTGCTTATGGATGGTGGAAGCAACATCAATATTTTTTACTATGACACTTTCCGCCGGATGAAGTTGCTCAATAAGGATCTGAAGCCTTCCTCAACAGTTTTTCATGGTGTGGTGCCTGGCAAATCAGCTTATCCGGTGGGGAAGATTTCTTTGGAGGTCGCCTTTGGCGACGAATACAACTACAGGGTAGAGACCTTGTGTTTTGAGGTGGTTAAGATCAAGAGCCCATATCATGCTCTGTTTGGACGTTCGGCTTACGCCAAGTTCATGGCTAGGCCTTGTTATGTATACTTACAGCTCAAGATGCCGAGCTTAAAAGGGACGATTACAGTGCATGGTGATCGAGAAACGGCTATTGAGTGTGAGGAAGGAGACGTGGCTTACGCAGAGTCAAGTTGCGCGGAAGCCGAGCTCAAGTTCTATAAAGAAAATGTCAGCACAGAAGATATGACTCCGCTTAAAAAGCCCACCACGGAGTCTGAGTCGCCCCTCAAGTTCTAGGCGGATGACACCAAGCTAGTGGATTTTGCTCCGACGACTCATCGCAGCAGTTTACTATTGGGGCCAATATGGATCCCAAATAGGAAAGCGCGCTCATCGAATTCATCCGTGAGAATCGGGACATCTTTGCATGGAAGCCTTCTGACATGCCGGGTGTACCGAGAGAGTTCGCTGAGCATCACCTTAATGTGGATCCTAAGTTTAATGTTGATCAAACAGTTCCGGCATTTCAATGAGGAGAGGCGCAAGGCCGTTGGGGAAGAGGTGGCCCGGCTCCTAGCGGCGGGTTTCATTGTCGAAAATTTTCATCCGGAGTGGCTTGCTAACCCGGTGCTAGTGCTTAAGAAGAATGGCACGTGGCGTATGTGTGTGGATTACACGGATCTTAACAAAGCCTGTCCGGCTGACCCGTTTGCTCTCCCCTGTATCGACCAGATCATCGATGGTACGAAGGGTTGTGTGAGCTTATGTTTCCTAGATGCTTATTCTGGTTATCATCAGATTAAGATGGCAGTCCAGGTCCAGGAGAAGACGGCTTTCATCACGCCTTTTGGTGCCTTCTGCTATGTGTTTATGCCTTTCGAGCTCAAGAGTGCCCAGGCAACTTATCAATGTTGCATACAGAACTGTCTTCACAGCCAAATTGGACGCAACCTTCATGCTTATGTGGCTGACATTGTGATTAAATCCTGGAAGAAGGAGACTTTGTTGGATGACCTAAAGGAGACCTTTGACAACTTACGAGTCTACAAGATGATGCCTAACCCGGTTAAGTGTGTTTTCGGGGTTCCTACAGGAAAGCTCTTGGGTTTCTTAGTCTCTAAATGTGGCATTGAGGCTAATCCAGATAAGATCAAGGCTATCACTTCCCTGTCTGAGCCGGCATGCATCAATGATGTTCAGCGCCTGGCGGGACAAATTGCAGCGTTAAGCCGTTTATAAGCCGCCTTGGTGAGAAAGCCATCCCTTTATACCAGATGAAGAAGAAGTCAGACAACTTTGTCTGGAGTACAGCGGCGGGTGAAGCATTTGAAGCCCTCAAGAGGCAGCTTACAGAGCCGCCGGTTTTAGCAGCTCCGGCTGAGAAGGATCCTTTACTCTTATATGCAGCGGCTAATAACAGAGCGGTCAGCGCCGCGATTGTGGTTGAACGCAAAGAGGCAGGGAAGGAATATCCGGTTCAAAGGCTGGTTTATTACATCAGTGAAGTTCTGACGGAGTCCAGGTAGAGGTATCCACATTGGCAGAAGCTAGTCTATGGGGTGTTCATGGCCAATCATAAATTGAAGCATTATTTCTTGGGACATCAGATCACGGTGGTCAGCTCTGCCCCGTTGGGAGATATATTTCAAAACAAAGAAGCCACTGGCAGAATTGTTAAGTGGGCATTGGAGCTTGGACCTCTTAATCTGAAATATGTGCCGCGCACGGCGGTTAATTCTCAATCCCTAGTGGACTTCATAAATGACTGGACGGAGTGTCAAGTGCCCGAGGAAAAGCTGGATAACACATACTGGACAATCCACTTTGATGGGTCCAAGCAGCTGGAAGGATCAGGGGCTGGGGTTGTCTTAACCTCCACCAAAGGTGATAAATTATGTTATGTGTTAAGGTTGATGTTTCCTTGCACTACCAATGTAGCTGAGTATGAAGCTCTGCTTCATGGTCTCAGGGTGGCCAAGGAAATGAACCTGATCCGGGTTAGGTGTCTCGACGACTCAGACCTGCTGGCTCAGCAAGTTTCAGGCACTTGGGATTCCAAGGACCCACGGATGGCGGCTTATCGTCCGGCGGTGGATGTCATCGCTGGTCATTTCAAGGGTTATCAGGTGGATCATATTGATTGTCGCAAGAACGAGGCAGCTGATGCCCTGTCAAGGCTAGGGTCTCAGCGTAAGACAATACCGCCTAATGTTTTCTTATATGTATTGCATCATCCGTCGGTCAAATTGCCTTTGGAGGAGGACTTGGCCGTACCTGACTCGGAGGGACAGCTGGTGGCGGCTCTACATGCTATTCCTGACTGGACCGTGCCTTACTTGGCGTACTTGACTCACGGTGAGTTACCTGATGATGAAAGTTTGGCTAGACAAATCACCAGGCGGTCTAAATCTATGACTATAATCAGTGGAGAGTTACATAAGTGCAGCGTCATTGGCGTCTTCCAACGTTGCGTTTCGCCTGAGGAGGGCAAGGAAAACTTGAGTAAGATTCATGCTGGCGATTGTGGTCATCACGCCGGCTCAAAATCTCTGGTGGCCAAGGATTTTCGACATGGTTTTTTCTGGCTAACGGCTCATAGAGATGCAGAGGATTTGGTTCGCAAGTGCGATGGATGTCAGAAGTTTGGCCGGCGTACTCACGTCCCGGCTCAAGAGTTGCGCATGATTCCAATTACTTGGCTGTTCGCAGTCTAGGGGCTTGATATTGTCGGACCTTTCAAGATATCCAAAGACAAGAAGACCCACCTTTTGGTGTCCGTTGATAAATTTCCCAAGTGGGTAGAAGCTGAGCCAGTCGGCAAGTGTGATGCGGCCACGGCGGTTCAATTTATTAAGAAGTTGATCTACTGTTTTGGTTATCCTCATAGTATCATCACGGATAATGGCACAAACTTATCTAAGGGGTCTATGCAAGTATTCTGTGAAAGTGAGCACATCCGGCTTGATGTTTCTGCGGTGGCTCATCCGCAATCAAATGGTGAGGCAGAAGGTGCTAACCAGGAAATCTTGAGAGGCATCAAACCCCGGCTTATGGTTCCTTTGCAGCGCACGCCAGGCTGTTGGGTGGAGGAGTTGTCGTCCGTCTTATGGAGCATCAGAACCACTCCCAACAAATCAACAGGTTTTACACCTTTCTTCATGGTCTATGGCACAGAGGCCGTACTGCCAAGTGATATCCGTCATGATTCGCCACGAGTGATGGCTTATGTTGAGTAAGATAACAAAACAACATGTCAAGACACGTTGGATGCCTTGGAGGAATAACGTGATCTTGCGGCGGCTCGATCGGCGATCTATCAGCAAGACCTGTGTCGCTACCATAGCCGCAGGGTTAAGACCCGGATTTTTCAAGAAGGTGACTTAGTATTGTGGTTGATTCAAGACCAAACGGATGCACACAAGTTGTCTCCTCCATGGGAAGGGCCTTTCATGGTCAGTAAGAATCTCAACAACGGGTCATATTATCTAATTGACGTTCGAGATGACTCAAATACTTCTGGGCAGGAGACCCGCCGGCCATGGAACATAGCTCATCCGCGGCCATATTACACCTAAGTCGTTGAGACTCAACATTGTACACCATCATTGTACATATCATATATATAGAGAGAGAGATGAATAAAGTTGGCATCCCTACAAGTCAGGGCCTCTGCCGTTTCCCATATCTCAGTTGTGCAACACAAAGGTCGTCTAGGGGGCTTCCAACCCGCTGGGTTTAGCTTATCTCACCCTATCAATCGACTCTCAAGCCAAACAGTTGATTTCATCAACAAAGGTCGTCTAGGGGGCTTCCAACCCGCTGGGTTTACCTTATCTCACCCTATCGATCGGCTCTCAAGCCAAACAGTTGATTTTGTCAACAAAGGTAATTTGGGGGCTTCCAACCCACTAGGTTTAGCTTACACTTGATCGGCTCTTAAGCTGCTAGAGTTAAACCTGCCCATTTGCAACTTGCCACTCCACCAGGTGACATGCCGAACTCTTACCAGTTAATCTGGCCTAGAGACCCTGAGCCGGTTCAAAGATATTGACGGCCAATCTCGATAGAGACCCTGTACTGGTTAAGGTTTAATCGGTGGCTCTAGTCACATGAGGGTTGGCTTATGGAAAGCGAGGATAAACTCTCTCATCTACTGCAGACTCTCCGCTATGTGGCCCGTTTGTACTCTTAGACAGTCAATCCTTTGAAAGACCCTGAACTGTTTAAGGTTTAAACGGCGGATTTATGTCACATGAGAGGCAGTTTTTGAGTTACCAGGGTGCTCATGCCCTGCCGTGTCTCTCTCTAGGATGCTACACTTCCTACCAGTTAATCTCTCTTAGAGACCCTGAGCCGCTCTCAACAAAGACGACCAATCTCGATAGAGACCCTATACTGGTTAGGAGTTTTAACTAGCGAGTCCACCCAGAAGAACCAGCACATGAGTTCAAAGTTTTTTCAAAAAATATATCTAGAAAGATTTAACATCTCCGGGTTGTGCGGTTCTAGGCCGCCGTATTAAAAAGAATGAAACATATTCTGTTTCTACAGGTTGGTTATCTCAAGAAGAGCCGCCATGAAATGAATAGGAGCCCAAGGCAGATATAATATGTCAAAGCAGTGCGATTTCTTATGTGCGTGATGGCACAGTTCAGGCAAGAAAACGTTTTTACTACAGGCCTATTACAATGCTCTCCATAGAGCTCAAAAGCAATGACTTAATAGTTTTTTACACGCCTCAAAAGTCGGCGGATCATGAGAGCCGGATTATCAAAGAGCTCAGCTGGATGGCGGGTCACCCTGCACCGGGTCTTTGACCTCCTTGATCTGGAGATTATCCACGTCCCAGTTGAAGTTATTCAAAGCTTCAAAGTCTGCCTCTTCAAAGAGGGGAGACGGGTCAAGCTTAGGGGCGAAGAAGTGCTTTCGGCGTGCAGGAATAAGGTTTGTGGCCTCGAAGGTTGGGCCGCACACTCGCTTGTTTTCGGTAGTGTAAGCTGCCTGATATGTTGTTAAGTTCACTTCTTCCGCCAGCACCGACGCAAGGACTCTAGATGCCTTCATGCGACGGGCGTAGTTGACTTCTGTGAACTCTAATTCATCGTCCTTCTTCAACGGAAACCCGTCGATCAGCTCCTCAGGAGTCAGCTCTGGGGCAAAGGCTAGGGCCCGGCTTAGGGCCGCAATGGCTCCTTTCCTGGCGGAAGATTTCTTGAGCTCCTGGAGTTGCTTATAACCCCCTTCATGGACTTGGGGATACTCTCCTTGCTGAGCAGCGCCTTGATGGAGCAGATTGTTCCGCAATACAGCTGTTCTGAGAGCGTATAAACGGCTTTCAGAGACAACAGGCTGTCAGCAGCGATTTGACGGCTCCTCGGACCTATATAAGATGAATTTTTTGTAAGCCGTTGGTATAAGTATTTACAAAAGGAGGTTGACTTGAGTACTTACCAAAGATAGCAGCAAACATCTTGGCTATATGGCGCTTTAAGGAGTGCAGTTCATCAGATACTTCCATAAGCCGCTGGTCGGCATTATCTGCACGTTGCACCAGGGCAGCTTTCTCCGTCTCAGCAGCCTTCTTGAAGGAGGTGAACTCAGCTTTATCTTTTACAAGCTCTTCAGTCGCAAGCCGGCATTTTTCTACTGCTACACTCTTGGCGGCTTGCTAGGAGGCCAGGTTGCTCTTCAAGTCGGTTATTTCAGACTCGGCCTTATTTAAAGTTTCCTATGAAAAACAAAGGTACAAGATAGATAAGTCGCCAGGATAGCATGATTGTCAGAGGATCAGACTAACAAATATAGTGCAAGTTTCAAACAGATTGCAAGCAATATACTTAACACTTGGGGGCTAATGTATATTTGCTCTCCAAAAACTACAAGTACGTTCCGGCTCATCTTTATCAAGATAAGCCGGCACGTGGGGGCTAATGTATATTTGCTCTCCAAAAACTACAAGTACGTTCCGGCTCATTTTTATCAAGATAAGCCGGCACGTGGGGGCTAATGTATATTTTGCTCTCCAAGACTACAAACCACATTCGAAGTCCCGGCTCATCTTTATCAAGATAAGCCGGCCCTTGGTGGCTACACTTGGCTCTTTATTCAAGTCCACATGGAAGTCTCGGCTCATCTTTATCAAAGTTAAGCCGGACCTTGGGGGCTATAATTGGCTCTTTTCATGAAGAGATTCAGCCCATTATTTCTATTCTGACCCGAACTTGGGGGCTACTGTTCATCAAAGACTTAAAATTCAGTACCCGCTCAATATTTGCATATTAAGCCGATACTTGGGGGCTACAGGTTAGGTATTCCTATTAAAAGCATAGTTTGGAAGACCCGGCTTACCATTAACAAAATACTAAGCCGGCTCTTGGGGGCTACATAAGGATATATGGAAAGGACAAGAGTACCTTCTATCTTTCTTCATCATGTTGACGAGCTTGAGTTCCATGTTCCAGCTCGTGTTGAGGCGGTTCAGGTAACCGGCGTGTAGCTTGTCAGCATTTAACTTCTCCAACAGAGGGAGGTCAAGATCCATCTTCTCTGAGGCTTCAGGTTTCTCAGTGTGTCTGGTGAACACATGAGGTTCAGGAGTGTGTAAGCCGGTCCTGGTGATAATGACATCCGGCGTCGTTGAATCATCATGAGCCGTTGAAGGGCTCGGCGGCTTGGTATTGCTTCTTGGAGGGCTCTTAGTGGTCATCTCATGGGCCGCCGGCTCGGCAGAATGATGAGCATCTTCAGGTGTACCCTTGGGGGCAGTAGAAGGATCAACATGAGCAGCCGGAGAGTCTGGCTTGGCAGCTTCCAGTTCTTGAGCAGTGGGGGCCAAGGTAGACCCAACAGTTTTCCTTCGCTTTGCCTGAGCCCTAGAAGGCATAGAAAGTTGATATTCAAAGGACAAGGGGTGACAAAGGTCAGGATGCAAATTTGAAAGTACGTACTCTGGGTTGATCTTCAGGGGCGGTAGCTTGGACGTCGTAGAGTCGTCCGAAGAAGGAGGTGATTCCTGAAAGCAGTTAAAGCATTGTCAAGACAGAGTGAAGTTGAAAGACAAGATTGAAAAAATTAAAGTCAAGTCAAACAAATACCTCAGCTGGGCATTTCCGTGGAGCCAGAGAGTGAGGTAACCCGGCCATGAGGTCTTCAAAGCCGGTGCTCCGAGTCTGGCGTCGGGAGATTTGCTGTTGCTTTTTCAAAAGAAATTTTGGGTCTAATTAAGCAAGAGGATGAGAGAGTCAGAATATCTAAACCCTTTTGAAAAAGCAACAACAAATCTAAACCCTTTTGAAATTTTGGGTCTAATTAAGCAAGAGGATGAGACAAGTCCTACCCGAGCCGTCGCCGCCGCTCAACTCGACATGGCCATCATCTCTGGTGGCCCCCGAGCCCCCTCTACTGCCTTGCTAGACGCGCGCGTGCACGGGCTATCTCCCGCTGCCCTCCGCGTGCCAAATGGTTGCCGGAGGCGTGATTCCGGCGAGTCGCCGCCGTGCGGATGGTCGCCACCGGCCCCGCTCCGATGGGCGCCGACGTGGCCAGCATCAAGGGCTAATCCCCCTGATTAATTAGGCCTCCTGCCACTGACCAGTGGGCCCCAAGGTGGATCAAACCCCTGGTCAGCGTGGAGTTTAGGGCCATGTCACTAACGTGCGGGCCCCGCACATCAGGTTTGACCTGGCCTAGTCAGTCGACCAGCTAACGTCGTGGTGACGTCAGGCTGACGCCATTAATCCTTTTCCAGTTTAAAAATAATTCCAAAAATTATTTAAAACTTTAAAAATTCATATAAATTAATCTGTAAATCAGATGAAAATAATTTATATATGAAAATTTATCAGAAAAATCCAATGAATCCTATGGTGCTATTATCATGCATGTTAGAGAAACCTATGTAGAAGAACATTGACATTTGCTAATAGGTTAAAATATGGAAATTGAAATGAAGAACGATTTTGAACCTATACTCAAACTCACTTCAAATTAACTTGGAAAATAGATGCATTAGCTCATCCATACATGCTGCCATGCCATGATCATGCATCATATTGTTGCACTTGCATGTATTGATTGCTACTTATCCGCATTGCGGTAGGCCCTACTTCTGAGGATACCCCCGAGTATTCCAACGAAGGAGAGAACTTTTCCGCTACCCAGCAAGGCAAGCAACCCCCTTGATCATTCCGATAACATCCCACTCTCCCGCTCCTGCTCTCGTTTATTGCATTAGGACAAATGTTCACTTGTCTATCATACACGGTAGATGAACCTATTCTTATGCATGACCTGTCATTGTCACAGTAAATAGCTAAACCTTTGCAACCTAGCATACCTGGTAGATGCTTGTGCCGTGATGTGCTTAGCTTACTTTGCTGGCTATGCTTGCTATGCTTAGAGTTGTGTCAGGTCTGAGTCATCTGGGTGATGAACTAGAGTGAAACATTGTTGTTCCGATGTGATAATCTTATGATGAACCCGATTTGGTAAAGGTAGCGATGAGAGGCTATGTAGGAGTACATAGCGGGTTGTCTCATTGGGACCATTCTTAGGAACTGAGTTTCGTGTTTGTGATCCAAGACTAGTTACTACCACACATTGGGTTCCGGTAACTCGACTCCACTCGACTTATCAGTTGCTTAGTCCTTAGTCCAGGAGTTGCAAGTAGTTTCTGGTGTTTATAGCATGCTGGAGGCCGTGCGTAGCACTGACCCTAGGGGTGGGTTACGACGTGGTAGGTAGTGGCACGGTGTACCAAGGGTCTCCCGAATGGTAGGATTGGGAACCCTGCGCACATCGTTTGGGGCCGTAGCGGAAACTTCGGCCAGACTTCCATGCGGGTTCAGTCTCAAATAGACAATAGCCTGGACTAGAGGTCCTATGTGATTGACGGTCGTGGCCGACTCCCTCGTTGGGCTTCCGCTTGAAGGTTGCCGAGGTGCATGGTTTTATGAGCACATAGCGATAAGTGGCGAGAGCGTGTGTGAAGAAGTACACCCCTACAGGGTATGAAACTATTCGAATAGCCACGTCCTCAGATATGGACTACTTGGATAACTTATGATGTTCATAGATAATCAAATGGATACTCATAAAAATATCAAGACAAGTGTGTGTACCGTGGATGGCACTCTCCCAGGAGAGGGAAGTGAATCCATGGTGGTGTATTGTCTTGGAGTTAGTGGACTCGTGTGCAATATCTAAGATTTAAACAAAGAGTTAAAAGTGTGTAGTGTAGGTTAGCCATGAGTCAAAGATGGCATTGCTGCATAAACTCCACCACTCCCCTTGTTGATACATGAACATGAATAGACTAGGTCTGTTTTAAAGACTTGCTGAGTACGTTTGTACTCGTGTTTGCTTAATAAATGTTGTAGATGAGACCCAGGACCCATCAGGTGGGTTCTTTCTAGATGTTGACGATGCCGATTAGCTGGTGTCCAAGCTACGACCCTATGCCCTGTGGTAGGCTGTAGATAGTCAGGCCATGTGCCTTTTTTACCCTTTCATCTGTCTGTACTCAGACAGCTTATGCTTCTGCTTGGTTTGTATGAACTTGTTTGTATGACTTGAGTGTTGGGTCATGTGACCCCTATCTGTAAGAACATATTATGCAAGGATCGTCTGAGCCTCTTAAATAAAAGTTGTTGTTTGTTTATGTTGTGATGCCATGGTTGTATCTATACATATCGGGCATGTCGTGCGTACGTGTGACGTGCAACGGTATGTATGGGATCCGACACCTAGTTGTGTGCCTTTAGTAGTACTCTTTACGGGAAACTGCCTCTTTGTGCTTCCACCGAGCCATGGTAGCTTGCTACTGCTCCGGACTCATTGATTGACCGGCATGTATCCTTGTTTGCTGCTGTGTCTGTCCCTTCAAGGAAATGTCTCGCAGTGTAATGGAGTCCCTGTAGCCTGCTACGACTCGTCTACGTGCAATGATGGCATTTATGTCTCACGGCGTAATGGAGTCCTTGTAGCTTGCTCTGACTCGTCTACACACACTTGAGGCCGACACCTGCATTGCTGGATTACGTATGCCTATTTCCATACGGATCTGCTACTTGGATTCTATGACTAGTCATGTCAGCCCGGGTTCTCTGTCGTTTGATTGCCAGCGACATGTTCACATACGTGAGCGAAAAGACGCAAACGGTCCCGACTAAGGTAAGGCTGCAGCCGTGGAACTTACCATGCGTGAGGCCGCAAAGTGATGTGATATGTTACAGCCTGGATTCATATGACTTAGGATCGGGGTCCCGACAGCGTTGGTATCAGAGCTTGACTGACTGTAGGACTACCAAGCCAAACCGGTCGAAGTTGAGTCTTGAAACACTATAGAAAAATAAGGGAATTGATTGTGGAAGGGAATGTAAGGCTCTTTTTACTCCTCTTCCCAAGTTATTCTATTTTGAGTCATTCTCATCTTTTCTACAGGGATAAGAACTAGGCTTCTCATCTATTGCTTAGGATGACGAGTTACTAACCATGGACTAATAGCTAGCTTGTTTGCAAGAGAATGTCGGTACTCAAGTTTGTTGGTGTGACAATCAGATGGAGAAGAGATTTGAGTCTAGAAAGTCAAGTGGTTATGCTTTTCCAATCTTTTGCAGTTGTCTCAAAATCCTTTTTGAGCAATTACAGCCATTATGCTCTCCAATGCCTGCTAGAGTCTCAAATGTCTTTGCCTCATTCTCTGTTTTAGATGCACCCTCGTCCTTCCTGTCAGGTGGTCCGTCTGACCAGGTGCATCGATGTATTGGGTCACACGGCCATGTTGGTTAGAGTTATGATGGAGGCTGGCTACCGTTGGTACCCAGAGTACACAGTGGAGGAACAACATCGAGATTTCAACCAGGGTCAGTATATGTGTACTGTTAAGATATATCCTTCATATCCTGGAGCTGCAGAGCCGCTTCACTGGACTTATGGACTAGGTGTCACCATAGATATGGCAGTTCAGGAGGCCGCCTACACCATGCTGACTATCATGAGGTTTCACCATGGTCTGCTTCAGAACACAGAGTTCTGTTATGTTCCTGCTTCCATGGGAGGAGAGGATGGTTATCATAGCGCAGCCTACTGTGATCATTCCCATGAGGACCCTAGGCTGCAAGTGACCGCTCAGATGTTGGAGAACAGGGATCGTGATGCACGTGCCCTTCGCATGGAGATTTATGCTGCCCGTGCACGTCTTTGGACAGCCCTGACGCAGTTGGCACCTGTCGTGCAGACAGGCTATGGAGATTTGGAGATGCTGACCCCATCGCGGACTCATCTGCCAGCACACGTAGACTGGCCCGATGTTGAAGGCATCACCCCTCTTCGAGGACCGCTATTGCCGCCAACAAGGGGACCAAGGCCACATCCGTGTCCTTACGGTTCCCAGGGATCACAGGCTAGAGTGTTTCCGGATCCTCAGGTTCAGCTCCCGGGTCATGGGGGTAACCTGTATGAGGCATTCTACGGTGATGCTTGAGTACGTGGATGTTAGTACTAGTATGGTAGTAGTCGTATCGCCTCAGTCCTGCGTGTCTTGTGGGATATGATTGAGGTTGAGAGTTGAGTTCCCGAGGTGTAGATAGATAATGTATAGGAATCTTGTAATGCCTTCGATGAGTTGTGTCATCTCTCTATAGTTTGTTTTCAGCGTGGGCTTGTACTGAACTATGTCATGGTGTGTATGAATCATGGTGTTCATATGGCAGTTTTATTACCATGTGGTTTGGGTGTTTACCTTGCATGCCATGTTGTCCATTACATTCCTTATCTCATGTCTTAGAGTTGATGTCCTCTATGTTTAAGCTGTGGGTTTGTTTTCCCAGGATGGTGGCAACTAGGAATAACCCCGTGCCTACCCCCGAGCAGGGCGAGGGAAGCCAGCCAAGGCAAGAGGATCTGCCACATGCGCCTTCTTTGGCAGAAGTGATGCTTGAAGCTGAAAGGAAAAGGAGGGAGACCAACAGGCTACTGGAACGAATTGAGCAGAACACAGTGCGTGCTCCCCGCAATGAACACAATGATGGTGTGTCACTCGGTGATTTCATCAAGCTGTGCCCACCTAAGTATCATCATTCGGTCGACGCACTCGACGCGGATGATTGGCTGTCCAACATGTTCCGCAAGGTCCAGGCTGCCAACGTGTCCGAGGCCAACATGGTGACCTTTGCTACTTACTTTCCGGAAGGACCCGCCAATCTATGGTGGGAAAATTATGAAGCCATGCGTCCCGCAGGCCCCGCACCAACTTGGGGAGAATTCAGCATGGCATTCCGTACCCATCACATCTCGGAAGGGCTGATGGATCGCAAGAGAGAGGAATTTTGTGCTTTCACCCAGGGCAGACTGTCCGTGGATGTCTATAGCCGTGAGTTCGGTAATCTTTCTCGCTATGCTCCGGAGGAAGTTTCAACTGATGCCAAGAAACAAGCTAGGTTCCGCAAGGGACTTAACCCTGAGCTCCGTCGAGATCTGCTCCTGCATGAGTGCACAACCTTCCAGGTTCTCGTCAACAAGGCTATCAATGCCGTGTCTGGACAGACTGACTATGAGGCCACGAGGAAGCACAACCATGACTTCAGCCCCGCATCTGGCTCAGGCTCCAACAAACGCTGGGTGTGGGTTCCCAACGCAGCTCTATCGCCAAGATACACTGCGAGGCCATCCTTCCAGGCACCTCGCCCAACTCAGCCCAACCCTCCAGCGAGGTCATTTGGAGGTCCACCTATCAATGTTGCTCCCCGTGCCACCCTAGTCTGCTACAAATGTGGGGAACCAGGGCACTACTCTCATGATTGTCCTTAGAACAATGCTAAGCCCGCTGGACGTGGGAAGCTGGGAAAAGCGTTCTATGTGAAGCTAGCTCCTGCTCGTGGAAGAGTGAACTATGTTTCTGCTAAGGAAGCCATTGAGGATCCTGATGTTATCCTAGGTATGCTCCTTGTCAATAGTCATCCAACATCTGTTCTATCTGATACTGGGGCATCTCATTCTTTCATCTCAGAAAGTTATGCACAGTTGCATAACATGTCTTTTTGTGATATGCCTACTCCTTTAGTAGTTCAGACTCCTGGTTCAAAGTGGCAAACTTCTAGAGTGAGACATGATAATGAGATTCTGGTGGATAGGCTAGTCTTCCTAGCATATTTGATAGCCCTCAAGTCTTCGGACATCAATATCATTCTAGGCATGGATTGGATGAAAGCCCACTATGCTAAGATTGATACTCATACTAGGAATGTTCAACTTACACATCCATCGGGTGAGATAGTTAATGTCTCCACTCGAGCAGCCAAGCGCCAACTCTATTCCCTTAATGCTAGACCTCTTCCAGAACTAGAAGATATTCCGGTAGTCCGTGACTTCCCGGATGTCTTTCTAGAAGAACTGCCAGGAATTCCTCCTATTAGAGATGTTGAGTTTGTGATAGAGCTTATTCCAGGGACTGTCCCAATAGCCAGAAGACCCTATAAGATGGCACCCTTAGAACTAGCCGAGCTTAAGATCCAACTCTATGAGGCTTTGAAGAAAGGTTTCATCCGTCCTAGTTCTTCTCCTTGGGCTTGTCCCGTCCTCTTCGTCAAGAAGAAGGATGGATCGGATCAGATGGTTGTGGATTATCGGCTAGTGAATCTGCTCACCATAAAGAACAAGTATCTGCTCCCCAGGATCAACGATTTGTATGATCAACTCACGGGATCCTCTGTCTTTTTCAAAATGGATTTGAGGTTGGGATACCATCAAATCAGAATTAGAAACGGGGACATTCCAAAAACGGCCTTTGTTACTCGTTATGGCGAATACGAGTACACCGTCATGTCCTTAGGTTTAACCAATGCCCCAGCCACCTTCTCTCTCTTGATGAATTCGATCTTCATGGAGTATTTGGATAAATTTGTCATGGTTTACCTCGGCGACATACTCATCTACTTGAAGAACGAACAGGAACATGCCGAGCATCTAAGGCTGGTATTGATGAAACTTTGAGAGCACCGTTTGTATGCCAAATTCTCCAAGTGTGAATTTTGGTTGCCAGAAGTGACCTATCTAGGCCACGTGATCTCTGGTAAAGGTATTGCTGTCAATCCCGAGAGAGTTCAGGCCGTCCTTGATTGGACTCAACCTGAATCGGTTAAGCAAGTTCGGAGTTTCCTTGGCCTAGCGAGCTATTGTCGCCGCTTTGTCGAGAATTTCTCCAAGGTTGCGAAACCTTTGACTGAACTCCTCAAGAAAGATAAAAAGTTCGGGTGGACTCCACAATGCGAGCACAATTTTTAGGAGTTGAAAAGACGACTGACCTCTGCTCCCGTTCTGATGCCACCAGACTTCTCTAAGGACTTTGTTACCTATTGCGACGCCTCGCGACAAGGATTAGGTTGCATTCTCATGCAAGATCGTCATGCGATTGCATACGCATCTCGATAGTTGTGTCCACATGAGGTTAATTATCCAACACATGATCTTGAGCTTGCAGCTGTGGTCCATGCACTGAAAACCTGGCGAGATTACCTTCTGGGTAATCATTGCAAAATTTACACTGATCACCAAAGTCTGAAATATATTTTCACCCAGCCGGATTTGAATCTCAGGCAAAGACGATGGGTTGAGTTGATTACAGATTATGACTTAGGGATAACTTACACCCCGGGGAAAGACAATGTCATGGTAATGCACTAAGTCATAAGTCTTATTGTAACAACCTGATGTTACAACAAGGTCAACCACTTCTCCATGAGGAATTTCAGAAGTTAAACCTCCACCTTGTTCCTCAAGGATTCATATCCAACCTGGTGGCGAAACCTACTCTTACAGATCAAATTATAGAAGCCTAGAAGCATGATGTTGGGATATCTCGGATCAAGAAAAACATTAAGAAGGGTAATGTTAGGTGCTTCTCGGTAGAAGATCGAGGTGTTGTTTTCTTTGAGAACCGCTTGGTGATCCTGAAGAAGCAACATCTACGACAGTTGATCCTTAAGGAGGCTCATGATTCTCCTCTCACAATTCATCCGGGTAGTACCAAGATGTATCAGGACCTACGCCAGAGGTTCTGGTGGACTAGGATGAAGAGAGAAATTGCCCAGTTCGTTGCTAACTGCGACGTTTGTCGTCGCGTGAAAGCATAACATCAAAGGCCTGCTGGAACCCTTCAACCTTTAGCTATTCCCGAATAGAAATGGGATAAGGTCGGTATGGATTTCATTACCGGATTTCCCAGGACCAAGAGAGGGAATAATGCTATCTTTGTGGTCACTGACCACCTTTCCAAAGTGGCTCATTTTCTTCCTATTCGGGAGAGTATAACTGCTAGCCAGCTAGCGGAGTTATATGTTTCTCGAATAGTTTCTCTTCACGGTGTTCCTTTGGAGATTAACTCAGACCGCGGAAGTATCTTTACTTCCCGATTTTGGGAAAGTTCTCAAACCGCTATGGGGACTCATCTATCCTTTAGCACCGCTTTCCACCCGCAATCAAGTGGTCAAGTTGAGCGAGTCAATCAAATTCTAGAAGACATGCTCCAAGCTTGTGTTATATCCTTCGGTATGAATTGGGAGAAATGTCTTCCATTTGCTGATTTTGCATATAACAATAGGTATCAATCAAGCTTGGGCAAAGCCCCTTTTGAAGTTCTCTATGGACAAAGGTGTCGAACACCTCTTAACTGGTCAGAAACCGGAGAGAGGCAACTCTTTGGCCCGGATATGATCCAGGATGTAGAGGAGCAAGTTCGCATTATTCGTGAAAAGTTGAAAACATCCCAATCTCGTCAAAAGAGCCAATATGATCGCCATCATAAGGCAGTGACCTATGAAGTTGATGAGAAGGCTTACCTTCGGGTTACACCTTTGAAGGGTACCCATCGATTCGGTATCAAGGGCAAGTTGGCTCCTCGTTACATTGGACCTTTTTGCATTCTTGCTAAATGAGGAAAGGTTGCCTACCAATTGGAACTTCCGTCGCATATTTCCAAGGTTCATGATGTCTTCCACGTCTCGCAACTCAGGCGTTGCTTCTCGGACACTGTCCGTCAAGTAGACCACGAAGCGCTTGATCTCCAAGATAACCTTACATATCGAGAATACCATGTTCGTATTCTTGATCAAGCTAAGCGTACCACTCGGCGATGGAACATCAAGTTTCACAAGGTTCAGTGGTCACACCATTCTGAGAAGGAGGCCACATGGGAAAGAGAAGATCGTCTTCGACTAGAGTACCCCACACTCTTCCCGACGACTTCAAATTCTCGGGACGAGATTCTTTTGAGTGGGGGTGAGTTGTCACATCCCTAGCTAGATGTCATAGGATAGCATGTGTGTGCCTCATGTTTCAATTTTGCATCAACATGAAATGGGGATTAAAAGAAACCCCAAGCTCACATTGAATCAAAATAATTCAAGTTGGTGAAAATTCAACAAATCCAAAATGCCTACCAAAATGTTCCCTATGTGTGATAAATATGGACATGATTATAACAGGGGCCATTTTAAATATTTGAATAACTGAAGCAATTTAAAAATAAATGTTAAAGCTTCTGAAAATATCAAATAAAGCATTATCATTATTTTAGTTTTCAAAATATCCTGAAACATTTTAGATAAGTTTGAAATATTCAAACCTCAATATATAAAATATTTGGGATATTTTAAAATAGCATATGTGCCTGAAAATAAAATAAAACAAATGTCAGAAATTAGGAAAGAAATAAAATAAAGAAAAGGGGGGAAGAAAGCCCACCTGAGCTTACGTGAAGAAGAGGCCCAGCCCACGGGGGGAAGCAACGTCTTCTTCCTCCTGCCAGGAGGAGAAGCAGCTGCGTGCCACCCCCGCGGCCGGCCGTGGCCGCGCATTGGAAACGTCCTCCCTGCCTGCTTGGCCACCTCCTCGTCGCGCTGGCGAGAGGATAGGCTCGGCCGCCGCTCGAGCCCGTTTCCCCCTCGCCATTCCTCTCTTCCTCCTCTCCTCTGTTCTTCCTCGCCGGACTGAAGATGCCGCCGATTCACCGTCTCCCGTGCGTCCCCGACCATGCCAAGGCGCCAGAAGACCCTCCGATGAGGCCCCGGTCCGTTTCCCCTGGTCCTGACGCTGTTCCCCTCCTCTAGACCCGTCTACAGCCAGACCTGAGCGGAGCTCGCCGCAAGCCATGGCGTAGCCGTGGCCACAACGGCCAAAGCTCGTTCCCGACCACGGGCTCGTGCTCGTAGAGCTCCCAGGAGCCCGTAGCCGCCCTTAGCTCCGCCTCCCGCCTCCTGTAGCGCCATAGCCGGTCCTGCCCGAGCCGTCGCCGCTTCTCAGCTCGACGTGGCCGTCGTCTCCGGTGGCCCTCGAGCCCCCTCTGCTGCCCTGCTAGACGCGCGCATGCACGGGCTATCTCCCGCTGCCCTCCGCGTGCCAAATGGTCACCGGAGGCGCGATTCCGGCGAGTCGCCGTTGTGCGGATGGTCGCTGTCGGCCCCGCTCCGGTGGGCGCCGACATGGCCAGCATCAGGGGCTAATCCCCTTGATTAATTAGGACTCCTACCACTGACTAGTGGGCCCCAGGGTGGGTCAAATCCCTGGTCAGCACGGAGTTTAGGGCCGTGCGACTGAGGTGCGGGCCTCGCACGTCAGGTTTGACCTGGTCTGGTCAGCCGACCAGCTGACGTCGTGGTGACGTCAGGCTGACGCCATTAATCCTTTTCCACTTTAAAAATAATTCCAGAAATTATTTAAAACTTTAAAAATTCATATAAATTAATCTGTAAATCAGATGAAAATAATTTATATATGAAAATTTATCAGAAAAATCCAATGAATCCAATGGTGCTATGATCATGCATGTTAGAGCAACCTATGTAGAAGAACATTGACATTTGCTAATAGGTTAAAATATGGAAATTGAAATGAAGAACAATTTTGAACCTACATTCAAACTCACTTCAAATTAACTTGGACAATAGCTGTATTAGCTCATACATACATGCTGCCATGCCATGATCATGCATCATATTGTTGCACTTGCATGTATTGATTGCTACTTATCTGAATTGCGGTAGGCCCTACTTCTGAGGATACCCCCGAGTATTCCAACGAAGGAGAGAACTTTTCCGCTACCCAGCAAGGCAAGCAACCCCCCTTGATCATTCCGATAACATCCCACTCTCTCGCTCCTGCTCTTGTTTATTGCATTAGGACAAATGTTCACTTGTCTGTCATACACGGTAGATGAACCTATTCTTATGCATGACCTGTCATTGTCACAGTAAATAGCTAAACCTTTGCAATATAGCAAACCTAGTAGATGCTTGTGCCATGATGTGCTTAGCTTACTTTGCCTGCTATGCTTGCTATGCTTAGAGTTGTGTCAGGTCTGATTCATCTGGGTGATGAACTCGAGTGAAACATTGTTGTTCCAATGTGATAAGCTTATGCTGAACCCAATTTGGTAAAGGTAGCGATGAGAGGCTATGTTGGAGTACATAGCGGGTTGTCTCATTGGGACCGTTCTTAGGAACTGAGTTCCGTGTTTGTGATCCAAGACTAGTTACTACCACACATTGGGTTCCGGTAACTCGACCCATCTCGACTTATCAGTCGCTTAGTCCTTAGTCCAGGAGTTGCAAGTAGTTTTTGGTGTTTATAGCATGCTGGAGGCCGTGCGTAGTGCTGACCCTAGGGGTGGGTTACGACGCGGTAGGCAGTGGCATGGTGTACAAAGGGTCACCCAAATGGTGGGCTTGGGAACCCTGTGCACATCGTTTGGGGCCGTAGCGGAAACTTCGGCCGGACTTCTGTGCGGGTTTAGTCTCAAATAGGCGATAGCCTGGACTAGAGGTCTTATGTGATTGACGGTCGTGGCTGACTCCCTCGTTGGGCTTCCGCTTGAAGGTTGCCGAGGTGCATGGTTTTATGAGCACACAGCGGTAAGTGGCGAGAGCGTGTGTGAAGAAGTACACCCTTGCAGGGTATGAAACTATTCGAATAGCCGCGTCCTCAGATATGGACTACTTGGATAACTTATGTTGTTCATAGATAATCAAATGGATACTCATAAAAATATCAAGACAAGTGTGAGTACCATGGATGGCACTCTCCTAGGAGAGGGAAGTGAATCAATGGTGGTGTTTTGTCTTGTAGTTAGTGGATTCATGTGCAATATCTAAGATTTAAACAAAGAGTTAAAAGTGTGTAGTGTAGGTTAGCCATGAGTCAAAGCTGGCATTGCTGCATAAACTCCACCACTCCCCTTGTTGATACATGAACACAAATAGACTAGGTATGTTTTAAAGAATTGTTGAGTATGTTTGTACTCATGTTTGCTTAATAAATGTTGCAGATGAGACCTAGGACCCATCAGGTGGGTTCTTTCTAGATGTCAACGATGCCGATTAGCTGGTGTCCCAGCTACGACCCTATGCCCTGTGGCGGTCTATAGATAGTCAGGCCATGTACCTTTTTTACCCTTTCATCTGTCTGTACTCAGACAAC
Source organism: Hordeum marinum (assembly GCA_022496015.1). Lineage (NCBI taxonomy): Eukaryota > Viridiplantae > Streptophyta > Magnoliopsida > Poales > Poaceae > Hordeum > Hordeum marinum. The sequence goes on from CM039672.1 coordinate 60,622,150, forward strand.
TTATTTTGACTTGAGTGTTGGGTCATGTGACCCCTATCTATAAGAACATATTATGCAAGGCTCGTCTGAGCCTCTTAAATAAAAGTTGTTGTATGGTTATGTTGTGATGCCATGGTTGTATCTATGCATATCGGGCATGTCGTGCGTACGTGTGACGTGCAACGGTATGTATGGGATCCGACACCTAGTTGTGTGCCTTTAGTAGTACTCTTTACGGGAAACTGCCTCTTTGTGCTTCCACCGAGCCATGGTAGCTTGCTACTGCTCTGGACACATTGATTGACCGGCATGTATCCTTCTTTGCTGCTGTGTCTGTCCCTTTGGGGAAATGTCTCGCGGTGTAATGGAGTCCCTGTAGCCTGCTACGACTCGTCTACGTGCAGTGATGACATTTATGTCTCACGGCATAATGGAGTCCTTGTAGCTTGCTATGACTCGTCTACACACACTTGAGGCCGACACCTGCATTGCTGGGTTACGTATGCCTGTTTCCGTACGGATGTGCCACTTGGGTTCTATGACTAGTCATGTCGGCCCGGGTTCTCTGTCGTTTGATTGCCAGCGACATGTTCACATACATGAGCCAAAAGATGCAAACGGTCCCGGCTAAGGTAAGGTTGCAGCCGTGGAACTTACCGTGCGTGAGGTCGCAAAGTGATGTGATATGTTACAGTCTGGATTCATATGACTTAGGATCGGGGTCTCGACAGAGGAACGTACTTCTTTTTCCAGAAGTCGGAGTTAGCCTGGAAGTTAAAGCAACCAAAGGAAGTTAAAAATTCCAAAACACGCATGGATGGCTAAAAGTCAGGAGGTTGAGAGTCGCCCTTACATCCGGAGTCGGGTTTGCTACGCAGAAGGGTGGTAACCCGATGGCGCGACAAGAATCTTGAGATTCATGAATGAGACTTTTGACGGTGGCAATGATGTTGTCTTCTGACAAAGTGGTAGAGTTGAAGCAGAGGGGATCACTGGCACCACCCGTATACTCGCACATAAGGCGGCTTCTTTGGCATAGAGGCATGACTCACCAGGAGACCCAGCAATGGGTCAGTTCAATCCCTGTTAGACCATTGGCCATGAGGGCTTTAATCTGGGAGTAAGTCAGAGCATATTTTCGCTCGTTCGGAGGCTGGCATCCGGTCAAGGAGTTCAATTGTTGTATTGAGTCAGGATGGGCGATAACCCGGCAGTGGACGTTCTCCCTATGGAGAGGTATCTTTGCAGTACAACCAGGTCCTATTCCAGTCTTTGGGATGACTTGTCATCCGAACAGCCGGAAAGTTCATGTGCTGCTTTCTTTGGAGGGAGATTCCACCAAGCTCCAAACTTGGACCAGATGCTACTTCATTTTGGCGTTTTGCATAGAAGAACTCGCGGAAGAGGTCAACAGACGGCTCTTCTTGCAAGTAAACTTCACAGAGAATTTGAAAGTTGCACATGTTTGAAACAGAATTAGGTGCAATATCCTGCGGGTGTAGTTTGAAGAAGTGAAGGACATCCCGGAAGAATTTTGAGCCGGGCAGACTGAAACCACGTATAAGGTGGTCTGTGAATACAACCACTTCACCTTCTTGGGGGATGGGTTTCTTTTCTTTGCCTGGAACATGCCAGTGGATCACATCTTCTGATGACAAAGTCCCTGCCTCTACGAAGTCTGCCAAAAATTCTTCAGTAACGGCAGAGCCGACCCAGTTGCGGGTATTGGATGCACGAGGCATAATGGCGTCCTAAAAGCTATGGAAAGTGATAAATGTGTGGCGAGTTAGACAGTGATAGACAAGCTAACGGCGACTGTTCAAATTTAAGCTCTACAAAGCTGAACCGCTCGTATAGTTCAGGGGAAAAGCCGAAAGTCTAATGGCGGGTTACATTGCAAGGCAAGGGAGAAAAATTCTGCTAAGTGTGAAAAATAGGTTTCACGCATTCTCTACATAAGTGCAGATCTACAAATAGAGAGAACAGAAAGTTTATTCTAAACCTAACGACGAATGGAGGAACTGGTGATAGTTGCACACAGGAAAAGGAAGCAACAACCGATCTAACTTGAGTTGCCGGAGATCTCATGCAGTTCATCGCGTCAGAAAAGGATCCATTATGAGATTCACGGGGTATTATATCATCGGGCATTACGAAGAACTAGCGTTCTAAGCGGACGGAAGAACTCGTGGATTCACTACCGGACCCTACAGATCTAGGGTGGAGAACATACCGGAGGAGATGCGACGGGCGTGGACGGTGATTTGGTCTATTCAGGTTGATGCAGCGGCCTCAGGCGATGACGAAGTAGGACGGCACCGGAGCGAGAAAGCTCGGGGGCGACGACATCGAGAGGAAGAAGAAGGGGCGAGAGTTGCGAAGGAATGGGAAGGACTATTCATAGCCCTATTTAAAAGGCTGGAAAGAGGAAACGAGCACGGGAATCTAGGCGACCGAAACTGACTGACCGAGACAGACGCCTCGATTTTCGGGCCATCGGTTTAATGATGAAAGATCCGTTGTGGTCGTTAGGGAATCTTTCTGGCGTATCCAATATGACGTCACAACGGGTTAGATTTTTATTACTTTCAGGTGTTGAAGGAAGAGACTCGCCGCCAAGTAAAATGGACGATTGACATGAGCAAGCTCAAATCAACCTGGGGCCTAATGTTGGGGATATAACCCCGTGGTGAGACCCGCCCAGGTGGGGCCGGGTTACGCTTGGCGGCTCATAAGCCAGACAACGGCCGATGGGCCTAAAGGCATATGGCGATTTACTAAAGATGGGCCTGGGCGAGGCCCGGACCAAGACAACATGAAGACCCGGGCGGTTAAGCCGCCCGGAGACTGCTTGCTCAAGAAGGCAAGGTGACATAGAGATAGAATCAGATACATAATAAGAGTCGGTATGAGACTTGTAACCCGTGGTCTTGCCCTCCTATATAAGGGCGAGACCCGGGGCAACTTAAGGAGAGACTAAGCAATCGAGAACTAGGTCAAACGAATCCGCTCCCTTGTAATCGATACACCAATCAATACAACACAAATAGGACGTAGGCCTTTACCTCTTCTTGAGGGGCCGAACCTGGGTAAATTCGTGTCGTTCGTCCCAACCAACCCCTTTGAGTCCATCACCTTAGCGATGGCCTCGAATCTAAGTCCTCGGACATTTGCCGTGACAAAACCACGACATAAGCCCTATGCAATTTTATTAGGTTGTTAAGAAAATATAGTACCAAAGTTGGGTCTTGCTAGACAAGCTTTAATCTCAACCGAATCATCAAGGGGGTCCTCATAACAACCCCGAGCATGTTAGGAGCGCAAAATATGGAACATAACACGGGTAACAAGTAACTATGGCGGTAAAAGTGGAACAAAACACCGAGCAAAAGGCCAAGCCTTCCACCTTACCAAGATATATATGTGCATAAATTAAATAGCAGTAATTATTGTGATAACTCAAGATATCCATGTTATTACATGGAAACAACCTGCACCTGCATCTAAGAATGCTATACGAGGGGTTGAGCAGCGGTAAATTAGCCAAACAAGGTTTGCTAGGTGGTGGAGGGGTTAGAGGCTATCATGGCAATGCAGGAGGCTTGACATTCAAGTGGTAGGTAACTCAGATGTGACGATAAGATTGAGACATCTAGCAAAGCAAAAATAGTGTCGGGATCCGGGTACGATCATCTTGCATGTTGGTTCCTGAAAGGGACAAAGAGTCGGATCCTCGTAGTTGTACTCTCCTGGATCCTCGTACTCAGGTTCAACACTCGCCTCTATCCAAAGAGAAACAAAAACAATAAACAAACAACCAAGGTGCAATGCACAATCAAGATGATGCATGATTCCTTTGAAGTATTTAACATGGCAATCCTAAGCTAGTCGTGTTTATCATGCAATAGTTAAGTCATTTACAATTCTGGACATAACCTCATGTTAAGTTGTTTATACATGCATGATCGTGGCAAATATGAATGCTTCACGCAAAATCGATGCAAATGCATATGTAGAACGTAGGAAACGGAGTAACGGTTCTCACGCTACGCTCACGGCAAGGTATGAAGACAAGATACAAGACAAGGAAGGCCATGGGCTATTCCTTGGTATTCCAAGGTAGCCACTAGTTAGGAAATGAAAAACCAATCACAATAGAGCCAAATATCAAGAAAAACAATGGAGCGTAGCTCCCACAAGCCACAACACAAAACTACACCCACCCTGTCTAAAACAACAACATAGCAACTTGCACAGCAAATACCTAGAGCTACAGGACGCTTCCACCCACAAACAAAGTATGTATAGGAACTACATAACATGCTTATCAAATCATACAACTACAAAAACTTGAAAGGTAGCACATATCACTAAGCATGAAGCTCACAAGATGGCATAATGAAACGGATTCTAGGGACTTAGTGAAAATTACAGTTTTCTGGAATCTGAGTTAAGCTGATGGCAGATTGAGAGCAGAAATTAATGATGTTAGAGACCACTCCATGGCATGAAAATTAATAGGATGGTAGAGGGCAACATCTACTACAAAAACACTAGCACTGAGCTTGAGCTAAAACTCAACAGAACACTTGGTAGCATCCACTCAACATGGCATAAAAATAATATCAGATTCTCAGACTTAGAAATATTTCGCATGTTGAAAACAACAACATTTTGTTAGCTAATTTGGAGCAAGAATCCCACTCATATGCAAGCATATCATGTCAAAAGAAAATACCATGGCATAATACTCATAAAACACTACCACTTTCATGTTGACACAACTATCATAGCATGCATGGATTTATTCAAATAAAATTGACAAAATGGCATATTGGTGAAAAAATGAGATTTTGCCAAACTTGCTCAAAAGCTAAAACAAGTCACACCAATGGACTCCTGGGATTTTTCTACCCCAAATCCATATATCACACCCTTATGCTTGCATTTGAAAACTACGCAGATCCTAGCTCGAAAATATCACCCAATGCTTATAGGTTAAAACCTACCCTATTTGAACATAGCCAAAATTGGCCTAGCCCAGATCTGGACATTACCAGAAATGGAATTAAACTAATAAACACAAATAAACCATTAAAATAATTAAAACAATAAATAAATAAACAACACAAGAGGGGTCCCACCTGGTAGTCTTACCAGGGCCCCTCTATGGATGACAAGTGGGGCCAGGCCCACTTGTCATACGCACACTAACACATACGCACACAGCCACACACGATCGTACACACACAAGCACGGACGCACACACGATCCAGGCACAGCCGCACGGGATTCTGTGGCCACACACACACAAATCGGCGAAAAAGAAAAGGCCCGGAGGGGGTTTCGAACCCACGACCTCCTGGTGGGTCAGCGGGCGCGCTGCCACTGCGCTACCCATGCGGGACTCAACAGAAGGGGGGGGGTTCTATCTAGCTTATACTGAGAAGCGCGGGGCTGCCACTTCCTCGGACACAGAGAAGAATCGGTGGCTACGGCGGCCCTCACCGGTGGTCTCCGGCGAGGGAGAACCCCGGCAGGAGATGAGGGATCGCTAGGGGTCTCATCCCCATGGCAAGGGTGCAGCAGCACGCAACGGAAGGCGAGCGGGTCGAGCTCACCCTGAGCTTGGCCACGGCGGACGCGAACGAGCAGAGCAGAAGCACTAGCACAAGCAGGCGCAAGCGAGGGGAAGCAAGAGGCTACGCGGCAAGAACGACGGCGACCAACCTAAGCGGATCAAGCCTCGACGCCAGCCCTCGAACTGACTGGCCCTCACTGAAAACAGGTTCACAGGCGATGCAGAGCGCGGAGAGCACGACGATGACATGGCGCGGGCGAGCACTATGGTCAACCATCGACGAAAAGACGATATGGAGGTAGAGAGGAAGGTACCTCCACTACCTTGGCACGATGAAGAGGTCGGGGACGCGGCTAATCGACGGCGACGAGGCGAGGACTACGGCACGGCGCGGATCGCAGGACACCCCGAGCGCGAAGAAGACGATGAAGAGGCCGACTATGAGGATGCGGTCTTCCTCTCCTAGCCCCGGGAACAGATCCAAGGCGACAACGGGGATCTCCAGGGCATCCTTGAAGGAGCGGAGAAGGCCACCGGAGACGAGGACGTCGACGACAAAGATGCGCTGCTCTCCAAACCTCCTGAATTTCTCTGCTTCTCCCTCTGCTCTCACACCAGACCAGGAGAATCGAGGAAGGGGGAAGAGGTGGCGGCGGCGAGGAGGGAAAGGGGAAAACCCTAGGAAGTGGCGGACATCGAGGGGCTTTAAAGGGGGGAGACTGACGGGACGTCATCGGCGTCCGTGAAGGACTTCACGGCGCCGGGAGCTCGCATCTCTCACTGAACTGACAGAGGGCGACAACGGGGCAGGCGGCCGCTAGTGGCTGGGCCAGGAGGGGTTCGAGGCCCAGGTGGGCCGCGGTGCTGGGCCTCCCTCAGCTCTCTCTCCCACAACACAACCTCCTGTTTTTTATTTAAAAACACAACAAACCAACAAAGCCGCACAGAGAAAAAGGATTATAATATTTTTGCAAACCAAAAATATTTAGACCTAAATTAAATGCACCTATTTAATAAAAATGCACTAGTCATTTTTAACCTAAGCAAATTAATTCCTTTTATTAATGTTACTTGTTGCTTTATTTAAAGACATAAACAGCAATAGCAGTAACAAGTGAAAGATCTCACCTACTCCACTCAGCACAATTAACTTGAGCAACAGAATATTTTTAAAAGATTTATAAGACAAGTCAAAATTGATGTCATAAGATAATTGAGAGCAAAAGGGTTTTTCTAAGATGTTGAAATGGAAGAGGGGTTTAACCCCACAAGCACACACCCCACTCCCATGGTAGCTCAAAACACACATACCACACTAACCACACCACAAACACAAGGCAACAGGGCAAGAAATATTATGCAATATATGATGATCATGATGCATGATGCAAGAATGACATGAAGCAAATATTAATTCATCCAACCACATGGCAAACATGGAGGTCCACATGAGATACATGACCCAAGATTGGCAAGGGGGCACTTGGGCTGTTACAATATTTTTGGACGGAAAATAATTGGCAGTCTTTATTTCAATTGTCGTTTACAATCATTTGTCTGTAGACACCATTTATTTGTCTGATGCATTCTTAAGTAGAACTTAGTTTGTAAGAGATAATTAGTTGGATCATTAAAGTGGATTTCAATTACTTTTCATTGTTACATGCTATAATTTCTATGCATGCAAAATTTTACATGCATTGTGATTATGTTTGCAACTGATAAACATATATTCATGGCACGTGGCAACGCATGGGCATTATACAGGTAATTCCTAGTCTAAATAATCGCCAACGCCCGTTCCCCACTGGACTGTCTTGAGCCCTGACAATTGAAACTCTAGCACTTTCCTTCACTTTCTCTGACTCTGCCTCCACACCCTTCGCCACTGTAGCTTGAGTGGCTAATCGATCGACTATAATCAACCCGCCAAGCTTGGCTACACGCGAACGAAAAGAGTGGTGGTCGTCCTGGGACCCAAGCAGCGGCGGCCTACCATGTGTTACTCTTACTCGCTGACGTCGGTGCCTGTAGACGTGTCGGCTTCATGGTTGTGGCGGCGTAGAATGACAGAAACTTAAACCCTGGTTTATGTACTATTCCGTAAGGGATGATTTGAATCCATATGTTTCATGCTATGCTTGAATTTATCTTAATTTTTCTTTTATAGTTGTGAATGCTTGCAAGAAAAGATAATCATAAGTAGGTTATTTGTTCAAGTAAGAATAATACCTTAGCACCGGTCCACCGAGATGTCTATTTATCAAAGTAGTGAACGCGAATAAACTAAAACATGATAGGCATGACTAGACAAAATTCTCGTGTGTCCTCGAGAATGCTTTGCTCGCGATAAGAAACACTTTTGACATGTCATTTGCATAATAAGGATTGAGCTAACTTGGTACATCTTTTTTACTTTGGTTACTAGTTACTTGCTACAAAATATCTTCCTATCAACCTATCTATTACTACGCTTTTACAGCACTTGCAGAGATTACCTTGATGAATTCGTTTATCAATTCCTACTGCTCCTCGTTATGTTTGACACTCTTACTTATAGAAAAGACTACGACTGATCCCCTATACTTGTGGGTCATCACAGGCGTGATTGAAAAAGCTGGCCGGCGAAGAGCCTCGTGCCTCCCCTAGACCAGGCAGCAGGCGTGTCGGCGTGGAGGTGACCGTGGCGACGAACGCAGACTGAGGAAGCCGATGCAAATAACCAAAGCAAGTAAACATATCTCCCTTACCTTCCATTGACGCGGGATCCCTAATCCATCAACGGATCTGATACAGGAATCATCTTCGTCCACTAAAAAGTAGCAGCTTCAGATTGGAGCTAGTTATTTTAGAGCAAGTACAATAGTGGGTTTATAGCTCGTTTACATGGCACTTTTGCTTATGGATGAGAGAAATGTGAAAATATAAGAAGAGTGGGCTCTCATGCAAGGGACTAACTATATGTGTATTTCTAGGTACATACAGTTCATGTCAAGAAAGAGAAAGAGAGAAGACAAAAAAATACTAATAGCCAATTTTATAGCTCACACTATTTTATCAATGAATATAACTGATGGCTATACACGACATGGTAGTTTCATATAGCCAGCAGCTGGCTATACTATTAACCATGCTCTTATCAATAATTGGTTGTGAAATACCCCGCCTATAGCACAGCTGACAGCACGAGACCCAAACACTTTGTGAGATTGTAAAGTGGACCATCTACTAATATAATAATACATGTTTAGAATTTATTATTATACAAGCCAATTATTAAGTTGACTCTAGATAACATGACAACTTCTTTTAACGGACCGTTGGCTATATTATTAATCATGCTCTTAGCTAGATATGGGATGTTGGCAAGAAGAACAGTGCGCTCTTCGAAGGGTCATTCCTTCTTTTGGATATGGTGAGTGGCAATGCAGTGGGCACGGTTGTGCATAAATCATAAAGGAAACGGGCGGAAGAATTAATTTGCCATGCTTATTTTGTACTCCAATGTTTTCCATGCATTCTAGTAAATGACACTGTACATGTACAAATTGTTCCATTCTATGCATAGGTCGTGTATCTATACATAAAAAATCATTTTGTTAAAAGTGACATGCATCCCAAGCGAGTAGAGGAGCAGACATGATTTTAGCTGGTTTCGTTGTCGAGTGCTCCTAGTTCGCATCCGTTATTACAACTAATACTCACATACTAGTTGGAATTTATACCTATTAATAAAGCAAAATGTGTTTTTCCAATTTTTTCATTCGTGCATCACCGAAAATATTTTCTTCTATTCAAGGTGGTACTAAGTTTTCGTGCATCCATCTGCTAGAAAAGAGAAAAAACAGTTTTGTTCACAATTTGGTACATGGACCGAATGTACTGTGGTCCAGCGATGCCAACCTATTTATTTCCTGCCCACGCAGCTGAAAAACCTTATTCGCCGCATGGAGCGCCAAATAGACGGAGCTTCGCATATGGCAGCCAATATTGGACCGGCCGTTTTCGTATTTTTCTAGTTTATGTTTGGGGCCTGCTACGCGTCTACCGGCAAAACATCCGTCGCCTTGGTAGCCGTAGGATCGCGAGCGGACAACCGTGTCCGGTCTTCTTCCCATGCGTGTGCATTTTTTCTTTAAAATAAGTCCTATGTTTCTGAAACAAGAAAGCTGTTGCGGGAAAGAAAATCCGTAATCATGCGGCAGAGCGGCGTCTTTCATCACCGCAACAAAGTTGTTCTTGTAGAATATTTTGTAACATAGGTCTTGTTACAGAAATATTTGCATATGTATTGTTGCAGAAAACTTTTGCAACGAAGGTCTTGTTGCAGAAAAAACTTCGCGACAGTGGTAATATTGCAGATTTTTTTTGTATTCACCTTCGTATGTTACGGAAGAAATGTTTTGAAATTTTTCTTCCAACAGATTGGATGTTGCAAAAACAGAACACTATCGTCGTTCGCTGCGAGCCCACCAAATGGTGGTGAGGAGGAGTGACGCCGCCTGCCCCCGCCATCGCGTCGCCGCCGGCGAGCGTCGGACCTCCGGCCTGGTCACCTGGCTGCCATCCTCCTCTCCGACAAGCTAAACCCCATTGATTTCGTTGAGACACTTGCGTAATGGAGAGAGATTGAGGAAGAGATAAGATGAGGGGGAGAGAGATGCGTGGCCCAACAGGCCACGTGTCGATCTAAGGAGGAAGTGGATGTCCCACGCTCAATCTGCCAGTTGAGCGATAGACTTTTCCTTTATGTTTCTATTTTCTATTTTCTTTCTTTTATTTTCTATTTCCTTTTCTAAGTTTTTTCCTTTTTCGCACAAATTAAAATTTTATTTTTTTTCCTTCAGAATTTCAAGGTTTCTAAACGGTTCGTAAACTTATCAGAATTTCATAAACAAATCCCCTTTCGAAAAATGTTTGGTACTTCATTTTTTCTCGTTAAAAAACTTATCAAAATAAAAAAATAATGATTGAGTTTTTCCAAAGTGTTCGACATTTCCAAAATAAATTGGATTTTAACAAATTATACAAATTCCAAAAAATCCCGTTTCATTTAAATATTTATAAATTCAAAGTAATGTTCGTGTTTACAAAAATATATTTTCGTAAATTGTTTTCAATGTTCAAAACATGTTTCCATTTTCAGAAGTTCTTCACCAATTCAAAAAATGTTCATGTTCTTATAAAAGGTTAAAACAAATATGGGTACATGTCGATAAAAGAGAATATGCTGATTTATCTCTCACTATAAAAAATGAAAGAAAGTGAGCGCCAAAATAATTAAAAAGGATAAAACATGGTAAAGCAGGGACTACCTAATTATGCGTCGATGATGCCGATGAAACAGGATTCATTGCAATTGTAATCCAGACGGTTACACCATCGTAGGAGAGAGTGGTCAAAGCAACTATGCCCCGAAGGTCGCCATGCAGCCACAAAGTGAGGATGCAACCACAACCTCGACATGGAGGAGGGCCCGGAGGATAAAAAAGGCACGAGTTCTTCGACCAACCCCATCCCTATCAAGATCTTGCAGGACAGACATGACCCGCAAGAGCACTGCAGCTCCTCATTCTGTCGCCACACCATTACGGAGACCGTTTTGATGGACACGTCAACTATCTCTCACGACGCTTCTCGTAAAACATATCTCTCCCATTGCAATCGCACGGCCATAGGTGCTAATGTAATATAAGATGTTACTACAAATAATACTCGTTATAGTAATATTTTGTATTCTTGGACGGAGTCAATGTTTTCTTTTAAATCCTGCTTAATCAGGCGTGCCTAGACCCATGTCCTAAAAACCCACAACAAAGTTAACTAATCTCGGCTTTAGATTAGTTTTTTCATGTTTTTGAACAGGTTTGTAAAGGAGTGTTGAATGGCTAACCTTAAGGGATCTCCAACATTGACCAACAAATTTCCCCCCGCGCCTGTCCATGGATAGAGGGTCAGTCCGTGGAAACTAGTGTCGGAGACTGCCATCCTACGCTGCCAACATACATTTGAACAACTGTTTGAACTAACCGGAAGAAATTCATGCAAACTTGACGGATTTTCAAATAAATCAGAAGAGATTCATGCAAACACGTGGATTTCGGATTCCATATAAACATGACGAAATTCATTACATTCCGGACATACTTCAACTAATAGGGGAACTCGTCGGGCTGTGGAGGTATCTCTGGAGGATCTGCTTTGGGATTTTGCATGTAGTTGTCGATGTTATGATTTTCCTCTCGTAAATGTGAGTGAGCACTGATCCATCGTCATATGGTTGCTGAGATAAGTTTTTGTTGTGATTAAAATTGTGTTGGTGCTCTAGGAGTAGATGCACAAGAGGAGGGAAACGAGCTCCTGATCGATCATGAGGCTTATAAGTATCTCCTTATTGAATGTCAGGTTGTGTTCTCTCTTTACTTCATATTTTATCTTACAAGTAAATATAGTATGCAATTCATATTTTTGGATGGACAATAAGTGGCAGTTGTTCAATTTTCATTTACAATCATTTGTCTATAGACACCATTTATTTGTCTGGTGCGTTCTTAAGTTTCAAAATTAAGCATGGGCTCTAGCTAATGTTGCAGCGACTCATCCTGTAAATGCATGTTTGACTTTTGGCACCATTGCATTAATATCTGTAGACCTTCTTTGAAGTGTACCATACTAGTGCAGAAAAGCCTAGCTATGGTGTCGCCGAAATGGCCTTGCTGGCGTAGACATCCTACACCAGCAATAAGGCGCCACGGTTAAAATATACTAGTGGCGTTGAAGACGATGCCAATAGTATTTTGAACACCTGCTGACATTGGATAGAGCTGCATGCCTGCACTGTCATATTTAGCTGCTAAAAAATACCAGCTTCACAAAAGATACTAAACATTTCATTCACAAAAGATACCAAACATTTCATTCACAAAAGGAAATTACCAATTACTACTTAGCTAGCTAGTTTTTTCTAAGGACTAACTTCATCTCACGAATCTTATTCCTATTTGTCTGCCCCTCCTTGATATAATGTGCTTTCTCCGTCTTCGGCTGAGTCCTCTGGGCCTTCAGGACTTCTATGTCCTTATTGATCTCAGTTATCTCGAGGTTCAGTGTCGTGATCTGACCTTCGAGACTGTAAATATTATCATAGCCAATAGCATTGTCATCGATAATTTTGTCCTTCTCCTTCATAAGGGAGTCATTCAACTCCTGCATGGCCTTGAGAATGCTTTGGCGTGAGCGATCAACTCATGACTGAGCACGTCGACGTCACTTGAAGACTGCACAATGATAGTCGGTGAAGACGGACCTCCTAAGTATGCCCGCCAAGGATTTCAGATCATGAAAATATAATTTGGATGTTTGCAATGCTAATGCATGTTTTTTTAACCTTAATTACCTGGTTGGTGCTCATGTCACCTTTATCTTCAGAAACCCCGACCAATGATCAGAGGAGCCTACCCACAGGCTAGAGTCGGCCATGCTATTTCTTAGGCTATGTTTGATAGAAACAGGTTGCATACATAATAAATTTCTTAGGATGTATTTAATAATCGAACAAATTGAATGTTTATGCCTTTTGGCAATGACTAATAGAGACCAAAAATTTAAGCACTTATGCTATAAGTTTAACTATAAATTTATGCCTTCTACAACATGTACTAAGATTCAAATAGTATAGCAAAATACCCAATAGGCCCAATACTTTACATCCAAAGATAGCAATTCCCAATACCAGTTCTTTCTAGCATTGCAGCATTATAGTTTAAGCACTTATGCTATAAGTTTAACTATAAGTTTATGCCCTCTACAACATGTACTAAGATCCAAATAGTATAGCAAAATATCCAATACCCCCAATACTTTGCATAATATATAAAATCGGAGATAATAAAAATACCAGCGACGGATATGAGGAGGTGCTCGGCGCCAAGGAGGGCCTGCGGGCGGCGACGGGATGCGTCGAGCGCGTGGTCGATTGGGGCGGCGACGCGCGGCGTCAGGCGGCGTTGGACGAGGCGGCGACGTGCGGCGTTGAGCTGGGCTACGACGGGCGGCATCGAACGGGGCGTCTACGGGCGGTGTCGGGGGCAGCGATGGGGATCGAGAGGAGGACGAAGGAGTTGGGGATTCGAGACAATGGGGAGTAGGCCGGGCGTGGGGCGGGAATTAGATAGATTAGTAATTGTGTGGGCCTAATGGGCCTAATTTGCAATGCGGGGGCAAATGGCAACGTCAGCACTAATCGAATAACTATGGCGTTTCAATTTAGCCAACGCCAACACTATTTGAAATATTAGTGCTAGCGTTCGTGAGAAATGGCGCGCCACCAACAGGAGTTGTGGGTAGTCATTTCTCTACTAGTGTCATATTATTGTCAATCAAGTCTTCAGTAGCAACCGGACAATAATCTTGCCACATACATGCCCGCTGGCGAGGCTCCACCATGTTCAAAGGTGGTATGTCCCATCGAAAATGGCTGTTGTGAGAGTCCTTGCATCTTTCAAATGTCTAGATAAATGGTTTCCCTCCATCCCCGGATACAAAAAGGATAAATGATTCACCTGAATTTTTGAGAAAAAAACTAAAAGAATCGCAATTATGATTTTCATGCTTCGTTCTGATTGTACGAGAAAATGGCATGTTCATGAACTAGATGTCATCTCTCATCAGGTTGCTACTACACTTTCCCCTGATTTCTTTTCAGTAGTTTATAACATTTACTTTTAAACTTTTAAAAATAATAGGATTGTGTAAATATACTCCTCGAGAAAAAGCATAAAATCGCTTAGTTGTTCTTTCTCTTTTAGGCTCAAATAAACAACTATATGCCTATACACTGCTGTCGTGCATGAAACCATATGTTCTTTTCGTTGCGTGCAGTTTCCCACAAGTGCTTCATTTCTTGTCCTTTTTTTTTGGCATGCAACGGAAAGCACATGCCACCTATCTACCCACCCCTGAAAACGGGGAGGGGCAGGAGATTAGCAAGGCGCACAACCATCTGCGCTCTTAAAATCAGGGGAGATAGATTAATGAGATTAGCTACTAGGCCACACAACTAAAATCAGGCGCAGTTTAGGATTGTGTTCGCAAGCCTATCACGCGTTGCGACGCATGCACGCGTTAAAGTATTTTCGTGTAATCTATAAAGCTAATCAGTAAGAATGATAGACATGCTGGCAGCCATATCAAACTTGAGTGGGATGGACAGGGTGAATGAGTAGAAGGTAGCATTGCCCTGGCAGCCGCCCTGGCATGACAATGTGCACTCCTTGGCACCAGAAATCGGCCTAGGGTGAGAAGCCTCGATTGATGAAGGTGTGCCTAGACCACTGTTCGTGAGGTTGTGCAACCCACATACAAATGGGTCAGCTACGTGGCGACCACTAACATAGGGTTGCGGTTGTTGGAGAACGTTGCGTGGGAAACAAAAAATTTCCTACGCACACGCAGATCTATCCATGGTGATGAGCATCTACGAGAGGGAGAGTGGATCTACGTACCCTTGTAGATCGCTAAGCGGGAAGCGTTAAGAAACGCGGTTGGTGTAGTCGAACGTCTTCGCGATCCAAATCGCCGTGCGTCCCGCGATCCAATCACGATCCATCCCGCGATCCAATCACGATCCATCCCGTGAACTTGATCACGATCCGTCCCATGAACTTGATCACGATCCTTCCGATCTAGCGCCGAACGGACGGCACCTCCGCGTTCAGCACACGTACAGCTTGATGACGATCTCCGCCGTCTTGATCCAGCAAGAAGGAGCGGAGAGGAAGAAGAGTTCTCCGGCACTGTGACGGCGCTCCGGCGATGGTGGTGGAGCTATTCCGGTAGGGCTTCGCCTAAGCACTGTTGAAATCCGATCTAGAGGAGAAACTATGGACTAGAGGGTAGGGTTGCACGTGGCTGAAAATCTTGTCCAAAAACCCTAAAACCCTCTAGTATATATAGGAGGAGAGGAGGAGAGGAGGCAGCCTTGGCTTCCAAGACAAGGAGGCTCGGCTGAACCAGGAGGGAGGAGTCCACCTCCTCCACTCCTAGTAGGATTAGGACTCCTTCCTTATTTTGCCTTTTTTTGCCTTTTTCCACCTATTTCCTTTTGGGTTTTTCTTCTCAGCTGCATGGGCCTGGTGTGGGACTTCCACCAGCCCACAAAGGGCTGGTATTCACTCTCCCACAGCCCATGAAGCCTCTTGGGACGAAATAACCCTCCCGGTGGTCTCCTGATACACTACCGGCACTCCCGGTACACTACCGATGAGCCCGAAACTTTTCCGGCGACCAAAACAGGACTTCCTATATATGAATCTTTACCTCCGGACCATTCCGGAGCTCCTCGTGACGTCCGGGATCTCATATGGGACTCCGAAAAACCTTCGGTCACCACCATACATAACTCTATACTACCGAAACGTCACCAAACCTTAAGTGTGCAGACCTTGCGGGTTCGAGAACTATGTAGACATGACCGAGACACCTCTATGGTGAATAACCAATAGCGGGACCTGGATGCCCATATTGGTTCCAACATATTCTACGAAGATCTTTATCGGTCGAACCTCTATGTCAAGGATTCAATTAATCTTGTGTGATGTTTCCTTTGTTCTTCGGTATGTTGCTTGCCCGAGATTCGATCGTCGGTATCTCCATACCTAGTTCAACCTCGTTATCGACAAGTCTCTTTACTCGTTCCGTAATACAAGATCTTGTGACTAACACTTAGACACATTGCTTGCAAGGCTCATTGTGATGTTGTATTACCGAGTGGGCCCTGAGATACCTCTCCGTCACACGGAGTAACAAATCCCAGTCTTGATCCATGCCAACTCAACAGACACCCTCGGAGATACCTGTAGAGCACCTTATAGTCACCCAATTATGTTGCGACGTTTGATACAGACAAGGCACTCCTCCGGTATCCGTGAGTTGCATGATCTCATGGTCATAGGAACATATACTTGACATGCAGAAAATAGTAGCAATAAACTAACATGATCATATGCTACGTTTATAGTTTGGGTCTTGTCCATCACATCATTCTCCTAATGATGTGATCCCATTATCAAATGACATCACATGTCAATGGCCAAGAAACCTTGACCATCTTTGATGAACGAGCTAGTTCACTAGAGGCATAATAGGGACAAAATGTTGTCTATTTACCCACACATGTAATGTGTTTCCAATTAATACAATTATAGCATGGATAATAAACGATTATCATGAATAAGGAAATATAATAATAAACACTTTATTTATTGCCTCTAGGGCATATTTCCAACAGTCTCCCACTTGCACTAGAGTCAATAATCTAGCTCACATCACTATGTGATTTACATTGTAATGAATCGAACACCCATGCAGTTCTGGTGTTGATCATGTTTAACCCTTGGAAGAGGTTTAGTCAACGAGTTTGCAACATTCAGATCCGTGTGCACTTTGCAAATATTTATGTCCTTCTCCTCGATGTAATCACGGATGGAGTTGAAGCGTCGCTTTATGTGTCTGGTCCTCTTGTGAAACCTTGGTTCCTTGGCCAGAGCAATGGCACCAGTGTTGTCACAGAACAGGTTCATTGGATTCAGTGCACTCGGCACTACTCCAAGATTTGTCATTAACTGCTTCATCCAAACACCTTCCTTTGCCGCCTCCGAGGCTGCGATGTACTCCGCTTCACATGTAGAATCGGCTACCACGCTTTGCGTGGAACTGCACCAGCTTACCGCTCCCCCGTTGAGAATAAATACGTATCCGGTCTGTGACTTAGAGTCATCCGGATCGGTGTCAAAGCTTGCATCGACGTAACCCTTTACGATGAGCTCTTCATCACCTCCATAAACGAGAAACATTTCCTTAGTCCTTTTCAAGTACTTAAGGATATTCCTAACCGCTGCCCAGTGTTCCATTCCAGGATCACTTTGAAACCTTCCGGCCATACTTATGGCAAGGCTGATATCCGGTCTTGTGCACAACATTGCATACATGATAGAGCCTATGGATGAAGCATAGGGGATGACACTCATCTTTTCTCTATCTTCTGCAGTCACTGGGCATTGAGTCTTACTCAACTTCACACCTTGTAACACAGGCAAGAACCCCTTCTTGGACTGATCCATTTTGAACTTCTTCAAAACTTTATCAAGGTATGTGCTCTGTGAAAGTGCTATTAAGCGTCTCGATCTATCTCTATAGATCTTAATGCCTAATATGAAAGCAGCTTCTCCTAGGTCCTTCAATGAAAAACTCTTGTTCAAATATTCCTTCACGCTTTCCAGCATTTCAATATTGTTTCCAATCAGCAATATGTCATCCACATATAATATTAGAAACGCTATAGAGCTCCCACTCACTTTCTTGTAAATACAAGCTTCTCCATAAACTTGTATAAACTCAAACACTTTGATCACCACATCAAAACGCTTATTCCAACTCCGAGATGCTTGCACCAGCCCATAAATGGATCGCTGGAGTTTGCAAACTTTGTCAGCATTCTCTGGATTGACAAAACCTTCTGGTTGCATCATATACAACTCTTCCTCAAGGAAACCGTTGAGGAACGCTGTTTTGACATCCATCTGCCAAATGTCATAGTCGAAATAAGCAGCTATTGCCAACTTGATTCTGATAGACTTAAGCATCGCTACTGGTGAGAAGGTCTCATCGTAGTCAACTCCTTGAACTTGTGAAAAACCCTTTGCCACAAGTCAAGCTTTATAGACGGTGACATTACCGTCCGCGTTTGTCTTCTTCTTAAAGATCCATTTGTTCTTAATGGCCTTTCACCCTTCAGCTAATACTTCCAAAGTCCATACTTTGTTTTCATACATGGATCCCATCTCGGATTTCATGACCTCTAACCATTTCTCAGAATCCGGGCCCATCACTGCTCCTCCATAGCTCGTAGGTTCATTGTTGTCCAACAACATGACCTCCAAGACAGGGTTGCCGTACCACTCAGGAGTAGTACGCGGCCTTGTCGACCTACGAGGTTCAATATTAGCTTGATCCGAAGCTTCATGATCATCATCATTAACTTCCTCTTCTATCGCCGTAGGTTCCACAGAAACATCTTTCTGTGTTGCGCTACTTTCTGGTTGAAGTAAAGGTTCAATAACCTCATCAAGCTCTATTTTCCTCCCACTCAATTTTTTCGAGAGAAACTCTTTCTCAAGAAATGTTCCGTTCTTAGCGACAAACACTTTGCCTTCGGATCTGAGATAGAAGGTATACCTGACTGTCTATTTTCGGTATCCTATGAAGACGCATTTTTCCGCTTTGGGTTCTAGCTTTTCAGGCTGAAGCTTTTTGACATAAGCATCACGTCCCCAAACTTTAAGAAACGACAACTTTGGCCTCTTGCCAAACCACAGTTCATATGGCGTCGTCTCAACAGATTTTGATGGTGCCCTATTTAAAGTGAATGCAGCTGTCTCTAATGCATAACCCCAAAATGATAGTGGCAAATCAGCAAGAGACATCATAGAACGCACCATATCTAATAAGGTTCGATTACGATGTTCGGACACACCATTACGCTGTGGTGTTCCGGGCGGTGTCAACTATGAAAAATTCCACACTGTCTTAAGTGACTGCCAAACTCATAACTCAGATATTCACCTCCTCGATCAGATCGCAGGAATTTAATCTTCTTGTTATGATGATTCTCAACTTTACTCTGAAATTGCTTGAACTTTTCAAACGTTTCAGACTTGTGTTTCATCAAGTAAATATACCCATATCTACTTAAGTCATCAGTGAAGGTGAGAAAATAACGATATCCACCACGCGCTGTAACATTCATTGGACCGCACACATCAGTATGTATGTTCTCCAATAAGTCACTCGCCCGTTCCATTGTTCCAGAGAACGGCGTTTTAGTCGTCTTGCCCATGAGGCATGGTTCACATGTGTCAAGTGATTCAAAATCAAGTGACTCCAAAAGTCCATCAGCATGGAGCTTCCTCATGTGTTTTACACCAATATGACCTAAACGGCAGTGCCACAAGAAAGTGGTACTATCATTATCAACTCTACATCTTTTGGCATCAATGTTATGAACATGTGTGTCATCACTATCAAGATTATATATGAATAAACCCCTAACGTTGTGTGCATGACCATAAAAGATATTACTCATATAAATAGAACAACCTTTATTCTCTGATTTAAATGAGTAACCGTCTCACAATAAACAAGATCCAGGTATAATGTTCATGCTTAACGTAGGCACTAAATAACAATTATTCAGGTTCATCACTAATCCCGATGGTAATCGAAGAGAGAGCGTGCCGACGGCGATCACATCAACCTTGGAACCACTTCCCATACGCATCGTCACTTCGTCCTTTGCCAGCCTTCGTTTATTTCGTAGTTCCTGCTTTGAGTTGCAAATGTGAGCAACTGAACTGGTATCAAGTACCCAGGCACTACTACGAGAGCTAGTAAGGTACACATTAATAACATGTATATCATATATACCTTGTTTGTCGTTGGCCGCCTTCTTGTCAGCCAAGTACTTGGGGCAGTTCCGCTTCTAGTGACCAGTTCCCTTGCAATGAAAGCACTCAGTTTCTGGCTTGGGTCCATGCTTGGGCTTCTTTACAGGAGTAGCAACTGCTTTGCCATCCTTCTTGGTTTTACCCTTCTTGCCCTTGCCCTTGACCTTGCCATTTTTCTTGAAACTAGTGGTTTTATTGACCATCAACACTTGATGTTCTTTCTGGATTTCAGACTCAGCGACTTTTAGCATCGCAAACAGCTCGGCGACTGACTTGTTCATCCCGTGCATGTTATAGTTCATCACAAAGCTCTTGTAACTAGGTGGCAGTGATTGAAGAACTCTGTCAGTGATCGCCTCTGGTGGAAGGGCAATTCCCAACTCCGCTAGACGAGTTGAATATCCGGACATTCTGAGTATATGTTCACTGATAGACCCGTTCTCCTCCATCTTGCAAGCATAGAACTTATCGGAGGTTTCATACCTCTCGATCCGGGCATTCTTCTGAAAGATAAACTTCAACTCCTGGAACATCTCATATGCTCCATGACGTTCAAAACGTCTTTGAAGTCCCGGTTCTAAGCCATACAATATTGCACACTGAACTATTGAGTAATCTCCAGTACATGCCTCCCAAACGTTCTTAACGTCTTCGGAGGTCATGTCTTCTGGTTGGTCACCAAGCGGTGCATCAAGGACATATGATTTCTAGGAAGCCGTGAGGATAATCCTCAGATTACGGGCCCAGTCAACAAAGTTACTTCCATCATCTTTCAACTTACCTTTCTCTAGGAACGCATTAAAATTCAGGGGTGCTATTACGTGAGCCATTGATCTACAACACAAATATGCAAAGTTACTTAGACTGTTGTTCAAGATAATGAGTTTAGTTAATCAAATTACTAAAGCTCCCACTCAAATCGACATCCCTTAGGTCATCTGAGTGTCACATGATCCAAATCCACCAACTCAAGTCTGATCATCACGTGAGTTGAGGTGGCTTCAATCGTGAACATCGTTATGTTGATCATATCTTATATAACTCATGTTCGACCTTTCGGTCTCTTGTGTTCCGAGTCCATGTATGTACATGCTAGGCTCGTCAAGTTTAACCCGAGTGTTCTGCACGTGCAACACTGGCTTGCACCCGTTGTATGTGAACGTAGAGTCTATCACACCCGATCATCACGTGGTGTCTCAACATGACGAACTTTCGCAACGGTGCACACTCGGGGAGAACACAATTTATCTTGATATTAAGTGAGGATCACCTTATAATGCTACCGTCGTCCTAAGCAAAACAAGGTGCATAAAAGGATTAACATCACATGCAAATCATAAGTGACATGATATGGCCATGAACTTGTGCTTTTGATCTCCATCTTGAAAGCACCGGCATGATCTCCATCGTCACCGGCAAGACACCATGATCTCCATCAACGTGTCGCCACCGGGTTGTCGCGCCCAACATGCTTCTACTACTATTGCTACCGTTTAGCGATAAAATAAAGCATTACATAGCGCTTGATGATTGACACGCAGGTCATACAATAATTAAAGACAACCCTATGGCTCCTGCCGGTTGCCGTACTCATCGACATGCAAGTCGTGATAATCTATACATCACATGATCATCTCATACATCACATATATCACATCATGTAATTGGCCATATCACATCACAACATACCCTGCAAAAACAAGTTAGACGTCCTTTGATTGTTGTTGCATGTTTTACGTGGCTGCTACGGGTATCTAGCAAGAACAATTCTCATCTACGCAAAAACCACAACGGTGATACACTAGTTGCTTTTCAACCTTCTCAAGGACCGCCTTTGTCGAATCCGATCCAACTAAAGTGGGAGAAACTGGCACCCGCAAGCCATCTATGCAACAAGTTGCGATCGAGGGAACCGGTCTCTCGTAAGCGTACGAGTAATGTTGGTCCGGGCCGCTTCATCTCACAATACCGCTGAACCAAAATCCGACCAAGGGATGAAGCAATCTAAGCATCAATGCCCACAAGCTTTTTGTGTTCTACTCAAGATCTCATCTACACATAGACCTAGCTCTGATACCACTGTTGGGGAACGTTGCATGGGAAACAAAAATTTTCCTACGCACACGCAGATCTATCCATGGTGATGAGCATCTACGAGAGGGAGAGTGGATCTACGTACCCTTGTAGATCGCTAAGCGGGAAGCGTTAAGAAACGCGGTTGGTGTAGTCGAACGTCTTCGCGATCCAAATCACCATGCGTCCCGCGATCCAATCACGATCTGTCCCGCGATCCAATCACGATCCGTCCCGTGAACTTGATCACGATTCGTCCCACGAACTTGATCACGATCCTTCTGATCTAGCGCCGAACAGACGGCACCTCCGCGTTCAGCACACGTACAGCTTGATGACGATCTCCGCCGTCTTGATCCAGCAAGAAGGAGCAGAGAGGAAGAAGAGTTCTCCGGCAGCATAACGGCGCTCCAACGATGGCGGTGAAGCTATTCCGGCAGGGTGTCGTCTAAGCACTGCAGAAATCCGATCTAGAGGAGAAACTATGGATTAGAGGGTAGGGTTGCACGTGGCTGAAAATCTTGTCCAAAAACCCTAAAACCCTCTAGTATATATAGGAAGAGAGGAGGAGAGGAGGCAGCCTTGGCTTCCAAGCCAAGGAGGCTCGGCTGAACCAGGAGGGAGGAGTCCACCTCCTCCACTCCTAGCAGGATTAGGACTCCTTCCTTATTTTGCCTTTTTTGCCTTTTTCCACCGTTTCCCTTTTGGGTTTTTCTTCCCAGCCGCATGGGCCTTGTGTGGGACTTCCACCAGCCCACAAAGGTCTGGTATTCACTCTCCCACAGCCCATGAAGCCTCTTGAGTCGAAATACCCCTTCCGGTGGTCTCCCGGTACACTACCGGCACTCCCGGTACACTACCGATGAGCCCGAAACTTTTCTGGCGACCAAAACAGGACTTCCTATATATGAATCTTTACCTCCGGACCATTCCGGAGCTCCTCGTGACGTACGGAATCTCATCCGGGACTATGAACAACATTCGGTCACCACCATACATAACTCTATACTACCGAAACGTCACCAAACCTTAAGTGTGCAGACCTTGCGGGTTCGGGAACTATGTAGACATGACTGAGACACCTCTACGGTCAATAACCAATAGCGAGACCTGGATGCCCATATTGGTTCCAACATATTCTACGAAGATCTTTATCGGTCGAACCTCTATGTCAAGGATTCAATTAATCCCGTATGATGTTCCCTTTGTTCTTCGATATATTACTTGTCCGAGATTCGATCGTTGGTATCTCCATACCTAGTTCAACCTCGTTATCGGCAAGTCTCTTTACTCGTTCCGTAATACAAGATCCCGTGACTAACACTTAGACACATTGCTTGCAAGGCTCATTGTGATGTTGTATTACCGAGTGGGCCCTGAGATACCTCTCCGTCACACGGAGTAACAAATCCCAGTCTTGATCCATGCCAACTCAATAGACACCCTCGGAGATACCTGTAGAGCACCTTTATAGTCACCCAGTTATGTTGTGACGTTTGATACACACAAGGCACTCCTCCGGTATCCGTGAGTTGCATGATCTCATGGTCATAGGAACATATACTTGACATGCAAAAAACAGTAACAATAAACTGACACGATCATATGCTACGTTTATAGTTTGGGTCTTGTCCATCACATCATTCTCCTAATGATGTGATCCCGTTATCAAATGACATCACATGTCAATGGCTAGGAAACCTTGACCATCTTTGATGAACGAGCTAGTTCACTAGAGGCATACTAGGGACAAAATGTTGTCTATTTACCCACACATGTAATGTGTTTCCAAATAATACAATTATAGCATGGATAATAAAAGATTATCATGAACAAGGAAATATATTAATAAACACTTTATTTATTGCCTCTAGGGCATATTTCCAACAACAGTCCCTTTTGCACCTTCCGCGCGGATCCAGCTATCCAGGATGCTAGATCTATGGGCTAGCTTGGTGTCGAGGCAGCGACCTGAGAGGTTGTTAGAGGGAGAAGGAGGCAGGCCACGTCGTGGCAGGGAGAGGAGGGGGCTGGTGGCGCCATGGATGAGAGGGGAGGTGGTGGGGAGAGGAGTGGGCGTGCTTCGTCATGGCATGGAGAGGAGGTGCCTGGGAGAGATGGCGGCGGCACTGTGGCGGGGAGATGAGATGCGGCGGCAATCGGTGGATGGTTGGTTGTGCAGACATAGTAGAAGGCGTTTGTGTGATACGTGAGTGAGAGGAGTAGCTGCTTTTTCCCCGTAAAAAAATAGAAAGAAGGAGCTTGTATATGTTGACATCAATGCCACGTAGCATAACAAGTAATCTTTAGAAAAAATACCAACCAAATGATCTATATGTAGCCTACAATTTAAAACTCATCAAAATCAAGATGCGGCTCACATTGTGCCATGCAATGAAGCTGAAGACAACATTCCTCACGTTGTACAAAAATATCTTAAGCACATCAAGTAGGTCTTAGTTTGTAAGAGATAATTAGTTGGATCATTGAAGTGGATTTCAATTACTTCTCATTGTTACATGCTATAATTTCTATGCATGCAAATTTTTTGCATCCATTGTGATTATGTTTGCAACTGATAAAAACATATTCATGGCCCATGGCAACGCACGACCATTATACTAGAATTCCTAATCTAAATAATCGCCAACGCTCGTTCCCCACCGGACTGCCTTGAGCCCTGAGAATTGAAGATCTAGCACTTGCCTTCGCTTTCTCCAACTCTGCCTCCACACCTGGACGATTACCGGCCCGCCAAGTGTGGCTTCACGCGGAGGGAAAGAGCGGTGGCCTTCCTGGGACCCAAGCGGCGGTGACCTACCATGCACTACTCTTATTCGCTGTCGGTCACACCTGTAGACGTGTCGGCTTCGTGGTTGTGGCAGCGGAGAACGGCCTTAGCGGAGCTAACAATGTCCTCCTCATCATCGCTCTTGCCCCACACCTCGTTCGCCACCTCGTCAAACTCCTTGTGGCGGCCTTCAGTCTCGCCTGATGCTGGTGCTACCGCCAACGGTTGAGGCAGACCTCGCGGGCGGAGCGGTAGGATTCGAGCAGCGCCACCTTCTCCGCCACGTCCACGTCCGACACGATCACCCTGCTGAACTCTTGCTACTCCTCGGCCTGTGAGTGATCCTCGAGGAGCTGGAGGTTGTAGGTCGCATCGGCCTGCGCCTCCCGAAACTGCTCCTCCCGCTCATCATGCACCATGTCCATGTAATTGGCACGAGCCTCGCTGCTGGTTATGGTGCAATGGACCGGCGAGGATGGCACCGACGAGGAGGGTGGCGCCAGCTCGTCATCGGTCGCGTCTTCAGGTAGCCTGTCAGCCTGTCGACGAGGTAGCAATGGCGGCCATCTCCTTCTGCTCCCGGGATGAGCCCGTACCAGAGAGCTTTGGAGCGCTTGGAGGTCATGGTGAGAACGGTGCGGAAAGGAGAAAGGGACCGGATGAGGAGGAGGAGGAGGAGTTCCGGTTATAGCCGGGACTGGAGTTTATATAGCATGACGAATGGCTTTGATGAACGATGGATGAACGAACGGGTGGTGCCCTCGACAATCGCATGTCATTACTATGGGCGGAAGAGGGACAGGTATGTGATTGTGGTATCGTTTGAACACGGGGCAAACATGTGCACAAGGAAGCAGCACGGGGTGCGGTCTCTCGGTCGGCGCACCACTTCAATGCGTTCGCTCTAGCTTTGCATGAAGAGGCACAAGTGAGAGGTCACGACCACTCTGGCCGAGCACGGAGCGACGCACACACTCAGCACACACTCAAGTGAGAGGTCACGACCATTCTGGCCGAGCACGGAGCGACGCACACACAAGCAAGGCAAGAGTTTTTGATGAGCCGAAGTGGTCAGAAGCAGGCACGGCTGCGGTCCAAACGCTTACAAAGCCCCCTAGTTTGTCTACAGTGTGCAGAAGAAAAAAAAGAACCCCCTAGTTTGTCTAGTATGCAGGCAGTTTGAGGGTCTGCGTTGTGCTGATAAAAAGAAGGTGCAGAATAAATAGCCTCTGCTGCTTGGTTACGGGGAAAGCACAGCGCAAGCACAGGGTGAATGGATCTCTAATAGACGTCTCACAATTTTTGTTTGAGTGAACCTTCAAAGATGATTGGAATCTGATAAGCATACAACCTCCGGTTTCACTCGAATAGATGAGATATAATAACATGACACCATGCCACACAATGTCACAAAGATACATGGTGCTAGCTAACCAAGCTCTGCAGATGTCATAATTAAACTTCAAACAAGCAGGGGCATCTTTGGTTCTCAATCTTTGATCTTGCCTTCACTGACTAACCCCTGTTAACCCCAACATTTTTGTCTTCACAGACCTTCCTTGGGAACCCCAACATCCTATCGACCCCAGTGATGCCAAAGAGAAAAGCACTACCATAAACGAAAAATGTCGCCTTGCAAGCCAAATCTAGAACACCCCGAGCCCTTTCTGTGTACTTCTTAAAGCGCCTGCAAGTAGAGAGGGGCAAGTCAAATGAGATCATATATATATATCAAACAAAAAGGAAATTAAGGAAGAACATCAAGTGGTTTTGTATCCAACATAGGGTCAAATGGTGTTTTTTGACTGGCTTGTGCAGAAAAATGTTTCTCAATAGCCTTGTTCAACACATCATACAGCTGCTCCTCCTCCTTCTGGATCTGGCATGTAGAGTGTGCACTAGCATGCTGGATTGATACACATAGATAATGATCAATGTACTTAATTTGCATCGTTGATCATTATTTAAGTACTGATTGTGGTTGGTAAATAATTAAGAAGAATCATGACCTGTCGTCAGTACAATAAGTGAGGTTCAAAATATACAGAATGCATCCTTCATGTGTAGCAACTAGTAACAGATGGAGCCAATATATCTTATGCGTTGCAATTAATCATACTTACCGTACATCGTCAACCATACTAACTGTACATAGATGGAATATATCTTATGCGTTGCAATTAATGATTTGCTTAAGGGATGGGTAAAAAGTCATGCTCAGATCAACCAGGAAAATAAGCTGCTTAAAGTCCTGTTGGTACAAGCAGCAGTAACGTCATGATGTACAGGTTCAGGTGGTTAAACAAGTACGATGATACTAAGTAATCTTGCTCTTGTTTCTAGCTAAGACATGCATGTTGCTGTTCCGATTGCACAGGATTCGATTATGGCTGGCTGCATCCTTGTTGACGCGAGATAAATCATGAGAAAAAAGATGTTAACTTTGGTTAAGATACCTCACTGGAGGGCACATGGGAGCTTAATGATATGAGTTGCTTGCGGCCTTGTTGCTACAAGCAGCAGTACGTCAAGATGTACAGGTTTACATCAGGTTAAACAAGTATGACGATGAAAAGTGAGTAATTCTCCTCTTGTTTCTAGCTAATAGAGTACAACAAAAGGCACATGTTTCGATTGCACAGAATTCGCTTATGGCTAGCTACATCGTTGGTGACGTGAGAAGGATACGAGAAAAAAAGATGTCAATTTGGGGTAAGATACCTGGCCGGAGGCCTTGCTGGAGAGCTCGCGGGAGCGCATGAGCCTGCTTGGCACGAGCAGGCGTCCATCCTCCGCGACCGCCGCCTGCGTTCGCTGGAGCAGGGAGCCACCGAGCCTCCTCGCCAAGCATCGAACCGCCGCCATCGTCGCTAGCCTGCCAACAATATACCGGTTAGGGATTAGGATGACAAGTCCGTCACGAATCACCACCGCAGGCCGGCCGGCCGGCCGGCCCCGGTTCCCCCACTCCCCACACCCATAGACACACACGCACACAAACCAGCGATCGAATTGTAGTTCTATGGAGATTTCGGCGGGTTTTGATGAGCGTACCTTGGGGATCTGGGCGCTCCTTGTTCCTCGGGCGGCTAGGGTTCGTCGTTCGCCTTCCTGTCGCCTCCGCCGAGAAGAAAGAAGGGGAAAGTGGATGTGGGTGTGGTTTCTTCTTGCGCTGTCGGAAAGGTGCGGTGAGACAACTTGTAATCTTGGAGCAAGCCCGGACCAATGTAGTTCTTGTTCCTGGAGGTTTCGGCCCAACTGGGTTGCACTCCGTGTAGATTTCGGTAGGTTATATCTTGTTCTTCCTGATTCTAAAAAGAGAGGGGAAAAAAATGTTTCTTTCCTTTTTTTTTCATTTGGCGCTATATTATTGAAAGACACCCATACACATTTAATATAACCGGAAATACTCGCCTTCTGGAAGACTGAAGAAGTACTCGTTTTCTAGCGATTCATAGCAGGTTCCATCCCGCTAGCAAAAGAGGTGTGCTAGCCCAAGCGGTTTTGGAAACCTTTTGTGATGTTTCAAAAGGTACCATCTAGCTTTTTTGTTCTTATTCTTTTTTATTTTTCTCTGGTAAGTTGTATAAAAATGTTTAGCTCGTGCTGAAAAAATATATTTGTGGAATGTAAAAGTGTCTTTGGTGGTGTAAAAGAATGTTCATACAATTCACAAAAATGTTTTACATGTATTTGAAGAATGGTCGACATTTATTTTCAAAAATGTCAAGGTTCATTAAAAAAATTAAAATAAGAAAAATAGGAAAAAAATATCAGAAAAATAACAAATAGAAAATAGAAATAATAAATTGTTCTTGTTCTTAGAGTTGTGGGAACTTTTTAACTACATGAATATTAGCACTTTATAAACTTCAATCTTGCGAGGGCTCTTGTTCTTGCAGGTTTCGACCCAAGTGTGGGGATTTTGGAAGGTTTCCTTTTTCTTCCTTCTTTCAACTCTTTTTTTCCAGCTAGGTTGTGTGCTTGCTCTAATTTTTCTTTTCACAAAAAGGGGTCGGTTCTTTCTTCTTTGGTAAGCAATCACTTGCCCATGCGGCGCCCAACCCTTTCCAGTTCTTCTCTTGTATTTCTTCCCCAACAGCATATTTTCTTTTTTCTGTGACATTTAATTGTTTGAAGGATACTCATCCTCGACAACTTCTTTTTATTAATCATCATCACCTTCTTCTTCATCACTTGATTCTTCAACGTCGACATGCTTGCCCTACAAAGCAAGGTTGGTCTTTTGACTTCCATCTTGCATAGCAAGTCGTTTCCTTCCTTTGAACACATATACCCATCATATTGCAAGAAGGTAGCAACCACGTCATTATAAAATGGTGGATTATATATACCATGATCATCGTGCTTAGGTGCACTAGTTTTCACATTTGGATTTGTTCCGTCATTAATGGAACTAGAACCATCATTAGGAACTAGAACTAGATGCATCATTATTGCCACTAGATGCATCGTTGTTGAATGGTTCTTTAACACCCTCCTCATCTGTTATAACTTTTTTCTTGGATTTCTTATTAGTGTGGAGTTTTTTTATCATCATATTTCCCCCGTGTGGGAGTCATGGTTGAGAACCCATTATCGTGTCATATAGACCAAACCATGTTCTCATAGTGAGGAGCCATAGTGGTGAGTCCATGCCATGTTATATAACCTAAAATGTTGTGTTTGGTCTTCTATGAGACCAAAGAAACGCTCGCCTCTAGCAATTCATAGCGGTCTACATCCCGTTAGCAAGAGTGCACTAGCCTTAACAATTTTGGAAACCTTCTGTGTTGTTTCAGAAGGTTACAGTCGGGTTTTTTCTTTCTTTCTTTCGTGTTTCTCTATAGTAGTTTATCAGCTTTCTTTTTGTTTTATTTTCTTACAGTTTTTGTTTGTTATTATTTGATGTTTTCTTTCTTATTTTACTATATTTTCTCTTTTTTTGAATGGACGTTGAAAATTTTCAAAATAAATGTCATCCATTCTTCAAATACATGTAAAGCATTTTTATGAATTTTATGGATATTTTTGTACACCACACCAACAAATTTTACATTCCACAAACAATTTTTTCAATGTGAGGTAAACATTTCATAAACTAGGTATTGTAGGAAATGTCGTTGGGGAACGTTGCATTGGAAACAAAAAAATTCTACAAACATTCAAGATCTATATATGGAGATGCATAGCAACGAGAGAGGAGAGTGTGTCTATGTATCATTAAGCGGACACATATATAACGCGGTTGATGTAGTCGTACTCTTTACGATCGAATTGCGATCCAAACCGATGCAGTGCCGAACGAACGACACCTTCGCGTTCAGCACACGTGTGGATCGATGATGTCTCCGCCTCCTCGATCCAGCGAGCGAGGGCGGATTAGTAGATGGGATCTCGACCAGCACAATGACATTGGGGAGAAGGTGGTGGAGCAGTGCCAGCAGGGCTTCGCCAAGCGCGTCCGAAACTACGAACGAGGAAGAACGGGGGAGAGGGGAGGTCGCAGGGCGTGGGGATTGTTGTGTCCAGCCCTTGCGCCTCGTCCCCACTATATATAGGGGTGTTGGAGGGCCGGGGGCTCATCCCTAGCCCCTCCTCCAAGGAGGGGAGGAGTGCCCTCCAATCCAAGTGGAGGGCCCTCCCCTTTAGGGTTTCCCTTCCCCTAGGCGCATGGGCCTTAGAGCATCTCTAGTAGACCCCATATATTGCCGACCCGCAAAACTCATTTATAGTTCGCGGGAAACAGTTACGCGGGCTGACGCGGGCTGCGGCCGAGCAAACTCCGCGTAGCCGACCCGTAAAACAACATTATTACCATCACCATTAAAACGGATGAACCCCAGCTCGTAGCACTACTACAGAATGGTCCAAAGACAACACATCAATCAGAGACCCTTCGACGAAACTGTGTGCGATCGACCAATCGAAAACGGTATGGTTCAAGCTCCATCGCTAATGACACGAACTGTGTGTGATGGCAGATTCATCAAACACGATTCGGAAAAGAATTGCGTGTGCGATGCTTTGCACATGGTTTTTACGAATGATGTGTGTGTATGATATACTATATCATTACACAGATTTATTATAATGCAATCGTGTGTGATGCCATGCACATAGTTTTTGCAAAAAGTGTGTGTGTGATCTAGCATATCATTGTACACGGTGTTAAAAATGCAAACGTGTGTGATGCCTTGCACACGTTTTTTGCAAAAATTGTTGAAGGATCGATACGATCGACTAGAGGGGGGTGAATAGGCAACTACCAATGTTTAAGCTTTTCTTAACAAATTAGGATTAGCAACAAATAGGTTGTATAGAAATGCAACTAGGTGAACAACCTATATGATGCTAGCAACAACAACAACAAGATATAAGCTTGCACAAAGTAAAGGTAAGAAATAACCACAAGAGGAACCGTTGGAGACGAGGATGTGTTACCGAAGTTCCTTCCCTTTGAAGGGAAGTACGCCTCCGTTGGAGCGGTGTGGAGGCACAATGCTCCCCAAGAAGCCACTTGGGCCACCGTATTCTCCTCACGCCCTCACACAATGCGAGGTGTCGTGATTCCGGTAGTGCTGCACTTGAAGGTGGCAACCGAACTTTTACAAACAAGGTTGGGGCAATCTCCACAACTTAATTGGAGGCTCCCAGCAACACCAAGATCTTCAGCACAATGGATTGTGGCTCCAAGGTGACCTCAACTATCTAGGGTCCTCAAACACCAAGAGTAACAAGATCTGCAAGGGATTAGTGGGGGGGGGGGGGATAAAGTATCTCTTGGTGGAACTGTAGATCGGGGCCCTCTCAACCAAGCCCTAGAGTATCAACAAGCTTTGTTGGCTAGGGAGAGAGATCGGGCGAAAATGGAGCTTGGAGAATAATGGAACTTTGGAATGGAAGAGGTGGTCTTCTTGGGGAAGAAGACCCCTTTATATAGTGGGGGAACAAATCCAACCGATATCCCCCCACTCAGCCCGCAGAACAGTGGTGGGAGCGGTACTACCGCTGGGAAGGCTGAGGCAGACACACAGAGAAAGTGCACATGGGGGATAGAACCGATGGAGCAGTACTACTGCTCGCAGGAGCGGTACTACCGCTAAAAGCAGTAGTACCTTTCCCTACTACTTCTCTAGAGGCTTGGGGGGTTCTAGGCAACATAACGCTAGCAGGTAGTAGCAAGCGGTACTACCGTGGGCGGTAGTACCGCCCGCTACTACCGTGCGACTACCACTCGCCACCACTGCCCCAACAAGGGAACAGAGGCTTAGACTGTAGTATAGGGGGGTACTACCGCTCATCTGAGCGGTACTACCACTGGCTAAGTTCTGGCCTAGATTTAGAAGGGAAGGCAGAAACATTGGAGCGAGGAAAAGCGCGGGTGCATACGACCGTGTACGTGATGATTCCACCCCCACCTTTCCACTGCAGACCCCCTCTTGATAGTACGGTTCTCCTACGACTCAACTCCATCGAGAAAGAAACGCAGGAAAGAAATCCTCTTTACTTTATCCACAGAGGGGCTTGAATCATCTTGTGCTAGATTAAGTATTATCTGAAAGACTTAGCGCACATGATTGGTCCGCAACAACATTGTAATCAATCACCAAAACTATTGTGGTAAGAATTTGCTCTTACAATCTCCCCCTTTTTGGTGGATTGATGACAACGTGGGATTTGCAAATAATAAGAGATAGAAGATAAGCAAGACCCCACAATCTATAAAATATAGACGAGGCTCCCCCTTGATGTGTTCCCTATTTGAATATGCTTTTGGAATGCAAAGGGCACACACAACGATCAACACTCCCCTATATTTTATAGACTGAGCCACTTGCATACCAAGCATAGGAGATGGAAATAACTTGCAAGTGATGAAAATTGAGAATTATATATAACACAATAAGCATAGCTCACGAATCATAGCAAAGGATAGTAATATGATAGCATATGTCTCACACCACATGACAAAGTTTCACAACCATAAGATAGTAAAGCAAACGAGTCTCATAACCATAAAAAACCAAAGCAAACGATAGAAGAGTTCACGAGGAAAATAAAATCCCTACACTCTCACCCCCTTTGGCAGCAAGACGCCAAAAGGGCAGGGAGGAATAAGACGACTCAGGTGATAGCAGCACACGGATCAGGCTTTAGTACTCGGCAAACCTCGAGAGTAGGAGACGGAGCCAGGTGGAGCACAGTGCCGGGAAGAACAGTAGTAGACTCCCACTTACAGTGCCTAGAAACCCAAACATCCTCATCTATAATAGAAGCCTCGGAACCACTAGGAACCTCCAAGCCCACGTGCCTTCCAAGAGCCTTGTGCCGCCTCTGAGCCTCCTTCTCGACAATGTGAGCCCTGTACTGACCCTTGGTGAGGGACTCTTGTATTAGGGGGTCCTTGGATAGCCAACCTATTGTTATGGGCCGGGATATGAGGGCTAAATCTAGGGTTAGCTATTCGATCTCGAGGTAGATCAACTCTGTAACCCCCACATCATCAATACAACCAAGCAAGACGTAGGGTATTACCTCCATAGGAGGGCCCAAACCTGGGTAAATTCGTGTCCCCTTTGTCTCCTGTTACCATCGATTCTAGTTTCACAGTTCGGGACCCCCTACCCAAGATCCGCCGGTTTGACACCGACATTGGTGCTTTCATTGAGAGTTCCTCTATGAGCAACATGGAATCGATGCCTCGCCTTGTCATCAACAAAGAGGTCCACAACATGGACATTTTTGTCCCCGGACAGATCTTCGCCTCCGACAGCGTTGTGCTGCACGCTGATTCCGTTGGCCATCCAGGCCATGTTGAGAACTTCGCCCGTGATCGAGAGGTCAGATTTGGAAACTTAGAGTTCTTCGTCGACTCTCGGGGTGGCTTGTCATTAATCGGGCTCACAACTTCGTCTGAAGCCCCCGAGGACTATAAGACTTTAACCTCGAGCCCCTTCTTCGGACATGCCAATGGGGTCACCCATGGCGATGAGCCAATCTCTTATCCCGGTCCGACTGTTAAGCCATATGACCGAACATGTGTTCTTGTCGAACACTTCCCATGTTTGGACGTCGTGAAGGTTAACTCCATGAGTTCCGAACAGCTGGATATGATCGGCCCCTCAGTGGTCGATGAGGCCTTGGATCGATTCTTATCGATGAAGATCACCGACGATCCAGCCCCTGATCTACGCTCGGTTCGGTTATGGTGCGGACCAGGATGATTTGTTCGACCCACCCACCACCCACTTGATAGCCACTGTCGAGGATTTAACCGACATGCTGGACTATGCCTCCGAGGTGGCAGAATACATGGATGAAGAGGACCATTCTCCCACCCCCGTTATCACCAAGAGTTGGACCGCCACTTCTACATACGACGTCTACATGGTTGATACTCCTGCCACCAATGGTGACAACACGCCTCACAACGACGGCGACAAATCGGGCGATGCGCCATTAGGGTAACAAAAATCGCATAAGCGGTCCAAAATCAAAAAGGGAAGAAAAGCTATTATCGGTAATGGGGGCGATAATACCCCCGCTGATCATGGCAATCCCGATATTCCCGAGCGCCCGTTGGAGGGTCCGAAAGGGCCTAAGGACCAAAACAACCTCGATAACGTCAACGACTCCGAAGGCGATGATTACCTTCCCCCTTCGAGGAGGAAGATATACCGGAAGCCGATGACTTGTACATCCCTGATAACCTTGAAGATCAGGAGGAAATCAGGAAATGACTCGCAACCTCAAAGCCGAACAAGACGACCTCAATGATCGATGGACGAAAGTCCTCTCAGCCGAGGAAGCATATGACACCGGTCCGTCAAACCATACCAAAAGCTACCCTCGAAGAAGGCTGCTGCCGCAATTCGATGATGAACTCACTAATACTCCGTCTCCAAATTGTACTCCATACGACAAGTCAGACCGCCCCTCTCGTGGTCGGAACAGGACGACTGACGAAATCAGTTATATACCGACGGTGCCCCGAAGATGGGGTAAGGAGCCATTAGAGCCCAATGATACGTTCGACCTGCGAGAGGACCTGGGTCACAGAGCAGGCCGCACAAGATCCATCTATGGATGCAGAGAGTACTCGCCCGATAAATAGGGTGGATACAAACCATGGTTCGACCAAAACAACAGAGTCCGGGAATGCAACCGGTCCCATACAGACGCCGAATACAGGTGCGACATAGCACGGGTCAAAGGCGTCACTCACCCACTGTGCTTCACAGATGAGGTAATGCGGCATCAGTTTCCCGAGGGGTTTAAACCCATGAATATAGAACAGTATGATGGGACCACTGATCCAACTGTATGGATTGAGTACTTCCTCCTCCATATCCACATGGCGAGAGGAGACGATCTTCATGCCATCAAATACCTCCCTCTTAAGCTTAAGGGGCCAGCTCGGCACTGGTTAAATGGACTCCCCAAAAACTCCATTGGATGTTGGGAAGACCTGGAAGATGCGTTCTGCTCTAACTTCCAGGCAACCTATGTCTGCCCGCCGGACTCTTCCGATCTTAGCAACGTCGTCCACAAGCCCGGCAAGCCTGCTCGGCAATTCTGGAATCATCTTGACTAAGAAGAACCAAATCGTTGACTGTCTGGATGCTGAGGCCATAGCCTTATTCCGGCACAATATTCGGGACAAATGGCTGGCCCGCCAGCTAGGCCAGGACAAGCCTCGGACCATGTCCGCCCTCACCTCCCTCATGATCCACTTTTGCACGGGCGAAGACAACTGGCTGGCAAGACGCGGCCACAATTCTGAAGATCCCATGGCACCTAATGCTCGGGATGGCAACTCAATGCCAAAGCGCAATAAGAATAAGAGCCGACACAATAATAGCAATGCCAATGATACGGCAGTAAATGCCGGATTCAGCAACTTCCGACCTGGGCAGCGGAAGAAGCCTCCTAAAGGCAATCGTGACGGACCCACTCAGGTCGAGAAGATCATGGAAAGGCCTTGAAAAATCCATGAGACTTCGGAAAAGCTCGCCAACCACACACACCGCAACTGCTGGGTGTTCAAACAGGCCGGCAAGATAGCACCCGAAGACCAAGGCAAAAGCTCTCGTAGCGAGGATGAAGATGAGCCTTGGGGTCCAATTGGTGGCGAACAAAAGAAATTCCCTCCCGAAGTCAAAATGGTGAACATGATATACTCCACCCATATACCCAAGAAGGAGAGGAAGTGCGCCCTTCGGGAGGTCTACGCTATGGAACCCGTAGCCCCGAAGTACAACCCATGGTCGGCATACCCAATCACCTTTGATCGGCGTGATCATCCGACCAGCATCCGCCATGGGGGTTTGGCGGCCCTCGTCCTAGACCCCATCATAGATGGGTATCACGTCACAAAAGTCCTAATGGACGGAAGAAGTAGCCTCAACCTAATTTACTCATATACGGTGAAAAATGAGGGGGAATGTTGCATGGGAAACAAAAAATTTCCTATGCACACCCAAGATCTATCCATGGTGATGAGCATCTACGAGAGGGAGAGTGGATCAACATACCCTTGTAGATCGCTAAGCGGGAAGCGTTAAGAAACGCGGCTGGTCTAGTCGAACGTCTTCGCGATCCAAATCGCCGAGCGTCACGCAATCTCATCACGATCCATCCCGCGATCCAATCACGATCCATCCCGCGAACTCATCACGATCCGTCCTGCGATCTCATCACGATCCGTCCCGCGATCTTGATCACGGTCCTTCCGATCTAGCGCCGAACGAACGGCACCTCCGCGTTCAGCACACGTACAACTCGATGACGATCTCCACCTTCTTGATCCAGCAAGAGAGAGCGGAGAGGTAGAAGAGTTCTCCGGCAGCATGCGCTCCAGAGATGGTGGTGGAGCTATTCTGGTAGGGCTTCGCCTAAGTACCGCCAAACTAGTTCTAGTCTAGAGGAACTTGATCTAGAAGTAGGGTTTAGACGTGGTTGAAAATCCTTGTCCAAAAAAACCCTAAAACCACTCATATATATAGGAGGAGGGGAGAGGAGGCTGCGCCCAAAAGGAGGGCTCTCCTTTGGTTCGGCCAAACCTAGTGGGGAGGAG
The DNA here is from genome assembly GCA_022496015.1 of Hordeum marinum. Lineage (NCBI taxonomy): Eukaryota > Viridiplantae > Streptophyta > Magnoliopsida > Poales > Poaceae > Hordeum > Hordeum marinum. The sequence goes on from CM039672.1 coordinate 60,659,154, forward strand.
TCCTCCTCCTAGTAGGACTCCTCCTCCCACAAGAGAGGTGGAGTTTGGGGAGGTTTCCACCCCAATTCGGTTTGCCTCCCTTTCCTCCTGTGCATAGGCCTCCTTGGCCGACCCAACTGGCCCACTATGGGCTGGTGGGTTTCCACATAGGCCCATGCGTGGGTTGGCCCCACTGGTGGGCCCCCGGGACCCATTCGTCACTCCCGGTACACTACCAAAAGTGCCCGAAACTTTCCAGAGTCCAAACACCACCTTCCTATATATCAATCTTTACCTCCGGACCATTCTGGAGCTCCTCGTGACGTCTGGGATCTCATCCGGGACTCCTAACAACCTTCGGTCACCACCATATATAACTCTATACTACCGAAACGTCCCCAAACCTTAAGTGTGCAGACCCTGCGGGTTCGAGAACTATGTAGACATGACCGAGACACCTCTACGGCCAATAACCAATGGCGGGACCTGGATGTCCACATTTGTTCCTACATATTCTATGAAGATCTTTATCGGTCGAACCTCTATGTCAAGGATTCAGTTAATCCCGTATGATGTTCCCTTTGTTCTTCGGTATGTTACTTGCCCGAGATTCGATCGTCGGTATCTCCATACCTAGTTCAACCTCGTCACCGGCAAGTCTCTTTACTCGTTCCGTAATACAAGATCCCGTGGCTAACACTTAGTCACATTGCTTGCAAGGCTTTGTTGTGATGTTGTATTACCGAGTGGGCCCTAAGATACCTCTCCGTCACACGGAGTAACAAATCCCAGTGTTGATCCATGCCAATCCAAGAGACACCCTCAGAGATACCTGTAGAGCACCTTTATAGTCACCCAGTTACGTTGCGACGTTTGATACACACAAGGTACTCCTCCGATATCTGTGAGTTGCATGATCTCATGGTCATAGGAACATATACTTGACATGCAGAAAACAGTAGCAATAAACTAACACGATCATAAGCTACGTTTGTAGTTTGGGTCTTGTCCATCACACCATTCTCCTAATGATGTGATTCCGTTTATCAAATGACATCTCATGTCCATGGCTAGGAAACCTTAACCATCTTTGATCAACGAGCTAGTCTATTAGAGGCATACTAGGGACATGGTTTTGTCTATGTATCCACACATGCATCTAAGTCTCCGATCAATACAATTATAGCATGGACAATAAACGATTATCATGAACAAGGAAATATGATAATAACTAATTTATTATTGCCTCCAGGGCATATTTCCAACAGTCTCCCACTTGCACTAGAGTCAATAATCTAGTTCACATTACCATGTGATTCGCATTGTTATGAATCTAACACCCAATGAGTTATGGGGCTCGATCATGCTTTGCATGTGAGAGAGGTCTTATAGTCAACGGGTCTGCGACATTCAGATTCGTGTGTACTTTACAAATTTCTATGCCAAACTGTAAACACTGCTACCACACTTGGTAATATTCCAAATGGTTGCTCCTACTATACGTATCCAGATTGCTACTACGAGTTATCCGGATTGGTGTTAAAGCTTGCATCGACGTAACTCTTTACGATGAACTCTTTATCACCTCCATAATCGAGAAACATCTCCTTAGTTTTTAGTTACTAAGGATAATCTTGACCGCTGTCCAGTGATCTACTCCTGGATCACTCTTGTACCCCTTGACGGACTCATGGCAAGGCACACACAGGTGCGGTACACATCATGGCATACTATACAGAGCCTATGGCTAAGCCATAGGGGACGACATTCGTCCTTTCTCTTTCTTCTGCCGTGGTCGAGCTTTGAGTCTCACTCAAGTTCACACCTTACAAAGCAGGCGAGAACACTTCTCTCTGACTAATCCATTTTGAACTCTTTCAAAATCTTGTCAAGGTATGTACTCATTGAAAGTCTTATCAAACATCTTGATCTATCTTTATAGATCTTGATGCTCAACAATTAGGTAGCTTTATCCAGGCCTTCCTTTGAAAAACTCTTTTCAAACAACCGTTTATGCTCTCCAAAAATTCTACATCATTTCTGAATAGCAATATGTCATCCACATATACTTATCAGAAACTCTATAGTGTTCCCACTCACTTTATTGCAAATACAAGTTTCTCGTAAACTTTGTATAGACTCAAAAACTTTGATCACCTCATCAAAGTGTATATTCCAACTCCGAGATGCTTGCTTTAGTTCATAGAAGAATCACTAAAGCTCGCACACCTTTTAGCATCCTTAGGACTGACAAAACCTTCTGGTTGTATCTCATACAACCTTTCCTTAAGGAAGGAAATGATGTTTTGGCATCCAACTGCCAGATTTCATAATTGAAAAATGCAGCAACTGCTAACATAATTCCAACAGACTTTAGCATCGCTACGAGTGAGAAAGTCTCATCGCAGTCAACTCCTTGAACTTGTCGTAAACTACTTTGCAACAAGTCGAGCTTTACAAATGGTAACATTTACCATCAGCGTCTGTCTTCATTTTAAAGATACATTTGTACTTAATGACCTGCTGTCCAACGAGCAAGTCCACCGAAGTCTATACTTGGTTTTCATACATGGATCCTTTCTCGGATTTCATGGCCTCTAACCATTTGTTGGTTTCGGGTCCCATCATTGCTTCTCCATAGTTCGTAGGTTCATCGTTGTCCAACAACATGACCTCCAAGACAGGGTTGTCGTACCGCTCAGTAGCAGTACACGTCCTTGTCAACCTACGAAGTTCGATAGTAACTTGATCCGAAGTTCATGATCATCATCATTAACTTCCTCTTCAACTGACGTAGGCTTCACAGAAACATCTTTCTGTGCTGCGCCACTTTCTGGTTGAAGTAAAGGTTCAATAACCTCATTAAGTTCTATTTTCCTTGTAGGTCGATAGTAACTTGATCTGAAGCTTCATGATCATCATCATTAACTTCCTCTTCAACTGATGTAGGCTTCACAGAAACATCTTTCTGCGCTGCGCTACTTTCTGGTTGAAGTAGAGGTTCAATAACCTCATCAAGTTATATCCTCCTCCCACTCAATTCTTTCAAGAGAAACCCTTTCTCGAGAAAGGACCCAGTTTTAGCAAACATTTTATGCTTGGATCTGAGATAGAAGGTTCACCCAACTGTTCTTAGGGTATTCTATGAAGATGCATTTGTCCGCTTTGGGTTCGAGCTCATTAGGTGAAAACATTTTCCACACAAGTGTCACAGCCCCAAACATTAAGAAATGACAGCTTAGGTTTCTATCAAACCATAGTTCACACGGTGTCATCTCAACAGATTTTTATGGTGCCCTATTTAAAGTGAATGTAGTTGTCTCTAATGCACAACCCCAAAATTATAGTAACAAAACGATAATAGACATCATAGCATGCACCATATCCAATAGAGCACGACTATGACGTTCGGACACACCATCACACTATGGTGTTCCAGGTGGCGTGAGTTGTGAAACAACTTTCACATTGTCTAAAGTTGTATGCCAAACTCGTAACTCAGATATTCACCTCCACGATCATATCGCAAACATTTTTATCTTCTTGTCACGATGATCTTAAACTTCACTCTGAATTTGCTTGAACCTTTCAAACGATCTAGACTTGTTTTTCATTAAGTAAATATACACTATATCTACTCATATCATCAGTGAAGGTAAGAAAATAACGATATCCACCGCACGCTACAAGACTCATTGGATTGCATACATCAACATGTATCATTTCCAATAAATCACTTGCCCGATTCATCAAAACAGAAAACAAGGTCCTTAGTCATCTTGACCAAGAGGCATGGTTCGCATGTCTCAACCGATTCGAAATCGAATGAGTCCAAAGATCAATCAGCATGGAGTTTCTTCATGCGTTTTATACCAATATGACATTTAGCGGCAGTGCCACAAGTATGTGGTACTATTATTATTAACTTTCTATCTTTTTTGCATCAATGTTATGAACATGTGTATTACTATGATCAAGTTTCAACAAACCATTCTTACTGGGTGCATGACCATTGAAGGTATTACTCATGTAAATAGAATAACCATTATTCTCTAACTTAAATCAATAACCGTGTTGCAATGAACAAGATCTAATCACGTTCATGCTCAATGCAAAAACACCAAATAACATTTATTTAGGTTCGTCACTAATCTCAAAGGTAGAGAGAGCGTGCGATGTTGATCACATCAACCTTGGAAACATTTCCAACACACATCGTCACCTCACACTTAGCTAGTATCTGTTTATTCCGTAGCTTTTACTTTGAGTTACTAACATTTAGCAACCGAACCGGTATCCAATACCTAGGTGCTACTAGGAGTACTAGCAAGGTACACATCAATAACACGTATATCAAATATACTTCTGTCGACTTTGCCAGCCTTCTTATCTACCAAGTATCTAGGGTTGTTCCGCTTCAGCGACCGTTCTCCTCATAATCGAAGCACTTAGTCTCGGGTTTGGGTTTAGACTTTGGGTTGCTTCACTGGAGCTACAACTGACTTGCTATCCATGAAGTTTCCCTCCTTGCTCTTGCCCTTCTCGAAACTAGTGGTTTTGACTAACCATCAACACTTTGACGCTCCTTCTCGATTTCTACCTTCGCGGTGTCAAACATCGCGAATAGCCTAGGGATCATTATTTCTATCCCTGGCGTTTTATAGTTCATCACCAAGTTCTAGTAGCTTTAGCGACAGTGACTTGGAGAACTATATCAATCACTATCTTATCTGGAAGATCAACTCCTACTCGATTCAAGCGATTGTAGCACCCAGACAATCTGAGCACATGCTCAACGATTGAGCTATTCTCTTTCATATTACAGGCAAAGAATCTTGTTGGAGATCTCATATCTCGGAACACGGGCATGAGCCTGAGATCCTAATTTCGGCTCTTAGAACATCTCATATGTTCTGTGACGTTCAAAATGTTTCGGAGCCTCAATTCTAAGCCGTAATGCATGACACACTAAACTATCAAGTAGTCATCAGAACATGCCTGTCAGATGTTCACAACATCTACAGACGATGCTAGAGGGGTTGGCACACCGAGCGGTGCATTAAGGACATAAGCCTTCTATGCAGCAACGAGGACAATCCTCAGATCACGGAGCCAGTCCGCAATATTGCTACCATCATCTTTCAACCCTATTTCTCTAGGAACATATAAAAGTACAAGGGAGCTACAGCGTGAGCTAGTAATCTACAACATAGTTTGCAAAGACACTACTGACTATGTTCATGATAATGAGTTCAATTAATCATATTACTTAAGAACTCCCACTCATATTGACATCCCTCCGGTCATTCGAGTGACACATGATCCAAATTCACCAACTCAAGTCCGATCATCACGTGAGTTGAGGTGGTTTCAATGGTGAACATCATCATGTTGATCATATCTGTTATATGACTCATGTTCGATCTTTCGGTCTCTTGTGTTCCGAGGCCATGTCTGTACATGCTAGGCTCGTCAAGTTTAACCCGAGTGTTCTGCACGTGCAACACTGGCTTGCACCCATTGTATGTGAACGTAGAGTCTATCATACCCGATCATCACGTGGTGTCTCAACACGACGAACTTTCGCAACGGTGCACACTTGGGGAGAACACAATTTATCTTGAAATTAAGTGAGGGATCACCTTATAATGCTACCGTCGTCCTAAGCAAAACAAGGTGCATAAAAAGGTTTAACATCACATGCAAATCATAAGTGACATGATATGGCCATGAACTTGTGCTTTTGATCTCCATCTAGAAATCACTGGCATGATCTCCATCGTCACCAGCAAGACACCATGATCTCCATCATCTTGAAGTCCATCAATGTGTCGCCATCGGGGTTGTCGCGCCCAACATGCTTCTACTACTATTGCTGCCATTTAGCGATAAAGTAAAGCATTACATAGCGCTTAATGATTGACACGCAGGTCATACAATAATTAAAGACAACCCTATGGCTCCTGCCGATTGCCGTACTCATCGACATGCAAGTCGTGATAATCTATACATCACATGATCATCTCATACATCACATATATCACATCATGTAATTGGCCATATCACATCACAACATACCCTGCAAAAATAAGTTAGACGTCCTCTAATTGTTGTTGCATGTTTTACATGGCTGCTACGGGTATCTAGCAAGAACAATTCTCATCTACGCAAAAACCACAACGGTGATACACTAGTTGCTTTTCAACCTTCTCAAGGACCGCTTTTGTCGAATCCGATCCAACTAAAGTGAGAGAAACTGGCACCCGCAAGCCATCTATGCAACAAGTTGCGGTCGAGGGAACCGGTCTCTCATAAGCGTACGAGTAATGTTGGTCCGGGTCGCTTCATCTCACAATACCGCTGAACCAAAATCCGACCAAGGTAGGAAGCAATCTAAGCATCAACGCCCACAAACCTTTTGTGTTCTACTCGAGATCTCTTCTACACATAGACCTAGCTCTGATACCACTGATGGGGAAAGTTCCATGGGAAACAAAAATTTTCCTACGCACACGCAAGATCTATCCATGGTGATGAGCATCTACGAGAGGGAGAGTGGATCTATATACCCTTGTAGATCGCTAAGCGGGAAGCGTTAAGAAACGCGGTTGGTGTAGTCGAACGTCTTCGCGATCCAAATCGCCGAGCGTGCTGCGATCTCATCACGATCCGTCCCGCAATCCAATCACGATCCGTCTCGCGATCTTGATCACGATCCGTCCCGCGATCTCATCACGATCCGTCTCGCGATCTTGATCACGGTCCTTCCGATCTAGCGCCGAACGGACGACACCTCCGCGTTCAACACACATACAACTCGATGACGATCTCCACCTTCTTGATCCAGCAAGAGAGAGCGGAGAGGTAAAAGAGTTCTCCGGCATCGTGACGGCGCTCCGGAGATGGTGGTGGAGCTATTCCGGCAGGGCTTCGCCTAAGTACCGCCGAACTAGTTCTAGTCTAGAGGAACTTGATCTAGAAGTAGGATTTAGACGTGGCTGAAAATCCTTGTCCAGAAAAACCCTAAAACCACTCATATATATAGGAGGAGGGGAGAGGAGGCTTCTCCCAAAAGGAGGCTCTCCTTTGGTTCGGCCGAACCTAGTGGGGAGGAGTCCTCCTCCTAGTAGGACTCCTCCCACAAGAGAGGTGGAGTTTGGGGAGGTTTCCACCCCAATTCAGTTTGCCTCCCTTTCCACCTGCGCATAGGCCTCCTTGGCCGACCCAACTAGCCCACTATGGGCTGGTGGGTTGCCACATAGGCCCATGGGTGGGTTGGCCCCACTGGTGGGCCCGCGGGACCCATTCGTCACTCCCAGTACACTACCGAAAGTACCCGAAACTTTCCAGAGTCCAAACACCACCTTCCTATATATCAATATTTACCTCCGGACCATTCCGGAGCTCCTCGTGACGTCTGGGATCTCATCTGGGACTCCGAACAACCTTAGGTCACCACCATACATAACTCTACACTACCGAAACGTCACCAAACCTTAAGTGTGCAAACTCTGCGGGTTCGAGAACTATGTAGACATGACCGAGACACCTCTACGGCCAATAACCAATGGCGGGACCTGGATGTCCACATTGGTTCCTACATTATACGAAGATCTTTATCGGTCGAACCTCTATGTCAAGGATTCAGTTAATCCCGTATGATGTTCCCTTTGTTCTTCGGTATGTTACTTGCCCGAGATTCGATCATCGGTATCTCCATACCTAGTTCAACCTCGTTACCGGCAAGTCTCTTTACTCATTCCGTAATACAAGATCCCGTGTCTAACACTTAGTCACATTGCTTGCAAGGCTTTGTTGTGATGTTGTATTACCGAGTGGGCCCTGAGATACCTCTCCGTCACACGGAGTAACAAATCCCAGTCTTGATCCATGCCAACCCAATAGACACCCTCGGAGATACCTGTAGGGCACCTTTATAGTCACCCAGTTACGTTGCGACGTTTGATACACACAAGGTACTCCTCCGATATCCGTGAGTTGCATGATCTCATGGTCATAGGAACATATACTTGACATGCAGAAAACAGTAGCAATAAACTGGCACGATCATAAGCTACGTTTGTAGTTTGGGTCTTGTCCATCACACCATTCTCCTAATGATGTGATCCCGTTTATCAAATGACATCTCATGTCCATGGCTAGGAAACCTTAACCATCTTTGATCAACGAGCTAGTCTATTAGAGCCATACTAGGGACATGGTTTTGTGTATGTATCCACAGATGCATCTAAGTCTCCGATCAATACAATTATAGCATGGACAATAAACGATTACCATGAACAAGGAAATATGATAATAACTAATTTATTATTGCCTCTAGGGCATATTTCCAACAAAAAAGATGGGCATCTATACGTCAAGGATCAAACCCAGCAGCACTACCTTCAAAGGAGTGATCCCGGACGTTGAGGCCCGATGCACAAGCTCTATAACTCTGGAAGTTGTGTTCGGCTCACCCGATAACTTTCATAGCGAGGACTTGATCTTCGACATCGTGCCCTTCCGCAGCGGCTATCACGCGCTGCTTGGTCGGACAGTGTTCGCTCATATCAACGCGATCCCACACTACGCATACTTCGTGCTTAAGATGCCAGGCCCCAAGGGGATCATTAGTGTCAATGGCAATACCGAGCGCTCCCTTAGAACTGAGGAACATGCACTGGCCCTAGCGGTCGAATTTAGTTACAAAGAAGATCCGCAAGTTCCGACATCCGCCATAAAGGCACAGAAGGATTGGAAGCAAGTTTGGCTTCAGACTGAAAACTCAGATCCTTCCTCCTCCCCCCTATAGGGACTCGCCCCCAGCGCACAACCGTAGGACCAGCAAAGTATGTGTCGAGAAGGCACAACTTTGCACTTAAGATTACATGGGTAGCGGTGGGGAAATAACGATGGGTGTTCGGCTGGCCCGAACTATTACCATCAACACGTCTTCGGACAAAACGCATGCGTTCCTCAAAGAGCCTACCTATGGCATAAAGCTCATCTACAATTCGCCAGCCTCTCAAGATTTTTTTGGAAAATCTGCCCGCCGAACACTAACACCCATCAAGGTGCATCCAAGAGTAGGAGTCAACTAGCAAGGGGGCATATCGAGGACATCAGGTTACCAATCGAAGACCCATGGTACAACAACTCCTGTATGTTTTTATTTCTTTCACATACCTGTAACAGTTTCTTCGGCAATACGAGTTATAAGAGTTGTTTAGAAAATGCAAAATTGTGTGGCGCAAGTTCACCTCATCTGTCCATTTTTCGGCGCATATTTTTTCTCCTTTCTCCCACTTCTCGTGAACCTGTTCGGTATGACGCGAGGTAACCGGCTAATATATCGGGGCTCGAGTTCAAACACAAATCGCCTCATCTATCATGTGTTCGGCGTCTTGGCATTCTCTTTATATGCATCGGTTACGAACTATGTCTTTGGTCAATAAGTTGGGTTGCCCGGCTCCTGTGCTTGCCCCTTTACGGTCCGCTCGTTCCGCTAAAAGGGCAAAGGGGGCACCCCTGCGATTGTGCTTCTGGATAGTCTGGTCAAGCACCTCAGGGGAGAAAGCCGAAAACAGACTGTCATGGTATGTGCGATCCGATCTGTGAACCCCGAGCTGGAAGTGTTATAATTCAATCCTCGTAAGCAGTTATTCTGTGTTATATGAGGGACTTGCCCTTTGTAATTCAATCCTCGTAATTCAATCCATAAAGGCACAGAAGGATGGGAAGCAAGTTTGGCTTCAGACTGAAAACTCAGATCCTTCCTCCTCCCCCCTATAGGGACTCGCCCCCAGCGCACAACCGTAGGACCAGCAAAGTATGTGTCGAGAAGGCACAACTTTGCACTTAAGATTACATGGGTAGCGGTGGGGAAATAACGATGGGTGTTCGGCTGGCCCGAACTATTACCATCAACACGTCTTCGGACAAAACGCATGCGTTCCTCAAAGAGCCTACCTACGGCATAAAGCTCATCTACAATTCGCCAGCCTCTCAAGATTTTTTTGGAAAATCTGCCCGCCGAACACTAACACCCATCAAGGTGCATCCAAGAGTAGGAGTCAACTAGCAAGGGGGCATATCGAGGACATCAGGTTACCAATCGAAGACCCATGGTACAACAACTCCTGTATGTTTTTATTTCTTTCACATACCTGTAACAGTTTCTTCGGCAATACGAGTTATAAGAGTTGTTTAGAAAATGCAAAATTGTGTGGCGCAAGTTCACCTCATCTGTCCATTTTTCGGCGCATATTTTTTCTCCTTTCTCCCACTTCTCGTGAACCTGTTCGGTATGACGCGAGGTAACCGGCTAATATATCGGGGCTCGAGTTCAAACACAAATCGCCTCATCTATCATGTGTTCGGCGTCTTGGCATTCTCTTTATATGCATCGGTTACGAACTATGTCTTTGGTCAATAAGTTGGGTTGCCCGGCTCTTGTGCTTGCCCCTTTACGGTCCGCTCGTTCCGCTAAAAGGGCAAAGGGGGCACCCCTGCGATTGTGCTTCTGGATAGTCTGGTCAAGCACCTCAGGGGAGAAAGCCGAAAACAGACTGTCATGGTATGTGCGATCCGATCTGTGAACCCCGAGCTGGAAGTGTTATAATTCAATCCTCGTAAGCAGTTATTCTGTGTTATATGAGGGACTTGCCCTTTGTAATTCAATCCTCGTAATTCAATCCATAAAGGCACAGAAGGATGGGAAGCAAGTTTGGCTTCAGACTGAAAACTCAGATCCTTCCTCCTCCCCCCTATAGGGACTCGCCCCCAGCGCACAACCGTAGGACCAGCAAAGTATGTGTCGAGAAGGCACAACTTTGCACTTAAGATTACATGGGTAGCGGTGGGGAAATAACGATGGGTGTTCGGCTGGCCCGAACTATTACCATCAACACGTCTTCGGACAAAACGCATGCGTTCCTCAAAGAGCCTACCTACGGCATAAAGCTCATCTACAATTCGCCAGCCTCTCAAGATTTTTTTGGAAAATCTGCCCGCCGAACACTAACACCCATCAAGGTGCATCCAAGAGTAGGAGTCAACTAGCAAGGGGGCATATCGAGGACATCAGGTTACCAATCGAAGACCCATGGTACAACAACTCCTGTATGTTTTTATTTCTTTCACATACCTGTAACAGTTTCTTCGGCAATACGAGTTATAAGAGTTGTTTAGAAAATGCAAAATTGTGTGGCGCAAGTTCACCTCATCTGTCCATTTTTCGGCGCATATTTTTTCTCCTTTCTCCCACTTCTCGTGAACCTGTTCGGTATGACGCGAGGTAACCGGCTAATATATCGGGGCTCGAGTTCAAACACAAATCGCCTCATCTATCATGTGTTCGGCGTCTTGGCATTCTCTTTATATGCATCGGTTACGAACTATGTCTTTGGTCAATAAGTTGGGTTGCCCGGCTCCTGTGCTTGCCCCTTTACGGTCCGCTCGTTCCGCTAAAAGGGCAAAGGGGGCACCCCTGCGATTGTGCTTCTGGATAGTCTGGTCAAGCACCTCAGGGGAGAAAGCCGAAAACAGACTGTCATGGTATGTGCGATCCGATCTGTGAACCCCGAGCTGGAAGTGTTATAATTCAATCCTCGTAAGCAGTTATTCTGTGTTATATGAGGGACTTGCCCTTTGTAATTCAATCCTCGTAATTCAATCCATAAAGGCACAGAAGGATGGGAAGCAAGTTTGGCTTCAGACTGAAAACTCAGATCCTTCCTCCTCCCCCCTATAGGGACTCGCCCCCAGCGCACAACCGTAGGACCAGCAAAGTATGTGTCGAGAAGGCACAACTTTGCACTTAAGATTACATGGGTAGCGGTGGGGAAATAACGATGGGTGTTCGGCTGGCCCGAACTATTACCATCAACACGTCTTCGGACAAAACGCATGCGTTCCTCAAAGAGCCTACCTACGGCATAAAGCTCATCTACAATTCGCCAGCCTCTCAAGATTTTTTTGGAAAATCTGCCCGCCGAACACTAACACCCATCAAGGTGCATCCAAGAGTAGGAGTCAACTAGCAAGGGGGCATATCGAGGACATCAGGTTACCAATCGAAGACCCATGGTACAACAACTCCTGTATGTTTTTATTTCTTTCACATACCTGTAACAGTTTCTTCGGCAATACGAGTTATAAGAGTTGTTTAGAAAATGCAAAATTGTGTGGCGCAAGTTCACCTCATCTGTCCATTTTTCGGCGCATATTTTTTCTCCTTTCTCCCACTTCTCGTGAACCTGTTCGGTATGACGCGAGGTAACCGGCTAATATATCGGGGCTCGAGTTCAAACACAAATCGCCTCATCTATCATGTGTTCGGCGTCTTGGTATTCTCTTTATATGCATCGGTTACGAACTATGTCTTTGGTCAATAAGTTGGGTTGCCTGGCTCCTGTGCTTGCCCCTTTACGGTCCGCTCGTTCCGCTAAAAGGGCAAAGGGGGCACCCCTGCGATTGTGCTTCTGGATAGTCTGGTCAAGCACCTCAGGGGAGAAAGCCGAAAACAGACTGTCATGGTATGTGCGATCCGATCTGTGAACCCCGAGCTGGAAGTGTTATAATTCAATCCTCGTAAGTAGTTATTCTGTGTTATATGAGGGACTTGCCCTTTGTGCAGACATTGTGATACTGGCTTCGGCCGCGGTTCGTCCGAACATCACAACACTTTGGTGGCTAATCGTATGCTTCCTGTAGTCCTTTTCACGCCCCTACGGCTAAGTGAAAGAAATAAAGCACTATAGTCTGATTTCCTAGTCTGCCGCACTGTACCGCCTTCGGGTGCCGATGATACGGCTAAGGGACATAGTGCATCGGCATAGACACCCCACATAGTATCTACGTGGGGGCTGAAGCCGACGACTCGCATCTTTCAGTATTAAACAACCACATAGGAGTTATAAAGGAATGCAAAACCATATAAGAAAAAATACTAAATTAAAAGTTTGGGCAAATCTTCGGACGCGTTACAGCTCATTCAAACATTTTAGCACCCGAACACTGGGACGCTATCACCCGAGCACTCTCCATCACTCCATCAAAGTACAGCTCAGGGCGTTGATGCTCCTTTTCGGGTGGCGGCGGGTCGGTGGCTACCTTCATCGGATTTAGCCCCGGCCAGTGCACTTTGGCCTTGGCAAGGGCCATCCGTACTCCTTCGATGCGGGAGGAGCACTTGACGGTGTCGAGGCAGGGTGTAGCAGCGATCAATCTCTGCACCGGGGCAAAGTAGCTGCCTGGCAGTGGCTCGCTAGGCCATAAGAGGATGCAAAGGTCATTCATGGCCGGCTCCACCATCTGGTGTAGCTCCATCAGCTATTTGCTCCACCAGAAGAGGAGGGCGCTCGGGGGCTCCGAACTATGCCCAGAACAGCCGAGCTTCATCTCCTTCTCCCCGCGAGGCGAACAACTGATTGGCATCCGCTACGCTCTTCTGGAGATCGGAGGATGCGCCTGAGGATTTCCACACCTGGGTAAGCAATGCGAATCTGCTATCCCCGAATATGAACTTTAGTGAGTACCACTTACCATCTGCTATTTCCTTGGCCCGACACACTTGCTCCTCATAGAACCGTCTCTCCATCTGCTCCTTTTGGAGTTCAGTTTTCATAGTGGACAGTTTGGTCGAGCTCGCCTTATTCTTCTGGTCCAAGGCCTTGCATCTTTCAGTGGCATTCTTGAGCTCCTGCTGGACCTCTGCCACGCGAGCTTCATGCTTGACACTAGTGGCCCGCATGGTGGAAAGGGCGATAACCGTTTCCTTAGCAGCCGCCCTGTCGGCGACCGTCTTGTCCTTCGTGTGCTGGATCTTGGCCTTGAGCCTCTCCACCTCCTTCACCGAGGCTACGCATGCATTATAGAATGTGAAGAAGCTGCATTGATAATATTTGGACTATAGAGCTCAGACAAAGGCATTCGAATTCTGTTTTGACATACCTTGAGCCTCGTCGAGCCTTCGGTTCAGGGCCTCAACTTTGTCTTCGGAGCGCTTCAGCTTCCGATTTAGTTCTTCCAGCTCGGCACCATTTATGGCCACCACCGATGACGAAGCCTGCATTACACACAGAGTTAATGCATTACATGGGCTCTCAATTTCCGAATTATAGCCAATTCGATCATATGTCGAGTTATTCTAACATGTCGGACACTTAAAGTATCTAGTTCGGTATCGGATTCAGATGTGACCCCTAGGCGAGCTTTTTCACCTCGCCTAGGGCTCGGGGGCTTCCATGTATATAATGTGAATAAACAAAATCTTTGCAAAATAAACACATCGTGTGACTTACATGAAAACCCACAAGGATACCTTTGAAGGCCTCCTTCAGTCTGTTGTCAACGGACTGGATGCTCTGTACTACCGCACCCATAAGGGTGCGGTGGTCCTCGGGGAGGGAGGCGCTCGATAGAGCCTCCTCCATGACCGAACACCTATTGGCCAGTGGTGCCGATGATGATCGGATCCCCCGATCACCCACCGGGGATTGGACCGGTGCCTCCGGAGGCATAGTGCGCTCCAGAGATGTTCTCGGAGGGGGCTGAGCGCCCGCTCGTCCGGCCTCCTTGGTATCCAGGAAGGGTGTTAACCCCCAGTCTTCAATGGGTGAGGTGTTAACCTCGGCCACGGTGCCATTTCCCTCGCCACCAGTGTCCGCCTCCATATGAGTGGGCTAGGACGACGCCTCCACAACGTCCTTCGTGGCGCCTGGAGTGGTGGGATGCGAGGCATCCCCGCTCTCTGCCAGTTCGGCAGGTGGGGTCTCCCTGTCCGATATCACCTCGGTGGGGATAACGTGCGGGGGGCTGCAAGGCCAATAACCTGCGTGTTAGCAAACTCTAAATCTATTCGTAATGAACAGGAGGGTCTTCGGATCCTAACCTTGATGGGGGCTTGACCCGTAGGCTCCTTCGTGGAACCTCCTCGAGGTTTTCGGATGCGGTGCCTGAGTCCGAACTATCATCAGACAGAACACCTGCGTCTGCCACGCCCTCTTGTGGGCAGGAGAAGGGACCTGCTCTAGGGCGTCCGACAATGCCGCTCTCTTCCTGGCACTGGGGGAATTGCCTCCACCCTCACCCTCGACCTCAGCCTCCTCCTCCTCCTTCTCTTCTTCCTCTTTCTCCTCCTCGGGCTCCTCCTGATTTGAGGAGGCGAGGGTATCCTCGGATACAACATCAGGCTGGCCCCTGATGCGGATGCCGGCCTGGCCTGGTTCCTTCTTCTTCTCTTTCTTCGTGGGAGCCTCGTAAAGCCTTACCATGAGCATTTTGGCTAACAACCCGGTCCTCTCGTCTTCGGGCTGAGGGGTTGAACTGTTAATTTTGACGGCTTTGTTCAGCCATCTCTGCAAAGATAGATCGGGTAAGGGATTATGAATCTTCTGTGTAATAAAGCCGACCAAGCTAGGGTGTATCGTACCTCGGAATTGGGCTTGGCGGCGTGCAGGCCCTTGTCCTCCTCCTTGGATGGCCAACTCTTCATTGATTTGAAGAGCTCCTTCCACAACTTCTCCCGTGTAGTGTAGAAGAGATTCCGGACTATGGGCTCGGCTTCGAGTTCTCGAGCCCACAGGGGGGTGTCCTGGCGCTGGCAGGGGAGGATGCGTCTTCGGAGCATCACCTGGACCACATCGGTCAACTTGGTTCCCTCCTCGACCATGGAGTGGATGTGCTTCTGCAGGTCGGTCACATCCTTGCCCGGTCCCCAGACAAGGCCCTTTTCGAGCCATGAAGCCAGTCTGGTGGGGGGACCGGATCTAAATGCAGAGGCGGGGTGCTGACCCTCTTCTTGTGGTTCGATGACGTAGAACCACTCATTTTGCAATCCCTTGATGGTGTCGATGAGGGTGCCTGACCGCCACCCGACGCGAGTGAGCTTGCCGATGATGGCCCCGCCATAATATGCGTACTTGCCATCGACGCACTTGGGCTTGATGTTGAATACCTGCAGCCAGAGCCCTAAGTGTGGCTCGACGCGCAGGAAGGCCTCGCAAATGAGGATGAACGCCGAGATGTGCATGATGGAGTTCGGCGAGAGGTCGTGGAAGTCGAGGCCATAGAACATCATCATCCCCCTAATGAAGGGGTGGAGAGGAAAGCTCAACCCCCGGATGAAGTATGGGATGATCACCACCCTTTTGCCTGGCTTGGGGGTGGGGATTACTTGGCCCTCCTCTGCTGCGTGGTGAGGGATGTTGGCGGGGAGGTAGCCGGCCTTCTTGAGGTCGAAAATGTCCCGGTCGGTGATTGTGAAAGCTTCCCATTGGCCGTTGGAGCCCGCCATTGATGATCTTGGAAGTGGGGTGAAGAGACCTAGATCTGTGCTTTGGAGGCGCAAGGGAATGGGATGCGGGGAAGTTGAATGGAGAGCGTGAAAAGTCTTTGGGGTTTTCCTCCTCGTTTTATGAGGTCTATCGATTTGGACTCCCCTTGCCACGCAGTGAATCCCTCCACTTCCCGAGACGTGTGAGCAGTTGCGTGCGCGTGATTAAGTATATCCCGTGTAAAACGGGGCACGGTCGGTATATTGATAGATCATGATCATTAAAACGGCCTTGGACCGCAAATCGAGTCTTTGTAACTGGCCTAGCGGTTGTGGTGGGTCGTAGCCTTTCGTCGGGGAGGTCGTTAGAGGGGCATTGTTTCCCCCTGACGTTTGGCCGCCAATTAATTTGCAGTATTTGGACGTGTCGCTATGCGGGAAACTACTTGTCATCGGAAGCCGAACTATGGTTCGGCAGGAAGGAACTCACCTCGCAAGACGAAGACTCTGTTCGCGAAGCAATTGGAGCTGAAGACCCTTGGCGTTGGAGGCAAGTTCGGGGGCTACCGAGGGAGTCCTGGATTAGGGGTTCCTTGGATACCTGACCTATTGTTATGGGCTAGGCTATGAGGGCTACTTACCGAACACCGGAAGATATGAAGGCCCAGTCTCCAGGATGGAAGCTTCAGGAAGCACGACTTGCGCTTCACGTTTGATGTAGTAAATAGGCATGTTTATCTCTTCGGCATGTAACCGACCATGTGTAAACCCTAGGCATCCTCGACACCTATATAAGTCGGAGGGTTTGAGGGTATAGGCAGAGAACAACTCATCTACGGTTAGCTATTCGATATTGAGGTAGATCAACTCTATAACCCCCCATATCATCAATACAACCAAGCAGGACGCAGGGTATTACCTCCATAGGAGGGCCCGAACCTGGGTAAATCCATGTCCCCTTTGTCTCCTATTACCGTCGATTCTAGTCTCACAGTTCGGGACCCCCTACCCAAGATCCGCTGGTTTTGACACCGACACTTGGCCTGTAAACAGAACAACCTCTTCATCCTCTCTAAGAGCTTCTTAGCCCAAGATGGCTCAACCTAAGGTGCCACAGAACTCAAAGCAGTCATGCCCCCAACCATAAAGTAAGCATTAGCATCCTCGTAATCCGCATCAGACTCATCCTTAGGAAGATCTTCTTTGGGGGCAGCATGAGTTGACCACTGGTTTTTCTGACGCAACTACACAACCTCATGTGGCACAAGATCACCAGCCTCAAACAGGAGTGTAGGATGAGTATTCTCCCAATTCCTCTCAATAAGATGCATCAGATAGGGACCATAGATAGGGCACTTGCGCTCGGAGATGGCAGAGAGGAGCTCCGAACACATGACATGGGAGACATCTAGGGGCTCACACTCAGAAACCGACCTCATGTTCTAATAGTAAATGAGCATATCCATGAGGTAGGAATGAACCTGATCCAAGTTACCCACTCAAGTAAAGAGGGTATGCCTAAAGATGCGGTGCATGATAGCAAGGAATGGCTCAAGCACATAGGTGGGCTTGCTAGTAGCGAAGGAGATCTTCTTCGAGGAGTATGGCCAGAGCTTGTTCTTGTGAGTAGATGTTATCTCCTTATGGGGACGAAAGCCAACTGGGGTATGGAGTCCCTTATCCTAGAAACCAAGTAGATCCATGAACTCCTTCCAAGTATTAGACAATTGACGGTTGTTGGTCATCCAAGTGAGAGTCTGTTCTTCATCATCTCCAAGATGAACAATGGCATAGAACACATTCAGGAGCTCTACATCAAAGTCCTTGATGAAATGCATCAGACTGATAATACCAAGCTTCTAACACATGCCAAGAGCCTCTCCAAAGTATTGGGGATTTTTTTGGAGATAATACATGTCAATGGTCTTCACATAAGGAACATAGAGGTTCTTCTTTTTCTTTTGAATGGTAAATAGAACCTTGCAATTTAGACCAGAAGGGACAATTGCAGAAAACGGGTTCCCTTGGTTGAACATATGGGTTGCGATGTCGAATGGCCTAGAAATCCTTACAGGAATCTCAGCCAAGGATGAACCTTTCTTTGGCTTGGCAATAGTCTTCTTGGGCTTCTACTTTGGGGGTGCAATGGGGTCGGGATTGTTGTTGTCATCACTGGGATTGCGGAACCTCTTCGAGCCAATTTCACGAGAGGGGTTTGATCAGCGTTCACTGCCACCTGAGAACAACCACAACAGGGAAGAGCAACTACAAGTAAACCAACTACATAAACCAAAAAGAATGAGCCAGCCTATAGTTCTAGTGAAGCACAATTGTATTCAGCAACACTAGCGGTAGTACCACTCCAAGAGGAGTGGTAGTACCGCGCGGGTGGAAACCACGAGGGTTCCTGTAGCCGCCGGATATATCGGGTAGTACCGGTGATGCAAAACACAAGACTAGTCCACTAGAACTACATAGCAACTCCCTAGCCACCTTCCACAACAAACTCTTGCGTCGATTTTGAAAAAAATCGACGAATGCAACAACTATGGTCCAAGACCTAAATTCAAAAAGTAGAACTATAGGAGAGGAAAACGGGAACAATACCGGCATACATGACAAGAGGAGATGGTGGGGCTCGAGTCCACCGGTTGAAACTATGGAAGATTGGTCGGAAAAAGAGATCCGGTGGAGGTCACCGGAGCAATGGAGTCACCAGGAGAGAGGAACCCACGAGAGAAAGAGGATGAATGGGTATGGGGAAGTGAAAACTGCCCCTACCCCACCTCATATCCCTCCTGGGGGTCGGGCGAGCGGTAGTACCACTTGGAGGAGCGATAGTACCGCTTAGAGCGGTAGTACCGTCGTGTAGAGCGGTAGTACCGCATAGGCAAGAAATACCAAGAGAAAAGGCTTTATGCAAACATCATGTGATGATTTATTTATTTATTTATTTAAATAGAGACTCACAACGATGGCAGAGACCAGAGAACACTCCAACAAAATCATATCAAAGAATTCATGAGAGGGATCGGTGGCCGAGGCCACCTATGTTTGACTCATTTGGTATGGCATCGCGAAGATTTTAACCTTGGGCCCATGACCAAAACTCGTCTTTGAAGCACAAGTACCATCACAAATATGGTGCAATTGTGAAAGATATGATTAATTTACGCATAATAGGAGGAGGGATAGTTCATTGAGAGAACTAGACTCCCCCTATGACCAATGCCTACATCTAAGCACGACATAATGATGAGTGTGGTGGGGTGTGCACACGTTCAAACCACATTGCTCGAATCAGTGATATTTAGCTCATACCTTAAATCGCAAAATCTTGCTTCCGCCAATGGCTTCATGAACATATCTGCAAGTTGCTCATTAGTGTTGAGGTGGATAAGATTGATATCTCCTCACTTGACATGATCCCGGAGAAAGTGATGACGAATCACAATGTGCTTCGTCTTGGAATGTTGAACCGGGTTGTTGGAGATCATAATAGCACTTTCATTGTCAAAGTAAAGAGGCACTTTGTCACAAATGACACCATAATCCTTTAAAGTTTACCTCATCCAAAGAGTCGGTGCACAACAACTAGCAGCAGCTACATACTCGGCCTCAGTTCATGAGAGAGAAACACAATTTTGTTTCTTTGAAGACCAACTTACCAGAGAGCGACCAAGGAATTGGCAACCTCCAGAAGTCGACTTCCTATCCACATGGTCTCCTGCCCAATCCGAGTCTGTTTATCCTAAATAGAGACTCACAATAATGGCAGAGACCATAGAACACCCCAAGAAAATCATATCAAAGAATTCACGAGAGGGATCGGTGGCCGAGGCCACCTATGTTTGAGTCAATTGGTATGGCATCGCGAAGATTTTAACCTTGGTTCCATGATCAAAACTCATCTTTGATGCACAAGTACCATCACAAAGATGGTGCAATTGTGAAAGATATGATTAATTTATGCATAATAGGAGGAGGGATAGTTCATTGAGAGAACTAGACTCCCCCTATGACCATGCCTAAATCTAAACACAACATAATGATGAGTGTGGTGGGGTGTGCACACGTTCAAACCACATTGCTCGAATCAATGATATTTAGCTCATGCCTTAACTCGCAGAATCTTGCTTCATCCAATGGCTTCGTGAACATATCCGCAAGTTGCTCATTAGTGTTGAGGTGGATAAGATTGATATCTCCTCGCTTGACGTGATCCCGGAGAAAGTGATGACGAATCTCAATGTGCTTCGTCTTGCAATCTTGAACCGGGTTGTTGGAGATCATAATAGCACTTACATTGTCAAAGTAAAGAGGCACTTTTTCACAAATGACACCATAATCCTTTAAAGTTTACCTCATCCAAAGAATTGGTGCACAACAAATAGCAGCAGCTACATACTCGGCCTCGGTGCATGAGAGAGAAACTCAATTTTGTTTCTTCGAAGACCAACTTACCAGAGAGCGACCAAGGAATTGTCAACCTCCAGAAGTCGACTTCCTATCCACATGGTCTCCTGCCCAATCTGAGTCCGTGTATCCTATGAGATCAAATGAAGCACCTTTGGGGTACCATAAGACAAAGTTTGGGGTATGAGCCAAATATCGAAAGATTTGCTTGACCGCCACATAGTGGCTGTCCTTAGGTGCTGATTGAAAACGTGCACAAATTCCCATAGCCAACATAATGTTTGGTCTAGATGCACAAAGGTAAAGCAAGGAGCCAATCATGGACCGGAATACCTTTTGATCCACGACTTTTGACGGGGATATTACCCCTAGGCAGGCCAAGGCAACTGGATCCTCCCCCTTTGTCGTTTTGAAGAAAGACCACGTGGACAGCTGCCCATGGTCGGCTGGAGGACGGCCGGCTCGAGCTGCTGCCGGCTGGAGACGCGGACGACGGTCATGCTGCCGGCTCAACCCCCGGCCGGCTAGGCGCGGCCGGCTGCCTTCCGGGCTGCCTCTTCCGTTGACCCCGGGTCAGACACACGACGTCCCATCCCCCTACGCACAGGTACAATGACAAGACATGACTGCCACGACGGTTGGCCTGGTGGCTACAGTGGCTGCTGACGCGCTGGTGCGCATGGCTACAGTTCGGCTGTTTGGACCGCTGACCTTGGTGAGCATGACCGGGCAGGGAAACAGTGCCGACATGCCCTCACCCACTCGATTACCTGCCCCGGTGTGGCTAAAGTGCAGCCGGCCGTACCGGAGACTTTGGCCGGCTGGCGCTAGGCGACGCCCCTCGGGCGACCCGTGTCACGGCAGGTGAGCGAGGACCAATCGTAGAGCTGGCTGGCGGGCCCCAGCAGGAGACGGGACCGCTCAGCCGGTGGGCCCTACAGGCGACGAGACGACACGGAAGGCGGGACCCCCTGGCCAGCCGGAGAGACTGCCAGTCGGGTCTCACCACCCTTGTACTTTAGGACATATTGTAGAGCCGGGGGGTTGGCCTATAAACCCCCCGGATCCCCCATGCAACGGGGATGGACGATCATCTCGCGCACACCCACATAGTGCTTCCCCTCACACCATCCATAGCAACGGAGGAGAATGAGCCGGATGCTCCTTCTCCCTCCTCTAGATACAGCTCCAGGAGCATCTTTGTAAACACTTCTACCCATCTAACCAGACCAAGCAGGACTAGGGGTATTACCTCCCTTGGAGGGCCCTGAACCTGGGTACATCGCGTGTCACCACCACTTGTGCCCAATCTCGCACTCGGAGCCCGTCGGCGTCCTCCGGCCCCAACCACCTACGATAAGCCTACCCATGACATTTGTCCTAAGAAAACGATGACAGTTGGCGCCCACCATGGGGCTGTACGCGGCGATAGACGGATTCATGTTCCAGGTGGAACCCCTCGCCATTCCTCGTTGCTGTCGCACGTCCAGGCATAGCCGCGGGCTCGTGGGGCTTGCTCCGGCACGCCCTATGGGCGACCCCGTCGACCTCATGGCCAACATCGATGCAATCACCGAGCGCCTCGGTAGGCTCAGCCTCGCTGAGGTTCCGGCCGCAGACGAGTACCCCGGGCTGGTGCTCGTCTGCGCCGGCCCGCCCATGGCTGTGGGTGCACTTGCTGCAACCTCGTACAGCAGCCCCCACGAGCGCGTGGGGGCTATGGCCGTCCTCTCCTCCACCTCCTTCGGGCGTGCGCTGGCTAAGGCTAACTCTGCCCTGCCCCGCGTCGGCACCTCTGACCTGCTCGGAGCGGCCCTTCGGGGCCTGAGCACCCCCATCGCCCTGACGGCAAACCCCGATGCCACCGTGGCCGAGCTCGAGGCAGCCCGCCGCGTCTTGTTCAAAGACGCCACCGCCCTTGTCGCCACGCGGCGCCGCATGGAGGCCACCAAGCGGGAATATGCCCCCGCCTACGGTCTCACCCCGGCTAGCACTGAGCCAAGCCGGCGTGGGGTTGTGCGCGACCGTGATCGCATGGTCGCCGAGATCTTAGGCGGCAAAATGCCCGTCTACGACACCCCCGCGACCAACTTGCGGGCCCTCAAGGTAGCCTACGAGAACTTGGCTACCTTGGAGGGAGAAGAAGGTGCCGCTCACGAGCGTTACATCAAGGACCTCATCGATGCCGCCGACATGCAGCAGCATCTGCTCGCGGCCAGTGGTGCCGCTTCCAAGGACCCCCGGCCTGAGCGCGAGGGCACAGGAACTGCTGGTCGTCAGCCGGCTCAGCACTCCTGCTCCCCTCACACCTCCGGCCCCCGGGTCGAGGCCAGCAACCCCCGGTCCTCTCGACTGCTGGGGAGCGAACAACCGGCCGTTAACAACCGGCGCACCGGTATTCTGCCCCGTAACGGCTGCCATCACGAAGCGTCGGCAGCCGGCAGCCGGTGCAGCCGCGAGCACACGCCTTCCCCGCGGCGCGAGCCGGAACGGTCGATTCCGCCCGTCATCCGCCCCGAGCTTGCAGCCCGAATCGGGCCACGCGCCCCCCACAACGAGAACGACGCCCGCAACCATATCGACCAACTTGCACAGTCGGCCCTCCTTGAGGAGGAGGGCTCGATTGGTCCAGCATGCTTTGGCCCCTGGATTCGCAACAAGCCGTTTCCAACCGGCTTCACGCTCCCCCGAGACACACCGAAATACAACAAGGCTGCCAGGCCCGAAGACTGGTTGATCGACTACACCATAGCGGTCGGCATCGCCAGGGGAAACAAGCACGTAGTTGTTCGCTACGTCCCCCTCATGTTGATCGGCTCTGCCCGCACCTGGCTCAACAACCTTGCGGCCGGCAGTATCAACACCTGGACGGACTTCGAAAAGGCCTCCGTTCGCAATTTCACCAGCACCTACAAGCGGCCCGGCCACCCCCGTGAACTCACCATGTGCATTCAAGGGCCGGACGAGTCCCTCCGTGACTACCTCACTCGGTGGACCAAGCTCCGCAACTCCTGCGAGGGAGTGCACGAGGTGCAAGACGTGCAGTACTTCATCGAAGGCTGCCGAGACGGCACCCCCTCAAGCACAAGCTTCTGTGCTCTGAGCCGGCACACTTGCCGAGCTGATGACCAAGGCGGACAAGTACGCGACAGCTGATTCAGCCATCCGGGTCAAAATGACCCCACCAGCCAAGGCAACAACAACGCTGGCAACGTCCTGGCTGGCTGCCGACAACCGGCAGCTGTAGAACAACAAACGCAAGAATGACCAGTCGTATCCCCGCTACGGGAGCCAGCAGGTCAACACCATTGAGGAGAAGGAGCCGGTTGCCCAGCCTTCCAGCCAGCGCTAGCGCACCGGCAAGGCCGACTGGCAGTCGAAGCTCACCTTCGAGCAAATGCTCGACCTCCCCTGCAAGAACCACTCAGGGGCCAAACCTTCCATGCACACGCTCCGGTAGTGCAGATCTCATAGCGATTGGCCCGGGGGACAGCCTCCCGGCTCCTCCCGCGCCGCCTGCCCGTGCGCCGGCTCCGGCCCAAGCTGCCGCCCCGATGCCGGCCCTGGCTCCGACCCAAAACGACGATCGCCTGATCGACCAGTTCCCCAACCAGGACGGCTACTACGTCGTCTTCACCAGTGAAGAGGCGGGAAGGCACGCTTAGTGCCGACTCCATCGTGAGGTGAACGCCACCATGCCGGTGACTCCCTAGTTCATGCACTGGTCGGTGAAGCCGGTCACCTGGAGCCGGGCGGACCATCCCGCCGTGATGCCAAATCCCGGTAGCTATGCTCTGGTCCTTGACCCCACCATCACCACCGAGCAGCGTGCCTGCCGCTTCTTGCGGGTACTGCTAGATGGGGGCAGCAGCATCAACATCCTATACCTCGACACGATGCACAAGCTGGGCCTGAAGCTGGAAGACCTACAGGCGAGCCGGACAATCTTTCCTAGCATCGTGCCTGGGAAGTCTTGCTCCCCTGTTGACAAAATCACGCTCGACATCCTGTTTGGCGGACCCGGTCACTTTCGTCGCGAGCCAGTGCTGTTCGAGGTCGTGGACCTCCCGAGCCCCTACCACGCGCTGTTGGGTCGACCGGCTCTCGTCAAATTCATGGCGGTCCCCCATTACGCCTATCTCAAGCTCAAGATGCCGGGCCCCAAGGGAATCATCACCATCGCAGGCGACTACAAGATGTCGATCGAGTGCGCTCAAGACGACAGCCGACTGGTTGAGGCCCTGGAAATCTCTAAGGAGAGGCGGCAACTCGACCGGCTTGTGGCCCTTGCCGCCAGCCAGACGGCCGTGCCGGCTCCCCCCTCACAGTCCGTCGGTGAGGCCTTCTTCTAGTCGTCCAAGGACACCAAGCAAATCCCGCTCAACCCGGCCAACCCGGCTCAGTGTGTCACCATCGGCTCCCGCCTCGACAACAAATAGGAAGGCAAGCTTGTTGACTTCCTCCGTGAGAATCGGGACATCTTCGCATGGTCCCCCAAGGACATGCCGGGTGTTCCGAGGAAGTTCGCCGAGCAAAAGCTACACATCCGCCCGGACGTCAAGCCGGTCAAGCAACCCTTGCACCATTTCTCTGAGGAGAAGCGGAGTACCATAGGGGAAGAAATCGCCCGGCTGCTCGCAGCCGGGTTCAACATGGAATTGTTCCACCCGGACTGGCTGGCCAACCCAGTCCCGGTGCTGAAGAAGAACAAGACCTGGCACATGTGCATCGACTACACTAGCCTGAATAAGGCGTGTCCTAAGGACCCGTTCGCCCTGCCGCGGATCGATCAAGTCATTGACTCCACGCCCGGCTACGACTTGTTGTCCTTTCTGTACGCCTACTTCGGCTATCACCAGATCAAGCTGGATCCGGAAGACCGGCTCAAGACCTCCTTCATCATGCCCTTCGAGGCATACTGCTACATCACCATGTCCTTCGGCTTGAAGAACGCAGGCGCCACTATCCAACGGTGCATGTAGAAGTGCCTCTTGCCTCAAATAGGCAGGAACGTCCATGTCTACGTCGATGACATCGTCATCAAAACCAAGAAGCACTTCAGCCTCCTCGATGACCTCCGGGAGACCTTCATGAACCTGCGCGAGTACAAGATCAAGCTCAACCCGGAGAAGTGTGTCTTCGGTGTCCCAGTCGGCCAACTCCTGGGTTTCTTCATGTCCGCTCGCGGCATCGAGGCAAACCCCAAGAAGATCAGCGCGATCGAGCACATGCCCAAGCCGACCTGGCTCTGCGACGTCCAGAGGTTCACCGGCTACCTCGCCTCGCTCAGCCGGTTCATCAGCCGGCTGGGGGAGAAGGCCCTGCCCCTCTACGAGCTCCTTTGCAAGACGGCTCTAGTCGAGCCAGGTATCGCCAAGAAGCCGAGCATGTTCGACTGGTCCAACGAGGCGAACGAGGCTTTCCGCGGCCTCAAGAAGGCTCTCACTCGCGCGCCCATCCTGGCCGCGCCAGCTGAGAAGGAACTGCTGCTCGCTTACATCGCGACAACCACTCAGGTCATCAGCGTTGTCCTGGTGGTCGAGCGGCCGGAGGAGGGCAAGTCCCTGCCGGTCCAGTGGCCCGTCTACTACCTTAGCGAGGTCCTCTCCGCGTCCAAGCAGAATTACCCCCACTACCAGAAGATGTGCTATGGCGTGTACTTCGCTGCCAAGAAGGTCAAGCGGTACTTCCAGGAGCTTGCCATCACCGTGGTGAGCACGGTCCTGCTTGGCAAGATCATGAATAGTCGGGATTCCACCAGCTAGATCGCCAAGTGGATCATCGCCCTTTCTGATCATGAGATCCGTTACGAGCCGAGAACCGCCATCAAGTCCCAGGCGCTGGCTGACTTCCTCATTGACTGGGCGGAGACGGAGTTTGTGCCGCCTCCCTGGGACTCCATGCATTGGTGCATGCATTTTGACGGCTCGAAGATGAGGACCGGCCCGGATGCCGGCATAGTCCTCTCCTCCCCGAAAGGTGACCAACTCAAGTATGCCCTCCAGATCCACTTCGCCGCCTCCAACAACGTGGCTGAGTACGAGGCCATTGTCCATGGCCTCCGGCTCGCCAAGGAAATCGGCATCAGGCGCATCCTATGCTTCGGCGACTCCGACCTCATGGTCCAGCAAGTCTCTGGTGAATGGGACGCTAGGGATGCCAACATGGCCAGCTACCGCTTCCTCATACAATAGCTCTCCAACTCCTTCGAGGGTTGCGAGTTTCATCACATCCCACGAGCGGACAATGAGGTGGCCGACACATTGGCAAAGATCGGCTCCACCCGGCAGGCCATCCCAGCCGGTGTTTCCCTCGAACGGCTATCCAAGCCATCCCCAGAATCAGAGTCAATCTTTGTGCCGGCGGACGCAGCCGGTCCGCCGGCGACTCTGGCTGCCCCTTTGGCAACTCCACCACCGGCTCCCACAACTTCGGTCGCCCAGCCGACACCAGCTATGTCGGTTGTGCCTGGGGCGGTCGGCTCCACCGATGCGGCCGTCATGACAATGACCGACGAGCCGGCCCCGGGGACTGACGAGCCGGCCCCGGGGACTGGGGAACCAGACCCCTGGACTGACCGTCCAGTCCCGGAGGCCCCCGAGCTGACCCCCATCTCGGCTCCCTCATAGGGCCAACCCATCTTGGCGTTTCTTCTACAAGGCGAGCATCCCTTGGATGAGGCTTTGTCTAGGCAAACCCAATGCCTGGCCTTGGTGTACAACATCATCAACAACGAGCTCGTCCATCGCAACACCACCGGCAGCTTCCAGCGATGCATCAAGCCGGAGAAGGGCCTGGAGATCCTCCTCGACATCGACCAGGGCGAGTGCGGACATCACACCGCCTCTAGGACCCTGGTGGCCAAGGCTTTCCGCCACGGCTTTTACCGACCCATGACCCTCGAGGCGGCCAAGAAATTGGTCAATGAGTGCGAGGGCTGTCAGCGCTTCAGCATGCAGAACCACCTACTGGCCTCAGCACTCCAAACCATCCCTCTCTCGTGGCCCTTTGCCGTCTGGGGGCTGGACATGGTGGGCCCCTTCAAGACCGCACGAGGCGGCATGACGCACTTATTGGTGGCTATGGACAAGTTCACCAAGTGTATCAAGGCATAACCAATCAAGAAGCTGGACGGCCCCACGGCCGTCTGGTTCATCGACGACATCACGGTCCGCTACGGCGTCCCCCACAATATCATCACCGACAATGGCACGAACTTCACCAAGGGCGCACTCGCGCGTTACTGCTCCAAGCAAGGAATTCAGCTTGACCTGGCCTCCGTCGCTCATCCACAATCGAACGGCCAGGTCGAGAGGGCAAACGGCCTCATCCTGTCCGGCATCAAGCGACGGCGTGTGACACCGCTGGTAAGGTCGGCCGGTGGCTAGATCGACGAGCCGCCGGTCGTCCTTTGGAGTCTCGGGACCACCCCCAACCGATCGACCGACTACACTCCTTTCTTCCTTGTATACAGGTCCGAGGCAATCATCCCCATCGACGTCGAGTTCGACTCGCCTCGGGTCACCCTATACATGGAGAAGGACGCGAAGGAGGCAAGAGAAGACGGCGTCGACCTACTCAAGGAAGTTCGCGAACTGGCCTTAAGCCGGACGACAATCTACCAGTAGAAACTCCGGCACTACCACAACAAGCGGATCCGGCCACTCTCCTTTCGCGAAGGGGACCTGGTCCTCAGGTGGATCCAACGGACAGCCGGACAGCACAAGTTGTCCTTCCCATGGGAGGGCCCGTTCATCATCAGCAAGGCGCTGCACAACAACGCGTACTACCTGATAGACGCCAGAAGCCGCAGAAGCGCAAAAGAGATGCCTCCGGCGAAGAGACAGAGCGCCCATGGAACACAGAGCTCCTTCGTTCGTTTTACTGCTAAAAAGGCCAATGTATGTATGTATCCCTACCCTTTCGGGCTTATGAATACAATGGGTGCCCCGGGACGGCTCCCGGGGCACGCCCTGTTTTGTTTTCCTCTAAGATCTCCTTGCTCATCGGCTCCCTGACCCGGCTCCCGAGCCCAGGGGCTCTCTGGTTGGCCCTAGGTCGTTTCTCTCAAAAATTGGCTAAGTAGTGTGAGCCGGGCAAACCCTCCCACCCCTCCCAGCTACAGATTCGGCTCCCGGTTGTCCGGCTAGCGGGGTTTCGGGCCAGCAAGGCTTGGCTCACACAAAAGACCAATCGAAAGGAGATACCGGCTAGGTCCAGTCCGACCATCGCCTCCCCTCTGCCACTCTACTTGTCCCGAAAAGCCCTCGCAGTTGCTAAGTTCCGAACCGGCTCCCCCGAGGCAGACGCTCTGACCCAGCTGCAGACCGTCTCCCGGCCGTCAGGCTGGCGGGGCCGAAACCAAAGAGGAAAAAACGGGGAAATCAAAAAGAACTAAGAGGGCGAATAGGAATAAGGATGAGCCGACACGAGAAATAAGGCAAACATAAATATTCACAACACAAGTGTTAAGATGAAAGTGGCCCACGGCCGGCATGGTTCATTACACAAATACCCCCAGTGGGTGGATTCGAGCTTAATTTGCAGGAAAGGAAAAGAAAGACAAAGATTCCCGGGGGCTCAGACCGCCGGTGCGTTGCCAGCCGACGCATCGCCGGACAGCTCAACTCTCGCCTCGGAGGTGGTCGCGTCCTTCGGGTCGGCCTCCTTGGCCGTCGAGGCAATCTCCGCAGTCCCGGCCGTCTCGCCGCTCAAGTCGGTGCTCTTGTCGGCAACCTCCGCGTCCGCGGGCCTTCAGGGATGCCGAAGGAGTCTTCTGGCACCGGCTTGCTGTCCTAGCCAAGGGCCAGCAGGAACTCGTCCGCGTCGACATACGACGCGAGCTCGTTAGCCCGGCGGACCAGGGCCAGCTCACGGGCCTCCCGCTCCTCGGTTGGCTTGTCTTGCATGGTAGCCAGCCGGCCCAGGTCCATGCCGCGGTACCACGACATGACGAACCGGAGAGCCATCTACGCCCCTGTTCGGGATGCTGACGCCTTCCAGGCCTCGAGCCGGGGCACGCAATGCTCCAGCCACAAGGCCACGCAGTTTGTTGGGGCTCCCTCGCGGTCCAGCCACAGAGCGGCGATGATCTCTTTCCCGGCCGTCTTTAGCCGCTCCATGCTCCGCTTGAGGTGGGTCAGCCGGTAGTCGATGGCAACCCCAAGCTCATCCACGTCCCATGCGGCATCCTCCTCGATGGAGCGCCCGCACTCCTGGAGGTACTCCCGGTGCTCCTCAACGGCACGCACAACACGGCGCTGAGTTTGCGGGAAGCGCTCTGGGAGAAAGGAGAAGAAGAAGAAAGAAAAGAAAATCAGATACAAGAACCAGCGAAAGAAAAAGCAGCTGGTTGGAGAAGGAAAAAATGGGCACTTACCTTCAGTGGAGTTGTCCACGCCAATGGCGAAGTTAAGCGCCGCTTTCCGCTCCGCCGCCAGTGTCGCCTCCGACGCGGCAAGGGAACCCTTGGCCTCCTCGAGCGACCTCTCGAGGCGGGTCACCTCGTCTTGAAGGCCGGCGGTCCTTCGGGCGGCATCAGCCACCTCCTTCACGACCGTCTCCTTGGCAGCCACCTCCTTTGCCACCTCGGCCTTGAGGCGGTCCCAGGCCGCCTCTCCGTCCGGATGCAGCGCGGCCAGCTGGTCTTTCTCCTGCGTGGCCACCTGGACGTCTTGCGCCAGCCGGTCCTGCTCGTAGACAAGCCCGATCTTCTCCGCCTGGAGGGCGGTCAGATCCCCTACAAAGCAAAACATGCCTCAGCCAGTTCTCGGGGGCTTCATCCCCCCCGCGACACTCAACTTACCTCGTACACGCGCCAGCTCCTCCTCTAGGCGGTAGAAGCCATGCTTGTCGCGGTTGTGGATGGCGACCGCCTCCTCAAACAGCTTCTGCCGTAGGGAGTTCCCCTCCTGTCACGTAGCGCCAAAGTCAGGATACGCTCAAGGAGATCTGGCCCGGCTGCCCGTCAACCGGTCAGCCGGCCCGCATATCGGGGGCTACACCCAGTGGGTGCACTTGCGCACCCCCATTGAAAGCTCTAAGGCAAGGACGGTCGTTCTTACATCTGCGTGCTGAAGGGTGGCGTCTGCCGCCTCCGCGAACCGGGCCAGCTCCTTGCGGCACCGGTCCAAGATGCTCCCTAGATCCCCGAGCGAGGGAGCTGGGCCACCCGCCGGGGGAGCCGGTAGGGCTGGCACGCGTGCCAGCGCCTCCCAGTCCCGGAGCACCTCCTGCATGGTTCATAGGGTCCTCCGGGTCTGGCCGCTATTGCCGCTCGGGTTCACCACGGTGCCGGCCGCGGAGGCGGATTAACGACGACAAGGGTCCGGGAGTTGCCTCCCACCGGCCCCTCGCCCGATGCCGCTGCCACCTCCACTTCCTGCCGCTCCAACGCATCAATTGCAATGGGCGGCGCTTCCGTCTCCATGGCCGGCTCCCTTGACGCCTCCTCCGGGCCGCCGGGGCATCTGACGCGTCGACCCGGGCCGGCTCGGCCACGGGCGGTGTCACTTCCGGCACCTCCGACCGGGTCGCCTCAGGGGCCAGCTCCGGTGCCACGGCTCTCGCCTGGGCCACCTCCTCCGTGGACGGAGGAGCGGGCGGCTCCAGAGACGCCCCTCACAGCTTGCTCGACGAGGAGCTCGATTACCAGGCCGATTTCGCCACCGAGTCCGACGCCTGCGCCGGGTCTGCGGCTCTCCTCCGCCTCCCGCTGCTCGAGGTCCCGGAGTGCGAGGCCCTACCTCGCGCCCCGGACTTTGAGGCTCGCAGCTCTGGGAGCCTCCTCTTCTCCTCCTGTTGGGTGGCCGCATGCTCGCAGGCCTGCCGGCTGGCGGTTTCTGTAGGGCCTCCCGCCGGCTCCACCTCGTGGAGCTCGATGGGGTCCCCGCAGCACGCGAGCACCGGTCACACACCGGCTCGCGACCCGGAAGAAAAGCACAGGCGAGACGCAAAGTAGAAAAAGGGATCTACCAGATGACAAGGGGCAAGGCCCGCTTGGCACGCGGCGGTGGCAGCTTCCACACGAGCACCTTCACCCGCTTCAGGGCTGGTGGCGGAGCCGCCGGCTCCTCCTGGGCCGGCCTCTTCGCCTGCCCGGCATCCTCGACCGTCGGGGCTCGAGCTGGCCACTCCTCGCCCCGCTGACCCTAACGCGTTGAGGGAGGAGGCTCATTCAGGATTGTTATGTCGTCATCATCATCATCGTCATCCGTCCAGTCTCGGACCGAGGGAGCAAGAAGGAACTCACCCGCTCCGCTGGGCCCCCCGGCTGCACCGGATCCTCCAGCTCCGCTGGGGTCGCCGGCTCCTCGACTCCTCCCGAGGAGCCCGCCCCCTCCTCTGGTGGCCCCCCCGTTCATAATCTTTAGAGTCGGAGTGCTCCCGCTCCACCTTAAATATTTGGGGGTGCAGACTGTCTTGCGTATTCTGTCGCACCATCAACTGCAGTCAGCACGGCAAAGTAAGGCCCACAGCTGGCTGCCGGCTGAGAAGAAACAAACAAAGAGGAGCCGCCTCGACAGAAGACTCACCAAGGGGGGGTTGTTGCGGTTGTACGGCTCCATGCCAAAGGACCACGACTTGGGCTTCAGCTTGAACGTTATAAGGGCATTCACCTGCCTCGCCACCCGAGCCGGCATCAGGTTATTGGAAAAAGAGATCCAGTGGAGGTCACCGGAGCAATGGAGTCGCCAGGAGAGAGGAACCCACGAGAGAAATAGGATGAATGGATATGGGGAAGTGAAAACTGCCCCTTCCCCGCCTCATATCCCTCCTGGGGTCGGGCGAGCGGTAGTACCACTTGGAGGAGCGGTAGTACCGTCCTGTAGAGCGGTAGTACCGCATAGGCAAGAAAAACCAAGAGAAAAGGCTTTATGCAAACATCATGTGATGATTTATTTATGTATTTATTTAAATAGAGACTCACAACAATGGCATAGACCAGAGAACACTCCAAGAAAATCATATCAAAGAATTCACGAGAGGGATCGGTGGCCAAGGCCACCTATGTTTGAGTCAATTGGTATGGGATCACGAAGATTTTAACCTTGGGCCCATGACCAAAACTCGTCTTTGAAGCACAAGTACCATCACAAAGATGGTGCAATTGTGAAAGATATGATTAATTTATGCATAATAGGAGGAGGGATAGTTCATTGAGAGAACTAGACTCTCTCTATGACCATGCCTACATCTAAACACAACATAATGATGAGTGTGGTGGGGTGTGCACATGTTCAAACCACATTGCTTGAATCAATGATATTTAGCTCATGCCTTAATTCACGGAATCTTGCTTCATCCAATGGCTTCGTGAACATATCTGCAAGTTGCTCATTAGTGTTGAGGTGGATAAGATTGATATCTCCTTGCTTGACGTGATCCCGGGGAAAGTGATGACGAATCTCAATGTGCTTCATCTTGGAATGTTGAACTGGGTTGTTGGAGATCATAATAGCACTTTCATTGTCAAAGTAAAAAGGCACTTTGTCACAAATGACATCGTAATCCTTTAAAGTTTACCTCATCCAATGAATCTGTGCACAACAACTAGAAACAGCTACATACTCAGCCTCGGTGCATGAGAGAGAAACAAAATTTGGTTTCTTTGAAGACCAACTTACCAGAGAGCGACCAAGGAATTGGCAACCTCCAGAAGTCGACTTCCTATCCACATGATCTCCTTCCTAATCCGAGTCTATGTATCCTATGAGATCAAATGAAGCACCTTTGGGGTACCATAAGACAAAGTTTGGGGTATGAGCCAAATATCGAAAGATTTGCTAGACCGCCACATAGTGGCTGTCCTTAGGTGCGGATTGAAAATGTGCACAAATTCCCATAGCCGACATAATGTTTGGTCTAGATGCACAAAGGTAAAGCAAGGATCCAATCATGGACCGGAATACCTTTTGATCCACGGCTTTTGACGGGGATATTACCCCTAGGTAAGCCAAGGCAGGGGATCCTCCCCCTTTGCCGTTTCGAAGAAAGACCACGTGGAAAGCTGTCCATGGCCAGCTAGAGGATGACCGGCTCGAGCTGCTGCTGGCTAGAGACGTGGACGACGGTCATGCGGCCGGCTTAACCCCCAGCCGGCTGGGCACGGTCGGCTGCCTTCCGGGCCGCCTCTTCCGTTGACCCCGGGGCAGACGCGCGATGTGCCATCCCCCTATGCACGGGCACAACGACAAGACTTGACCACAACGATGGGCGGTCCGGTGGCTACAGTGGCTGCTGACGCGCTGGTGCGCATGGCTACAGTTCGGTTGTCTGGACCGCTGACCTTGGCGAGCATGACCGGGCAGGGAAATAGTGCCGGCACACCCTCGCCCACTCGATTACCTGCGTCGGCATGGCTATAGTGCAGCCAGCCATACCAGAGACTTCGGCCGGCTGGCGCTAGGCGACGCCCCTCGGGCGACCCATGCCGCGGCAGGTGAGCGAGGACCAATCACAGAGCCGGCTGGCGGGCCCCAGCAAGAGACGGGACCACTCAGCCGGTGGGCCCTATAGGTGTCACGATGGCACGGAAGGTAGGACCCCCTGGCCGGTCGGAGAGACTGCCAGACGGGTCTCACCACCCTTGTACTTTAGGACATATTGTAGAGCCAGGAGGTTGGCCTATAAAAACCCCCGGATCCCCCATGCAATGGGGACGAACGATCATCTCACGCACACCCACATAGTGCTTCCCCCTCACACCATCCATAGCAACGGAGGAGAACGAGCCGGATGCTCCTTCTCTCTCCTCTAGATACAGCTCCAGGAGCATCTTTGTAAACACGTCTACCCATCTAACCAGACCAAGCAGGACTAGGGGTATTACCTCCCTCGGAGGGCCCTGAACCTGGGTACATCGCGTGTCACCATCGCCTGTGCCCAATCTCGCACCCGGAGCCCATCGGCGTCCTCCGGCCCCAACCACCTACGATAAGCCTACCCATGGCATCTGTCATGAGAAAACGACGACATCTTTACCATTGGGATCAGTGTCGAGGTAGAATTCGAGAGGCATAGGAGTGTTGTCCTTGGGCGGACTGAGTTCATTCATGTTGATTCTCTTGAGCATGTCTTGAGTGTATTTAGCTTGATTGATGAAGGTTCCTTGTGTCGGTGTCAAAACCGATAGATCTCGGGTAGGGGGTCCCAAGTTGTGAGTCTAGGATTGATGGTAACAAGGGATGAAGGAGACGATGTTTACCCAGGTTTGGGCCCTCCTATGGAGGTAGAACCCTACATCTAGCTCGATTATATTGATGTGTATGATGGTTACAGAGTTGATCTACCACGAGATCGAATGGGTAAAACCCTAGATGAGTTTCCCCCTCCTGCAATCTAACCCCCCCGGTTTATATAGACACCGGGGTACCTAGGGTTTACACATGATAGGTCTCCTCCCGGGGATGGAGATGCCAATTTCCTCATCTTGACTTGGAGTGCACTACGCGCCTTCGAGACTTCCTTCTAGAACACGGGGTCGTGGCATATCCGGCCCTTCATGCGATAGTTAGAGAGCAGCCCACCAAGCTGGCCTATTGGGAGATAGGCCAGCGGCCCGAGGACCCCTTAGTCTAGGACTCCCTTAGTAGCCCCGAACTAGCCCCCAACGCCGAGGGTCACAACACTGGCAGCTCCACATGATCGGAGTCTTCGGCTTGCGGGGTGAGTTCTTATTCCCATTAATGATCGGCTGAGACTAGTACGACTTCCGATGACACATAATTTTTCCGATCATACGATCGTACGGACGCCATGAACCCCAAAGGCCAAACATAAAAGTGTAAATAGTGTTTTCTGACAGCTTTTTGACAAAGTGTCGCGGCCTATCACGGCCGCTGAACCAGTTATGAAAACTCGATTCGCGGTTTAGGCCAGTTTTTACATTGGCATGACTCATCAATGTATAGATCGTGCTCCACTTCACACAGGATGTGATTAATGCCCTAGGTTTTCTCACGCATGTGTAACAGCACGGATATTTCGGTAAGTGGTGAAGCCAGTGGCGTAGTAAAAGGAAGGTTATTGATAGTGCACCATAAAAGGGGCAAAAAAGCCTCAAGGCCTATTCACGCTCCCGGTTTGCATCCCTTGATTCCTCAACCTTCCCAAGCTCCGAGAGGCGAGATCCAGTTCTTCCTCAATTTCTCCTCCGAGCTTAGCCATGGTGGGTTCAGGCTCTATGGGCAAGTGGGAGGCCTCCACGGTCACCGACAATGACATCCAGGACCTCAAGCTCGCCGGCTACATCCCCGCCAACATCTTCCACCGCGCTCCAGAAGCGAAACAGGTGGTCCCCACCCCGAAGCCGGGTGAGAGGGTGGTGTTCGTCCCCCACTTACTCCGGGGACTAGGCTTTCCACTCCACCCCTTTGTTAGGGGTCTTATGTTCTTCTACGGGTTAAACTTCCACGATCCTCCCCGAACTCTTTTATGCATATTTCGGTATTTTATCGTCTGTGAAGCCATCCTGCAGGTCGAGCCACACTTCGGCCTGTGGCTCAAAGTATTCAATATCAAGCCAAAGATAGTCGCGGGTGAGCAAGTAGACTGCGGAGCGGCGGTAATCAGCAAGCTCCCCCACGTCGAGTGGCTGGCCGGTACCTTCATAGATACAATCAAGATCTGGCAGAAGGAATGGTTCCATATCACCGAACCAAGGGACGAGTGCTGGGTGGCACCTGCAGATTTTAGATCTGGACCTCCTATGAGGTTAAGCTCATGGCTCAAGAAGGGCCTTGACTAAGGATCGGACGCAGAGGTAAGATCGCTACAAAAGTGCATTTCCTCGATGATCGCGGCCAAGATCGAGCTGGTCAATGTGGTTCAGGTCGTGCTCCACCGCCGTCTTCTTCCGTGCTAGAGTCGGACCTCCTCGATGTGGGCCAGCAAAGGAGGAGGACTTGGTCCTAAGCACTGATAACCCTCCTACCCAGGTACGATATAAGTTTAATAGTCCAGCCCTGTTGTCTGATAAAGAGCTGAACAACCTCCCTCTTATCTTTACAGACGTGTCTAAGCAAGGCTATCAAAATGGACTGTCCGGCCCCAGAGCCTGAAGGCCCCGAGTCAGATCTGCTAACGTCGATGCTCGTCGTTGTGCCGTACACAACACCGGAGAAGAAGGAGAAGAAGAAACATTGAGGAGGCCTCCGCATAACTGACCTGCCGGACACTATGTCTGAGGAAACCCATGCCTCCTCTACTCATGAGGAAGAGCGCAAGGACAGGGGAAGGTGATTCCCCCCTCACAAGAAAGAGGGCAGCTTCATCGGAGGCCGCGGAGGATCTACCTCCTCCTGCCCCGAAGAGGGTGTGTCGGCCGAGGTTAATCCTAGCCGACGACAGCTCGGACTCCAACGCCGAGTCCAAGGACTCTGAGAGGGTTCCTCGAAGGAACCTAAGGGTCCAGCCCCTAGCTCAAAGGTACGAATCCGAAGACCCCCTGGGTCATTTATGTGAAGTTTTTAATATTTTAAATGGACGAATGCCTTTTAATCTGTAGCCCACCACGCGTTCTCCCCACCGACCAAATATCGGATGGGGAGTCTCCACCCGCTGAGCTAGCGGAGAGTGAGACTGCATCACACCCCACACCTCTAGGGGCTTCGAAAGAGGCCGTGGAAATGTTATCGCGCCAGGCTCCTTCAGAGCCGAACACAAGCGGTGGGGGTGATGATGTCATGGCCGAGGTCAATGCCTCGACCGCTGAAGACCAGGGGGAGGAAACTCTCCTGGACACTGAGGAGGGAGGACAGAGGAATGTCCAATCCCCTCCGAGGACATCTCCGGAGCGCACTGTGCCTCTGGAGCTACCAGCTCAATCCCCCGTCGGAGATCGGGTTGCCAGTCGCCACCGGTGCCACCCATGACTGGGTGGCCGGTCATGATGGAGGAAGCTCTATCAAGTGCCTCCATCTCCTAGGATCACCGCACTCTTATGGGTGCGGTTTTGCAAGGCATCAAGTCCATTGATAGCGGACTTAAAGAGGCCTTCGATTGTATCTTGACGGGCTTCAAGGTGAGCCACCTGATACCCTTTTCCCGAAAAATGTAATTTTATTAAGTTTGTGCTATCTTTATATATATAGTAGCCCCCGAGCCTTGGGTGGGTTTGGAAAAAACCCACTCAGGGGTCAAATACCCGGGAATGACTAGAGATGCCCAAGGCACCATTTGTCCCGCACTGTTCTAAGAGCCCCTAAGAGAACCTAGCATAGGGTCATGTTCTGATGACTCGGGAGTTTGAACGCACCTAACCTCTTATTTATTATTATTTTTGTCGGCGGTGACTGTCAATGCTGCGGAGCTTGTCGAGCTAAATCGGAAGCTCAAGAGCTCTGAAGAGGAGCTTGATTGCCTGAACAAGAGGTTTGATGAGGCACAAGGTAAGCCGAATTGTAAAATCCGGGCTGTCTATTGTTAATGATCCACACTGGTAACCCAATGTAATTATTTATTTCTTTCTTCCACAGCTTCGGCTACAGAGGTCAAGAACCTCAAGGCCGAGCTAAAAAAGATGAAGCAGGATGCCGCGGATGAGAAGGCGACAGCCGAACAAGCAGCAGCCGCACTATCCGCATTAAAAACTGTGAGCAAAAGCATGAGGCCTGGGTTGAGGAGGTGCATTAGGAGCTCATGGCTGCTAGCATGAAATTCAAGGCCCTTGAGCATAAAGGCAAAGAGCAGGCCACCGAGCTATCCACGCTAAAATCTGAGCTCCAAAAGGAGCAGGTGGATAGGCGGTTCTGTGAAGAATTCTGCCAAGTCAAGGAGGTCATGGATGGTAAGTCATATTTACTGCATTGTGCCTTTGGTGGTAGTATGTTTGCATTTCTCACCCAGGTGTGGCGTTCCTCAGGCGCCTGTTCTGATCTTCGAAGGAGTGCAGTGGATGCGAAGAAATTATATGCTTCGCGGGATGAGTACGATGAGGCTCGGCTATTCTGGGCATAGTTTGAAGCCCCCGGGTGCTCTCCTCTTCTAATCGAGAAGATGAAGCAACTGATGGAGCTACATAGGATGGCAGAGCCGGCCATGGCGGATCTCTATATCTGGCTGTGGCCTACAGAGCCGCTGCCGAGCAGTTACTTCGGCTTGGTGTAGAAACTATGCGATGTTG
Organism: Hordeum marinum; assembly: GCA_022496015.1. Classification (NCBI taxonomy): domain Eukaryota; kingdom Viridiplantae; phylum Streptophyta; class Magnoliopsida; order Poales; family Poaceae; genus Hordeum; species Hordeum marinum. Next base: position 60,697,949 of record CM039672.1, read on the forward strand.
CGCCTGGATTGACGCTTTAAAGTGTTCTACATGCATTGGGGGAGCTCAGATGGCCTTTGCAAGGACCACGATGCACTGGCCGAAGCTCAAGCCGAGCGAGATGGCCACCGCACCTCCGCCCCCTAGAAAGGAGCATAGGCACCCCGAGCAATACTTCTCCGTAGTGATGGAGGGTGCTCAGGCAATAGAGGCCTAATGCTCTAAGGATGTTTTTTATGAATGAGCTTGTTGTAATATGTCTGAAGACTGTCAATGCTCTTAATGAGGCTGCATGGTTTATCGTGTCTTTTGAGTTTTGCATTTATTGTGACTCCCATGTGGCCATTTTATCTGAAAGTTGTGAGTCGTTGGCTTCATCCCCCACGTAGATACTACGCGAGGTGTTTGTGCCTCCACACTGTGACCCTTAGCCAAGGTATCGGTGCCTGAAGGTGGTAGTGCGAGGGGAACAAGGCAATCAAACTATGATACTTTATCGCTTTCACTTAGCCGTAGGAGCTTGAAAAAAATGCGGGGCCTGATGACTAGCCCCCAGTGTTTTGTGATGTTCGGATTTACCGAGGCTAAAGCCAGCATCACATGGTTTGTACACGTACAAAACCCATTGTATGACACTGAATAACCTCTATTGATTTTTTTAGTATGACACTTATGCTCGGATTTGCGGACAGTTTCTTGCTTACTATGATAGTCATTTTTCGGCTTTATCCCCCGAGGTGCTTGACCAGGCGAGCTGGAAGCACAATCATAGTGGTTCTGCCTTTTCCCTTTTAGCAGAACGAGCGAAACGTAAGAGGGCAAACACAGGAGCCGGTCAACCCAACTATTGACCCAAGACATAGTTCAGATCCAATGCATATAAAGCAAAATCCAAGACACCGAACACACAATCAATTGTGTCGGGGTGATGCTTAGGGTGATATTTTAAATTCAATCCCCTGATCTATTAGCCGGTTCCATCATAATGTATATCGAACAGTTTCGCAAGAAGCATTGATGAGGGAAGAACAGAGTATGTAGCATAAAATACAGCGAAGAATCCATGCACAATGGTCCATTATTCGATCATTAATTCTGATGACTCAAATTGCCGAAGCCATTGTTTACAGGTATTTGACGAGGAAATATAAAGTTACAGAGGAGAGGTTGTACCAGGGGTCTTTGATGGGTGAATTGACGTCCTCGATGTGCCCCCTAGGGAGTTGCATTCCTTTAAGGGTTGTTGTTGTCGGCGAGCGGACCTTGGGAAGAAGATCTTGAGAAGTCGTCGAAGTATGGATGACCTTTACAATTTAGCAGGTCCTTGATCGTACCTGTGGTTTGTCCGAGGACATGTACTGACAGTAGTTCGGTCCAGCCAAACACTTTCGCTTTGATAGTTGTTCCCCACTGCTGCCCATAGAATCTTGAGTGCAAAGTTGTGCCGTCCTTACACATGTTTGATAGGCGCTAGGGCTGTGCAATGAGGAGTGTGTCCCTATTTCTGGGGAGAAGAAGATTCCGGGAGTTCGGACTGAGAGCGAGCTCATTTGCCAACCTTACGTGCCTTTATTCCAGATTTTGGTGTTGGTCAATCGTCATCGTAACAGAATTCGGCCGCCAGGGCCAATGCATGTTCCTCAGTTCAGAAGGAACGCTCTATGCTGCCGTTGACTGTAATGACCCACTTGGGCCTGGGCATCTTGAACTTGAGGTATGCGTAGTGCGGGATGACGTTAAAGAGAGTATGTGTGGCCAAGCAAGGCGTGATAACTGCCACAGAAAGGAACTACTTCTAGGTTCATAGTGCCCGTGCACCGGGCTTCGCCGCCTGGGATCACTCCTTTAAAGGTATTGTTGCTAGGTTTGATCCTTGATGGATCTATTCCCATCTTTTGCACCGTGTCTGAGTAAATCAGATTGAGGCTACTTCATCCCTCCATTAGGACTTTGGTGAGGTGATACCCATCGATAATGGGGTCTAGGACAAGGGCTGCCGAACCCTCGTGACGGATACTGGTCGGATATTCCCGTCGATCAAAAGTGATCGGGTACGCCGACCACGGGTTATACTTCGGGGCCACATGCTCTATGGCGTAGACTTCTCGAAGGGCGTGCTTCATTTCCTTTTTGGGTATGTGAGTGGCGTATATCATGTTCATAGTCTTTACCTCTAGAGGGAACTGCTTTTGTCCACCATTGCTCGGACTGTGTGGCTCATCATTGTCCTCGCTGCGTAGGCCCTTGCCTTGCTCCTCGGATGTGAGTTTGCCGGCTTGTTTGAACACCCAACAGTTGCGGCTGGTGTGGGTGGCGGGCTTTTCTTTAGTGTCGTGGATCTGGCAGGGCCTATCCATGATCTTGTCTAGCGGGGTAGGTCCGTCACGATTGTCATTAGAAGGTTTCCTCCGCTGCCCGGATCTTGGGTTGCGGAAACCGGCATTAACAGTCGTGTCTTCGGAATCACCGTTGTTGTGCCAGCGTTTGTTTTTGTTGCATCATGGTTTCCCATTTCCATCCCGGGGTTCGGAAGTGTTGTGATATTCGGGGTTGCAGCTTCATCTAGCTAGCCAATTGTCCTCGCCCGCACAAAAGCGGGTCATGAGTGATCTAAGAGCGAACATGGTCCTAGGCTTGTCCTGGCTGAGATGGTGAGCCAGCCATTTGTCCTGAATATTGTGTCGGAAGGAGGCTATTGCCTCGGCGCTGGGCAATCGATGATCTGGTTCTTCTGTTTGAAGAACCGATTCTAGGATTGCCAAGCCAATTCATCTGCTTTCTGGACAACATTACTTAGGTCAGAGTAGTCCGACGGCCATACATATGTGTCCTGGAAGTTAGGTCGGAATGCATCCTCGAGATCCTACCAACTCGCGACAGAATTTTCGGCGAGGCTGTTTAACCAGTGCCGAGCTGGCCCCTTAAGTTTTAGGGGCAGATACTTGATGGCGTGGAGATCACCTCCTCATGCCATATGAATGTGGAGGAGGAAATCCTCGATCCACACTGCTGGGTCAGTTGTCCTGTTGTATTTCTCTATGTTCATAGGTTTAAACCCTTCCGGGAACTGATGCTGCATCACCTAGTCGGTGAAGCACAGTGGGTGGGCAGCGACTCTAACTCGGGCTATGTCACGCCGGTAGTCGGCGCCTGATCTGGCCCGGTTTTGTTCCTGACCTCTGTTGTTGCGATCGAGCCAAGGCTGGTACCCGTCCCATCTATCGAGGGAGTAACCTCTAGATCCGTAGGTGGATCTCGTGCGGCCTGTACTATAATCTAGGTCGTGTCACAGGTCGTACCTGCCCTCATGCTCTATTGGCTCTTTTCCCCTTCTACGGGGTATCGCCGCCTATAACTAGCCTCTTCAGCCGTCCTATCTCGTCCTCGGGCAGGGCGGTCCGTCTAGTCATGTGGAGTGTGCTTGGGACACGATGTATTAGGGACCCCATCGTCGAACTGCGGCAGCAGCCGTCGGCGTGGATAGCTCTTGGGTTGGTCCAATAGACCGGTACCGTACCCTTCCTCAGCTGATAGGATCCTCATCCATCTATCATTGAGGGTATCATGTTCGGCCTTAAGCTGTCGTTCTTTTGCCTACAGGCTTCGGGCAATGGCTATAAGCTGTTGTCTAAACCGTTTCTGATCCTCATGGTTTTCGAGGACGGTGAAGTCTTAGGCTTCCAGGGCGTCCTCCTCCACGACAGGGGGAGGCAGTTGTCATCCTCATAATTGTTTAGATCCTCGGGATTGCATTGATCTTCTAGTCTCTCCTGGTCCTCTAGCGTCTGCTCAGGGATATCGGGATCGCCAAGGTCTTCCGGGGTGTCGTTTTCCCCGGTGTGAGCAATGGCTTCCCTTACTTGTTTTTTCCATTGATCGTTTGCGCTGTTTCCAGCGCCTTGATGGCTCTTCACCCTATTTATCGCCATTGTTTTTGGGTGTGTGCTCGCCCTTATCGGCTAGAGTATCCACCATGTAGACGCCGTAGGTGGAGGTGGCAGTCCATCGCCCAGTGTTGACGGGGGCAGGAGCGCAATCTCTTCATCCATGTCTTCTGCCTCCTCGGAGGCGTAGTCCAACATATCGGTTAAGTCTTCGACAATGGCTACTAAGTGGGTGGTGTGTGGGATGAAAAATTCCTCTTGACCCGCCTTCAGACCGATCTAAGCATGGATCGGGATTGGGACATGATACGTCTCCAACGTATCTACTTTTCCAAACTCTTTTGCCCTTGTTTTGGACTCTAATTTGCATGATTTGAATGGAACTAACCCGAACTGATGCTATTTTCAGCAGAATTGCCTTGGTGTTATTTTTGTGCATAAATAAAAGTTCTCGGATTGACCTAAAAATTACATGCCTACATTACATTGATGAATTGGAGCTAGTTCTGTGTCACCCTATGTTATAACTGTTGCATGATGAATGCCATCTGACATAATTACCTATCACTGATCCATTGCCTACGAGCTTTCAATATATTGATCTATGCTAAGTTACTTTTCTATTGCTATTGTTACAAACACTATAAAACTGCTACCATCACTTTTGCCGCCGTTACCGTTACTTCCGTACTACTTTGCTACTGAATACTTTGTTGTTGATATTAAGTCTTTTAGGTGTGGTTGAATTGACAAATCAGCTGCTAATACTCGAGAATATTCTTTGGCTCCCCTTGTGTCGAATCAATAAATTTGGGTTGAATACTCTACCCTCGAAAATTGTTGCGATCCCCTATACTAGTGGGTTATGAAGACCTTTTTATGGCACCGTTGCCGGGGAGCATAGCTCTATTCTCTATGCCACTTGGGATATATATCTATTAATCACTATGAGGAATCTTAAAGATCCAAAAACCAAGATCTACCCCTCAACTACGAGGACAGGTAAGGAACTGCCATCTAGCTCTACACTTGATTCACCTTCTGTTATGAGTAAATATGCGACACCATCACCTGCTAGTAATTCTGATATGTCGCAAGTAACTGATGATGCTACTTTTGCTATGCATGATGCTTGTGATGATACTTTGCATGATGATACCGTGCCAATGGGTGAAATTTTTGATGAACAAATTGCTAGAGCCAATGCTGAAACTGATAATATTTCTAAATCTGATGAAATTATTGAAACTGAACACTATGATACACCTGCTAGACCTAGCTCTCCTAGATATGAATTGACTGATATACCTGAGGGTTATGTTATGGAAGGAGAGGTAGCTAGGGATTTTCTTGCTTGTAAGGATAGAGATGACCATAAGAAATTGCTTCGCAAGTGGAAGGAAAAATCTTTGAATGCAAGAATGCAATATGATCCTAAGTTTGCTACTTCACCTATCTTTATTACTGATAAGGATTATGAATTCTCTGTCGATCCTGAGTTAATTACCTTGGTTGAATCTGATCCTTTCCATGGTTATGAATCTGAAACTGTTGTGGCACATCTTACCAAATTGAATGATATAGCCACCCTATTTACTCATGAGGAAAAAATTCGCTATTACTATATTCTTAAGTTGTTTCCTTTCTCATTAAAGGGTGATGCTAAGATATGGTTTAATTCTCTTGCTCCTGGTTGTGTGCGTAGTCCCCAGGACATGATTTATTACTTCTCTAAAAAATATTTTCCTTCCCATAAGAAACAAGCTACCTTACAGGAAATATTTAACTTTGTGCAAATTGAAGAAGAGAGTCTCCCACAAGCTTGGGGGAGGCTTCTCCAATTACTTAATGCTTTGCCTGATCATCCTCTCAAGAAAAATGAAATACTTGATATCTTTTATAATGGACTAACCAATGCTTCTAGGGACCACCTAGATAGTTGTGCTCGTTGTGTTTTCAGGGAATGAACTATTGAACAAGCTGAATTACTATTGAATAATATATTGAGCAATGATAATGATTGGACTATTCCCGAACCACCTTCAAAGCCAACTTCGAAGAAAAGAGCTATTCTATTCCTTAGTCCTGAAGATATGCAAGAGGAAAAGAAATCTATGAAAGAAAAGGTATTAAAGCTGAAGATGTTAAGAATCTACCACATATTGAAGAAATACATGGTCTTGATAACCCGACACAGGTAGTAGAGGTAAATTCTCTCCGTAGATTTGATGAAAGAGATATTCTTATAATAAGTCTGCTAGCCAATGCGTTGATGAATTTGATAATTTTATTGTGAAGCAAGAAAATTTCAATGCTTATGTTAGTAGACAATTGAAACATAATGCTTACATGCTTGATCGCTTGGGTGATTACTTGAGTAGAACTATCAATGATCTTAAGATTATTATTAAACATGCTTCCATGGTAACTACTCAAGTAGAACAAGTACTAAAGGCACATAATGATTTACTTAACGAGATGAATATTAAGAACAATGATCATTCTATTAAAGTTGTGACTAGAGGTGGTAGAATGACTCGGGAACCTTTGTATCCTGAGGGCCATCCTAAAAGAATTGAGAAAGATTCTCAGAGAGTTAATGCTGATGCACCTATTCATTCCAATAAGAGTAGGAAAAAGAATGATGATAGTACTTTGCATGCTGCTAGTGAACCTGTTATAGATACATCTGAGAATCCTAATGATATTTCTATTTCTGATGTTGAGACACAATCTGGTGATGAACACGAGCCTAGTGATAACATTAATAATGATGTTCATGTTGATACTCAACCCACTAATGATAAAGATGTGGAGATTGAACCTGCTGATGATCTTGGTAACCCACAACCTAAGAATAAAAGATACGATAAAAGAGACTTCATTGCTAGGAAACATGGTAGAGAAAGAGAACCATGGGTTCAGAAACCCATGCCCTTTCCTCCTAAACCATCCAAGAAAAAGGATGATGTGGATTTTGAGCGCTTTGCTAAAATGCTTAGACCTGTCTTTTTGCGTATGCGCTTGACTGATATTTTGAAAATGTCTCCTTATGCTAAGTATATGAAAGATTTGTGACAAATAAAAGAAAGATACCAGAAGCTGAGATTTCCACCATGCTCGCTAATTATACTTTTCAAGGTGGAATACCTAAGAAACTAGGAGATCTCGGAGTACCTACTATACCATGCTCTATTAAAGGAAATTATGTTAAAAGTGCTTTATGTGATCTTTGAGCTGGTGTTAGTGTTATGCCTTTCTCTTTATACCATAAACTTGATTTGAATAAGTTGACACCTACTGAAATCTATTTGCAAATGGATGATAAATCAACTGCTCTGCCTATCGGTATTTGTGAGGATGAACCTGTCGTAGTTGCAAATGCTACTATCTTGACGGACTTGGTTATTCTTGACATTCCCGAGGACGACAGTATGTCGATCATACTTGGTAGACCCTTTTTGAATAATGCAGGGGCTGTTATTGATTGCAACAAGGGCAATTTCACTTTTCATATTAATGGTAATGAGCATACGGTACACTTTCCGAAGAAACAACCTCAAGTTCATAGTATCAACTCTATTGAAAAAATTCCAACGATTATTATTGGATACTTTGAGTTCCCTCTTCCTACTATTAAGAACAAATATGATATACTTATTGTTGGGGAAATGCATATCCCCATTGAGGTAACTTAGCGTTATTCAAAAATTCTTCGGTTTCATGTTATTCGAAAGAAGTTTGTTAATAAGACTTGATCAACCTTATTGATGGATTCCTTTTGATGAGCATGAGATGGATGAATTTAGAAAGCACAAATTCTTGTACCTAACTTTTACTTTCTGTTACCTAGATGAAATTAAGTAAAAATGCTATTATTTTTCTGTTTTCTGAGTTTTCCGTGCAATAAAAAAGTGACCTGAAAATAAAAGATCTTCAAATGTCCTAAAAATGGAGTATGATTTTTTCTGAAATATTTAAGAATTTTTGGCACTAAGTATGCATCAGGGGCCACACCAGTGGGCCACAAGCCTGCAGGGCGCTCCCACCCCCTAAGCGTGCCATGGTGGCTTGTGGGTCCCACGTGGCCCCCTCCACTTATTCAAGCAGCCATTCACTTCATCTTCCTCCAGAGAAAATCCCACCATTGCTCAAACCTGTGTTCTAGCTCTTCTTTCCGCCATTTTCGATCTCCTTGCTCAAAGATCTATTTGCAAAACTGTTTTACGGGATTACTCATCGGTATGTGACTCCTCCAATGGTCCAATTAGTTTTTTTCTAGTGCCTTCTATATTGCAAATTCTTGCTGTCGTGGGGACCTTGTTTCTGAGCTTGCATGTCAAATTTGTATGGTACCAAGTAGTTTTGATGCATGATATAGTCTCTAGGCACTTGAGGGAGTAGTTGCTATGAGTTTTGTTCATCTTTATTTTGATTCACTAAAAAATTCAGAAATTTTTCAGAGAAAGAAAGGATGTTGAGGAGAATATACCAAGGTGGTTCCTCGAGCAAGAAAACTCCGAGACTCGCGTTAAATGGGTCCAATTTTGAACCACCGAGGGAAGCACGAGTGATGCCTTGTGAATGGCCGTCGGATCAATTCATGGACAACGCCGGGTTCAAGGAAGAGTTTTATGCGTACATAAGGAATGCTGGCCTTGAGAATTTTATTTCAGACCGGTGCAAGCAATATTATCAACTCACTAATTCTTTTGTGCGGAGGTTTGAATTTTCATCCAGGCGTAATTCTCATTCTGTCCTATTTAATCTTTATGATAAGTCCTACACCATGGACCTAGAGGATTTTAATGATGCATGCAAAATTCCACAGTGGGGTAGCCGTAGCGATCCTCATAATAATGAATATAACGATTTCCTTGCTAGCATCACAGTGGGAGAAACTAGAATCATTACACAAGCTACTTTGGGGTGCATTCACTTTCCAGCTATACATTATTTTGCTCTCTTCATAGGTAGATGCATTAACGGTAAACATGAGCATAGCCACCTTTGCGTGCCCGGTCTGAGTATTCTTAAGAGTGTTGTAATGGTAGATAGACGATATAACTTGGGGGCTATTATTGCTAGGAGGTTACATCATAATGCTAAGGATGGAGATTTCTTTGGTGGAATTTATGCCACCCGTGTAGCTAAGTATCTTGGGGTACCCATAAGAGAGAATGATATTGAGTTACCCCTTGCTTTTCTTGATTATGAGGCTTTGGTGTGCTACCAGTTTCTTGAAAGGAATGAACAATCCCTCCAGTACTGACTAATTTTTGACAGATGATATGTTGTCCATGTTACCCTACCTGCTCCTGCCTTCTTTAACTTTCAGGAAAATAGAGATACTTTATAACCAGAGAGGAGGCAAACGAGTATGAGAGGAACACGGAATCAGCTCGCCTTCATGCTGTAGTCGTTCAGGTGGTAGCTGCCGCAGCCCAGTACAACCCCAACTACGACTTCGGATATTATCCGGGCCAGCCATGACCCTAGACCAACTTAGGCCAAAAGCCTAAACTTGGGGGAGTACGTATTTCTCACCGACATTACATTCATGTTCACACACTCATTCCAGTTGTCGGTGTTCATACTTTTTCATTGTACTATCCATGGTAGTTTATTTCTTCTTTATGCTTTCTTCTTGTGTGTTTGATTAATCTTGAAGAAAATCCAAAAAACAAAGAATTTAGTTCTAGCTTTACCTTCTAGTTTGTTTTAGTTGTAGCATTAAAACAAAACCCAAAAAGATTTCTCATTCTTCTTTTGCTTGTTGGGAGCTTTCTCGTGTAAATAATTTTCCTTTATTTTCTTTGGGTCATAAGGAGAAGACCACGATGACATGTTGAGTGGCTCTCATATGCATTATTGTTTATCTTATATAGAGCCCATACTTCTTTGCCTTCCCGTTTGAATTATTGTTTACAGATTCCAGCTTAGTCCAATGCACATGCACTCTTATTATTATTCACATCGTTCAGTCGTGCAAGTGAAAGGTAATACTGATGATATATGATGAACTGGCTGAGATGGAGAAAAGCTAGTATGAACTCGACCTATCTTACTTTTGTAAATATGATTAGCTCATTGTTCTTAATTCAACCATTATAGATGAAACATGTTTGCAATGACAATTAGAGATTATACTTTCTCATACCATACTTAAGAGTGGATAATGGTTTGTCTTGAGCATCAACATGCATATTAAAATGGTTGTGATGTAGTATGATAGAATGGTATCCTCCTCTGAATGATTCGAGTGGCTTGACTTGGCACATGTTCACGCATGTAATTGAAACAAATTAACATAGCCTCCAAGATATTTATGTTCATAGTGAATTATATCCTCCCCTACTTGCATTCAATGTTGGTTAATCTCAAAGCATGTTGATGACTGTGTCACTCTCTAGTTGGTCGCTTCCCAGTCTTTTGCTAGCCTTCACTTGCACTAAGCGGGAATACTGTTTGTGCATCCAATCTCTCAAACCCAAAGTTGTTTCATATGAGTCCACCATATCTACCTACATGTGGTATTTACCTGTCGTTCCAAGTAAATTTGCATGTGCCAAACTTTCAACCTTCAAATAAACATTCTGTTTTGTATGCCCAAATCGCTCATGTGGCGACTGGGGGCTGTCAGTATCTTCCATGATAGGTGGGTTATTCTCATGATATGTGTTGATTCACTATCATTCACGAGAAAGTGGCCGGTAATCGGGATGCCCAGTTCCATGCTCGAAATAAAAAAGCAAAATATAATTAAACAAAACTCCCCCGAGACTGTGTTTGTATGGATGGTACCCGTGGATTCGGCTCGCCGTGGAGAGTGACTGATTGGTGGAGGGGGTAAAAACTTTACTATTCTGTTTGGGAACCGCCTATAATGTATCTAGCATGGAAGATATTGAAAACCTCTTGGTCGTTATGTGAGCAATGAAAGCATACCGCTCAAAAATCATTACTTATCTCTGTTTTTAAAAACTCGAGCTCTGGCACCTCTACAAATCAATGCTTCCCTCTTCGAAGGGCCTTTCCATTTACTTTATCGTTGAGTCATCATCTTCTAATAAAATACACCAGTTAGAGAGCAGCACCGTCATTTGTATGCTTGCTGTTAATTGATATTGAGTATGAGCATGTTTGGATCTCTCTCACCGTGAATTACAATGTTTAGTCAGTCCTTGTTCTCTAGTGGTGCTCTGCATTTATGTTTTGCGGTCTCAGAAAGGGCTAGCGAGATACCATTATGTCATATTGTATCATGATTGATTTGATTAAATTGTTGTCATCAAGACTTATTATTATTGCTTGCTAGTTGATTATGCCATTGATATGAGTAAATGTGAGACCTAAATGTTATTGTCAATGTGGTTAGTCTATAATCTTTGCTGAAAATCTGAACATAAGTTAGACATATTTACAATGGCAAGATCAAACAGAGTTTGTAAAAGTTTTTCTTTATCACTTTCAGTTTATCAACTGAATTGCTTGAGGACAAGCAATGGTTTAAGCTTGGGGGAGTTGATACGTCTCCAACTATCTACTTTTCCAAACTCTTTTGTCCTTGTTTTGGACTCTAATTTGCATGATTTGAATGGAACTAACCCGGACTGACGCTGTTTTCAGCAGAATTGCCTTGGTGTTATTTTTATATAGAAATAAAAGTTCTCGGATTGACCTGAAAATTTACGGAGAATATTTTTGGAATTAATAAAAAATATTGGCGAAAGAATCAACTACAGGGGCCCCACCACCTGGCCATAAGCCTGGTGGGCGCGCCCACCCCCCTAGGGCGCGCCCTTGTGGCTTGTGGGCCCACTGACGCTCCTCCGACCTCCTTTCCACTTCTATATATTCCTATTTGGGGAGAAAAAAATCAAGGAGAAGAGTTCATTACGTTTCACGATACGGAGCCACCACCACCTCCTGTTCTTCCTCGGGAGACCAGATCTGGAGTCCGTTTCAGGCTCCGGAGAGGGGAAATCGACGCCTTCGTCATCATCAACCATCCTTCATCACCAATTTCATGATGCTCTCCACTGTTCGTGAGTATTCTCATCGTAGGCTTGCTGGACGGTGATGGATTGGATGATATTTATCATGTAATCGAGTTAGTTTTGTTAGGGTTTGATCCCTAGTATCCACTATGTTCTGCGATTGATGTTGCTATGACTTTGCTATGCTTAATGCTTGTCGCTAGGGCCCGAGCGCCATGATTTCAGATCTGAACCTATTATGTTTTCATGAATATATATGTGTTCTTGATCCTATCTTGCAAGTTGTAGACATCTATTACGAGTTATGATCCGCATCCCCCAGGATGACAATAACTGGGATTCTTTCCGGTGATTACCGTAGTTTGAGGAGTTCATGTATTCACTATGTGCTAATGCTTTGGTCCGGTTCTCTATTAAAATGAGGCCTTAATATCACTTAGTTTCCATTAGGACCCCACTTCCACGGGAGGGTAGGACAAAAGATGTCATGCAAGTTCTTTTACATAAGCACGTATGACTATATGTAGAATACATGCCTATATTACATTGATGAATTGGAGCTAGTTCTGTGTCACCCTATGTTATAACTGTTGCATGATGAATGCCATCCAACATAATTATCCATCACTGATCCATTGCCTATGAGCTTTTCATATATTGATCTTTTCTAAGTTACTTTTCTGTTGCTATTGTTACAAACACTACAAAACTACTACCATCACTCTTGCCGCTGTTACCGTTACTTCCGTACTACTTTGCTATTGAATACTTTGCTGCAGATATTAAGTCTTTCAGGTGTGGTTGAATTGACAACTCAACTGCTAATACTCGAGAATATTCTTTGGCTCCCCTTGTGTCGAAACAATAAATTTGGGTTGAATACTCTACCCTCGAAAACTGTTGTGATCCCCTATACTTGTGGGTTATCAGGTCGTGAGTGATTTTCATCGATATGATCTGATCTAGAGCCTCATTGAGTGTCGAGAGCTCAATCGGGTCAATATGCCCAGAGCTTTTGGAGTTAACCTCCGATACGTCCACACAAGGAGTGTGTTCGGCAGGAGCTGACCCTGACCATCCGGTACTATGACCGGATCCGGACTAAAATTCAGATCATCGTTGGGGTTGTTCCCGTGGGCGGGGTCGAGAGCGAATTCTGAAGTCAAGGCCTCAGAGCTCTCGGGCGCATCAGATGAGATTGTGAGATCAGTGAGCAAAAGATCACCCCGAAGTCTACGGAGAACTCTAGGTTCCCAAATCTGACCTCTTGATCAGGGGCGAAAGTCTAGACCCGGCCAAGATGTTCAGACGGGTTGGCGTGCAGCACGACGCTGCCGAAAGTGAAGATCTTTCCAGGGACAAAGGATTCCATATTGTGGACTTCCTCGCTAATGACTAAGCGAGCCATTGATTCCTTTGGCGGTCACAACGGAACTCTCAATGAAAGCACCAATGTCGGTGTCAAAACCGGCAGATCTCGGGTAGGGGGTCCCGAGCTGTGAGTGTGGGATCGATGGTAACAGGGGACAAAGGAGATGATGTTTACCTAGGTTTGGTCCCTCCTATGGAGGTAAAACCCTAAGTCATGCTCGATTATATCGATGTGTATGAAGGTTACAGAGTTGATCTACCTCGAGATCGAATAGCTAAAACCCTAGATGAGTTTCCCCCTCCTACAATCTACCCCCTCGGTTTATATAGACACCGGGGGGTACCTAGGGTTTACACATGATAGGTATCCTGTCGGGGATGGAGATGCCGATTTTCTCATATTGACTTGGAGTGCACGACGTGCCTTCGAGACTTCCTTCTAGAACATGGGGTCATGGCGTATCCGGCCCTTCCCGTGATAGTCAAAGAGCGTCCCACCAAGCCGGCCTATTGGGAGATAGGCCAGCGGCCCGAGGACCCATTAGTCTAGGACTCCCTCACCTTGACTTCGTTGTTTGACTTCGAATCCAAGGAAGAACTTCAACTCTCCCATCATAGACATCTCAAACGTATTTGTCATTAGTGTGGCAAACTCTTCATTGAAAGCTTTGTTAGGAGAATCAAATATAATATCATCAACATATAGTTGGCATATGAACATGTTCTCTTTGACCCTCTTTGTGAAAAGATTGGGATGATTTTCCCAATTTCAAACCCACGGTCTTGCAACATCTCGGTAAGGTGCTCATACCACGCACGTGGGGCTTGTTTAAGACCATAGAGAGCCTTATCGAGAACGTATACATGATTGGGGAACTTGGGATCCTCAAACCTCGTGGGTTGCTTAACATATACCAACTCCTTAAGAGGACCATTAACAAATGTACTTTTAACATCGATTTGATATAATTTAAAGTTATGATGAGAAGCATATGCAAGAAACATGCAAATAGATTCAAGGCAAGCAACAGGTGTTGGAAATATGCCCTAGAGGCAATAATAAATTAGTTATTATCATATTTCCTTGTTCATGATAATCTTTTATTATCCGTGCTATAATTGTATTGATCGTAAACTTAGATACATGTGTGGATACATAGACAACACCATGTCCCTAGTATGCCTCCAATAGACTAGCTCGTTGATCAAAGATGGTTAAGGTTTCCTAGCCATGGACATGAGATGTCATTTGATAACGGGATCACGTCATTAGGAGAATGATGTGATGGACAAGACCCAAACTATAAACGTAGCATATGATCTGTCAGTTTATTGCTACAGTTTTCTACATGTCAAGTATCTGTTCCTATGACCATGAGATCATGCAAATCACTAACACCGAAGGAGTACCTTGTGTGTATCAAATGTCACAAGATAACTTGGTGACTATAAAGGTGCTCTACAGGTATCTCCGAGGCTGTCTGTTGGGTTGGCATGGATCAAGACTGGAATTTGTTACTCCATGTGACGGAGAGGTATCTCAGGGCCCACTCGGTAATACAACATCACAACAAGCCTTGCAAGCAATGTGACTAAAGTGTTAGCCACGGGATCTTGTATTATGTAACAAGTAAAGAGACTTGCCGGTAATGAGATTGAACTAGGTATTGAGATACCGACGATCGAATCTCGGGCAAGTAACATACCGAAGAACAAAGGGAATAGCACACGAGATTAACTAAATCCTTGACATAGAGGTTCAACCAATAAAGATCTTTGCATAATATGTAGGAACCAATATGGGCATCCAGGTCCCACTATTGGTTATTGACCGTAGAGGTGTCTCGGTCAGGTCTACATAGTTCTCGAACCCGTAGGGTCTACACACTTATGGTTCGGTAACGTTTCGGTAGTATAGAGTTATGTATGGTGGTGACCAAAGGTTGTTTGGAGTCCCGGATGAGATCCCGGATATCACGAGGAGCTCCGGAATGGTCCGGAGGTAAATATTGATATATAGGAAGTATTGTTTTGGTCACCGCAAAAGTTTCAAGCTCGTCGGTAGTGTACCGGGAGTGCCAGGAGGGTGCCGGGGGACCATCAGGAGTGGTGTCTCGACCCAAAGGATCTCATCGGCTGTGGGAGGAGTCAAACCAGCCGCTGGTGGGTTTAACTAAGCCCCCTCTAAGGCGCATGCATCTAGGGGTGGGAAAAAACTAAAAGGTGGAGAGGTGGAAAGAGTTTCCAAGTGGAAAGGAGGAATCCTACTCCTAATAGGATAGGAGTAGGACTCCTCCACCTCCAATTTCGACCAAACCTTGAGGGTTTGAGGCTGCCTCCTCCCCTCCCTCCCTCCTATATATACTAGAGGATTTACAGGGGAAAGCTAACCCTAATTGCCACGTGCTGCCCTCTTCTTCCTCTAGATCTGTTTCTCCTCTAGATTAGTTCTACGGTGCTTAGGCGAAGCCCTGCGGGATTAGTTCACCACCACCGCCACCACACCATTGTGCTGCCGGAGAACTCATCTACCTCTTTGCTCCCTCTTGCTGGATCAACGAGGCAGAGATCGTCATCGAGCTGTACGTGTGCTGAACGCGAAGGTGTCGTCCGTTCGACGCTAGATCAGAAGGATCGTGATCAATATTGCAAGACAATTCGTGATCGGATTGCGGGACGGATCGTGATGAGATCGCGGGACAGATCGTGATTGGATCACGGGATGGATCGTGATGGGATCATGGGACACTCAGCGATTTGGATCGCGAAGACGTTCGACTACATCAACCATGTTTCTTAACGCTTGCCGCTTAGCGATATACAAGGGTATGTAGATCCACTCTCCCTCTCTTAGATGCTCATCACCATGCATAGATCTTGCGTGTGCGTAGGATTTTTTTTGTTTCCCATGCAATGTTACCCAACAACAGGAGAAAAAGTTTCACCGTAGTCGATACCCTCAAGTTGGGAGTAGCCTTGTGCCACCAATCTTGCCTTACTATGAATGACGACCCCGTTCACATCTTGCTTGTTTCTGAAGATCCATTTAGTTCCAAAGGCATTGTGGTTCTCCTTTGGTCTTAGCACTAATCGTCACACTTTGTTGCGCTCGAAGTTGTTGAGTTCATCGTGCATGGCTTCAACCCACTCCATGTCCACGAGCGCTTCTTGTACCTTGAGGGGCTCAATGCAAGAAACAAATGTGTGATGTTCACAAAAGTTTGTTAATTGTCTAGGAGTGGTTACCCCTCTATTTAAGCTGTTGTAGACGTTTTCCAACAAATGTTGGTCATGCCCAAGCTTGGCAGCCCTCTTTGCGGCTCGTCTCTCTAAGATCTCCTCCTTGGACAGTTGAGGGACAACATCCAAAGGAGCATCTTCTTGATTATTTTGAGCGCCTTCATGAGCTTTCTCTTGATCTTGGAAAAGAACTTGATCTTGAGATTGCTCGGGGATGTGGACTTGATCTTGGACATCACTTGGTAAGATACCATCATCATGAGATTGATCTTTCCCTTTATCTTGTCCATGAGGTTGAGGGCCTTCATTTTGTTCTTCGCAAGCGTGTGGGTCTTACGTAGGTGATGGGTCCAGCTGAGTGGAGCATTGTCCTTCTCCTTCGGCTACAAGGGGTTCCTCAGCAGGTAGGAGGTGTCCGACACCTATTCTTCATATGGCTTGGGGAGGAATTTCATCACCTATATCACAAAGACCATTTTGATCCACTTGGGAGCCATTATTCTCATCAAACTCCACGCTACACGTCTCCTCAATGAGTCCATTGGACTTATTGAGGACACAGTAAGCGTGAGAGTTTATAGCATAACCAACAAATATGCCCTCTTGAGATCTAGGTTCAAATTTAGACAAACGAACACCTTTCTTGAGAATGAAACACTTACACCCGAACGCCCTAAAGTACTTGAGATTGGGCTTGTGACCGTTAATAATTTCATAAGGAGTCTTGTTCAAGCCTTTGTGTAGATAGAGCCGATTAGATGCATGACATGCTGTGTTGATGCCTTCAGCCCAGAAATTGTACGAAGATTTGAATTACGCCATCATGGTCCTTGTCGCGTCCATCAATGTCCGGTTCTTTCTCTCGGCAACACCATTTTGTTGAGGGGTATAAGGTGCAGAGTATTGGTGCTTGATCCCCTCATCACTAAGGAACTCATTCAGGGTGTAGTTCTTGAACTCGGTGCCGTTGTCACTTCTTATCATCAGAATCTTTGCCTCATGTTGTCGTTGAGCTTCGTTGGCAAGGTCGATGACCGTTTGTTGAGTCTCACTCTTCCTCTTGAAGAAGTATACCCATGTGTACCTTGAGTAGTCATCCACAATCACCAAACAATAGTTTCTTCCCCCAAGACTATCGAAGGAAGGAGGACCAAAGAGATCCATGTGAAGGAACTCCAAGGGCCTCTTTGAGTAGATAGTAGCCGTGGGGCGGTGAGTCGTCTCATGCAGCTTTCCTTCAATACAAGCACTCACTACTAGGAAAAACCTTATAGGCAGGACACTATTAGTAGCGTTGGAAAAAGAAAACTATTGCTACTAATTAGCAGTAGCGCCGGCTTCTGTCAGTGCTACACATGAAGACTTAGCAGTAGCACTGGAAACAGAAGGAGCGCTACTGCTAAGCTGGACCCGACGAGCACACCGAAACTATTTGTAGTAGTAGCACTCGCCGCAAAAAAGTGCTACTGCTAAAATCTTAGCAGTAGCGTAGGAAACAGAAAGAGCGCTATTGCTAAGCTGGACCCGATGAGCCCACCGACCCTATTTGTAGTAGCAGCGCCAGCCGCAAAAAAGCGCTACTGCTATTTTGAGCTAACCCCACGCGGCCCGGCTCAAAATTTCCTAAGTCCCCCACTACTCCCCCTCTCCCCCTCTTCCCCCTCTCCCTCACTCCTCTCTGTCACCATCGTCGTCGTCGACCTCACCACCACCACCCGAGGCCGCCCTTGACCTCACTGCCGCCGCCACCCTCTCCCCTGTTGTCGTCGCTCCTCTCCCTAAGACCACCGCCGCCGCCGCAGCCCTCTCCCCTGCCGCCGCCGCTCCCCTCCTCGAGACCATCGCTAATGTAAGCCTCTCCCCTGCCCTCCTTTCTCTCTCTCCCATCACTCTCCCCCTCTCTCAGATTCATTCCCCCCCTCCCCTCATGCATTGGCGTCGCCACCCAACACCTTTCCATCTCCTCTTGACCTCGCCACCGATGGCAATGCCCCCCGCTCCCTCCTTCACCATCGTCGCTACCCCACCCTCTCCTCCTCCCATCCCATAGAATCTTGGACCCTCCCCTCCCCTCGAGCTGCGAGAAGGTCAGGCGGCGGCCATGGCGCTCGCTTGTAGATCCGCCATGGGCTTATCTCCTCCACATCTCCAGTCGGCGGTGCATGGGACCTACTCCTCGAAGGGGGCCATCTCCGGCCGGCGGTCATGATTTTTTTGGTTTTTGAAATCAATAGTAGTAGCGCAGGTCATGGGCACACGCTACAAATAGTTAGTAGTAGTGCGTGTGGCACCATAGCTACTACTAACACATGTACTAGTAGCACGGGATGAACCAACGCTATACTACCAGTTAGCTGTAGCGCGATGGTAGTAGCACGGACACCCGCGCTATTGCTAGCAGTTTAACCAGCGCTACTACTAGGATTTTTCCTAGTAGCGACTGTAAGCACAATCTTTGGCAAAAATCACATTTGTTAGTCCAAGAATGTGATCCCCTTTGAGAAGACTTTGCAAAGATCTCATATTGACATGGGCTAGCCGGCGATGCCAAAGTCATCCCATATCAAATTTAGCCATTAAGCAAGTCATGGTCTTAGTGGGCCGCTCCGAGAAGTAATCCACATAGAGACTGTTCTCGACATGCCAAACAAAGGCTACTTTAAGAGACTTGCTCCACAAAAGGGTCATGGAGTCCACAACAAAGAAGGTACAAAATCCCATGAGTGCAAGTTGATGAACGGAAAGTAAATTGTATGCAAGGGTATGAACAAGCATAACATTCTCTATGGAGAGTGCCGGAGAGATTATCACCTTGCCAAGACCCAGCACCTTTGAAATTGCATCATCACAAAATGAGACTTGAGTGGCCACGGATGGGTTAGGATGAACGTCCACCACCAAGTCCTCGCTTCCAGTCATATGATTTGTTGCTCCGCTATCGAGCAACCATGACACTCCTCCACAAGCAAACCCCTACAAGAGATCAATGTTTAGTTTTAGGCACCCATTCTTTAATGGGTCCTTTCATGTTAGCAACAAGGGTCTTATGGACCCAAATACACCATTTAATGTACTCACAAGAGGAACCAACATATTTGGCATAACCATGCCCATCACTAGCACAACATAAAACATAAGAGGGGTTAAAGTCGCCTACTTTGTTGGAGTGGGTGGTCTTGCCCTTGTTGGCATTACCAACCACAAACTTGTCTTTCTTCTTCTCATGAGGAACATCTCCTGCTCTGACAACACGGGTTAGTAGTAGAGGCATTATCAATTAAAACAAAAGGAGGTCACGTGTCAATTTCATTAGTGAGTTTTACTTGGAGTTGACCATGCGACTCCTTAAGAGATGCATGAACACTCTTCATACCTTGTGAGCATTATCAAGTGAGACAAACTCATCCTTGAGTCGATCATGGCCAACCCCAAGTGCAACTTTTTCAGATTTGAGCACACGGCTAAGAACGATACCATGATCATAATCTTTATGTAATTTAGAAAGGTCATCATTTTGTGACTCCTCAAGAGTCATACGAAGACCTCTCTCTTCCTCAAGAGCAATCAAAAGATCCGCTATCTCGTTGGCATAATCTCGACTATGACCTCTCAAATCCTGAAGGTATTATTCTTGAGACTCAATAGTGTCATTGTCCTCACCAAGTTGTTCCAAGAGAGCAACAAAGTGCTTCTTGGATTCTCTCTTGAGTTTACACAAGAACTTGTCAACTTCATTTTCACCCTCTTTCGCCTCCTCATGCTCATTCACACAATCTAACAAAGACGGAGTGGAAGAAATAGAAGTTTTAATGCTTGAGGTTTTTGCGTTGGAGGTTACCTTGGTGATACCTTTTTCCATGAGGCACCTAGAAATATGGTTCTCGTTGGGAGCGTCGAAGAGTGATACCTTTGTTGGAGTGGAAGAAGCAATTGCCACTGATGCCATTGCCATTCCTTCACCACTTGTGTCTTCATTATCATCATCGTCATCATCGGAGGCATACTCTTCTTGAGTCACCAACACTTTATGAGGAGTCTTCTTGGTGAAGTTGGTCTTGTTGGGGAAACACTTGGCCTTATCTTTGCGAATGACGTTGCCACCATTATCTCCCCCTTCTCATGTGGACAATTCACCACAAAGTGACTCACGTTACCATAGTTATAGCAAGTCCTCACATGTTGCTTTCCCTTTGACCCGCTTGAGTTGTTCTTGGAGAAGTTGGGCCTTGTGTTTCTCTTGTTGCCCCAAAATTGCCTGGACGCTAGAGACATATGCTCATGGTAAGCATATTTGGTATCCTCAAGGCAACCCTCTTCTTCTTATTCTTCTTCCTCTTGACTGACCTTGGCCTTCAAAGCAAGGTTGGGAGATGATCTCTTCGACCGTTGCACACGAGCAAGAGCATTGTCTACGGTCGTGTTCAAGATGTTCATTGCAATAAATTCATCCAGCACATCACGCGAGGACAAGGTGTGGAAGTCCGGTCTTTGGCGGATGACGGCAAACATGGCCTTGTTGAAGGGCATGATGTCCTTCAAAAACTTACGCTTGACCAAGGTGTCATCCACATCCTTGTTGCCATGAACGACAAAAGTAGTTACCCTCCTATAAAGCTCACGCGGTTCCTCATCTTCTATCATAGCAAACTCATCTGACTGATCAAGCACCGCCTCATTATTCGATCGTTGAATGCTTGAGCTGCCCTTGTACATGGAGATAATGTCTTCCCAACACTCTTTAGCAACAATGAAGGGACGCAGGTGAGATAGATCTTCGGTAGGGACAACAGCTTGGAGAATGAACAAGGCAGATGAATTTAGCTGTTTATAAGCCTCTTCTCTTGGGGTGAGGTTGCATGGATCACGGGGATAGTATCCTTCTTCAATGACTCGCATGAGTTGAATTCATCTGTGATCCAAATGAGACTTGATACAAAAAACCCAATTACCAAAATCATTCTTAACAAGTTTAGGAGGAGGACTGAGATTAAATATACGAGGTGGGTGCATCGGTCCTCCATAGACCAAGGGAGGAGGAACCGAGGCAAAGGTCCCTGACCCATTAATTCCATGAGACCGAGTGTCCTTATCAGCACTAGCCCCCTCCTTGCCGGAGTTGACATCCGATGTCGAGTTAGTGGGATTAGCCACTTGCACCGCATCACTGGAAGTCCAAGAGTATCAAGAAATTCCTTAAACATGGATTTGACCTCGTTCGTCATGGAGGATTTAAGCGAGGACAT
The DNA here is from genome assembly GCA_022496015.1 of Hordeum marinum. NCBI lineage: Eukaryota > Viridiplantae > Streptophyta > Magnoliopsida > Poales > Poaceae > Hordeum > Hordeum marinum. Next base: position 60,719,666 of record CM039672.1, read on the forward strand.
TGCCTCATTCATATCCCCCCCAGAGACCGTGTTCACACCCACGGCCTCGGGTAGTTCAACCGGCCGCTCCCTGTCATCAACCATACTCTTAGGGTGGTGAAACCCTTAATAAAGAGATGAGGCTCTAATACCAATTGAAAGGATCGATACGGTTGACTAGAGGGGGGGTGGGTGAATAGGAAACTACCAATTTTTAAGATTTTCTTAACAAATTAGGATTAGCAACAAATAGGTTGTATAGAAATGCAACTAGGTGAACAACCTATATGATGCTAGCAACAACAACAAGAAGATATAAGCTTGCAAAGTAAAGGTAAGAAATAACCACAAGAGGAACCGTTGGAGACGAGGATGTGTTATCGAAGTTCCTTCCCTTTGAAGGGAAGTACGTCTCCATCGGAGCAGTGTGGAGGCACAATGCTCCCCCACAATACACTAGGGTCGTCGTATTCTCCTCACGCCCTCACACAATGTGAGGTGCCATGATTCCACTAGTGGTGCACTTGAAGGCGGCGACTGAACCTTTACAAACAAGGTTGGGGCACTCTCCATAAATTAATTGGAGGCTCACAACAACACCACAGAGCTTCACCACAATGGATTGTGGCTCTGAGGTGATCTCAACCGTCTAGGGTGCTCGAACACCCAAGAGTAACAAGATCCATAAGGGATTAGTGTGGGGGAATAAAATATCTCTTTGTGGAAGTGTAGATCGGGACCCTCTCAACCAAACCCTAGAGTATCAACAAGTTTTGTTGGCTAGGGAGAGAGATCGGGCGAAAATGGAGCTTGGAGCAACAATGGAGATTTGGAATGGAAGAGGTGGTCTTCTTGGGGAAGAAGACCCCCTTTATATAGTGGGGGGACAAATCCAACCGCTATCCCCCCACTCTGCCCGTAGAACAGCGGTAGTACCGCCCACGAAGAAAGTGCACATGGATGATAGAACCGCCGGAACGGTACTACCGCTCGCAGGAGTGGTACTACCGCTGAGAGCAATAGTACCTCGCCCTACTGCTGCTCTGGAGGCTTGGGGGGTTAACATAACGCTAGTCGGTAGTACGTGATGATTCCACCCACACCTTTCCACTGCTCGCTACTACCGTGCGACTACCGCTCGCCACCAGTACCCCAACAAGGGAACATAGGATTATACGGTAGTACAGGGCGGTACTACCGCCCACGAGCGGTACTACCGCTCTCTAAGTTCTAACCCAGATTTGGGAGGGAAGGCAGCAACATTGGAGCAAGGAAAAGCGCAGGTGCATAAGACCGTGTACATGATGATTCCACCTACACCTTTCCACTGCGGACCCCCTCTTGATAGTACGGTTCTCCTACGACTCAACTCCATCGAGAAAGAAACGCAGGAAAGAAACCGTCTTTACTTTGTCCACAGAGGGGCTTGAATCGTCTTGTGCTAGATGAAGTATTATCTGAAAGACTTAGCGCACATGATTGGTCCGCAACAACATTGTCATCAATCACCAAAACTACTGGGGTAAGAATATGCTCTTACAATTGTGTGTGTGATGTAGTCTATCATTGCACACACTTTCAAAAATGGAACCATGTGTGATGCCTACAATTAGTATTTTTTGAAAGAATATTGGTTTGCGTGATATGTTTGAAGGCGAACAGACTTTTTCCTTCGTCGTTTGACTTGGATTTTTTTTCTACACTTAACATGCACCATGGAATTCTCTATGTTAATATTTGACACTTTTCAGAGCTCATTTGCTATATTTGAGTCATTAACTACATTTCCAATCATTTAATGGATATAATTCAAATTTAAACTACGAATGCATGAAACAATATGTGAAAATGAGTTGGAAAATCATATTTAGGTTACTGAGTATATTTGTATGCCTCATACAAGAAAATATAAATTTATTAGACATATGTGGCAAGAATCAACCGCGAACATGGAGTTTATTGGTATTGAAATGATAAAAAACTGTAAATGAACTCTGAAAAATATGAAACTTGGCATAGTGCCATGATATGACCTCACCATGATGTGGTGAAAATTAAGAAGGTTTCACATTTTTTAGATGTACATCCTTTAGAAATGTGACAACCTCCGAGGATATATCATGCTTTCGAGAGTGAATGTACCAAATTGGTGGCAAACTTAAATTTTCATTTATCATTTGACCTTGGATTTTTTTTACACTTAAGATACACCATAGAATCTTCCGCATTAAAATTTGGCACTTTTCGAAGCTCATTTGCTATATTTGAGTCATTAACTACATTTCTATTCATTTAACGAATGCATTCCAATTTGTACTACGAGTACAGAAAAAAGTATACTAAAATATTTGAAAAATCATATTTTGGGAAGTAAGTATATGTATATGCCTCATACAAGAAATAAATCTAAAATTCAAATATATATGTGGCAAGAATCAACCGTGAACATGAAGTATTTGTATTTCAATTCTATAAAATGTAAATAATGTCTGATAAATACGAAACTTGGCATGGTATCAATATAAGACCTCGGTATACTGTAGTAACAATTTAAGAAGGATTCATGATTATTTTGATGGTGTAAGGACAAAAATCAAATGGCAAGAAAGCACACATATGTGCACTAAATTCTTATTGGTGAAGAATATTTTGATGGTGTAAGTATCTCTTGTGAAGTCCTGAACTTACTCTTCCAATACTTTTTGATAAGAATATTATGCATAACTAGTATAAGAACAAATTTCAAAGGATACATGAGTATGTACGGCAAAAATCATTAAAAATAGAAATAAAATCCAAAAAAATCCAATATTTTTTGCGTGGTAGAAAATTTAGTGCGTGAGGTACGCTCCAAATTCCAGCTTATTTGGACATACGAGTTGCTGTCAGCAAAAAAATTTGGGTCACAACAATACATGAACAGTAAACTTTTTACAAACCCCAAATTTGTCTTTTTTTGTCAAGGGACACTCAGAAGTCCGAATGATCTGAAATTTGGAGAGAACCTCACGCACCAAATTCTCTACCACGCAAAAAAATTGATTGTCTATTATTTGTTTTGATTTTTTTACGATCGTAGGTGCAGATGAGCCTGGGCACTGATCACTGCTCTGTGTAAGGATTTACTATTTTTCACCTCGTCACCCTTTTCTCTTGTTTTTACAGGATGAGATACAATAAGAAATCTGGAAAGGTTTGGAAGTTGATGTCATAGATGAACAAGAGACTGATGAAGCTTAACGACGTAATTAGATGTGATTGCTAGTTGTATGTGTTGGTTGTTCTATGATGTGAGATAGCACGTTTGTACTTTTGTATGTTGTATGATAAAGCTTGAAAAGAAATCATATAGTGGATTTTGAATGTGCATTTTTGCGTTATGTTTGATTGTCAAAAGATGATCATAATAAATTGATTATGTCTAGATGATTTTAGGACTAATTAACATTTCGTTAAGATCACATGTTGCACACAGTTTTTTCGATCCAATTGTGTGATGGCATTTACATCACACGTAGTTTCTTATTTTTAATCGTGTGCAATGAATTGCACATTACATACGATTTTCGTGAAATAACCGTGTGTGATGCTAATCCAAATTGCAAACAGTTTTTGTACTAAACCGTGTGAGATGTATAGCGTGTGTGATGGACCCCCTCATATCTCCCACACTAGCAAGGTGACGGTTTGAAACAACATCACTGAAGGGGGGGGGGTTTAAAACCGTTTACATAGCACGTCGCTGCACCGATGCAGGCCGTTATCTCGCTGTAAATCTTACCGCCGGCAGTTTCCATGCCATGGCACTTGGCTATGGTCTTCTCCCGAGGTATGTCGTCGTCATCATCATCGAGGAACACGATGAGCTGGTAGTGGGATGTCCCACTTGCTCGCCTCAATGCTGCACGTCCACATCTTGCCGTCGTCGAGATCACAGACCAAGACAGCGCAACCTGCCTTCGTAATGGAGTTGTGGGAAAGCAAGCACTTGTAGCGCAGCGGGAGCGCCTCCTCCAAGGGCGGTAGCCGGATCCTCTTGCTGTCGTGAGGCCGCCATAGGAACGTGTGTAAGGGGGCAGGGTCCAGCACGAGCATCCAGCCCTACGGACTCTCGAAACACTAGTGGTCTTGCAACACGTCGTTGGCTGCCCGCTCGATGCTTGGCTTGAGATGCTATACTACGTCTGTGAATCTTCAGTGCGGGCTCCAAGATCGTGCACGAGCACCGGCAACGACAAGATCACTCATGATTCGCTTTCCATCTCCATGGGCGAGAAAAGACTTCCCGGATTTTCCGTCAGAAATGTTTCCGATCTTGCAGGATCATGATCTTGTTCTGGCCTGATTGCGATGGCCTCTCCTTGATTCCCAGGGTGCACTTCATTTATGTAGGCATGGGTTGTTAAATCGAATCGAGTACTGACGGTGTCTCCTTCTCCGAACCGGTCTCCTTTCCCTTGATCTGCTCTGCGCATGCAGCCAACAACAAACCAACGCATCTTGTTTCTACACGTGGCATGATGCAGTTATATTCCTTTTCCAACCAATCAATCAAAAAAGAAGGGTCGCGATAACACCCACACGTCTGGCATCTAGGGTGTATGTGCCGCATGTCATGTGTGGCATCGACCCACGACCACCCACGCGCGCATGTTCGGGCGTCTTCCTCGCAATCCGCAAGTCCGGTGCCACGATCGATCGCCTGCACGTCCTAGCTTCCCGCCGTGTGCCTCGCATGTTCGGGCTTCCCACCCCCCGTCCGCATAACCAAGATCCACCCTGCACTTTGACCTGGCATCCTCCCCCTCGCGAGCCAGAGTATCCACCCCCACTATCAGCCGTCCCCCCCCCCCCCCCCCCCGCGCGTCGGGAATCTTCCCCTGCCTTCATCATCTTGGTCGCAAAATTGTCATCCCTGGTCAACTGCAGTTGCCATCCTAGAAAACTATAGTTGGCCAGAACTTATAAACTGCAATTGCCATCCTGAAAAGCTGCAATTTGCCAGGACTTATAAACTGTAGTTGCCATGCATGGTGGGCTAGATTTGACATGTCTGATCAACTATAATGCCATCCCAGGCCAACTGCAATTCCCATGGCTGTCCAATTGCAGTTGTCATGCTAGAAAACAGCAGTTGCCAAGATTTATAGAATGCAATTGCCAAGACATGTAAACTGCAGTTGGCATGCATGGTGGACTAAATTTGCCATGCATGGTTGGCTAGATTTGCCATGTTTTTTAAGGGACATGATGGGGGGGGAACTGCAATGTGGTACGGGGAAGAGGAGAGGGTGAAGGGGAGGAAGAGGAGTTGTGCGGGGCGTGCGGGCAAGACGATGGACATACCGCATGCCGGGGTGGCAACCACAGCTTTGCGTGCGCAAAAACTGACGTCCGGACGAACTGCATAACGATCGCATATGAGTTGATGCCTACGTGGCACACAAAACTAACCAATTATTGCCAAGATTCGTACAGAACCGAATAAACGGTGATTGCCGTGTGGGGACGAGTTATAAAACTGCCACGCATTGGACGTTGTTATTTGGGAAAAGGAAAAAAACACATATGAATGCCATCTTGCGGGGGAGTGGGACCCGCCCGCCCATCCACGATGAACCGTTTTGTTTACTCGATCGGTCTCTCTTTCCTTCTTCGTCGATCTCCCGACCCAACCATGTTCGCCGCCGTGCCAGCAAAGCAATCTGGAGGGAGCCTTCATTCTTCCCCATGGCTCCGGCGATCGTTTGCCATCCGTCAACACACTCTCTCTCTCGCGCGCGCGTGCCATCTTCGTCTTCGTCTGCTAATAAAGCCCACGTCTTTTCTACAAGCTTAATTATCTTCCCGGCTCCCAGCCCAAAGCAGTAAGCATGCATGGACAAGCTTGTCCTTGGCTGTCGTCTGGTGCTGCGTGCACGAACAATATAATGTTCGGCCGAATATAATGGTGCTCCACCTACGCCGTTTGACGAACGGCGGCCATGCTCCGGCTTGATGGGGACATGCACCGGCGCTGAGGAAAGCTGCAGATCAAGGTGACCACTTTGGGGTCGCACCCGCACCGTGCCCAAGCCGTAGGCGAGGTCCAAGACCTACCGGCGAGCACGACGCCGCTCGTCCCAACCAAGGACCTCCTCTTTACGTCCTCCACGGACAGCCGGCCGGGAGCCCGGGACCCTACAGATCACTTGGGTCACTGCCCGCACGCCATCTTCTTCCTCTCCTCCTTGTTAGACTTGTATACGTATAGTTGTATATGACTTGTATTGTACCTCTTGGTATCCCTCTATATATATGAGATAGCCACATCCTATACGGGTGTCGAGCAGTTTCCAAAACCCTAAACTCTTTGTTTTACATGATATCAGATTAGGTTACGATGGCTTCCGCTGCCCCGCCGCCATCGCGCCGGCTTCTGCCGCCTCCGTTGCGCCGACCTCCAATGCCGGCGCCGTGCTGGTCTCAGCCTCGCCGTTCCTCGCCTCTCGGCCCCGTGCGTCATGGTGGCAGCCCCGCTCCCCTGGTGGTGCCTCTCCTGGGTCCCCGATCGGATTGGTGCCCCCACCCGCGTCGAGGCCTGGCATGCATGGCGATCTGCAGCGGCCGGCTCCTGCTCGTGGCTCATCACCCTCGACCAGCGTGGATGCGCCGCCACCCTGTGGTGGTCCTGCACCCGCACCCGCTTATGGTGCCTCGTCTGCACCGATCCATGGTGCGCCGCCTCCACAACCCTACGGCGTTCTGCCGCCGCCATCTGCCTGGCTGGCGGGCCACCCTTTATCGACCTACGTCGCGCCGCCTCCGCAGCCCTATTATGGAGCTGTGTCCGGCTACCCTTCGGCTGGTTACGGAGGAGTCAGTGGCACCTCAATCGGTTACATCGGTGCCGGCTGCGGCTCGGCCGACTACGTACCAGCCAGCTACCCCGGCGCCTACCCGTCGTCGGTGTTCGATGATGCAACCGCCCCCGCCTCCTCGCGGGAGATGGGTCTCTATGCGCCCCGGCCGTCAGCTGCCACTGACCATGCTGCGGCGTCTTCGCCCTTCTACTTTTCGCACCTCCTCCCGGTGAAGCTCACGCCTGACAACTACTTGTTCTGGCATGGTCAGGTGATGCCTCTCCTTCGGAGTCGTTACTTGGAGGGGTATGTTGATGGCTCTCTCCTATGCCCACCAACGTATCATCCGGCACATCATGCGTGGGTGGCCCAGGATCAGGCTATCCTCTCTGCTTTACAATCGTCACTCACACCGAGTGTCTCGTCGCTGGTCCTCTTCGCCGCCACGTCCCGAGAGGCCTGGGCGGCACTTCATACCAGTTTCGCCTCTCAGTCCCAGGCGCGTGCTCACGCTATTCGCACTGAGTTGGGCAAGACCAAGCTGCGTGACCTCAGCATCACGAACTACTTCAACAAAATGACGAGCCTCGCTGACACGCTGGCCTCCATTGGTCAGCCGCTTCTTCCTGAGGACTTCACCACACATGTCCTGAATGGCCTCGATGACGACAATGACAATCTCATTGAGAATGTCCATGGTCGTGACGCCCCGCTTCATCCTCGTGAGCTGTATGCGCGCCTCCTCGGTCGCGAACAACGCATCAAGGCGCGTCGTGCCTCTCCTGGCTTCGTCTCCGCCAACGTCGCGACTCGTGGCAAACCTCCTAAGGCGTCCCCGGCTGGTGGCAAACCAGCGTCCTCGTCTCAGCCAGCTCCACGGGCTGCTGCACCCTCCATCACGGGTGGTGGCCGGCCCCGCGCGTGTTGTCCTTCCCATGGTGCCTAGCAGGCGTGCCAGCTGTGCGGCATCGAGGGGCACATCGCCTCTCGCTGTCATCGCCGCTTCAAGCAGGACTTCCTTGGCATTGGTAACAATGGTAAGGGCAATGACAAGCAGGCCGCCACTGCAACGGTGGGCCATGAGCACGGGCAAACTCCATCCTACTCCATTGACCCGACGTGGTATATGGACACGGGAGCTACCAATCACCTAACGAGTGAGATGGGGAAGCTCTCCACCCAGGAGCCATATCGTGGTCATGATCAGGTTCACACTGCCAACGAAGCAGGTATGCACATCTCTCATGTTGGTCAGGCCTCACTCCTTACACGCAACTCTAAGCGACTGCATCTTCGCAATGTTCTTCGAGTTCCTTCCACTACACATAGTTTGTTGTCTATTCCAAAACTTACTCGTGATAATAATGTCCTTGCTGAGTTTCATCCTTTTCGTTTTTTTATCAAGGATCGATACACGAGGGTCGTTCTGCTTAGCGGTCGTCTTCGCCATGGCCTTTACGCACTGGACGCACCACCCCCACCTCCTGCAGAGTATGCTCCTCAGGTGTTCAGCGGCGTTCGTGTGTCATCTCCACACTGGCATGCGCGTCTTGGTCACCCTGCTGCTCCCATAGTTAGTCATGTTCCGCATCGTCATGAGCTTCCTATTGTAGTTAATAAGAGTGTTGAAACTATTTGTGATGCCTGTCAGCAAGGCAAGAGTCATCAGCTTCCTTTTTCAGAATCGAGTCGTGTCGTCACATACCCTCTTGAGCTTGTTTTCTCTGATGTATGGGGCCATGCCCAACCATCTGTTAGTGGCCATAAGTATTATGTGAGTTTTATTGATGCTTATAGTCGGTTTACTTGGCTTTATCTTATTAAGCGTAAATCTGATGTGTTTGATGTTTTCATTCAGTTTCAAGCACATTTTGAGCGCCTCCTCAAGCATAAAATTCTTCATGTTCAGTCTGATTGGGGGGGGGGGTGAATATCACAACCTCAATACGTTCTTTAACAAGCTTGGGATCTCACACCGTGTGTCCTGCCCTCATACACATCAGCAGAATGGCACCGCTGAACGTAAGCATCGTCATCTTGTAGAAACTGGCCTTACCTTACTTGCTCATGCCTCCATTCCTTTTCGGTTCTGGAGTGATGCCTTTTCCACTGCCCGTTTTTTGATAAATAGGCTTCCTTCACGACTTCTGAAATGAAGACTCCCCTTGAACTCTTGCTTCATGAGCTCCCAGACTACACCTTTTTTAAGGTGTTTGGGTGTGCTTGTTGGCCTCATCTCCGTCCATATAACAAACACAAGCTAGAGTTTCGGTCAAAAAAGTGTGTCTCCTTGGGTATAGTTCTCTTCATAAAGGGTATAAATGTCTCCATGTGCCCACGAATCGTGTTTACATATCCCGTGATGTTGTGTTTGATGAGAACGTTTTTCCCTTTGCTGCACTTCTGCTCAACTCTACCACTCCCACACCGCCTGTGCATTCCACTGTGTCTTTGCCTGATCAATTTGAAGATGTTGCATATGCTCCTGCGCTGCTTCCTAATCATGCTGCAGGTATCGGACGCGACGCTCGCCTTGAGCTCCTTGACCAGGCTTCGAACGATGGTGATGAGCAGTCATCCGGGTCAGCACCGACTACTCCTGTGCCGGCTGCACCTCGGCCGGCTACGACGGAGCCGGCTTCCCCTGAGGCAGCAACCCCGGTGTCGGTTGCATCAGCGCCTGCAGCTCCTCGGCCGGTTACTCCAATGCTGGCTGCACCTTGGCCGGCTACGGAGGCACCGGCTGTGCCTCGGTTGGCTACATCGGAACCGGCTGCTCCTCGGCCGGCTACTCCAATGCTGGCTGCAGCTCGGTCGGCTACGGAGGCACCGGCTACACCTCGGCTGGCTACGTCGGAACCGACTGCTCCTTTGCCGGCTACATCGGTGCCGGCCACTCCTCGGCCGGCTACATCGGAGCCGGCTGCTCCTTCGCTGGCTACCCCAGTGTCGGCCGCATCTTCTCCATCGCCGGAGCCGGCACCGCCTGCTACTGCAGCCCCTCGTTCACGCACACGTAGTCAGGCTGGGATCTTCCGGCCCAAGGAGCGCACTGATGGGACTGTTGCATGGATCGTTGCGTGTGTGGCACATGTGGTTTCTGATCCATAGCTGAGCCCCGTCATTTTGAGGCTGCTCTCGGTATCCCTCACTGGCGTACTGCAATGGAGCAGGAATTTCAGGCCTTGTTGAAGAATGACACGTGGCGACTTGTTCCTCCTGTTTCTGGTGTCAATATCATTGATTCCAAGTGGGCCTTCAAGGTGAAGAAGCATGCTGATGGGTCCATTGAACAATACAAGGCACGGCTTGTTGCAAAGGGTTTCAAGCAAAGGTACGGACTTGACTATGAAGACACTTTCAGTCCAGTTATCAAGCCCACTACCATTCGTTTGCTGCTCTCTCTGGCTGTTACTCGTGGTTGGTTCCTTCGTTAGCTTGATGTAGAGAATGCATTTCTGCATGGAGTTCTTGAGGAGGAGGTCTATATGCGTCAGCCTCCAAGTTTTGTTGATCCAGCACGTCCTCATCATCTTTGTCGCCTGGTCAAGGCTCTGTATGGACTTAAACAAGCTCCTCGGGCGTGGCATGCACGACTAGGTTCTGTGCTTCGGGCTCTTGGGTTTGTTCCCTCCACTGCTGACATGTCCCTGTTTCTTCTTCAGCGCCCTGAGGTCACGATGTACCTGCTGGTTTATGTCGATGATATCATACTTGTCAGTTCCTCTGATGCTGTGGTTGATCGCCTTGTGTCTGCACTGAGTAGTGATTTTGCTGTCAAGGACTTAGGTGTCCTGCATTACTTCCTTGCTCTGGAGGTCTCACGGTCTTCTGCGGGTTGACTCTCACTCAGAAGAAGTATTCTTTGGATCTGCTACGCAGGGCTGGTATGCTGAACTGTAAGCCTGCTCCCACTCCGATGTCTGCTACTGATCGGTTGTCTGCTCTTGATGGAGATCCTCTTCCACCGGATGATGCGACTGAGTACCGTAGTATTGTTGGAGGTCTACAGTATCTCACTATCACCAGGCCTGATGTCTCTTATGCAGTCAACTGTGTCTGTCAGTATCTTCATGCTCCCAGAACATCTCATTGGTCGGCTGTGAAGCGTATCCTGCGTTACATAAGTCTCACTGCCTCATATGGTTTGCTTCTTCAGCCCGCCCCGTCCCGAGAGCTCTCTGCCTTCTCTGATGCAGATTGGGCTGGTTGTCCCGATGACATGTGATCAACGGGGGGCTATGCAGTATTCTTTGGTCCTAACTTGATCGCCTGGAATGCTCGCAAGCAAGCTACAGTATCTCGCAGCAGTACTGAAGCCGAATATAAAGCAGTTGCAAATGCCACCGCCGAGCTCATATGAGTACAGTCTTTGCTGAAGCAGTTAAGTGTCTCTCCAGATCAGCCTCCAGTTCTTTGGTGTGACAACATCGGTGCTACATACCTTTCGTCTAACCCGGTATTTCATGCCCGAACGAAACACATTGAAGTTGACTTTCATTTTGTCAGGGAACGCGTTGCACAGAAGCTACTTCGTATCAAGTTTATTTCCTCCAAAGACCAACTTGCTGACATCTTCACAAAACCTCTTCCACAGCCGCAGTTTGTAGGTTGTAGGCGCAATCTTAACTTACTTTGTACTTTAGGCCATAGTTAAGATTGAGGGAGGGTGTTAGACTTGTATACGTATAGCTGTATATGACTTGTATTGTATCTCTTGGTATCCCTCTATATATATGAGATAGCCACATCCTATACGGGTGTCGAGCAGTTCCCAAAACCCAAAACTCTTTGTTTTACACTCCTCGAGCCCATTACGCCGACGAAGTCCGTCAAAAAATGGACGACGGCCATGCTCCGGTTCGGGACGCCGGGCGTGCGCTGAGGAAGCAGGTACGCGTCATGTCGTGCCCAACGGCTGGGCCAACGTGGGCGTCAAGCCGGTACGCGAGGTCCAGGAGCGGCCGTCAAAGACACCTACGCGTGCGCGTCGTCCAAAAGACCATGGCGAGCACGGCGCCGCGGTGTCTAGGATGAAGCCCTGAGCACGGGGTGGGAACCTTGGACTGGACTGGACTGGACGAGGGTGCAGGCTGCACGCACGATTGAAATATCCATTAGTTTGTTCATCATAGTTCATCACGCGGTGAGGTCCATATTGATCAAAACAAATACTAATACGTGTACTTGATTCGAGACGCCGCCAGACTGCGTTAGCTAACTAGAGCAAGGGTGATGCATGAACCCATGAACATACGTACATGCATGCATATGATTCATGCGTGCGACGTCAACGGCCTTGCCGAGGCCAGCTTCGACGGCGTCAACACGGAATTCGGCGAGCTCGATCCTCTTCCGCCGTAGCCACCGTCACTATCCAGAGGACCTAAATCCAAACCCAGACCGCACCGGTGATCGCCAGCGCTAAGTTCGCTCGGAACGACCCGGTCGTATAGGATTTTCTTCCCTCCTTATCGGTCACGCGAGGACGAAGGACTCGCCGAGGTCTAGCAGCTCCAAGTTAAAGCACTCCAGCCCATCCACAAAACCCAAATACGTACAAGTCAAGATCAACTTCTTCCGGCGGCGTTATTATGCACATCGGCAGGGACGAATCTAGCACGGGGGTTTCGACAGGCTCAGGGCCGCCCCCCCCCCCCCCTAAAAATAAATCAAGCAAATGTCGGGCTTGGCGAAGTGAAGCAATATAGTTCCAAAATAACTGCCTCAAGCTTAATACAAATTTATAAAGTTCAGACACTTATTTTGGGATAAAAGAAGTATATGGGTGCGAGCGAATACGCATCACATAATGGCATGTCACAACAACTGTGTGAATTAGACAAGATGCGCCACTGACAATGTAAAACACTAGATAATGCAAGTACCTTGCAATGATATGGAGTGGACACTGGGTCAAAGAGATACAAGACACTTATAGGAGCAATCTAGACCCTAGCTAGCTAGGGTCAACGATGCGATTAGACAATAATACTGTGCGAAGTTGGGCACTTACAAGTCAATGTGATATTCGTGGATCCCCTAAATTTGGGTCGCTGTTGACTAAGCCATCATTTTTTAGCTCCTTCACAGTGACCAACTACCTATTCGTACTCATGATGAAGTCCGGTTCCAACGCCTTCTCCCGAGCCGATGAATCCGAGGAGCAACCAATGGTGGCCGAGGCCATTGCTTGCTCGAGACTCGAGAGGTCATCAACACCACTCCTCTCCCACGTGGGCTTCCCAATCTCCAACTTGTTGAGGTGGACATAATAGCATACGAAATAACAATAAGCATGAAACCGCGAGTAATCACGCTATTTGCCAACACGATCCAGCCCGATAGCGAATTAGCAGTTAACCAGGCCGGGACGTCTATCTGAGGTGATCTACCAGGCGAATAAGGTTTCAGCCGGCCGCCGCCGGCCGCCTCCTTGGCGGCGGTGCGGAGGCCGGCGTTTGTTCTTTCCCAGGCCGGCACCTTGGTGCGTCGGTGCTTGTGTCTCCCTCCACGAGAAGTGGTTGATGGCTGATGAGGTTAATTTGGTGTAGCTTCAGTTTAACTTCCTAGATTGCCTAGATTGGATCAGCAGCCCGTTCATGCGAGTTTGAGTTGCGAGGCTGTGCATTTCCATATTCTTCGTCCCCTAGCAGGTGAAGCTAGGGTTTTGTTGTCCTCCGGCGGCGTCACCGACCGAGAGTTCTATTCGTCGTTCCGCTATCATGAAGATTTTATCATGGAATTGCAACGGGCTTGGGAACACCCCGGCGGTGCGAGCTCCGTTGGATGCCCAGCGAGTATGTAACCCGGATGTGATGTTCTTATCAGAGACTCACCTTGATAGCTATCCGGCAGAGTGCTTGAGGAGAAAATTGAAGATGGATCAGAAGTTTGTTTGCCCAAGTGATGGAAGGAAGGGTGGACTGTTGCTATTTTGGAAGAGAGAGGTGAAGATTAGTAGGCTTGATCTTAACCCCATGTTTCATTGATGTGAGGATTGATCAAGGCAATAATAATTTCTGGAGATTAACTAGGATGTATGGTGAATTTAGATGGGAAAATAAATACAAAACATGAGCTTTGCACCAAAACCATACAATGCCATGGCTGTTGATTGGGGACCTTAATGAAATCCAGTTATTAAGTGAGAAAGAAGGAGGAAATCTGAGACCACCCCAGTATATGCAAGCCTTCCAGCATGCTATCGATGACTGTGATCTTAGGGATATGGGATTCGTTGGTGATCCTTTGACGTGGCATAGAGGCAAAATTAGAGAACGCCTAGACAGAGGCTTAATTAATGAAGCATGGTCACAACTCTTCCTTGATGCGGCGCTGGAGAACAGGCCATACAATCATTCAGACCATCGGCCATTATTGGTTGATACAGATTTTTACAAGGAAAACATGAGCACTGATGGTTATGCTAAAAGGTTTGAAGCTCGTTGGCTTAGTGAACAAATGTTCAGCGAAACTGTTCAGGAGGCGTGGGACCGAGCTGGTTCAGACCCGGCTGTGAATAATATTCATGACAAACTGAACCAGATGCACAACGCCTTTCATGATTGGGATCAGCGAGTGCTTAAGAAACCAAAGAAAAGATTAAGGAAGGCACAAAGAGAACTTGAGAAAATAATGACAAGGCCCATGAATGATGAAACAGAAAGCAAGAAGAAAGAACTCTCTGAACTAGTGGAGTATCTTTTGGGATTAGAAGAAATCCATTACATGCAAAGATCACGAGCTACTTGGTTGAAGAAGGGAGACACAAACACCGGGTTTTTTCAAGCATATGCCTCAGCTAGAAGGAAAAGGAATATGATAAATAAGCTGAAAGATGAGAATGAAAATATTTTGGAAGGTATGGTCGAGCTTTCACCTCATATTCAGAATTACTTCACTAATCTATTTACATCCGAGGTGCAGCAAGTGAACCGAGAGATCCTTGAGAAGGTTCAGTCCAAGGTAACCACTAGTATGAATGACATGTTAATGGTTCCTTTTATTTGTGATGATGTGAGAAAAGTGATATTCAGTATTGGCGATTTAAAGGCACCAGGGCCAGATGGTCTTTATGCTATATTCTTTAAAAAGTTTTGGCATATTCTAGGGGATGAAATCACCCAAGAAGTCCTCTTTGCTATTAACTCTAGGCAAATTCCTGTCGGATGGAACGATACTTCAATTGTTCTTATTCCAAAGGTTGATACCCCGGAATTGGTAACTCAGCTTATGCCTATCAGCTTATGTAATGTTCTTTATAAAATTATTTCTAAAATGCTAGCACTGAGGTTGAAGAGTATTCTGCCAAACATAATTTCCCCAACCCAGAGTGCCTTTGTTCCTGGGAGGCTTATCACTGATAATGTGTTGATTGCATATGAATGTGTTCATCAAATTAAGAATAAGAGATCTGGCCAGTCAGGTCTATGTGCAGTAAAATTGGACATGCATAAACCTTGCGATAGTGTGGAATGGATATTCTTAAAAAGTATGATGCAAAAACTTGGATTTCATGAGCTATGGATTGAGATGATGATGGCTTGTGTCATCTCAGTCAGATATAAGGTTCGTTTCAATTCTCATGAAACAGATGTATTTGTACCTACCAGGGGTATAAGGCAAGGGGACCCCCTCTCCCCCTATCTTTTCCTCTTATGTACAGAAGGTTTATCTAGTTTGTTGCAGTATGAAGAAGAAGTTGGTGGCATGGATGGGATTAGAGTGTGTAGAAATGTACCATCAGTATCACACCTTTTATTTACTGATGATTCTCTAATTCTCATGGGCGCAGATGTGTTAAACACAACTTCCTTACATCATGTACTAGATACCTATTGCCAAAGTTCAGGACAGATGGTTAGCCTGGCTAAATCCAGCATATTTTTCAGTCCAAATACAACTGTGGTTACAAGAACTGAGGTTTGCCAAATTTTGCATATTGATACCGAGGCTCTGTCAGATAAATATGTTGGACTACTAGCTATGGTAGGGGCAGACCGGAGTGACTGTTTTAAACACTTTCATGAGAGAATAAAAGCTAGACTCATTGGTTGGATGGAGAAGCAACTCTCTACTGGAGGTAAAGAAATTCTTCTTAAGGCAGTGGCACATGCCATTCCTGTTTTTGCTATGTCAGTTTTTTTATCCCTAAAGGTGTTTGCAAGGAAATTACATATGTCATTGCTCAGTTCTGGTGGGGTGATGATGAGGATAATAAAAGAATGCACTGGTATTCCTGGTGGAAATTATGCTTCCCAAAAAATGAGGGAGGTATGGGGTTTTCAGATCTTTACTCATTCAACTTGGCTATGTTGGCTATGTTGGAAATATGCCATAGAGGCAATAATAAATTGGTTATTATCATATTTCCTTGTTCATGGTAATTGTTTATTATCCATGCTAGAATTGTATTGATTGGAAACTCAGATACATGTGTGGATACATAGACAACACCATGTCCCTAGTATGCCTCTAGTAGACTAGCTCGTTGATCAAAGATGGTCAAGGTTTCCTGACCATGGACATGTGATGTCATTTGATAACGGGATCACATCATTAGGAGAATGATGGGATGGACAAGACCCAAAACTATAAATGTAGCATACGATCGTGTCAGTTTATTGCTACAGTTTTCTGCATGTCAAGTATCTGTTCCTATGACAATGAGATCATGCAACTCACTGACACCAGAGGAGTACCTTGTGTGTATCAAACATCACAACGTAACTGGGTGACTATAAAGGTGCTCTAAAGGTAACCCCAAGGGTGTTTGTTGGGTTGGCATCGATCAAGACTGGGATTTGTTACTCCGTGTGACGGAGAGGTATCTCAGGGCCCACTCGGTAATACAACATCACTATAAGCCTTGCAAGCAATGTGACTAAAGAGTTAGCCATATGATCTTGTATTACGGAACGAGTAAAGAGACTTTCCAGCAACGAGGTTGAACTAGGTATCGAGATATCGACGACCGAATCTCGGTTAAGTAAAATATCGAAGAACAAAGGGAACATCATATGGGATTAACTGAATCCTTGACATAGAGGTTCGACTGATAAAGATCTTCGTAGAATATGTAGGAATCAATATGGGCATCCAGGTCCCGCTACTGGTTATTGACCGTAGAGGTGTCTCGGTCATGTCTACATAGTTCTCGAACCGGCAGGGTCTGCACACTTAAGGTTTGATGACGTTTCGGTAGTATAGAGTTATGTATGGTGGTGACCGAAGGTTGTTCGGAGTCCCGGATGAGATCCCGGACGTCACGAGGAGCTCCGAAATGGTCCGGAGGTAAAGATTGATATATAGGAAAGTGGTGTTTGTGTTGGGGAACGTCGCATGGGAAACAAAAAAAATTCTACGCACACGCAAACCTATCCATGATGATGAGCATCTACGAGAGGGAGAGTGGATCTACGTACCCTTGTAGATCGCTAAGCGGGAAGCGTTAAGAAACGCGGTTGGTGTAGTCGAACTTCTTCGCGATCCAAATCGCCGAGCGTCCCGCGATCCAATCACGAACCGTCCCGCGAACACATCATGATCCGTCCCGCGAACTCATCACGATCCGTCTCACGATCTTGATCACGATCTGTCCCGCGAAGTCATCACGATCCGTTCCGTGATCACATCACGAACCGTCTCGCGATCTCGATCACGGTCCTTCCGATCTAGCGCCGAACGGACGGCACCTCCGCGTTCAGCACACGTGCAGCTTGATGACGATCTCCACCGTCTCGATCCAGCAAGAGGAGGTGGAGAGGAGAGAGAGTTCACCGGCAGCATGACGGCGCTCCGGTGATGGTGGTGGAGCAATTCCGGCAGGGCTTCGCCTAAGCTGCAGAAAACCGATCTAGAGGAGAAACTATGCACCGGTGAAACGGGTAGCACGTGGCCGAAAATTCTGTCCAAAAACCACCCAATCCACTAGTATATATAGGAGGAGAGGAGAGGAGAGGCAGCCAAAGCCTTTGGGTCGGCCGAAATAGGAGGTGGGAAGCAATCCTACTTCACCTCCAATCCTAGTTGGAGTAGGATTGCCTCCTATTGGCTGATTTTCCATTTTTTTGCTTTAGGACTTTCTCTCCTGCGCCATGGGACTTTGTGGCTGTTTTCCCAGCCCACTAAGGGCTGGTTATTATTCTCCCACAGCCCATGGACCTCTTGGGGTCGAAATACCCCTCCCGGTACACTACCGGCACTCCCGGTACACTACCGGCACTCCCGGTACACTACCGATGAGCCCAAAACTTTTTCGGAAACCAAACTGGGACTTCCTATATATGAATCTTTACCTCCGAACCATTCTGGAGCTCCTCGTGACGTCCGGGATCTCATCCGGGACTCCGAACAAACTTTGGTCATCACCATACATAACTCTACACTACCGAAACGTCACCAAACCTTAAGTGTGCAGACCCTGCGGGTTCGAGAACTATGTAGACATGACCGAGACACCTCTACGGTCCATAACCAATGGCGGGACCTGGACGTCCACATTGGTTCCTACATATTCTACGAAGATCTTTATCGGTCGAACCTCTATGTCAAGCATTCAGTTAATCCCGTATAACGTTCCCTTTGTTCTTCGGTATGTTACTTGCCCGAGATTCGATCGTCGGTATCTCCATACCTAGTTCAACCTCGTTACCGGCAAGTCTCTTTACTCGTTCCGTAATACAAGATCCCGCAACTAACAATTAGTCACATTGCTTGCAAGGCTTATTGTGATGTTGCATTACCGAGTGGGCCCCGAGATACCTCTCCATCACACGGAGTAACAAATCCCAGTCTTGATCCATGCCAACTCAACAGACACCATCGGAGATACCTGTAGAGCACCTTTATAGTCACCCAGTTATGTTGCGACGTTTGATACACACAAGGCACTCCTCCGAAATCTGTGAGTTGCATGATCTCATGGTCATAGGAACACATACTTGACATGCGGAAAACAGTAGCAATAAACTGACACGATCATATGCTACGTTTGCAGTTTGGGTCTTGTCGATCACATCATTCTCCTAATGATGTGACCCCGTTATCAAATGACATCTCATGTTCATGGCTAGGAAACCTTAACCATCTTTTGATCAATGAGCTAGTCTATTAGAGGCATACTAGGGACATGGTTTTGTCTATGTATCCACACATGCATCTAAGTCTCCGATCAATACAATTATAGCATGGATAATAAACGATTATCATGAACAAGGAAATATTATAAGAACTAATTTATTATTGCCTCTAGGGCATATTTCCAACAGTCTCCCACTTGCACTAGAGTCAATAATCTAGTTCACATCACCATGTGATTCGCATTGTTATGAATCTAACACCCAACGAGTTTTGGGGCTCGATCATGCTTTGCATGTGAGAGAGGTCTTATAGTCAACGGGTCTGTAACATTCAGATCCGTGTGCACTTTGCTAATACCTATGTCAAACTGTAAACACTGGTACCACACTCCGCTCGGTACTATTCCAAATGGCTGCTCCACTATACGTATCCAGATTGCTACTACGAGTCATCCGGATTAGTGTTAAAGCTTGTATCGACGTAACTCCTTACGATGAACTCTTTATCACCTCCATAATCGAGAAACATCTCCTCAGTCTCTTAGTTACTGAGGATAATCTTGACCGCTGTCCAGTGATCCACTCCCGGTTCACTCTTGTACCCCCTGACGGACTCATGGCAAGGCACACACAGGCATGGTACACAACATGGCATAATATAGAGCCTATGGCTAAGGCATAGGGGACGACGTTCGTCCTTTCTCTTTCTTCTGCCGTTGTCGAGCTTTGAGTCTCACTCAACTTTCACACCTTACAAATCAGGCGAGAACTCTTTCTCTGACTGATCCATTTTGAACTCTTTCAAAATCTTGTCAAGGTATGCACTCATTGAAAGTCTCATCGAGCATCTTGATCTATCTCCATAGATTTTGATGCTCAACAATTAGGTAGCTTCATCCAGGTCTTCCTTTGAAAATCACTTTCCAAATGACCGTTTTATGCTTTCCAGAAACTCTACATTATTTTTGATCAACCATATGTCATCCACATATACTTATCAGAAATTCTATAGTGCTCCCACTCACTTTATTGCAAATACAAGTTTCTCGTAAACTTTGTATAAACATCAAAACTTTGATCACCTCATCAAAGCGTATATTCCAACTCCGAGATGCTTGCTTCAGTCCATGGAAGGATCACCGAAGCTTGCACACCTTTTAGCATCCTTAGGCCTGACAAAACCTTCTGGTTGTATCACATACAACCTTTCCTCAAGTAAACCGTTAAGGAAACGATGTTTTGACATCCATCTGCCAGATTTCATAATTGAAAACACAGCAACTGCTAACATAATTCCAACAGACTTTAGCACCACTACGAGTGAGAAAGTCTTATCGTAGTCAACTCCTTGAACTTGTCACCAACATCTTTGCAACAAG
This sequence comes from Hordeum marinum, assembly GCA_022496015.1. Taxonomy (NCBI): domain Eukaryota; kingdom Viridiplantae; phylum Streptophyta; class Magnoliopsida; order Poales; family Poaceae; genus Hordeum; species Hordeum marinum. Next base: position 60,739,949 of record CM039672.1, read on the forward strand.
TCGAGATTTACAAATAGTGACATTCACCATCAGTGTCTGTCTTCATTGTAAAAATCCATTTGTACTCAACGACCTGCCGTCCAACGAGCAAGTCTACCAAAGTCTACACTTGGTTTTCATACATGGATCATATCTCAGATTTCATGGCCTCCAACCATTTGTCGGAATCCGGGCCCATCATCGCTTCTCCATAGCTCGTAGGTTCATCGTTGTCCAACAACATGACCTCCAAGACAGGGTTGTCGTACCGCTTAGGAGCAGTACACATCCTTGTCGACCTACGAAGTTCGATAGTAACTTGATCCTGAAGCTTCATGATCATCATCATTAACTTCCTCTTCAACTAACGTAGGCTTCACAGAAACAACATCCCGCGCTGCGCTACTCTCTCGTTGAACAAAGGTTTAACAACCTCATCAAGTTCTATCTTCCTCCCACTCAATTCTTTCGAGAGAAACTTTTCCTCGAGAAAGGATCCGTTTTAGTAACAAACACTTTGCACTTGGATCTGAGATAGAAGGTTCACCCAACTGATCTTAGGGTATCCTATGAAGATGCATTTGTCCGCCTTGGGTTCGACCTCATTAGGTGAAAACATTTTCCACACAAGTGTCGCAGCCCCGAGTATTAAGAAATGACAGCTTAGGTTTCTATCAAACCATAATTCACATGGTGTCATCTCAACGGATTTAGATGGTGCCCTATTTAAAGTGAATGTAGTTATCTCTAATGCATAACCCCAAAATTATAGTAGTAAAACGACAAGAGACATCATAGCACGCACCATGTCCAATAGAGCATAACTATGATGTTCGGACACACCATCACACTATGGTGTTCCAGGTGGCATTTAGTTGTGAAACAACTTTCACATTGTCTTAAGTTGTATGCCAAACTCGTGACTCAGATATTCACCTCCATGATCATATCGCAGTCATTTTTATCTTCTTGTCACGATGATCTTTAAACTTCACTCTGAATTTGCTTGAACCTTTCAAACGATTTAGACTTGCGTTTCATTAAGTAAATATACACTATATCTACTCAAATCATCAGTGAAGGTAAGAAAATAACGATATCCATTGCACGCTACAAGACTCACTAGATTGCATACATCAACATGTATCATTTCCAATGAATCACTTGCCCGCTCCATCCAACGGGGTCCTTTAGTCATCTTGCCCAAGAGGCATGGTTCGCATGTCTCAACCGATTCGAAATCGAATGAGTCCAAATATCCATCACCATGGAGTTTCTTCATGCGCTTTATACCAATATGACATTTTGCGGCAGTGCCACAAGTATGTGGTACTATCATTATTTAACTTTGTATCTTTTGACATCAATGTTATGAACATGTGTATTACTACGATCAAGATTTCAACAAACCATTCTCACTGGGTGCATGACCATTGAAGGTATTATTCATGTAAACAGAATAACTATTATTCTCTGACTTAAATGAATAACCGTATTGCAACAAACATGATCTAATCATGGTCATGCTCAACGCAAAACACCAGATAACATTTATTTAGGTTCGTCACTAATCCTGAAGGTAGAGAAAGCGTGCGATGTTGATCACATCAACCTTGGAAACATTTCCAACACACATCGTCACCTCACCCTTAGCTAGTTCTCCGTTTATTCCGTAGCTTTTATTTCGAGTTACTAACATTTAGCAACCGAACCGGTATCCAATACCCAAGTGCTACTAGGAGTACTAGCAAGGTACACATCAATAACTCGTATATCAAATATACTTCTGTCGATGTTGCCAGCCTTCTTATCTACCAAGTATCTAGGGTTGTTCCGCTTCAGCGACCTCTCACCTCATAATAGAAGCACTTAGTCTCGGGTTTGAGTTCAACTTTGGGTTGCTTCACTGGAGCAGCAACTGACTTGCTATCCATGAAGTTTCCCTCCTTGCTCTTGCCCTTTTCGAAACTAGTGGTTTGATTAACCATCAACACTTGACGCTCCTTCTTGATTTCTAACTTCGCGGTGTCAAACATCGCGAACAGCCTAGGGATCAATACTTCTATCCCTGGTGTATTATAGTTCATCACTAAGTTCTAGTAGCTTTAGTGACAGTGACTTGGAGAACTATATCAATCACTATCTTATCTGGAAGATCAACTCCCACTTGATTCAAGCGATTGTAGTACCCAGACAATCTGAGTACATGCTCAACGATTGAGCTATTCTCCTTCATCTTACAGGCAAAGAATCTTGTTGGAGATCTCAAATCTCGCTACGCAGGCACGAGCTTGAGATCACAATCTCTGCTCCTAGAACATCTCATATGTTCCGTGACGTTCAAAACGTTTTGGAGCCTCAATTCTAAGCCGTAATGCATGATGCACTAAACTATCAAGTAGTCATCGAAACGTGCCCGTTAGATGTTCACAACATCTATAGACGACGCTAGAGGGGGTGGCGCACCGAGCGGTGCATTAAGGACATAATCCTTCTGTGCAGCAATGAGGACAATCCTCAGATCACGGACCCAGTCCGCAATATTGCTACCAACATCTTTCAACTCTATTTCTCTAGGAACATATAAAAATTTAAGGGAGCTACAGCGCGAGCTAGTAATCTACAACATAATTTGCAAAGACACTATTGACTATGTTCATGATAATGAGTTCAGTTAATCATATTACTTAAGAACTCCCACTCAAATTGACATCCCTCGGGTCATTCGAGTGATACATGATCCAAATTCACCAACTCAAGTCCGATCACCACGTGAGTTAAGGTGGCTTCAATGGTGAACATCATTATGTTGATCATATCCACTATATGACTCATGCTCGACCTTTCGGTCTCTTGTGTTCCGAGGCCATGTCTGTACATGCTAGGCTCGTCAAGTTTAACCCGAGTGTTCTGTGCGTGCAAACCTGGCTTGCACCCGTTGTATGTGAACGTAGAGTCTATCACACCCGATCATCACGTGGTGTCTCAACACGACGAACTTTCGCGACGGTGCACACTCGGGGAGAACACAGTTCATCTTGAAATTCAAGTGAGGGACCACCTTATAATGCTACCGCCGTACTAAGCAAAACAAGGTTGCATAAAAGGATTAACATCTCATGCAATTCATAAGTGACATGATATGGCCATGAACTTGTGTTTAAGATCTCCATCTTCGAAACACCGGCATGATCTCCATCATCACCGGCACAACACCATGATCTCCATCATCTTGATCTCATTCAATGTGTTGCCATTGGGGTTGTGGCGCCAGCCTCGCTTCTACTTCTATTGCTACCGCTTAGCGATAAAGTAAAGCATTACATAGCGCTTAGTGATTGACACGCAAGTCATACAATAATTAAAGACAACCCTATGGCTCCTGCCGGTTGCCGTACTCAACGACATGCAAGTCATGAAATTCTATACATCACATCATCATCTCATACATCACATAGATCTCATCATGTAATTGGCCATATCACATCACAACATACCCTGCGAAAACAAGTTAGACGTCCTCTAATTGTTGTTGCATGTTTTACGTGGCTGCTACAGGTATCTAGCAAGAACGATTCTCACCTACGCATAAACCACAACGGTGATACATAATTGCTTTTCAACCTTCTCAAGGAACGCCTTTGTCGGATCCGGTCCAACTAAAGTGAGAGAAACTGTCACCCGCAAGCCATCTAAGCAACAAGTTGCGTTGAGGGAACCGGTCTCTCGTAAGCGTACGAGTAATGTTGGTCCCGGCCGCTTCATCTCACAATCCCGCTGAACCAAAATCCGACCAAGGGAGGAAGCAATCTAAGCATCAACGCCCACAAACCTTTTGTGTTCTACTCGAGATCTCATCGAACCATCAACCTAGCTCATGATGCCACTGTTGGGGAACGTCGCATGGGAAACAAAAAAAATTCTACGCACACGCAAACCTATCCATGGTGATGAGCATCTATGAGAGGGAGAGTGGATCTACGTACCCCTGTAGATCGCTAAGCGGGAAGCGTTAAGAAACGCGGTTGGTGTAGTCGAACTTCTTCGCGATCCAAATCGCCGAGCGTCCCGCGATCCAATCACGAACCGTCCCGCGAACACATCATGATCCGTCCCGCGAACTCATCACGATCCGTCTCATGATCTTGATCACGATCTGTCCCGCGAACTCATCACGATCCATTCCGTGATCACATCATGAACCGTCTCGCAATCTCGATCACGGTCCTTCCGATCTAGCGCCGAACGGACGGCACCTCCGCGTTCAGCACACGTGCAGCTTGATGACGATCTCCACCGTCTCGATCCAGCGAGAGGAGGTGGAGAGGAGAGAGAGTTCACCGGCAGCATGACGGCGCTCCGGTGATGGTGGTGGAGCAATTCCGGCAGGGCTTTGCCTAAGCGCTGCAGAAAACCGATCTAGAGGAGAAACTATGCACCGGTGGAACGGGTAGCACGTGGCCGGAAATTCTGTCCAAAAACCACCCAATCCACTAGTATATATAGGAGGAGAGGAGAGGAGAGGCAGCCAAAGCCTTTGGGTCGGCCGAAATAGGAGGTGGGAAGCAATCCTACTTCACCTCCAATCCTAGTTGGAGTAGGATTGCCTCCTATTGGCTGATTTTCCATTTTTTTGCGTTAGGACTTTCTCTCCTGCGCCATGGGACTTTGTGGCTGTTTCCCCATCCCACTAAGGGCTGGTTATTATTCTCCCACAGCCCATGGACCTCTTGGGGTCGAAATACCCCTCCCGGTACACTACCGGCACTCCCGGTACACTACCGATGAGCCCGAAACTTTTTCGGAAACCAAACTGGGACTTCCTATATATGAATCTTTACCTCCGGACCATTCTGGAGCTCCTCGTGACATCCGGGATCTCATCCGGGAATCCGAACAAACTTCGGTCACCACCATACATAACTCTACACTACCGAAACGTCACCGAACCTTAAGTGTGCAGACCCTGCGGGTTCGAGAACTATGTAGACATGACCGAGACACCTCTATGGTCAATAACCAATGGCGGGACCTAGACGTCCACATTAGTTCCTACATATTCTACGAATATCTTTATCGGTCGAACCTCTATGTCAAGGATTCAGTTAATCCCGTATAACAGTCCCTTTGTTCTTCGGTATGTTACTTGCCCGAGATTCGATCGTCGGTATCTCCATACCTAGTTCAACCTTGTTACCGGCAAGTCTCTTTACTCGTTCGGTAATACAAGATCCCGCAACTAACAATTATTCACATTGCTTGCAAGGCTTATTGTGATGTTGCATTACCGAGTGGGCCCCGAGATACCTCTCCGTCACACGTAGTAACAAATCCCAGTCTTGATCCATGCCAACTCAACAGACACCATCGGAGATACTTGTAGAGCACCTTTATAGTCACCCAGTTACGTTGCGACGTTTGATACACACAAGGCACTCCTCCGATATCTGTGAGTTGCATGATCTAATGGTCATAGGAACACATACTTGACATGCGGAAAACAGTAGCAATAAACTGACACGATCATATGCTACATTTGCAGTTTGGGTCTTGTCCATCACATCATTCTCCTAATGATGTGACCCCATTATCAAATGACATCTCATTTCCATGGCTAGGAAACCTTAACCATCTTTTGATCAACGAGCTAGTCTATTAGAGGCATACTAGGGACATGGTTTTGTCTATGTATCCATACATGCATCTAAGTCTCCGATCAATACAATTATAGCATGGATAATAAACGATTATCATGAGCAAGGAAATATGATAATAAATAATTTATTATTGCCTCTAGGGCATATTTCCAACAGTTTGAACTCTGGAAATGTTTTGAGCATTTCCGGCAATGTACCGGGAGTGACGAATGGGTTTCGGGGACCACCAAGTGGGGCCCACATACCCAAAGGGGCCACATGGGCCTTCGAGGTGGCGCACTAGCCCCTTGTGGGTTGGGTAGCCAGCCCATAAGGCCCTATGTGCAAGGGAAGAGGAGGAAGAGTAGGGGCCAAGTAAGGAAGGGTGTCCTACTAGGAGTCCACCTCCCTTGTGGGAGGTGGAATCCTCCCCTCTAGCTTTGGCCGAAGCCCTCCTTGTAGGAGGGGCAAGGCTTCCTCCTCTCCCCTCCCTCCTATATATACTAGAGGATTTTGAGGGCAGCCCTAATCCTAATTGCCACGTGCTGCCCTCTTCTTCCTCTAGATCTGTTTCTCCTCCAGATTAGTTATGCGGTGCTTAGGCGAAGCCCTGCAGGATTAGTTCACCACCACCGCCACCACACCGTTGTGCTGCCGGAGAACTCACCTCTCCGCTCCCTCTTGCTGGATCAAGAAGGCGGAGATCGTCATCGAGCTGTACGTTTGCTGAATGCGGAGGTGCCGTCAGTTCGGCGCTAGATCGGAAGGACTGTGATCAAGATCGCAACACGATTCGTGATTGGATCGCGGGACGGATCGTGATGGGATCGCGGGACGCTCGGCGATTTGGATCGCGAAGACGTTCGACTACATCAACCGCGTTTCTTAATGCTTCCCGCTTAGCGATCTAAAAGGGTATGTAGATCCACTCTCCCTCTTGTAGATGCTCATCACCATGGATACATCTTGCGTGTGCGCAGGAATTTTTTTGTTTCCCATGCAACGTTTCCCAACAGTGGTATCAGAGCTAGGTCTATGTGTAGATGAGATCTCGAGTAGAACACAAAGGAGTTTGTGGGCATTGATGCTTAGATTGCTTCCTTCCTTGGTCGTGTTTTGGTTCAGCGGTATTATGGGATGAAGTGGCCCGAACCAACCTTACTCGTACGCTTACGACAGACCGGTTCCATCGACTGACGTGTAACTTCGTTGCACAAAGATGGCTGGCGGGCGTCTGTTTCTGCAACTTTAGTTGGATCGGATTCGACAAATGCGGTCCTTGAGAAGGTTGAAAAGCAACTTATGTATCATCGTTGTGATTTTTGCGTAGGTGAGAATTGTTCTTGCTAGATAGCCGTAGCAGCCACGTAAAATATGCAACAACAATTAGAGACCATCTAACTTGTTTTTGCAGGGTATGTTGTGATGTGATATGGCCAATTACATGATGAGATATATGTGATGTATGAGATGATCATGTATTGTATAGAATATCGCGACTTGCATGTCGATGAGTACGGCAACCGGTAGGAGCCATAGGGTTGTCTTTAATTATTGTATGACCCGCGTGTCAATCATTAAGCGCCTTGTAATGCTTTACTTTATCGCTAAGCGGTAGCAATAGTAGTAGAAGCATGGTGAGCACGACAACCTCGATGGCGACACGTTGATGGAGATGAAGATGATGGACATCATGGTGTCATGTCGGTGACGATGGAGATCATGACGATGCTTTAAGGGTGGAGATCAAAAGCACAAGTTCATGGCCATATCATGTCACTTATGATTTGCATGTGATGTTAATCCTTTTATGCACCTTGTTTTGCTTAGGACGACGGTAGCATTATAAGGCGATCCCTCACTAAAAGTTCAAGGTAAAATTGTGTTCTCCCGGAGTGTGCACCGTTGCGAAAGTTTGTCATGTCGAGACACCACGTGATGATCGGGTGTGATAGACTCTACGTTCACATACAACGGGTGCAAGCCAGTGTTGCACGTGTAGAACACTCGGGTTAAACTTGATGAGCCTAGAATGTACAGACATGGCCTCGGAACACAAGAGATCGAAAGGTCGAACATGAGTCATATAGTAGATATTCTCAACATGATGATGTTCACCATTGAAACCACCTCAACTCACGTGATGATCGTACTTGAGTTGGTGGATTTGGATCATGTGACACTCGAATGACCAGAGGGATGTCAATTTGAGTGGGAGTTCTTAAGTAATATGATTAATTGAACTCATTATCATGAACATAGTCAGTAGTGTCTTTGCAAATTATGTTGTAGATTAATAGATCACACTGTAGCTCCTTTGAATTTTTATATGTTCCAAGAGAAATAGAGTTGAAATATGATGGTAGCAATAATGCGGACTAGGTTCGTGATCTAAGGATTATCCTCAGTTGCTGCACAGAAGGCTTATCTCCTTAATGCAACGCTCGGTGCGCCACCCCCTCTAGCGTCGTCTCTAGATGTTGTGAACATCTGAGAGGCACGTTCCGATGACTACTTGATAGTTCCGTGCATCATGCATTACAGCTTAGAATTTAGGCTCCAAAACATTTTGAACGTCACGGAACATATAAGATGTTCTAAGAGCTGAAATTCGGATCTCAGGCTCGTGCCCGTGTTGTGAGATATGAGATCTCCAACAAAATTCTTTGCCTGCAAGATTAAGGAGTGTTGGAAATATGCCCTAGAGGCAATAAATAAAGTGTTTATTATTATATTTCCTTGTTCATGATAATTTTTTATTGTCCATGCTATAATTGTATTGATTGGAAACACATTACATGTGTGGATAAATAGACAACACTTTGTCCCTAGTATGCCTCTAGTGAACTAGCTCGCTGATCAAAGATGGTCAAGGTTTCCTAGCCATTGACATGTGATATCATTTGATAACGGGATCACATCATTGGGAGAATGATGTGGTGGACAAGACCCAAACTACAAACGTAGCATATGCTCGTGTCAGTTTATTGCTACTGTTTTCTTCATGTCAAGTATATGTTCCTATCACCATGAGATCATGCAACTCACGGACACCGGAGGAGTGCCTTGTGTGTATCAAACGTCACAACGTAACTGGGTGACTATAAAGGTGCTCTACAGGTATCTCCGAGGGTGTCTGTTGTGTTGGCATGGATCAAGGATTTGTTACTCCGTGTGACGGAGAGGTATCTAAGGCCCACTCAGTAATACAACATCACAATAAGACTTGCAAGCAATGTGACTAAGTGTTAGTCACGGGATCTTGTATTACGGAACAAGTAAAGAGACTTGTCGGTAACGAGGTTAAACTAGGTATAGAGATACCGACGATGGAATCTCGGGCAAGTTACATACCGAAGAACAAAGGGAACATCATACGGGATTAACTAAATCCTTGACATAAAGGTTCGACCGATAAAGATCTTCGTAGAATATGTAGGAACCAATATGGGCATCCAAGTCCTGCTATTGGTTATTGACCATAGAGGTGTCTCGGTCATGTCTACATAGTTCTCGAATCCGCAGGGTCTGCACACTTAAGGTTTGGTGACGTTTCGGTAGTATAGAGTTATGCATGGTGGTCACTAAAGGTTGTTCGGAGTCCTGTGTGAGATCCTGGACATCACTAGGAGCTCTGGAATGGTCCGTAGGTAAAGATTGATATATAGGAAGTCCTATTTTGGTCGCCGGAAAAGTGTTGGGCTCATCGGTAGTGTACCGGGAGTGCCGGTAGTGTACCGGGAGACCATCAGGAGGGGTATTTCGACCCAAGAGGATACATGGGCTGTGGGAGAGTGAATACCAGTCCTTAGTGGGCTGGTGGGAGTCCCACATGAGGCCCATGTGGCTGGGAAGAAAAGCCCAAAGAGAAAAAGGTGGAAAAAGGCAAAAAGACCAAAATAAGGAGGAGTCCTAGTCCTACTAGGATTGGAGGAGGAATCCTCCTCTCCTCCTTGGTTCGGCTGAAGCCTAGATGGCTTGGCCCGTGGCCAAGCCTCCTCCTCTCTTCCTCTTATATATATTAGAGGTTTTAGGGTTTTTGGCACTTGATTTTCAGCCACGTGCTACCCGTTCCTCTAGTGCATAGTTTCTCCTCTAGATCGGTTTTCTGCAGTGCTTGGGTGAAGCCCTGCCGAAATTGCTCCACCACCATCGCCGCGGCGCCGTCATGCTGCCAAAGAACTCGTCTACCTCTCCGCTCCCTCTTGCTGGATCAAGAAGGCGGAGATCATCATCAAGTTGTACGTGTGCTGAACGCGAAGATGCCGTCCATTCGGTGCTTGATCGGGACGAATCGTGATTGGATCGCGGGACGCTCGGCGATTTGGTTCGCGAAGATGGTCCACTACACCAACCGCGTTTCTTAATGCTTCGCTCTTAGCGATCTAAAAGGGTACGTGGATCCACTCTCCCTCTCGTAGATGCTCATCACCATGGATAGATCTTGCGTGTGCGTAGGAATTTTTTTGTTTCCCATGCAACATTCGCCAACAGTGGTATCAGAGCTAGGTCTATGTGTAGATGAGATCTCGAGTAGAACACAAAGAGTTTGTGGGTATTGATGCTTAGATTGCTTCCTCCCTTGGTCGTGTTTTGGTTCAGCGGTATTGTGGGATGAAGCGGCCCGGACCAACATTACACGTACGCTTACGAGAGACCGGTTCCCTCAACTGCAACTTGTTGCATAGAAAGCTGGCGGGTGCCAGTTTCTCCTACTTTAGTTGGATCGGATTCAACAAAGGCGGTCCTTGAGAAGGTTGAAAAGCAACTAATGTATCACCGTTGTGGTTTATGCGTAGGTGAGAATTGTTCTTGCTCGATATCCATAGCAGCCACATAAAACATGCAACAACAATTAGAGGACGCCTAACTTGTTTTTTCAGGGTATGTTGTGATGTTATATGGCCAATTACATGATGTGATCTATGTGATGTATGACATGATCATGTGTTGTATAGAATATCACGACTTTCATGTCGATGAGTACGGCAACCGACAGGAGCCATAGGGTTGTCTTTAATTATTGTATGACCCGTGTGTCAGTCATTAATCGCTATGTAATGCTTTACTTTATTGCTAAACGGTAGCAATAGTAGTACAAGCATGATGGGCGCAACAACCCCGATGGCGACACGTTGATGGAGATCAAGATGATGGAGATCATGGTGTCATGCCGGTGATGATGGAGATCATGCCGGTGCTTTCAAGATGGAGATCAAAAGCACAAGTTCATAGCCATATCATGTCACTTATGATTTGCATGTGATGTTAATACTTTTATGCACCTTGTTTTTCTTAGGACGGCGGTAGCATTATAAGGTGATCCCTCACTTAAATTTCAAGATGAATTGTGTTCTCCCCGAGTGTGCACTGTTACGAAAGTTTGTCGTGTCGAGACACCACGTGATGATCAGGTATGATAGACTCTACGTTCACATACAACGGGTGCAAGCCAGTGTTGCACATACAGAACACTCAGGTTAAACTTGACGAGCCTAGCATGTACAGACATGGCCTTGGAACACAAGAGACCGAAAGGTCGAGCATGAGTCATATAGTAGATATGATCAACATGATGATGTTCACCATTGAAACCACCTCAACTCATGTGATGATCGGACTTGAGTTGGTGAAATTTGGATCATGTGACACTCAGATGACCTGAGGGATGTCAATTTGAGTGGGAGCTTTAGTAATTTTATTAACTAAACTCATTATCTTGAACAATAGTCTAAGTAACCTTTGCATATTTATGTTGTAGATCAATGGCTCGCATAGTAGCACCCCTGAATTTTAATGCGTTCCTAGAGAAAGCTAAGTTGAAAGATGATGGAAGTAACTTTGTTGACTGGGCCCGTAATCCGAGATTATCCTCACGGCTTCCCAGAAATCATATGTCCTTGATGCACCGCTTGGTGACCAACCAGAAGACATGTCATCCGAAGACATTAAGAACGCTTGGGAGGCACGTTTTGGAGATTACTCAATAGTTCAGTGTACCATATTGTATGGCTTAGAACCGGGACTTCAAAGATGTTTTGAACGTCATGGAGCACATGAGATGTTCTAGGAGTTAAAGTTTACCTTTCAGAAGAATGCCCGGATCAAGAGGTATGAGACCTCCGATAAGTTCTATGCTTGCAAAATGGAGGAGAACGGGTCTATCAGTGAACATATACTCAGAATGTCTGGGTATTCGACTCGTCTAGCGGAGTTGGGAATTGGCCTTCCGCCAGAGGCGATCACTGACAGAGTTCTTCAATCACTGACACCTAGTTAGAAAAGCTTTGTGATGAACTATAACATGCACGGGATGAACAAGTCAGTCGCCGAGCTGTTTGCGATGCTAAAAGTCGCTGAGTATGAAATAAAGAAAGAACATCAAGTGTTGATGGTCAATAAAACCACTAGTTTCAAGAAGAATGGCAAGGGCAAGGGCAAGAAGGGTAAAACCAAGAAGGATGGCAAAGCAGTTGCTACTCCTATAAAGAAGCCCAAGCATGGACCCAAGCCAGAAACTGAGTGCTTTCATTGCAAGGGAACTGGTCACTCAAAGCGGAACTGCCCCAAGTACCTGCCTGACAAGAAGGCGGCCAACGAAAAACAAGGTATATATGATATACATGTTATTGATATGTACCTTACTAGCTCTCGTTGTAGTGCGTGGGTATTTGATACCGGTTCGGTTGATCACATTTGCAACTCAAAACAGGAACTACGGAATAGACGAAGTCTGGCAAAGGATGAAGTGATGATGCGCGTGGGAAATGGTTCCAAGGTTGATGTGATCGCTGTCGGCACGCTCTCTCTTCGATTACCATCGGGATTAGTGATGAACCTAAATAATTGTTAGTTAGTGTCTGTGTTAAGCATGAACATTATATCTTGAACTTGTATATTGCGAGACGGTTACTCATTTGAATCAGAGAATAAAGGTTGTTCTATTTATATGAGTAATAGCTTTTATGGTCATGCACCCAATGTGAGGGATTTATTCATATTGAATCTTGATAGTGATGACACACATGTTCATAACATTGATGCCAAAAGATGTAGAGTTGATAATGATAGTACCGCTTTCTTGTGGCACTGCCGCTTAGGTCATATTGGTGTAAAACGCATGAGGAAGCTCCATGCTGATGGAATTTTGGAGTCACTTGATTTTGAATCACTTGACACATGTGGACCATGCCTCATGGGCAAGATGACTAAAATGCCATTCTCTGGAACAATGGAACGGGCAAGTGACTTATTGGAAATCATACATACTGATGTGTGTGGTCCAATGAATGTTATAGCGCGTGGTGGATATCATTATTTTCTCACCTTCACTAATGACTTAAGTAGATATGGGTATATTTACTTAATGAAACACAAGTCTGAAATGTTTGAAAAGTTCAAGCAATGTCAGAGTGAAGTTGAGAATCATCATAACAAGAATATTAAATTCCCGCAATCTGATCGAGGAGGTGAATATCTGAGTTATGAGTTTGGCAGTCACTTAAGACAGTGTGGAATTGATTCACAGTTGACACCGCCTGGAACACCATAGCGTAATGGTGTGTCCGAACGTCGTAATCGAACCTTATTAGATATGGTGCGTTCTATGATGTCTCTTGCTGATTTGCCACTATCATTTTGGGGTTATGCACTAGAGACAGCTGCATTCACTTTAAATAGGGCACCATCAAAATCCGTAGAGACGATGCCATATGAACTATGGTTTGGCAAGAGGCCAAAGTTGTCGTTTCTTAAAGTTTTGGGGATATGATGCTTATGTCAAAAAGCTTCAGCCTGAAAAGCTGGAACCCAAAGCGGAGAAATGCGTCTTCATAGGATACCCCAAAGAGACAGTCGGGTATGCCTTCTATCTCCGAAGGCAAAATGTTTGTCGCTAAGAACGGAACATTTCTTGAGAAGGAGTTTCTCTCGAAAGAATTGAGTGGGAGGAAAATAGAGCTTGATGAGGTTATTGAACCTTTACTTCAACCAGAAAGTAGCGCAGCACAGAAAGATGTTTCTGTGAAACCTACGACGGTTGAAGAGGAAGTTAATGATGATGATCATGAAGCTTCGGATCAAGCTACTATTGAACCTCGTAGGTCGACAAGGGCGTGTACTGCTCCTGAGTGGTACGACAACCCTGTCTTGGAGGTAATGTTGTTGGACAACAATGAACGTACGAGCTGTGGAGGAGCGGTGATGGGCCCAGATTCCGAGAAATTGTTAGAGGCCATGAAACCCGAGATGGGATCCATGTATGAAAACAAAGTATGGACTTTGGAAGTATTACCTGAAGGGCAAAAGGCCATGCAGAACAAATGGATCTTTAAGAAGAAGACGGACGTGGATGGTAATGTCACCATCTATAAAGCTCGACTTCTGGCAAAGGGTTTTTCACAAGTTCAAGGAGTTGACTACGATGAGACCTTCTCACCCTTAGCGATGCTTAAGTCTGTCAGAATCATGTTGGCAATAGCTGATTATTTTGACTATGAAATTTGACAGATGGATGTCAAAACAACGTTCCTCAAGGAACCTTGAGGAAGAGTTGTATATGATGCAACCAAAAGGTTTTGTCAATCTAGAGAATGTTGACAAAGTTTGCAAATTCTAGCGATCTATTTATGGGCTGGTGCAAGCATCTCGGAGTTGGAATAAGCACTTTGATGAGGTGATCAAAGCGTTTGGGTTTATACAAGTTTATGGAGAAGCTTGTATTTACAAGAAAGTGAGTGGGAGCTCTATAGTGTTTCTAATATTATATGTGGATGACATATTGCTGATTGGAAACAATATAGAAATGTTGGAAAGCGTCAAGGAATATTTGAACAAGAGTTGTTCAATGAAGGACCTAGGAGAAGCTGCTTTCATATTAGGCATTAAGTTCTATAGAGATAGATCGAGACGCTTAATAGCACTTTCACGGAGCACATACCTTGATAATGTTTTGAAGAAGTTTAAAATGGATCAGTCCAAGAAGGGGTTCTTGCCTATGTTACAAGGTGTGAATTTGAGTAAGACTCAATGCCAAGTGACTGTAGAAGATAGAGAAAAGATGAGTGTCATTCCCTATGCTTCAGCCATAGGCTCTATCATGTATGCAATGCTGTGCACAAGACTCGATGTCAGCCTTGCCATAAGTATGGCCTGAAGGTTTCAAAGTGATCCTGGAATGGAGCCTTGGGAGGCAGTCAAGAATATCCTTAAGTACCCGAAAAGGACTAAGGAAATGTTTCTCGTTTATGAAGGTGATGAAGAGCTCGTCGTAAAGGGTTACGTCGATGCAAGCTTTGACACTGATCCGGATGACTCTAAGTCACAAACCGGATACGTATTTATTCTCAATGGGGGAGCGGTAAGCTGGTGCAGTTCCAAGCAAAGCGTGGTAGCCGATTCAACATGCGAAGATGAGTACATCGCAGCCTCGGAGGCGGTGAAGGAAGGTGTCTAGATGAAGCAGTTCATGACAGATCTTGGAGTAGTGCCCAATGCACTGAATCCAATGAACTTGTTCTGTGACAATACTGGTGCCATTGCTCTCGACAAGGAACCAAGGTTTCACAAGAGGACCAGACACATAAAGCGATGCTTCAACTCCATCTGTGATTACATCGAGGAGAAGGACATAAATATTTGCAAAGTGCACACGGATCTGAATGTTGCAGACCCGTTGACAAAGCCTCTTCCAAGGGCTAAACATGATCAGCACCAGAACTGCATGGGTGTTTGATTCATTACAATGTAAATCACATAGTGATGTGAACTAGATTATTGACTCTAGTGCAAGTGGGAGACTGTTAGAAATATGCCCTAGAGGCAATAAATAAAGTGTTTATTATTATATTTCCTTGTTCATGATAATTGTTTATTGTCCATGCTATAATTGTATTTATTGGAAACACATTACATGTGTGGATAAATAGACAACACTTTGTCCCTAGTATGCCTCTAGTGAACTAGCTCGCTGATCAAAGATGGTCAAGGTTTCCTAGCCATTGACATGTGATATCATTTGATAACGGGATCACATCATTGGGAGAATGATGTGATGGACAAGACCCAAACTACAAACGTAGCATATGATCGTGTCAGTTTATTGCTACTGTTTTCTTCATGTCAAGTATATGTTCCTATCACCATGAGATCATGCAACTCACGGACACCGGAGGAGTGCCTTGTGTGTATCAAACGTCGCAACGTAACTGGGTGACTATAAAGGTGCTCTACAAGTATCTCCGAGGGTGTTTGTTGTGTTGGCATGGATCAAGACTGGGATTTGTTACTCCGTGTGACGGAGAGGTATCTAAGGCCCACTCAGTAATACAACATCACAATAAGACTTGCAAGCAATGTGACTAAGTGTTAGTCACGGGATCTTGTATTACGGAACAAGTAAAGAGACTTGTCGGTAACGAGGTTAAACTAGGTATAGAGATACCGACGATGGAATCTCGGGCAAGTTACATACCGAAGAACAAAGGGAACACCATACGGGATTAACTGAATCCTTGACATAAAGGTTCGACCGATAAAGATCTTCGTACAATATGTAGGAACCAATGTGGGCATATAGGTCCCTCTATTTTTTATTGATCGTAGAGGTGTCTCGGTCATGTCTACATAGTTATCGAACCCGCAGGGTCGGCACACTTAAGGTTTGTTGACGTTTCAGTAGTATAGAGTTATGCATGGTGGTGACCGAAGGTTGTTCGGAGTATCGGATGAGATCTCGGATGCCACGAGGAGCTTCGAAATGGTCCGGAGGTAAAGATTGATATATAGGAAGTCCTATTTTGGTCGTCGGAAAAGTTTCAGGCTCATCGGTAGTGTACCGGGAGTGCCGGGAGTGTACCGGGAGACCATCGGGAGGGGTATTTCGACCCAAGAGGCTACATGGGCTGGGGGAGAGTGAATACCAGCCCTTAGTGGGCTGGTGGAAGTCCCACATAAGGCCCATGCGGCTGGGAAGAAAAGCCCAAAGAGAAAAAGGTGGCAAAAGGCAAAAAGACCAAAATAAGGAGGAGTCCTAGTCCTACTAGGATTGGACGAGGAATCCTCCTTTCCTCCTTGGTTCGGCTGAAGCCTAGATGGCATGGCCCTTGGGCCAAGCCTCCTCCTCTCTTCCTCTTATATATACTAGAGGTTTTAGAGTTTTTGGCAGTTGATTTTCAGCCACATGCTACCCGTTCCTCTAGTGCATAGTTTCTCCTCTAGATCGGTTTTCTACAGTGCTTGGGTGAAGCCCTGCCGGAATTGCTCCACCACCATCGCCGCGGAATCGTGACGCTACCAGAGAACTCGTCTACCTCTCTGCTCCCTCTTGCTGGATCAAGAAGGCGGAGATCGTCATCAAGCTGTACGTGTGCTCAACGCGGAGGCGTCGTCCGTTCGGTGCTTGATCGTGATTGGATCGCGGGACGCTTGGCGATTTGGATCGCGAAGACATTAGACTACACCAACCGCGTTTCTTAATGCTTCCCTCTTAGCGATCTACAAGGGTACGTAGATCCACTCTCCCTCTCGTAGATGCTCATCACCATGGATAGATCTTGCGGCTGCGTAGGATTTTTTTGTTTCCCATGCAACGTTCCCCAACAAGGAGAATAGCTCAAACATTGAGCATGTGCTCAGATTGTCTAGGTGCTACAATTGCTTGAATCGAGTGGGAGTTGATCTTTCAGTTGCGATAGTGATTGATATAGTTCTCCAAATCACTGTCACTAAGCTACAAAAGCTTCATGATGAACTATTAAATGCCAGGGATAGAAATGATGGTCCCTGGCCTATTTGTGATGTTTGACACCGCAAAGGTAGAAATCAAGAAGGAGCATCAAGTGTTGATGGTTAGTAAAACCACTTGTTTCGAGAAGGGCAAGGGCAAGGAGGGAAACTTCATGGACGGCAAGTCAGTTGCTGCTCCAGTGAAGCAACCCAAAGTTGAACCCAAACCCGAGACTAAATGCTTCTCTTATGAGGAGAGCGGTCGCTGAAGTGGAACAACCCTAGATACTTGGTAGATAAGAAGGCTGGCCAAGTCAACAGAAGTATATTTGATATACGTGTTATTCATGTGTACCTTGCTAGTACTCCTAGTAGCACCTGGGTATAGGATACCGTTTCGGTTGCTAAATGTTAGTAACTCGAAATAAAAACTACAGAATAAACGGAGACTAGCTAAGGGTGAGGTGACGATGTGTGTTGGAAATGTCTCCAAGGTTGATGTGATCAACATCGCATGCTCTCTCTACCTTCGGGATTAGTGACAAACCTAAATAAATGTTATTTGGTGTTTGCGTTAAGCATGAACATGATTAGATCGTGTTTATTGCAATACGGTTATTCATTTAAGTTAGAGAATAATGGTTATTCTGTTTACATGAATAATACCTTCAATGGTCATGCACCCAATGAAAATGGTTTGTTGAATCTTGATCGTAGTAATACACATGTTCATGACATAGATGCCAAAAGATACAAAGTTAATAATTATAGTACCACATACTTGTGGCACTGCGACTAAATGTCATATTGGTATAAAGCACATGAAGAAACTCCATGCTGATCGATCTTTGGACTCATTCGATTTTGAATCGGTTGAGACATGCGGACCATGCCTCGTGGGCAGGATGACTAAAAACCCCGTTTTCAATAATGATGGAGCGGGGCAAGTAACTTATTGGAAATGATACATGTTGATGTATACGGTCCAATGAGTATTGTAGCTTGCGGTGGATATCGTTATTTCCTTACCTTCACTGATGATTTAAGTAGATATAGTGTATATTTACTTAATGAAACACAGGTCTGAATCGTTTGAAAAGTTCAAGCAGAATCAGAGTGAAGTTTGAGATCATCGTGATGAGAAGATAAAATGTCTACGATATGATCATGGAGATGAATATCTGAGTTATGAGTTTGGTATACAACTTAGGACAATGTGAAAGTTGTTTCACAAATCACGCCAGCTGCAACACCATAGTGTGATGGTGTGTCCGGACGTCATAGTCGTGCTCTATTGGATATGGTGCGAATTATGATGTCTCTTATCGTTTTACCACTATCGTTTTGGGTTATGCATTAGAGACAAATACAATCACTTTAAATAGGGCACCATCTAAATCCGCTGAGATGACAGCATATGGTTTGGCCAAAACCTAAGCTGTCATTTCTTAATGTTTGGGGCTGCGATGCTTATGTGAAAAGGGTTTTCACCTAATGAGCTCGAACCCAAAGCGGACAAATGCATCTTCATAGAATACCCTAAGAATAGTTGGGTATACCTTCTATCTCAGATCCGAGTGCAAAGTGTTTGTTGCTAAAAAGGGGTCCTTTCTCGATAAAGAGTTTCTCTCGAAAGAATTGAGTGGGAGGAAGATAGAACTTGATGAGGTTGTCGAACCTTTGTTTCAACCAGAGAGTAGCGCAGTGTAGAAAATTGTTTCTGTGGATCCTACGTTAGTTGAAGAGGAAGTTAATGATGATGATCATGACGCTTCGGATCAAGTTACTATCAAACCTCGTAGGTCAACAAGGACGCGTACTGCTCCTGAGTGGTACAGTAACCCTGTCTTAGAGGTCATGTTGTTGGACAACGATGAGCCTACGCGCTATGGAGAAGCGGTGATGGGACCGGATTCCGACAAATGGTTAGAGGCCATGAAATCCGAGAAAGGATCCATGTATAAAAACCAAGTATAGACTTTGGTAGACTCGCTCGTTGGACGGCAAGTTGTCGAGTACAAATGGACCTTTAAGATGAAGACAAGCGCTGATGGTAAATGTCACCATTTATAAAGCTCGACTTATCGGAAAGAAGTTTCCACCACGTTCATGGAGTTGACTACGATGAGACTTTCTCACCCGTAGCGATGCTAAAGTCTGTTGGAATTATGTTAGCAGTTGCTGCATTTTTCAATTATGAAATCTGACAGATGGATGTCAAAACATCGTTTCCTTAACAGTTTCCTTGAGGAAAGTTTGTATGTGATACAACCATAAGGTTTTGTCAGTCCTAAGGATGCTAAAATGTGTGCAAGCTCTAGTGATCCTTCTATGGACTGGAGCAAGCATCTCGGATTTGGAATATACGCTTTGATGAGGTGATTAAAGTTAGTCTATAAAAAGTTTATAAGAAACTTGTATTTACAATAAAGTGAGTGGGAGCACTATAGAGTTTCTGATAAGCATATGTGAATGACATATTGTTGATTGAAAGATGTAGAAATTCTGGAAAGCATAAAACGTTGTTTGAAAAAGAGTTTTTCAAAGGAAAACCTGGAATGAAGCTACTTAATTGTTGGGCATCGAGATCTATAAGAGATAGATCAAGATGGCTGATAAGATTTTTCAAATGAGTAAATACCTTGACAAGATTTATAAAGAGTTCAAAATGGATCAGTCAAAGAAAGAGTTCTTGCCTGATTTGTAAGGTGTGAAGTAAGACTCAAAGCTCGACCACGACAGAAGAAAGAGATAGGACGAAGGTCGTCCACTATGCCTTAGCTATAGGATCTATATAGTATGCCATGCTGTGTACCGCACCAGGTGTGTGCCTTGCCATGAGTCTGTCAAGGGGTACAAGACTGATTCAGGAGTGGATCACTGGACAACGGTCAAGGTTATCCTTACAAAAGGACTAAGGAAATATTTCTCGATTATGGTGGTGATAAAGAGTTCGTCGTAAAGGGTTACGTCGATGTAAGCTTTAGCACCAATCCAAATGACTCCGAGTAGCAGTCCGGATACGTATGGTGCAACAGCCATTTGGAATAGCTCCAAGTGAAGTGTGGTAGCAGTGTCTGCAACAAGACATAGAAATTTGTAAAGTACACATGGATCTGAATGTCGCAGACCCGTTGAATAAGATACCTCTCTCACATGCAAAGCATGATCGAGCCCCAGAACTCATTGGGTGTTAGATTCATAACAATGTGAATCACATGATGATGTGAACTAGGATTATTGACTCTAGTGCAAGTGAGAGACTATTGGAAATATGCCCTAGAGGCAATGATAAATTAGTTATTATCATATTTCCTTGTTCATGATAATTGTTTATTATCCATGCTAGAATTGTATTGATTGGAAACTCAGATACATGTGTGGATACATAGATAACACCATGTCCCTGGTATGCCTCTAGTAGACTAGCTCGTTGATCAAAGATGGTCAAGGTTTCCTGGCCATGGACATGTGATGTAATTTGATAACGGGATCACATCATTAGGAGAATGATGGGATGGACAAGACCCAAAACTATAAACGCAGCATATGATCGTGTCAGTTTATTGCTACAGTTTTCTGCATGTCAAGTATCTGTTCCTATGACCATGAGATCATGCAACTCACTGACACTGGAGGAGTACCTTGTGTGTATCAAACGCCGCAACGTAACTGGGTGACTATAAAGGTGCTCTACAGGTATCCCCGAGGGTGTCTGTTGGGTTGGCATGGATCAAGACTGGAATTTGTTACGCCGTGTGACGGAGAGGTATCTCAGGGCCCACTCGGTAATATAACATCACTATAAGCCTTGCAAGCAATATGACTAAAGATTTAGCCACGGGATCTTGTATTACCTCGGGATCGTGATTGGATCGCGAGACGCTCGGCGATTTGGATCGCGAAGACGTTTGACTACATCAACCGCGTTTCTTAACGCTTCCCGCTTAGCGATCTACAAGGGTATGTGGATCCACTCTCCCTCTTGTAGATACTCATCACCATGGATAGATCTTGCGTGTGCGTACGAAATTTTTTGTTTCCCATGCAACGTTTCCCAACAGGCTAAGCAATGTTGGAGATTAATCATAGATCCAGAGTCCCTCTGTGCATGTGTGATGAAAGCTAAATATTATCCAAATGGAAGTCTATTACAAGCAACACCAAAATAGTGGTCTTCATACACATGGCAAAGTATATTAACGGGTCTCGAAACATTTAAGAAAGGGTACATATGGAGAATTGGTAGCGGAGAGTCAGTGAACATTTGGCATGACCCATGGATTCCTTCAAGTCCGGATAGGAAAGTGATCACCTCCCATGGACAGTCTCTTGTATCTTCTGTTAGTGAACTAATTGATCCAGTTTCAGAGAAGTGGGATGAAGATCTCCTTAGATCATTTTTTATTCCTGTGGATGTGACTAGGATATTACAGATTCCGTTGAATACCCAAGCATTTGATGCCTTCATAGCCTGGCAGACAAACAGAACGGGTGTGTTCTCTGTCCGAACAACCTACAGGTTACAGTGGAATCATACTTTTGGGACGCATGCAAATACGAATTTGGGCCCAGGTGGATCTGCCCCGTTGGCAGTGTGGAGTACTCTTTGGAAGCTAAACATCCACGTAATGTTCAGATTTATTGTTGGCGGACTCTGCATGGAATTATACCTCTTAAGTCTATACTCATGAATAGGCATGTAGGCACTGATGGAGCCTGCCCGATCTGCCACCAAGGACCCGAGGATCTTTGCCACCTCCTATTCACGTGCACACATGCAAGGGCGCCGTGGCAGCGTTTGAGAATGATGGACACAATTAACCATGCAATTGCAGTTGATCGTTCGGGCTCAGCTATTTTAGATTTCTTGCTCACTCTACTGGATAGTTCATGCCCTCTTGATCCTAGTCTAAATTTTAAACAGGTTGTGGCCATCTCGTGCTGATATCTTTGGTGGATCAGACGCCGCATAACTCATAATGAAGCCATCCTTCCAATGGTAAGATGGCCTATGTCGATATTATCAATTGCTAGTAATTACCAGAAGGCCTTCTCGAAATCTACAGGGGATCAACAACACAAGTGGTGCAGGCCGGACCCAAACTTTGTGAAAGTTAACGTGGATGCAGCTTTTCATGAGGATGAAGGAGTGGGTGCAACTGCTACGGTTATTAGAGATGAAAAAGGTAATTTTCTAGCAGCCCAATGCAATCTAATACTATATGTTGCAGATGTTGTGACAACCGAAGCATTGGCAATGATGGATGGGCTCAAATTGGCAAGTTCTCTGGGCTTCAATCGGGTGGAAGCAGAGTCTGACTCGTTACAAGTGGTAAACTATTGCACAGGAGAGTCTAGATGGTGAGATTCAGCAGCAGCTATTTTTGCAGAATGTGTGGACACAACTACTTCTATAAGAAAGGTCATCTTTAAACATTGTTTTCGATCTTCGAAGCAAGCAGCGCATGTGCTAGCTAGCCATAGTTATTGTAATAAAGTTTCTCTTAGTTGGTTGAACGAGCCTCCTGACTTCTTGATCAGTAAGCTTGTTGATGATGTAACGATTACCTGATACCAATAAAGCTAGCCATGATGATTTTTTCTTTAAAAAACATCAGAGGAGGACTAACACATAAAACAGTAATCACTACATTTAGTTTCATATATTTATATTTTGAACTTTCTTTTTGTGGTTTTATAATTCACTATGAGAAAAATTCATCTATAGTTGTTTTATAGAGTGGACACTTTATAATTTATTAGGATAAAAATTCAATCAGAATGTAGGCATGATCAATGTGCCTCGGATCTAAATAAACGGTTAGGATCAATCATAAAAGTGACTGGGAATTCGAGATCGACCAATTACGGATCAGCAATCCGTGGCTGCCCCGCCGAGCCGATTCTTTTGGGTGTCCACTCGTGATCGCCCGCCAAAGCCTTCCTGCCTTTTCCCAAATACTTTCGGTGTGATGTTAGGTGTGGGGGTGGATTTTCTAACCAAACACAACCCCACCTGACCAAAACAACCTGACCACCTGCCTGGCTGTGAACGCAGGTCACACGCGACTGCGCCAGGCCAGCGAGCACGCCGGGCGTGAAGCGCGACAGAAGCGGCCACGAGCTTCGGCTCGGCCGTTACGGCCACCAGCCATGGCGAGCGCGAGCACCGGTTCTGTTAGAATAAATCCGGTCCACATCGTCGATCATTCAAGAACCAAGCAATCATACGTATACGATACCAAAATTTGTTAATGAGGTTCACTGATATGATTATATTTCCGAAGCTTGACTACGGGCGCTCCTTCCCATGACACCATCATATAATATCGTACCTTGGTCGCCTTAGGCACCGGCACACACCCCGGCTCCCCTGCGTTTCTATGTTGTTATGTTGGCATAGATTACATCGTGTCTAGCCTCACTATATATAAGAGGCATAGAATACAAATGTCCTATTAGGACACGACTCCATATTCTATCTAAACACAATACAACTTAGAGTCTAACTGTAACCTGCCTTATATACAATATTCGACACAACTCTAACAAACTTTACCTTGACTAATATTCTCCATCACCTTAAATTCATCAGTGCGTCAAACTTTCATGTACATTGGACTTGAGCTTATCCCATGAGAACCGCCGCTACTCCAAAGACTCCATATGACTCCACCTACAACCTGTAGTCCCTTCTTTTCCTGACCATAGTCAACGCTTGAGCGAAATTAAGTTCCACATTACTCTAATTTACACTCCCAACTTTCAGTGTATCCAACACCATCACACACCGATCACTGACCTGCGTGAAAGTGAACAACTCACATATTGGATGACACATATAAGAGTTACCTGAACTCAACATCACCGCTCTTCCTCGATCGCCTGTCTGAAACTTGAAGGAATTTCATCACTGCTTGTCGTCATCCCGGGTCAAATTCGCAGTTGTCTGATCACCACATGTATGACCACCAGATCCCAGGCCCGTCTCCATGTCCCGTGCGTACCGCATGCCTCGTCGCTATTACCGCGTTGAGCCTCCGTTGTCCCGGTCGAGTCTCAAGGGTCGCGAACCCACACCACTCAACCCCATTGCAGAATACCACCGATCACCCCGACCGATGACGAGTATCACGTTTCCGCCAGACCACTGGGCTCCAGTCCGAACTATGTGTCACTCGCTTTTCCCGCTGAATAGGCTGCGATCCGGATCCTTACACCGTAGCCCCTCAATCCACCTCCACCTTCAACATGACTCCATGTTAGATGATCAGTCCACCCCGCGTCCCGTCGACTTCAAGCTTCGTGTGTACACCACCTTAAATCAACCCCGCGTCATAGTCTCGTCGAAGCCACACAAGCTAGAGCCCGCGCCGCGTGTTTTCACGCCCAGAAGTCGGTCACCATCAGCATCACACTCCTATGTCGTCATCACCGATCCCACCACCGTCCTCTGTACCAACCGACTCGCTTCGATCCGTCAGACTGTCCAGTCCGACCGAGCCGTTGTCCGACTGCATGACACGCTCTAGGCTCGCCAATCGTCTTCCACGAATTTAAATCCATCATATGATAATTCCATCTTAGCTGGCATGACTTCCCGCAACGCCTGCACGCATCTCTGTTGTGCCCACAAATTCTTCATCCTTGTCTGTCATAACCCAAGGTATCTAGTTCTGTCAAACTTCTTCACCTCAAACCTGATACCCGATGGTGCTATGGTTCTTTGTATGACTAACTCCGTGAAAAAATACCGACCAGTTCCGTGATCCTCAAGTACAGGAACGAAACCTCCACGATACCACTAGCGATTCAACTAGCTGGTCTTCACGTTTGCTCCTGCCTTGACTCAAATTACCGATGCCAGCTTTGCTTACCCAAGCCCTTCCGCTAGTTCCAATGCATGTGTATCAATGGAATTCTTCTCCGCCGACTGGATTTGCTTGCCTCCGCGTCATGTACGAAGACTCGGTCTCCTTTTGATCCAAAACAAACCTCACGATTTCCCGGCTTCTGGCTGAACCTTCGTACACGCACATGTAATTCAGCTCCAGCCCTCCGTATGCCTGCGCCTCCAATGAACGAGCCAACCCCAACCTGCCGCACGCGCCGTCCTACCCACACAGGAAGAAATCATGCGACATGGGCCTACAAGCACGCCGCGCACGCACTTCCAGCCTAGTCCGTCTCGCATAGAGCACCAGCTCCGAATCGATCCGATCGACCGAGTTGATCTGTACGCAGCCGCCGCCGCCTTTGATCGCAACTCTGCCGCAAAATCTTCAGCCGATCTATCACCTCGTTCGTGGAACCCACGGTACGATCGCCCTGCTGTTGCGACAGCTGCTCCTGTGATTTTCTCGACGATTTCTTCCGGCACTTTTTCTAGATAAATAATCCACCTCCGAACAACCTAGCTCATGATATCACTTGTTAAAATAAATTCGAAGCACATCGTCGATCATCCGAAAACAAACAATCACACGACATCAATATTTGTTAATGAGATTCACTGATATGGCTACATCCTCGGGCCTGACTACGAGCGTTTCTTTTCGTGGCACCGTCACAATACCGCATCCTGTCCGTCATGGGCACCGGCACAAGCCGTCGGCTCCTCGTGCGTTCCTGTGCTATTATGTTGACATATATAGGTTACATCGTATGTCTAGACGAGTGTGGATTTCCTTAACACGGATACATATGAACCCGCTTTTCAAAAATATACTTTAAACACGTTTTGTAATGTTAAAAAAATCGAAACAAAATTTTGTGCATACATGTTCGCACAAATATGTCCGCGACACAAAGTTTTGTGAAAATAAGTCTTTTTGTTTTGTCTCCACAAAAAAGACAAATTTTAGTGCTTCCAAATAGCGTTTCGTGACAGTATATTTTGTCTTTTTTGCACATGCTATAGAAAAGGTTGTTTTTCCATGAAACTTTCGGCACACACGTAGAATACTGTCACATTGGCCCACATTTTTTTTTTCAGAATTTTCTGTCATTTCAAAATATGTTTTTCAAAGTGGGTTCATATGTATCTGGGTTCATGGATGCACTTCTCGTGTTTAGCCCCGCTATATACGAGAGGTTTAGGATACAAATGTCCTATTAGGACACGATTCTATATCCTATCAAAACACAATACAACTCAGAGTCCAACTATAACCTATCTTATACATAATATTTGACACAACTCTAACAGGTTCGGTCGCCACGGGTGGGAGGCACGGCCGCACCGGCATGACCTTGGACTCTGCTACGGCAAGCGCAAGGACCGGCTCGGCAACGACGGGCGCGCGACCACAACGGATGTGAGCACCGGCTCGGCCGTCACGGCCGCGGCCGCAGCGAGCGCGAACACCAGCTTCGCCGTCATAGCCGCAACCATGGCGGGCGTGAGCTCCAGCTCGGCACCCACGACGAGCAAAAGCAAGGCACGACCAAGACGAGTGTTAGATCTGGCCACGAGCGCGAGAGCTCCAGTGTGTGGTTGCATGTGAGACAACTATGACGTGGAGCAGGGTGTCCGACGTGACTAAGTAGCAGCCTCATATTGTCCTCATATTTGAGACGGATTTAAAAGGTGTCTGTTAAAACAGGTGTATAGAGACGAAATGAGTGTCCGGTTGGCTCATTCTTTTTCGACCAGACACTGACCGGGCGAACGTTTCAGACGTTTAGGAAAATAGTACGGGCCGACCATACATGCTCTTAACATTATTTCTCTCTATAAATTTATAGGATGTTTTTTCTCGACAATGCAATAAGACAGGTATTTACTTGAAAATAAAAAGATGATGTGTAGTCAAAAATGAAGGCAAACATGCAAAAAAAAAAAGTCATGTGCTAATGTCTAGCACACTTGTCTTTCTATACATGGTTCATAATGTACAACTTTTACTTTTGTACATACATATGTACTCCATAATATACAACATTTTTTTTTTGCATTTGCACCCTTGCCGGGTGCGAAATGATATGACCTGCCGTCTATTTTAAACTGGGTCTACGTAGTACGGTATAATTGTCTCAGGCCGATCCATCGATGAAAAGCACGGAGGAAAACCCACGCGCCAACGGTCGCCCCGCCTCCGGCGGCTTCGCTGCACGCTGTGCTCCCGCTGACCGCTCGTAAGGTACCTCCGACGGCGTGCGATTGCCATGCGCGCCACCACCTCCGTGAATCGATCGGATGCACGTCAGCACATCTAGGCACCTCAAATCGCCTCAACGCCCAACGGCCGTCTGGTCACAAAATTTCGACTCAGATGGGTTTCTTAAACAATATTTAAATGTCGGGCTAACCGGCATTACTCACATCCAGCTTAAATATGAAGCGGACATGAAAGCATCCAGACGCGTCCATCACGTCAGACCTGACAACCCAACCGCATCATAAATTGCATCAAATTCATCAAATCCTTCCTCCTTCTCTTGTTGTCCTCCAACCTTTTTCGCGAGCCCTCGTCATCCGCCACCCTTGCTCCCCATCCTCACCATCGGTCCCGATCTGCCGTCGTAGATGTCATCTAGCCCATTCCCGACCGCCGCAACGGAGACACAATCCGCCTCATCCGTCGGCATCCCTTCCTCGGCTGTGTCTTTGTTTGACACAATAAAACTCGGATTCGCTCCGTGAGAAAAGAAGTGGAGGAGTTTGATTTCTTTCAACGGAAAAAGAAAGGAAAATATGCGAGCGTGTCAATGTACCATAGTACACAAAGAATGTGTTACGGGAAACAAGTATTTCATTAATCTCTTTGGAGCAATAAAATTACATGATTCCATAATACAATACGCTACGTGGCCTACTAGCACGACCAGCATGACTGTGGCGATTGCGGTTTCTTGGTTCATGGGGTCTCGAAAGGCTCCCGGCTAATTACTCCCGCAGGTTTGTTCCGCGAGATACCTCCGATTAAGCCGTGTGGTCGTCTTCGTCATCTTTGTTGGCGTCCTCTTCCTCGTCGTGGTCTTGTTCGATAGCCACAACGTGCACAAGATAGCAGAGCATGCAGTTTACAAGATGGACTTCTCCAAGCCGGCATGATGCAAGGTGGATAGCATTGGTGATGATAGAATGTTCCTTTTTTCCGAAGACATGATTGGGATCTGCAATTTCGAGGCATCGTGCTCGACCCGTTATCACACTACTGGTGGGCCTCACAGAATATATTTTGTGAATCACATGGCCATCGTCGAGAACTCTTTGCATGTCATCGATGTGGGCAAGGGGACTGAACAAGTGCAACGGCCTTTCAGACACAAGGGTTATATGATGCCCTTTTGGTTGGTACCTATAGAATGTACCCCATGATATAGACATCATATGTAAATTTGAGTTTGTAATGTCAAATAGGTTTTCAGATCCACTTTTTTCTTTCATCTATATATGTAAGATATTTGTCATCCTAGTTATCATCTTCCTCAAAATTATAGACAACTTTACCACTTTTTCTCCAAAATAGTATTTTTAGTAACGGTGCAATTTAGCGATGTCTTACGACTTACCGACTTGTCATGCTCCCTTTATGTTTGACCAATGTAAATATCAACCGTAAGATACACCATAGTTCTCTGGTGGCTTGGTAAGACTCAAACCAGAGAGATGACTGCTGCGTGTATTTGTTCCTCTGTGAGTTAACAATTTTATTGGGATGTACTGATTCAATAGTGATTCAACTATGTACACTATCATAAGAAAGGCTCCATCTACTGTCTGTCCTTGCTTAGTTCTCTCTGTACTTGAGTTATTAGCGATAATTCACTCCTGAACCCGGGCTCAGATCAGCCCGGTGAACAGTACCGCGATTCGAAAGTTCAAAAATGTTCAAAAAATTCTGAATTTTTTTGTGATGCAAGATGCTCCTGTGCGTGAGCTCCGTGCAAAATTTCGTAAAGTTTGAACATTCGAGAAGCTCGCGGCAAAAAAGACAAAATCAGACATGAGCAGTGCGATTATCAAAAGTTACTCAAACATCCAAAATTTGTCTTTTTTTGCTGCAAGCTCCTCGAATGTCCAAACTTCACAAAATTTTCGCTCGGAGCTCACTCATAGGAACATCTTGCATCACAAAATAAATCGATTTTTTTGAATATTTTTTCTTTTTCAAATCGCGACACTGTTCATGCCCGGGCTCATCTGAGCCCGGGCACCAAAACGCCACTCTCATTAGCAATAATTCACTCCTGAACCCGGTGTCACGCGCAGGATGCGGTCCTATCCTTATTTCGGCACGAGGGCCTCGACAGGGATAGAAGCGCATCTCGTCGTGTTGCAAGAATGGATATCATTACAAGTACATGTACAAAAGAGATGAGTATATGGAATTGGCTTACACTCGCCACAAGCTATATCAGAGTCACATCAATACAACAACATACTCAAACATCATACAGAAGAGCAGGGTCCGACTAGGGACGAAAACAAACGACAAAATAACATCCATCCTTGCTATCCCAGGCTGCCGCCTGGAATCCATCCTAGATTGATGATGATGAAGAACTCCAAATCAAACAAGCAACGCGCTCACGTCAAAGCATCGCATTACCTGTACCTGCAACTGTTGTTGTAGTAATCTGTGAGCCACAGGGACTCAGCAATCTCATTTGCAAAGGTATCAAGACTATTAAAACTTAATGGGTGAGGTATGGTTAAGTAGTGAGGCTGCAGCAAGTGACTAAGCATTTATTTATGTGGCTAACTTACGAATTTAGAAATTAAAGTATGGTGGTCTATGCATAACGAACGTGAACTAGTAATGATCATTAACTGATCCTGAACACCTACTTACGTCAATCATAACCCCACCGCGTTCTCTCTCGAAAAAAGAACTCACGAAGAGAGACAGTCGCGATTACGCACATAGTTGGTGTATTTTATTAGAGCTTACTTCAAGTTTGCTATGACCGGATGTTAAACAAAGTATCCAAGTTTGCCACATAATAGCAGGCATGGCTTTCCGAAAGATTTAACCCTGCAGGGGTGCTCCAACTCATCCATCACGAATTAACCACACGCAATGAGAATAACCTCGACCACGGATCTCGTGATCATCCTAGGCAATTCTAAAGGAAATACGACACCTCGAGATAGCCCGAAGAAGATCAGAGTTCCTCACTCAAGACGTTCGAGAAAGGTAAAACAAATCCAGCATGGCCTCCCCACGTGTCGACGATCCCGATAGGAGCCGCGTATCTCGTTCTCAGGACACGACGAATAAGCTAGTGTACGGTGGCCTGATAGAGATCTCCCGAGTTGCCCCGGGTTGACCCAGCACAGTGCTCTAGTTTGGACCAAAACTCATGATGAGCACTGGCCCGGATTGTTGATTAATCCACGGGGTGATCATGCCCTATGCAAATTTTAGTTATTATTAAGCAAATAGTACCAATGTTGGGTCTTGCCAGACAAGTTTTATCCCAAAACGAAAATCAAGGGAGTCCCCATAACAACCCCGAGCATGTTAGGAGCGCTTATTTATGGAACATAACATCGGTTCACAAGTAACTAGGGCGGCAAGAGTGGAACAAAACACCGAGAAAAAGGTCAATCCTTCCACCCTTTACCAAGTGTATAAGTGCATTAAATTAAATAGCAACAATATTGTGATATAACAAGTATGTCCATGTTGTCACATGGAAGCAATTGCACATGCTGCTACAAACGCTATAAGAAGGGCTGAGCAAGCGGTAACATAGCCAAACAATGGTTTGCTGGGATGTGGAAGGGTTAGAGGCTTTTCATGGTAATGTTGGGAGGCTTAAAAACAAGTGGTAGGTAGCGTGACATAGCGATAGAAAATGAGACATCTAGCATAGCAATGATAGTAATGGTATCCAGGGAAATGTGCCATCTTACCTGAGATCCCGCTTGAAAGAAGATCGAGTCCATGAAGAAGACGAGCCAACGTAGTCGAACGAATCCTCACACTCCACACAACAAAAAACTACTACATATTAAGTGAAGTTCAATATGCAACGAGTTGCATATTGACGAAACTCCACGTTGAATTACTTAGTTCACTCTCGTTAGGTACTCATCAATGTTAATGTTCTTAGTCATGGCAAGAGATGAAGCATAAGTAAACTACACTATCTAGGCATCTTAAATGAGGTCGGAAATAATTTATAGTATTTCCGAAACGACCTCATTTGATAATTTCGAAATTGGTCCAGATCTGAAGTAATCATATTTTATATTTATCAAACAACAGAATAAATCATACCATGTTATTCTAAATGTCATTCTAGTCGATTTACATATATAGAACATGTCAAATGAAGCTACAGTCTAAAAGATATGAGCAACACAAGATTATATGCCATGAATGCAAAATGTATGACAATGTCAACCACAACACTTCAAATCATGAATGCAGCAAGATATTATGATACTACATGTAATTCTAATCAATTTTCATATATGGCATGCCCAAAACGGAGCTACGGTTTAACCACGACAACCAACACAAGTTTTATACTAAATCTGTCCAAAACAGCAACATGGCATTTTGCACGCATGAAAACAATAAGCTACAAGATCCTAAAATGCACAAACTAAGAATGGGGCAGTAGCATACAACACACACTTCATTTTATCTTCACATATCATATTCAAAACATGCATGGATCACATGGTAGGAAGCTCAAAAGGTGGCTACTTGAAACAGTTTCAGACTTAGTGAAAATAACAGTTTTTGACAGTGCAGTTTTTATCACGAAGGCATATTGACAGCAGTGAAACTATATGCTACAGGGCATATTATGGCATGAAACTTAACAGCATAATAAAGGACAATATCAACAACAAATAACCCCATTACACCTACCACAAAAGGGTTCTAGATCACTAGCAAAACACATGGTAAGACAGCAACAAAATATTACAGATTCCAAAATTAGAAATATTTTGGACCCTCAAAACAGCAGTAATTTTTATGGCAAGTTGTCAACAAGAAATAACACCTATACATGCATTTCTATGGCAAGCAAAATGTCCAGGAGCTAGGACAGATATCAAAGGGCATATCTCATGTTCAAAATTATTTCATATCATGCATGTATTAAACCACACGAAAATAACAAAAGGGCATCACAGCAAAATGACATGCACCACAAATGATCAAATGAAAAAACTAAATGCATAGATAAATTATATGGATTTTTGTACCCCGTAATCATATATAATATGATAGGTTCATGTAGGGAATTATGTCACCATTAATTACGCAAGTTTATGACATAATTTATTAGCAAGTCATTTATGTAAAAAAAAATGCAAACACCATGCCAACATTTTTATCATGCATGAAAATGCGATATTATGAATCTACGCAAAATTCTACATATTTACATATATATAAACATCTCGATCCGGTACATGTTTATTTAAATATGAGCATACTTAAAACATGAGTTTTTCTGCAATTACACAATTCACACGAAATTAGACAAATTCGCAAAACGAAAAAACCCGCTAATGGACCGAATCTATGAGCTGGGCCAACACACATGATCGACATATACTAAATCGTGCCCTGAGCGCCACATAACGACAAGGAGGGGGCTGGCTCACCTTGGGCCTTGGGCCGGTCGGTGGAGCGCTGGTGGGCCTTGGAAGACCTGACGAGGAGCGGCCTACCCGGGCGGATCGAGTGCTCGAGCCTGGCGCTCGGTCAACGCATGGGGAGAGGGCTCGATACCGACGGGCAACGGCAGCCACCGGCGGTTGGTGCGCTCCGGCGACGCAGAACGGGCGAGGGACAGCAGGGAGCAATAGATCCGGGCATCTCGCACCGGATCCGGGCAACGACGACTGCTAGACGGAGCTCCATGAGCGGCGGCGCAAGGGGATGGAGCTTCCTTGCCGGTGGCTGGCGGGCTTGACCTCCGGCGAGGCATAGGTCCGGCGAGGGGCTCCGACAGGACGGTCTCCGACGGCGGCGACTCCGGCGAGGGCCGGTGGCCGGCTGGGGCGGCGCGGGCGAGGAGCTCGGGCCCGGGGCGAGGCTCGGGCGGCTGTGAGGGGAGGCTACGATCGCCGGACGTGTCCGATTTGACCGCGGACATGTCCGGTAGGTGGGAAATTGGACGAATCTGAGCCCCACATTTCAGATCTGAGGGCTAGATTTGGCTGGGGGCTAGGGCTGCGGGATTGGAGGGAGGTGGAGCTAGCAGGTGGGATTTTCTAGGGGTGTGGCTGCAAAACTAGCTAGGGGAAACCCTAGAGAGAGAGAGAGATCTCTTCATGGGAGTATATATAGGGGAGGCACTAGGGGCTGAGGGTTGGACCTTGTCCGTCCGATCACGATCCGATGACCACGAACGGAGGAGGGGCTAAGTGGGCTAGTGTCTGTGTAGATGGGCTATGGGGAAGAGAGAAAGAATTATGGCCCCGCAACGGAGTTTCCAAAATCGAAAACGTCTGACGAATAACCCAATGACGGCACTGCTACGGTTGACCGATGGGGTACCAAACGACCTCTGATTGCGACGAAATTTGGCAAGCGATCTACCTACGCTATAATAAGACCGCACGCCAGGTTTCGACCCAATCCAAGAATATTTTTAGCGTGCCTTTTGAAACATTTTTTAAACGATGTTGCGGGCGCGTGCGTGTGTGGCTGGTCTCGAAACAGGCAACGGCAATAACGGAGAGAACTGACAACTACGAACGGATGCAAGTTTTAAAAACGAGTGACGATGCTATGCAGATGATGCGAATGATGCGATGATGAATGCAACAACGTGACAAAACACAGACGAGAACGGAAATAAAAGGGGAATCTTCTGGAGCGTCGGTTCCGGACTGTTACACCCGGGCTCAGATAAGCCTGGTGAACAGTACCG
Source organism: Hordeum marinum (assembly GCA_022496015.1). Taxonomy (NCBI): domain Eukaryota; kingdom Viridiplantae; phylum Streptophyta; class Magnoliopsida; order Poales; family Poaceae; genus Hordeum; species Hordeum marinum. Next base: position 60,774,148 of record CM039672.1, read on the forward strand.
CGATTCGAAAGTTCAAAAATGTTCTTATATGTAGCTTATGTTTTCTTCAGCGTGCTTTTTCTCTGTTATCTAGTAATTAGAGATAGTGAGACAACTCAAAGTCCGTGTGTGTTTGAATAGCTCCCTGCAAGACTTGGGGAGTTTTAAAGATGGCAGCAAATTATCCCGCTCGTTCTCCAACCTTCATAATTTTTTGCTTTGCTTCTTTATACTCCAAATCCATTTTAAACGGCCAGCTGGGCCGCCCTGCTACTGACCCATCACGAAATTTTAATCCAAACGGACGTAAAAAATGGGCTTCAAACGCCAGGCCTGACCCGCACCTTTCATATCCAGACTAAGTATGGGACGAATATATAGGCGCCCGGGCATGGCCGTCACATCGGCCTGGCCCGCGCTAGCCCGCATCGACTCCATTTATATTCGTCCTCATTCATTCGTCGGACCAAACCCTAGCCATTTCACTCCACTCCCCTTCACTTCCATCTGACACCCAAACTCACCTCCAGCAATATCCGGCCTTCTCCAGCATGGCAACCTCCATATCTGTCGATCATGAGCTCATCCCATGCGGCCCCAAGAAGGAGATGGCCGTCCAGCTTGTGCTCCGCCACTACCGGGAGGCACCCGTCCGACGGCAACGCTCGGACTCGCAATGTCGGAAATTCATTGCGTCGGCACAACCGGTGCTTGGATCCGATGTGCTGCCTCACCGGAGACGGTACGGTCCGCCTGGCGTCCGAACGCCGCGGTGGACGTACAACCGCTTCGTTGGCGCGTCGAGGACGCATCATGGGCGTCCGCGAATGCTAACATGGCGCGTCGTGCCCGTCGTGCGAGGCAACTGGCGCGGGAGGCGGCTCAAGCCCTCGCGGCGGTGGAAGTTGGAGAGGTGGAGTCACACTCTTCGGTGCCTCATATGATGCACCAGTGCGGGCGCTACGACCGCGTCGTTGTGGACGTCACTACTCCCAGAAAGGATGCATCATCGACCTCACATCCACTGGCACCTTCCAGGTTATATGGGCTCCGACGAGGAAGAGTAGGACATGAGAGACGACAGGAGCTCGACTCCCGTGAGTTGGCTAGTGTCCCATGCCTTACTCTACCTCGCCGGAGACCAAACCAACACTACGAGGGGCGCAGCCAGCCGCCAGACAAGGGTAGGCGGAGTTGGACGAGCTCCGCTTAGTATTAGTTTTACGTTGCATGTAATAATATGAATTTGAAGTTTTTAATTTAAGATATTGAATTGTAAAATACATTATTTAAGACGTGACCGACCAGTGTCCATGGACACGTTGGACGTGTCCGCCAATGTTTGAGTGGTCGAATTTGCCAAGTCCGGTTGAAGATGTTCTTAGGACATGTCATTGTAATGGTGTATTTCTTGAGACTTCATTAACACTCTTTCCCTCTATAAATGTATAAGATATTCTTTTTTTTTGCCGTGAAATGTATAAGATGTTCTATTCTCGACAAATGCAACAAGACGGAAAACTTTGGTATTTAGTTTTTTTTAGCAAAGTACAATCGAAGTCATTCACATACACGCCGCCAGCCTTCCTCCACCCTCCCCTCCCCCTCGCCGCCGGCGAGAGCCACCGTTGGGCAAAGTCGAGGCAAGGTAGACTGGGCAAGGTAGATGCAGCAGTAAAGCTCTGAAGATGGATTGGTGGCAGGTGGATGCGGCGGCCTCATACCTGGCAAGCGTTCTTGTTGAGGAGTGCACCGGACCGGTGGGTGCCCCATACCCGGCAGGCGTCCTGGATGGGACCTCAGGGCTTAGATGTTAGGTTTGGCTGCGAGGTCTGTTTGGTATTAGGTCCAGACTATCAGCATCCCTTCATTAATTGGATAGGAGTAGCGACAGATGTTGTCTAGACGGTGGCTTTAGTTTTACTGTTGTATTACTTTGTAAGGTCTTGTGTGAACATTTAATAAAGGGGCTGCATGCGTCGTCCAGATGGAGAGGCCGGGGGTCTTCCTCCTTTTCTTAAAAAAATACACACCCCTAAGAACGCACGCACACATCCTATTCCTATGAACACTTTCGAAAGATTGAGTCGGCACATCATCATCTTCCAACCAAAGATCGGTTTGCAATTTTAGTATTTACTTGAAATAAAAAGAATGATGTGTGATCGAAAATGGAGACAAACATGCAAAAAGAAAAATGCTACGTGCTAATGTCTAGCACACTCGTCTTTCTGTACATGGTTCATAATGTACAACTTTTACTTTTATACATACATATGTACAGTTTCTAATCTATAATATACAACATTTTTTATTTTTTTTGCATTTGCACCCTTGCCGAGTGCGAAGTGATATGACCTGCCGTCTATTTTAAACTGGCTCTATGTTGTCTTGCTAAGCAGTACAGTATAATCGTTTCGGGCCGATCCATCGATGAAAATTACGGAGGAAAACCGACGCTGGCCCTAGGCTCCTCGCCAACGATCGCTTCGCTCCATGCACCATGCCGTGCTCCCGCCGACCGCTGGTAAGGTACCTCCGACGGCGTGCGATTGCCATGTGCGCCACCACCGCCGTGCAATCGATCGGCCTGCCGTGGGACACCAGGCGTGGCACACTCCTGCCCTGTTTTCTGTCACGCCCCTCACCGGATCGGGACCAGGGGAACAGAGGGAGATCAGCGAGGTAGAAGGGGACCGGGAAAGACGACGAGGAGGGGTATTAACTTGTCGAACAAGAGAAAAGAAAGTTCGAACTGATTTGATTACGATCTTATTTTTTGAGGGGTATTTCGATTACAATCGTTAAGAGCATCTCCAGCCGTCCTCCAAGAGGCCCCCAAAGACCGTTTTTTTTATGTCGACGGTCAAAAATCGGCCCAGTCGCGCCCCACGAGCTCAATTTTTCGCAGGTTAGGGCCTAATTTAGCGCCGGCGTACCCAGACCGAACCCGGCGCGCTATGGGACACCTGGGGTGCCGGGCGAAACGATTTGGCGCGAAAACGGGGTGGGTCCGCCGAGTCAGCGACTCGAGCACGCGTCGTCGTCCTCATCGCCTCGGTTTCCCTGCGGTGAATCAAATCAATGCAAGGCCGCCGCCGGTTGGCCTTCCATTGATGTCGCGCTTTCACGAGGCGATGCAGTCAAGTACGGGCGTCCACACCTCGCGTCCCACGCATCCTTACGATGTCACCCGCTCGCCTGCTGTAAAAGGTGACCTCGCCGGTGTTCGCCACACCTCGTCGCCTGCCCCCAATCCCACCAGCGACGCCCTCTCTCTTTCCGGCGATCTTCTCTCAGCCTCTCCCCCCGCAATGGCCGAGCGCTACCCTGGCGACGGCGTGGCCCGCAACGGCTTCGGCCGCCGGCACCTCGACGAGGACGAGGCCCGCCCGCTGTTCTAGGCGGAGTACCCGACGCTGCCGGACATGCGGGCGCCCGACGCTTGGAGGCTCAGCGCAGGCGGCATCCTCGTGCCACCGGTGCCCACCGGAGCCGAGCGGCGCGCCAAGATCGCCCGGATCCGGTCCACCCTATCCGAGGAGCATCGCCGGCAGCCGAGGTATGCCCCGGACAGCACCTCCCTCTGGACGGCCTACTTCGAGCGCCGCCGCGAGGAGCAGCTCGCCTCCACCAATGGCGGCCCCGCGCTCGGCCGCAACAACAACGAGGACCGCCGTCTTTGGTGGGGCATCCCCGGACGCACTCTATATGCCGTCCTCGAGCATATCGAGGGCGGCAACGAGCCGCGCCTCGGGTACCCGGAGGCGACGTGTCACGCCCAAGATGCGCGCCTATCCGTTTAAGGCACGAGGGTCTCGCAAGGGATAGAGGCGCATCTTGCCGTTAGCAAGAATAGTATCATCACAACATACAATACTGAATGAGAAGAGTATACAAGTTGGCTTACAGTCGCCACATGCTAACTTACAATGTCACTCAAATCATAGCATCAAGTTGAACACAGAGTCCGACTACGGACGGAATCAAACGATAAAAGAAGTTGCAAATAATACTATCGAGCTATCCCAAAGATCACGACCAGGTCCTCTACTCATCCGGATATGTCACGTACATCCTGCCTCTCTCCTCATCATACTCCCATTGGAGCTGAGTAAGATCATCCTGCACAAACTCATCTGAACCTGCACCTGGATTATTGTAGTAAACTGTGAGCCACAGAGGACTCAGCTATCATGTGCCCGGGTACCAAAACTATTTAAGTTTTAGGAAGGAAGGGTGATGTTTAGTTTTTGCTGCAGCACTAAGCATTATATGGTGGCTAACTTACGCGACAAGAATGTAAATGTGAGTGGCCTACGAAGAACGATCGAATCTAGTATAACCTCTATGAGATCCTGAACACTTACTTACGTCAATCATAACCCCACCGTGTTCTCTCTCGGATCATGTTCACGAGCAGAGACGATCACGGTTACTCACACAATTGGTGTATTTTACTTAGAGTTCACTTCAAGTTTTCTATAACCGGGTGTTAAACAAATATCCAAGTTACCACATAACCGTGGGCACGGCTTTTCGAAAGATTTAACCCTGTAGGGGTGCTCCAACTAGTCCATCACAAATAACCACACTCCGTGGGAATAACCTCGAACGCGGATCTCGCGATCATCATAGGCAATTCCAAAGGATGCCAACACCTCGAGTAAACCCGAAGAAAGTCAGACTTCCCACGCAAGACACTCGATAAAGGTAAAACAAGTCTAGCAAGACCTCCCGGTGAGCCAGATCCGCTTCTAGAGCCGTGCGCTCTCTATCAACGGGCATCATCAGTTTATGCGAAGTGGACGGTTGCCTGAAAATGCCTCGAGTTGCCTCAAGGTAGCACTGCCGACTGCTAGGTGGGTGGACCAACGCTCATGCGGAGCACTGGCCCGGAGTTGATTAATTATCCACGGGGTTGCAAAGCGCTATGCAAGTTTTATTAGGTATAGCAAATGTAGTACCAATGTTGGGTCTTGTCAAACAAATTTTAATCTCAACCGAATAAACAAGGGGGTCTGCATAACAATCCCAAGCGTGTTAGGAGCGCAAAATATGGAGAACATAACACCGGTAACAGGAACTAGTGGCGATAACAGCGGAACAAATCACTTAGCAAAAGGCCAAGCCTTCCACCAATACCAGATATATATGTGCATTAAATTAAATAAAAGAATTTATTTGTGATATCCCATCCATGTTTTCACATGGAACAACCTGCACCTGCAACTAAGAACACTATAAGAGGGACTGAGCAGCGGTAACTTAGCCAATCAATGGCTTGCTGCGATGTGGAGGTTAGAGGCTGTCATGGCAACATGGGGGCTGATATCATGTGGTAGGTAGCTCAATTGTAACGATAAGAACGAGAAACTAGCAAGCAAAGATAGTACTGGGATTCGGGTACGATCATCTTGCCTCTTGGTTCTTCAGCAGAACAAGTAGCAGGATCCTCGTAGTGGTACTCTCCTGGGTCCTCGTACTCAGTCTCAACACTCGCGTCTACCCAAGGAGAACAGCAACAATAAACATCCAACCAAGGTGCAATGAACAATCAAAATTATGCATGATCATTTATGAAGAATTATAACATGGCAATCCAAAACTAGTCATTTTCCATGCAAAGTTGTTTATTAATGGCTCTCGACAGAACCTCATGTTAAGTTACTTAGACATGCATGAACATGACAAATATGGATGCAGCATGAAAAATCGATGAAAATGCATATAAGGATCGCAAGAAATGGAGCTACGATTCTCGAGATATGCTCACGACAAGGTACGGAGGCAAAACACAAGATCACCAAATACCTGGGCTAATTCTTGGCATTCCAAGGTGCCACTGGACAGGTGATAAAAAATCAATCACAATAGGCTCAAGAGTCACTCAACTCCATGGAGTATAGCTACCACAAGACACAAAACAAAATAGCACCCAATCTGCCACAAAACAGCAACATAACAATTGAGAAGCTCACAACTTGGGCTACAGGAAACCTACAGCCGCAAACAAGGTATGGACAGAATCTACTCAACACCCACATCAAATTATCCAACTATGCAATCAGCAAAAGAGTCACACATCAATATGCATGTATAAAGCAAGTTGGCATGATGGATCGGGATTTTAGGGACTTAGTGAAAATTCCAGTTTTCTGGAATCTGGGTTAATAAGGTAGCAAGTTGACAGCACTGGTTAAATATGCTAGAAAGCTCCAAATGGCACGGAAATTAACAGGATGGCAGATGGCAATATCTACTATAAATACCTTACACTAAGCATGGTCAATTCAAAACACATCACTAGCTGCACCCCACTCTTCATGGCAAAACAGTAACAGCATAATCTCCAGACTTAGCCATTTCGAAGCAGGTTGGCAGAAACAGAAAGTAGCCAACTAAACAACATGGTTCCCATTGATGTTGGGACTTTTCATAAATAAAAAAATGCTGGGACATTACCAGCAACTTTTACTAACAAACTCATGTTGGCAACAACTTAAAATCATGCATGGATTAATTCATATGAAAAAGACAAAAGGGCATCACAGCATAAAAATGCTGTTTTGTCAAGTTGCCCCAAAGCCAAATCTGACTTCACAGGTGCATACATGGGTTGATTCTACCCCAAAATCATTACTCACACTCATATGCTTGCATGGAGTAAGAGGGAGAAATCTCAGGTCGAAATTTGCCCCTCTAAGTCATGAGTGACTTATGACACAAGTGCCAACCTAGGAAAATGCCCAAAATGACTTGTGATCTATTGTTACATGTCGGAAAAGGGTTAAATAGCATATTAGTGACATGATAACATGGCATGGCAACAATAGGCAAGGAAGAAACTATCTAGAAGGACAACTATGTCCATATGCACATAAAAGAAACCTACACATGCATCTCTACTCTAAGCACACACACATCCACATACATGTATATATATTAAGGCACAACCATCATAACCTATGCAAACATCCTAGTATATGTGTATGTGCAAAGCACATACACATCAACCCATACATGTGTATATGCCTTAGGCATATACACACACACCAACAAGCCACACACACAAGCATGTGTATGTGTCACACACATACACACACACTAAACCTACACCTACAAGAACACACACATGTAAGGGTGTGCAAGGAGCACACACACACATGTGTCATTCATGGTGCACCACACACCCACATGCACACACACACACACTCACCAGGACACACACACACTAGACACTACTACACACATGCATACATGTGCATATGCACCATTGGGTGCACACACACACTACCACACCACACACACTCTAACATACATGCCAATACACTTACAACACCTACATCACAGCACATGAGATGATCTGGCTCAAACATACACATATAAGCACAATGCATTAAAAGAAATCAAAAAAAATAAAGGAACGAAAAAAAGAAAACGCAAGCAAAATGGGGAAGAAGGGCATCGAACCCATGACCTCGCGGTCTCCCCCTACACGCCACACCACTGAGCTATGGGCACGGCACTTAATAGAGGGGGGCAGCAACTCTCTAATACACGCGCGCGCAGATACCTGACGAAACTAAAGACCAACAGAGCCACGGCGCGACAGAGACGGCGGCGACATTCCGGCGACCTCACGGCGGCTACAGGGCATCACTGGCGAGGGCAAGACGCGGCGGCGACAGAGGGAAGCATGGGGGATCCATTCCCCGGTTCACCTCGCGGTGAGGAGGAAGGAGGCGAGCGACGGGTGCTCGACAAGCTCCTGGCGGCGACAGACGACGGCGGCGAGCATCTATGGCTATGCGCGGAGGAGAAGGGCTACGGGGACCGGCGGCTCACCTAGGGGATGGCGATGACGAACTGGTCACGACGCGATGGCGGCGAAGGGGAAGGAGAGGCGGGGACACGGCGGCAACAGAGGGGAAGAAGACCCGGCCGCGCTGCGACGGCGAGGAGGAAGAAGAAGACCTCCCGAGGCCTGCTAGCGCCCGGAATGGATCGGCGGCACGACACCGGAGCTTCTGGACGCCATGGTCGACGATGGGCTCGACGGAGACGACGAGCTGGTCGCCGGCGACGTGCTGCGCTCACTAAACTCTCTCTGAATCCATTACCTGATAGGGGAAAAGAAACGAGGAGGGAGAGCGATGGAGGAAGAAAGAGGAGCGGCAGCGGCGGCTGGAGGGAGAGGAACCCTAGAAGAGGGGGCACGCATGCCGAGGGGGGCTAAATACCCTCGAGCTGACAGCGACGGCGACGAAAAGCAATGGCGGGCGCGAGCTCACTCTCTGCTGAACCTGACAGAGAAAGGATGGGGCAAGTGGCCGTCACTGTTCACCTGGGCTGGGCCTCGGCCCACCTGACCTCTCACTCTCTCTCAAACAAACAGGCCAGGGTTTTTGCTTTAAAATAAAACAACCAGGACAAATTAAAACCCAGAGCAAAAGAAAAAGGTTGGGAGAAAACAAAAACAGTTTTGAGAAGGAAATATTATGCCCCTGTTTATAAAAATGTTAAATGGAATTATAGCACAAGTTATTTTTAATATTTTAATAAAACAGCCCCTGTTTTAAATAGGTTTCAACATTCAAACTCATCCAAATAACAAAAGCTTCACTCCCAATACTCATAAGAATAATAGGGCCACCTCATGAACATTTTTAAAAGATTTTTAAAACAACTTAAAATCTGCCGAGAATTCTCATTGGAATAAAAGGCAAAGGTGAGGGTTTTGGAGAAGAAGAAAAGAGAGGAAGAAGAGGGAGTGATCACTTGCACCAACCACATCACACCAACCACACTCAAACACATCACATCCAAGATTCCAATCCAAGACACAAAACATAGCAAGAATGATGAATGGCATGATGATGAAATGATGGACGACATGATGCATGAATGCAAAACACAATGAAGACAAGGTGCAATCATACATAACTCAGACACAAGGTTCATACAAATGGTTACATGCCAAATAAGGTAGGGACATCACTTGGGATGTCACAACTCTCCCACACTACAAGAGGATCTCGACCCGAGATCTAGGAACGAAAGAAGTCCGGAAATTCGGAACGAAGCAGGTCCTCGCGTTCCCAAGTAGCTTCTTTGTCCGAATGATGAGACCACTTCACCTTGCGGAATTTGATAGACTTGATGCGAGTCTTACGCTCAGTTTCTTCAAGAATAGCAACTGGGTGCTCACGATAAGAGAGGTCTTCTTGAAGATCGATGTCTTGGAGGTCAATGGTCCGCTCAGGAGTCTTGAAGCATCTCCGGAGCTGAAAAAACATGGAAGACATCGTGCACGTTCGCGAAATTTGGAGGAAGCTCTAGTTGATATGCAAGACCACCTCTCTTGCCAACAACTTTGAAAGGACCAACGAAACGAGGAGCTAGCTTCCCTTTTATTCCAAACCGTTGAGTGCCTTTCATGGGAGAAACTTTGAGATAGATAAGATCATCCACTTGGAAGGAAACATCCCAATGTTTGCTATCATAATAGCTCTTCTGACGGGACTGAGCTGCTTTGAGGTTCTCACGAATGACATGGCACATCTCTTCTGCTTCAGTGATCATGTCATTCCCCAATATCTACCGCTCCCCGGTTTCAGACTAGTTAAGCTGGGTACGACACTTTCTGCCGTAGAGAATCTCGAACGGGGCCTTGCCTGAACTTGCTTGAAAGCTATTGTTGTATGAGAATTCAGCATAAGGAAGGCAGTGTTCCCACTTCATGCCAAACGATATCACACAGGCTCTGATCATATCTTCAAGAATCTGATTGACTCTGTCAACTTGACCACTTGTCTGCGGATGGAACGCCGTGCTGAAACGGATCTTAGTACCCATAGCAGTCTGGAAGGACTCCCAAAACTTGGAAGTGAAGAGACTTCCATGGTCAGAAGAGATGAGTTGAGGAATGCCATGCAAAGACACTATCCTTGACGTATACAACTCTGCAAGCTGAGTTGCCGAGATAGATTCTTTGATTGGTAGGAAATGAGAAACTTTTGACAGCTTGTCGATAACCACAAAGATGGCATCGTTGCCTTTCTTGGACTTAGGAAACCCAGTTACGAAATCCATCTCCACGTGATCGAATTTCCACTTTGGGATAGACAAAGGCTGAAGAAGACCTGCTGGACGTTGATGCTCTGCTTTCACCCTGCGACAAACATCACACTCGTTCACGAACTGAGCAATTTCACGTTTCATGCAAGTCCACCAGAAGGTTTGCTTGAGATCCTGATACATCTTTGAACTGCCTGGATGAATGGATAGCAGAGAATTATGTGCTTCGTCCATGATAACCTTTTTAAGATCACCTTTTGGAACAAATGGTCCTCAAAGAACAAGGTATCTTTGTCATCGACACGAAAGCACTTATACTTCGGAATGCTCTTGGCCACACCTTTCTTCACTTTCTTCACCATAGCATCTAGCAGCTGCGCCTGGCGAACCTGATCTTCTAGAGTCGGAGAGACTTGAAGATTTGCAAGAAATCCTTGCGGAATCATCTGAAGGTTGAGCTTGCAAAAGGCTTCACAAAGCTCGGGTTGAAGAGGCTTCAAGATCAGGCTATTGGAGTACGCCTTACGGCTGAGCACGTCTACAATGACATTTGCTTTCCCCGGAGTATACTCAATGCTTGAGTTGAAGTCTTCAAGCATTTCCACCCAACGAGACTGCCGAAAATTGAGATTGGGTTGAGTGAAAATGTACTTCAAGCTCTTGTGATCGGTGTACACCTCAACTGGTCTACCCAACAACAAATGCCTCCAAGTCATTAGAGCATGCACAACTGCCGCCAACTCAAGATCATGAGTGGGGTAGTTCTTCTCGGCAGGCTTCAACTGACGCGAGGTATAACCAACAATCTTCTTGTCTTGCATGAGAACACCACCAAGACCTTGGAGAGAAGCATCACAAAAAACTTGGAAAGGCTTGGACTACTCAGGAGGAACAAGAACTGGAGCTGACGTCAGTCTCTGCTTGAGCATATTGAAAGCTGCATCACAATCAGGAGACCAAACATACTTGACACTCTTCTGGAGGAGATTGGACAGAGCCTTAGCAATTTGAGAGAATTTCTCCATGAATCTTCTGCAATATCTAGCAAGCCTGAGGAAGCTCCGAAGTTGCTTCACATTCTGAGCAGGCTCCCACTTCAAGATTGCCTCGACTTTCTCAGGGTGCACTTTAATTCCCTCGGCAGAGATGACATGCCCGAGGTACACCACTTCATTGAGCCAGAACTCACACTTGGAAAACTTGGCATAGAACCGATGTTCCCTTAACTTGTCAAGCACAAGGCGGAGATGCTCTGCATGATCTTCTTCTGTCTCTGAGAACACCAGAATATCATCAAGATAAACCAAGACGAACTCATTCTTGAAAGGAGAGAAGATGAAATTCATCATTCTTGAGAAGGTTGGAGGAGCATTCGCAAGACCAAACGACATAACGGTGTACTCATACGAGCCGAAACTCGTCCTGAAAGCGGTCTTGGGAATGTCTTCTTCGCGAATGCGAATTTGATGATAACCCATGCGAAGATCAAGCTTCGAGAAAACCTTGGCACCTTTCAGTTGCTCAAACAACTCATTGATGTTGGGAAGTGGGTACTTGTTTCTGATTGTCTTCTTATTTAATGGCCGGTAGTCCACACAAAGACGATCCGTGCCATCCTTCTTTTTGACAAACAAAACTCCACAACCCCATGGAGAAGAACTTGGTCTGATCAGACCCAGATGTTCTTACTCATCTAGCTGCTTCTTCAACTCTTTCAGTTCTTCGGGGCCCAGTTTATACGGGCGCTTGCAGACCGGTTCAGTTCCAGGCTCGAGATCAATCACGAACTCAACTGGCCGGTGCGGAGGCATTCCTGGTAGCTCTTCTGGAAAGACATCTTCATACTCATTCACCACCGGAATTTGAGAAATCACCGAGATTTCACCCTTCTCATTAAGAGCAAAGAGACGGATTGTGTCATCGCGAGCCGCGAATATAATCATGTCCTATGAAGGATGAGTCAGCTTGACTTCTTTTGCTTTGCAATCAATATGAGCCTTATTCATAGCAAGGAAGTCCATGCCCAAAATGAGATCAATATCGGAATTGCCGAGAACAATTGGAGAAGCCAGAAAAGAATAACTGCCCATTTGATAGAAACATCCGGAACAACCAAACGAGAATTCATCACCTTGCCGGGAGAAACAATTGACAACGGCTTGGATAGATTAACCGGACACACATCATGCAACTCTACGAATGGCCTTGAAATGAATGAATGCGATGCACCAGAATCAAATAACACTTTTGCAGGAAAATTATTAACTGAGAGATTACCCATAATCACTTGAGAAGAATCCTCTGCTTCTGCTGCATTCACCATATTCACTCTTGCGGACTTGGGGTTATGCTTCACCATAGCATTGCCTGGAGGCTTAACAGGAGGAGGAGGCGGAAGACGCCGCTGGTTGCACTTGGTTGCGTAGTGGCCCTTCTGACCACACTTGTGACAAGTCACCTCAGAAAGCGGACGAACATTGCCTGGAGGAGGAACAAGAACAGCCTTGGACACCTGATTCTTCTGTTGGAAACCTGGGTTGGTTGGGTGGGAAGAACCACGACCACCGAACTGCTTCTGCTGCTGAGGAGGACAAAACAGAAGAGGATTTGGCGCCCAATACTTCTGATGCTTAGGAATCATCTGAGAGCCGGAAGAAGAAGAATATGACTCCCTTGAACGCTTCTTGGAGTTGTCTAACTTGAGCTGAGCTGCTTCAATCTTCAAAGCCATGTTGTAGAACTGATCAAACTCACGAGGCTCTTGGAGAACAAGGCCTGGCAGAATCTCATCCTTTAGACCACCTCTGAACTGATAGATCATAGCCTTATCATCTGGACATCTTGCTTGGCATAACGAGCTAGATTCTGGAACTCGATGTTGTACTGGTAGACTGACTTGGTTCCCTGCTTCAGGTGCCTGAATTTCTCACGCATCTCCTCAATAAAGCTTGTCGGAATGTAATGAGCCCTAAAGTCACGACGGAAATCGTCCCAAGTAACAACACGATCGCGCCTGGAATCCTTGTACTGTTGCCACCAGTCAGCTACTTGACCCTTTAGCTAGAATGATGCAAACCTGACAAAGTCCTCTGGTCTGACATTGCTGCACTCAAAATGCTTACTCATATCACGAAGCCAATCATCAGCATCTAGAGGCTGCTCACAACAGGTGAAAGTCTTGGGCTGGTTGGCAAGGAACTGACTGAGTGTCGCAAACTGAAGCTGATTCTGAAAATTGCCTTGAAAACCCTGCTGGCCCTGCTCCCTTTCTTGCAACAGCCTGAGCAACATCTGGGTGTTTGCATTGGTCGCGGCCATCACAGCTTGCCAAGCTTCTGGAGGAGGAGGCGGAGGAGGCGGTGGGGGTGGTGGTGGAACATCAGTCTGCTCCTCACCATGACCCGGATTGCTGCGAGTTGGTGGAGCCATCCTAAAGATGGACAAATGCATCAGCACCTCATTGATAAGATGAAACATAAGCTGAATCAAATGCTTGAAAGAATTGAACAAAAACAACATAGCCTACCTACTGAAAAATTAGTAGAACGCTTCTTCGGATCATGATAACATCATTAGACACAATAAGCCACTTGCAATAACACAAAAAGTATTGAGCTCAGCGCTCGGAACAAATGTACATGCCCAATACATCTGGAGAAGATGATCCTAGATGGCTACAAGATTTCCCACCTATGAACTTTCAAAAACTTTCTTGTTTATGCGATTCGGGTTGCGGAATCAGGAACCTGCCCTAGGCAATCAGCTGCAACTGCATCCGCAACCTTCCACACCATAATTCAAGACATTTCGCAAACTAGTCTAATCTCGAATCCTCGAACTCACGACGATACTAAACCATGGTGGTACCCCGGACGCCTCCCCAGTACTGGGTGACTCCGACCTTATCTCACCACGATAAGTATTGAAGCAATTTCGAACACTCTTCGTCCCGAGATATCAAGGAAGCTGAATGATAACGATGTGCCAACATTCCCTGGAGCTCGACTCCCCGGAAGAAATCAAGTCAGACGGGAGGCACCAAGACAGAATCCTGTCACATCGGCATCATATAGATTCCAAAATACCCACGTGATCCTAAAAAAAATTGAGCGAGAAGAGGAGTAGAATCAAAATTCCTAAGTCGGAAACCTCACCAGAGCATAGAAGAGGAGTAAAAAGAATCCTACTCTCCGATATAACTAGACTCAAAATAGATGTTTACTAGACACAACTCGGCCAAGTTCGAACAAGCAAAGGCTCCTATGGTCGTATGGCTCTGATACCAACTTGTCACGCCCAAGATGCGCGCCTATCCGTTTAAGGCACGAGGGCCTCGCAAGGTATAGAGGCGCATCTTGCCGTTAGCAAGAATAGTATCATCACAACATACAATACTGAATGAGAAGAGTATACAAGTTGGCTTACACTCGCCACATGCTAACTTACAATGTCACTCAAATCATAGCATCAAGTTGAACACAGGGTCCGACTACGGACGGAATCAAATGATAAAAGAAGTTGCAAATGGTACTATCGAGCTATCCCAAAGATCACGACCAGGTCCTCTACTCATCCGGATATGTCACGTACATCATGCCTCTCTCCTCATCATACTCCCACTGGAGCTGAGTAAGATCATCCTGCACAAACTCATCTGAACCTGCACCTGGATTATTGTAGTAAACTGTGAGCCACAGAGGACTCAGCTATCATGTGCCCGGGTACCAAAACTATTTAAGCTTTAGGAAGGAAGGGTGATGTTTAGTTTTTGCAGCAGCACTAAGAATTATATGGTGGCTAACTTACGCGACAAGAATGTAAATGTGAGTGGCCTACGAAGAACGATCGAATCTAGTATAACCTCTATGAGATCCTGAACACTTACTTACGTCAATCATAACCCCACCGTGTTCTCTCTCGGATCATGTTCACGAGCAGAGACGATCACGGTTACTCACACAGTTGGTGTATTTTACTTAGAGTTCACTTCAAGTTTTCCATAACCGGGTGTTAAACAAATATCCAAGTTGCCACATAACCGCGAGCACGACTTTCCAAAAGATTTAACCCTGCAGGGGTGCTCCAACTAGTCCATCAAAAATAACCACACTCCGTGGGAATAACCTCGAACGCGGATCTCGCGATCATCATAGGCAATTCCAAAGGATGCCAACACCTCGAGTAAACCCGAAGAAAGTCAGAGTCCCCACACAAGACACTCGATAAAGGTAAAACAAGTCTAGCAAGACCTCCCGGTGAGCCAGATCCGCTTCTAGAGCCGTGCACTCTCTATCAACGGGCATCATCCGTCTATGCAAAGTGGACGGTTGCCTGAAAATGCCTCGAGTTGCCTCAAGGTGGCACCGCCGACTGCTAGGTGGGTGGACCAACGCTCATGCGGAGCACTGGCCCGGGGTTGATTAATTATCCACGGGGTTGCAAAGCCCTATGCAAGTTTTATTAGTTATAGCAAATGTAGTACCAATGTTGGGTCTTGCCAGACAAGTTTTAATCTCAACCGAATAAACAAGGGGGTCCCCATAACAACCCCAAGCGTGTTAGGAGCGCAAAATATGGAGAACATAACACCGGTAACAGGAACTAGTGGCGGTAACAGCGAATCAAATCACTTAGCAAAAGGCCAAGCCTTCCACCAATACCAGATATATATGTGCATTAAATTAAATAAAAGAATTTATTTGTGATATCCCATCAATGTTGTCACATGGAACAACCTGCACCTTCAACTAAGAACACTATAAGAGGGGCTGAGCAGCGGTAACTTAGCCAATCAACGGCTTGTTGGGATGTGGAGGTTAGAGGCCGTCATGGCAACATGGGGGCTGATATCATGTGGTAGGTAGCGCAATTGTAATGATAAGAACGAGAAACTAGCAAGCAAAGATAGTATTGGGATCCGGGTACGATCATCTTGCATGTTGGTTCTTCAGCGGAACAAGTAGCGGGATCCTCGTAGTGGTACTCTCCTGGGTCCTCGTACTCAGTCTCAACACTCGCGTCTACCCAAGGGAAATAGCAACAATAAACATCCAACCAAGGTGCAATGCACAATCAAAATGATGCATGATCATTTATGAAGAATTATAACATGGCAATCCAAAACTAGTCATTTTCCATGCCAAATTGTTTATTAATGGCTCTGAACAGAACCTCATGTTAAGTTACTTAGACATTCATGAACATGGAAAATATGGATGCAGCATGAAAAATCGATGAAAATACATACAAGGATCTCAAGAAACGGAGCTACGGTTCTCGAGATACGCTCACGACAAGATACGGAGGCAAAACACAAGATCACCAAATACCTGGGCTAATTCTTGGCATTCCAAGGTGCCACTGGATAGGTGATGAAAAATCAATCACAATAGGCTCAAGAGTCACTCAACTCCATGGAGTATATCTACCACAAGACACAAAACAAAATAGCACCCAATCTGCCACAAAACAGCAACATAGCAATTGAGAAGCTCACAACTTGGGCTACAGGAAACCTACAGCCACAAACAAGGTATGGACAGAATCTACTCAACACCCACATCAAATTATCCAACTATGCAATCAGCAAAAGAGTCACACATCAATATGCATGTATCAAGCAAGTTGGCATGATGAATCAGGATTTTAGGGACTAAGTGAAAATTCCTGTTTTCTGGAATCTGGGTTAATAAGGTAGCAAGTTGACAGCACTGGTTAAATATGCTAGAAAGCTCCAAATGGCATGGAAATTAACAGGATGGCAGATGGCAATATCTACTACAAATACCTTACACTGAGCATGGTCTATTCAAAACACATCACTAGCTGCACCCCACTCTTCATGGCAAAACAGTAACAGCAGAATCTCCAGACTTAGCCATTTCAAAGCCGGTTGGCAGAAACAGAAAGTAGCCAACTAAACAGCATGGTTCCCACTGATATGGGGACTTGTCATAAATAAAAAAAATACTGGGACATTACCAGCAACTTTTACTAACAAAATCATGTTGGCAAACACTTAAAATCATGCATGGATTAATTCATATGAAAAAGACAAAAGGGCATCACAGCATAAAAATGCGGTTTTGTCAAGTTGCCCCAAAGCCAAATCTGACTTCACAGGTGCATACATGGGTTGATTCTACCCCAAAATCATTACTCACACTCATATGCTTGCATGGAGCAAGAGGGAGAAATCTCAGGTCAAAATTTGGCCCTCTAAGTCACGAGTGACTTATGACACAAGTGCCAACCTAGGAAAATGCCCAAAATGACTTGTGATCTTGTTACATGTCGGAAAAGGGTTAAATAGAATATTAGTGACATGATAACATGGCATGGCAACAATAGGCAAGGAAGAAACTATCTAGAAGGACAACTATGTGCACGACACTTAAAAGTGGAGGGGCAGCAACTCTCTAATACACGCACGCGCAGATAGCTGACGAAACTGAAGACCAACAGAGCCACGGCGCGACAGAGACGGCGGCGACATTCCGGTGACCTCACGGCAGCTATAGGGCATCGCTGGCGAGGGCAAGACGCGGCGGCGACTGAGAGAAGCATGAGGGATCCATTCCTCGATTCACCTCGCGGTGAGGAGGAAGGAGGCGAGCGGCGGGTGCTCGACAAGCTCCCGGCGGCGACAGACGATGGCGGCAAGAATCTACGGCTATGCGCGGAGGAGAAGGGCTACGGGGACCGGCGGCTCACCTAGGGGACGGCGACGACGAACCGGTCACGACGTGACGGCAACGAAGGGGAAGGAGAGGCGGGGACGCGGCGGCGACGGAGGGGAAGAAGACCCGGCCGCGCTGCAACGGCGAGGAGGAAGAAGAAGACCTCCCGAGGCCTTCTAGCGCCCGAAATGGATCGGCGGCACGACACAGCTTCTAGACGCCATGGTCGACGATGGGCTCGACGGAGACGACGAGCTGGTCGCCGGCGACATGCTGCGCTCACTAAACTCTCTCTGAATCCCTTACCTGACAGGGGAAAAGAAACGAGGAGGGAGAGCGATGAAGGAAGAAAGAGGAGCGGTGGCGGCGGCTGGAGGAAGAGGAAGCCTAGGCGAGGGGGCACGCATGCCGAGGGGGGGCTAAATACCCTCGAGTTGACGGCGACGGCGATGGAAAGCAACGGCGGGGACGAGCTCACTCTCTGATGAACCTGACGGAGAAGGGATGGGGCAGGTGGCCGTCACTGTTCACCTGGGCTGGGCCTCGGCCCACCTGACCTCTCACTCTCTCTCAAACAAACAGGCCAGGGTTTTTGCTTTAAAATAAAACAGCCAGGACAAATTAAAACCCAAAGCAAAAGAAAAAGGTTGGGAGAAAACAAAAACAGTTTTGAGAAGGAAATATTATGCCCCTGTTTATAAAAATGTTAAATGGAATTATAGCACAAGTTATTTTTAATATTTTAATAAAACAGCCCCTGTTTTAAATAGGTTTCAACATTCAAACTCATCCAAATAACAAAAGCTTCACCCCCAATACTCATAAGAACAATAGGGCCACCTCATGAACATTTTCAAAAGATTTTTAAAACAACTTAAAATCTGCCAAGAATTCTCATTGGAATAGAAGGCAAAGGTGAGGGTTTTGGAGAAGACGAAAAGAGAGGAAGAAGAGGGAGTGCTCACTTGCACCAACCACATCACACCAACCACACTCAAACACATCACATTCAAGATTTCAATCCAAGACACAAAACATAGCAAGCATGATGAATGGCATGATGATGAAATGATGGATGACATGATGCATGAATGCAGAACACAATGAAGACAAGGTGCAATCATACATAACTCAGACACAAGGTTCATACAAATGGTTACATGCCAAATAAGGTAGGGACATCACTTGGGATGTCACACGACGTCCCTCTCTCGCCGAAGGGGTTCCTCGTGGCAGCCACGGCGTATGGAGGCACCATCATCGTCGTCCTCATACTCCTCCCAGTCCTCCCACTTCTCCCACTCCTCTGGCGCAACGCGCATGCCGCTCGTCACCGTTAAGGCCGAGCCCGACTTGTTGTTGCCGCTTCGACACAGCGGACGAAGCGGCAACGGCATCACCATCAACGAGGGCCGTTGCCGTGAGCCCTCGCCTCCCTGCGGCCACCTCCGCCTTGTCAGGCTGAAGACGGAGCCTGGCATGCCGGCAGTGGTCAAGCAGGAGCACCTAGACATGGCCACCGCTGCTGACGAGGCCGCCCTGAAGTGGGCGCGGGACGACTACGTCCGGGAGGAGGTGGAGCAGCAGCGCCGGGTCATCGAGGAGATCGAGGCTCGCCACCGTCCTTGCCGCGAGGAGGAGATCGCCGGCCTCATCATCCTTGACGACGACAGTGTCGGGGAGGCGCCCGGGCCCTCCAACCCCGACCTACACCGTTTCGGCGATGCAGGGCAGGGCTGCAGCAGGGACGGTGGCCACGACGCGCCGGACGGCGACGGCAGCGATGGGGACGGGGACGATGGCGGCGACTACACCAACTTCTACAAGCTCCTCGGCATGTAGAATGCGGTGCGCGTCCACGGGACGGCGGCGATGGGACGGAGGCGACAGGACGGCTGCGTAGTCTTTTTTTTCTTTTAGCTTTTGTATTATATTTTAATAAAAAACCGAAACTTTTTAACGTTTTTGGGACGATTCTACGCCCATAATGGGATGAAAGCGGCGATTGGGGGCGACTCCAGGGGCGCGGCTTGGAAGGCGAGCCGTCCCAAGCCGATTTTAGCGCCGGCTACCCCCTAGGCGGCACTAAAATCGGCCCCTGGGGGGCCAACGGCTGGAGATGCTCTAACAGCATCCAAGGCAACTCAAACCCGTCTCAACGCCCAGAGGACCGTTGATCGAGACAGGTTTTTTAAATGGGCCTCAAATACTTGGCCTGATCGACATCACTCATATCCAGCTTAAATACAGAGTCGATATGGAGCATCTAGACGCATCCGTCACATCAGACCCGACAACCCAAACCCCACCATAAATTGCATTAAATCCACCAAACCATTCCTCCTCCTCCCATCGCCCTCCGCCCCCATCCTCACTACCGGTCCCGATCCGCAATCGTAGATGTTGTCGAGCCCGTCTCCGATCATCACGACGGAGACACAATCCACCTCGTCCGTCGGCGTCCCTTCCTCGAATGCGTCTTGCAGCAGAATTGAATCATGCGGCCAAGATGCTGGCGGAGTGGGCATCCCAGATGCAGGCAGAACATGACGAGCATGCAGCATGGATGGCCGTGCTCGGCCAGTGATCCGACAAGCGAGCCATCCGTTACGGTCGAAAATTAATTTAATTTTGGCATGTCCAGTTTGTTGAACTATGATCTGATTTGCTTTGTTTCGAATTGTTGAATTCGGACAATTTGTATAGAATGATTGAAGTGCATGGATTGCATGTATTTGAGGATCGACAATTGATATATGTAGATGTGTTGTGCACCATATGAGGGGCCGGAGGGTGCTGTCCGCGGACGCACACATAGGCGTATAGGGGGCGAATTTGTCAAGTCCAACTGTAGAAGCTCTAACCTGACCTCTGGTCACACACCCACTTGGTGGTCTAGGGCCCCATGTGCCATACACACACCCATACAAAGATTAGTCTTGCCTTAGCCCAACTCCAACGCACGACCCCAAACGGACGTTCATTTTGTTCAGATATTGTTTGTTTGGGTAGGACAATGGGCTATGTCGACCGTTTTTCTAGATGTGCATGTCGTCCACCCAACGCACGATCATATCTTGTCTGGAAGCATCCACAGCAAATAAACAACAAATATGTAGCTCCCATGCAGTTCGGCCATTGGCCATAGTTCACACCAGCAACAAAGTTAGTGGCCGAGCATATGCCAGCCTATAAAATTGTCAAGACCCAAGTTTCATGCCGACAGCAAAGCCAGCGGTTGGCACACTAGCCAGCCTTTGAAATGGACAAGTTTTTCCCACGCTGGCTTACAAAAGCCATCGGCCGACACACTAGCCAGCCTTAAAAAGAATGACCATAGTCCTCGTTCCCTAGTTCATGCCGTCTTGGTCGCACATCTCCTTTTGCTGGTTCGCGAACCAAGCCTTTCTCCTCGGGGACATCTTGGTCAAGTCGACGCTCATGATTGCCAGCACCACCCCTTTTGCTTTGGTGTCGGCAATGGTGGCCTCGATTGCGAGCTTCTTCTCCTGTGTGGCGTTGGGGATATTCCCCAAGGTCCGAGACCCTGTAAAGTGAGACCTGGGAAAAGCCCAACTCTTTGACCCGACTTCACGAGTCACGATAATAGGGCTTAAGAAGATTTCACCAGAAGGCCAGTGGCCTAGATGGTAGACCCGGCTAGTGGTGCCGTCTTACGAACAAGTTTCATTGGATGGCTTACTGGGTCGTCCATAAGCGAAGGCTTTGTTTACTTGGAAAGTAAGGAAAACGTCACAAGGAGTTGCAATAGGATATGGGTACGAAGACGACCCAGACTGATCTGTAACCCAGGGACTCAACCTATTATATAAAGGGGAGTTCATGTGACGTAAAAGTTAAGTTAGAATCTCTTAAGAACCAGGTAGGAAAAGAAACACCTTGTAATCGAGGTCATCATCATCATCATCAATATCAATCAAGCAGGAGTAAGCTTTTACTTCCATTGTGAAGGGCCGAACCTGGGTAAACTTATGTCTCTCGTTTTCTACCAACCCCATTCAAGTCATCACCTAGCAGCGATTGCCTCACAACTTAGTTCTCTTATGAAGACATCTGCCGGGATAAAACCACGATAGTTGGCGCCTACCGTGGGGCTGCACCTCCTGCAGACCTGAGCTCGGTCGCCATGGGTGGCTGTGGAAGGGCTAGGGTTCTGAGCGGTCGCGCTCCATGACTGCGACTTTTGTCGGGTCGGCGTCTATGGAAGATGTAGAGAAGGAGCTCATCTACCGATGTGTGCTTGTGGATAAGGCGCACCTCTACCATGGCATCGTCCCACCTCCTTTCCCCCATGTGCTTGTCGTGGCCCAGATCGGATCTGGCTGCGACCTAACATTGTCAGCTCGATCCGGGCCTTAGGAGGGAGAGAAGGTGAGGGCCGGAGGCTGGGGAAGGAGTGGTGGGGTTGGGAGAGAGGCATCCGGTAGTGGGGTTGGGAGAGAGGTGACCTGCGGTGGGATTGGGGAAGAGGTGACCGGCAGCTGGTTTGGGGATGGGGAGAGTAGGAGGAAGGGTGCAGGGGTGGGCAGGTTGGTTTGGTTAGGTGGAGGTGTGTTTGGTTTCAAAATCCACCCCCACACCTAAAATCGCGCGCAAAGTATTTCAGCGGGGGAAATATATTTGGGAGGAAGCGGGAAGGTTTCGACGGGCGATTACGAGCGGATACCCAATTTTTTTTGGCTCAACGGGGCAGCCACGGATTTCTGGTCCATGAATTGTCAATCTTGACTTTCCATGGATTGTGATTCCTTTTATGTATGATCCTAGCCATTCATCTAGATCTAATGTGTATAGACTATGCCTATGTTCTAATTGAAGTTTTTTCTTAATAAATTATAGTGTCAACTCTATAAACCAACTTTCGATGGTGTTTTCTTGTAGTAAAACATAAAACCAAAAAAAAATAGAAAATAGGTTTAAAATCTTGACTTTCCATGGAGTAGTGATTACTATTTTATGAGTTAGTCCTCTGATGTTTTTTTATTCATGTACCTTTTTGGCAAATACGAGTAGCATATTACTCGCGGTTTCATGCTTATTGTTATTTCATGTGCTATTTTGTCCACCTCAACATGTTAAAGATGGGGAAGCCCTCGGACGATGAGAGTGGGAGAGGAGCAACGATGATGACCTCCCGAGCAAGCAAGCAATGGCCCCGACCATCATTGGTTGCTCCTAAGATTCATCGGTTCGAGAAAAGGCCGTTGGAACCATACTTTACCATGAGTATGAATAGGTAGTTAGTCACTGTGAAGGAGCTCAAAAATGATGGCTCAGCCAACAACCGAGTGAATTGCAGAAAACCACGACATTGAAGTCTAGGGTTGCAGAAACCACAAGTCTACGGAATTGTGCCAGAAAACACTAATTCTCAGGCTAATTTTTTGCAGAAAACAGAAATCGCTCGGATCGGTCGTTTTAAATGAGGTTATGACAAGTGGGGCCTGTTTTTGTCAGCGTGGCATAACGGTTCGCCCGACCGTGCCGTTTGACGCCGTCTGACTCTGTTTCACGCCGTGCAGGCAGCGGGGCTCTTCTCTCCCCTCCTGTTCTCCTCCCCTATCCTATCTCTTTCCCTCCCCCGCAGCCTCTCCTCTCAAACATGGCGACGGCAAGTAGGGACGATGATGACTTTGGCGAACCGGCCAACGGCGGAGACGATAGGCCACTGGAGGCGGATCTCTACGGCAACTCAAATCCTGACGCCCCTTCGGACAACATTCCCTTCCCCAGCCCCCAGCGCTCGCTCGAATTCACGGCTGCTCGATCTTGGGCCAGGGCTGTGAAGGCGAATCCGACGGAAAGACACCAGTGGGGTTCTTCATTCGGCGGCGTATAGTAAGTTTCCTTCTGGATTTCATCTAGTTTCTTAGGTTAGGCTTGATTTCTAGGGTTAGGCTTAGGCTTAGGCTAGGTTTTTTAGTTCACTGGATTTTATGGCACTGTGAATTAGAGCAATGTTAAGCCACTGTCCACTAAATTAAGCTAGCTAAGCCACTGACCAAAATCTTAGTGTTCAAAAAATCAGTTAACAACCCACTATATATTCAGTTAAGTAACTGTCCAAATTCAGTTAAGTAACTGTTCAAATTCAGTTAAGTAAAATTGTCCAAATTTAGTTAAGTAACTGTTCAAATTCTACCTTTTCCTGTTTAGTTTGGATGATGATGTTTGGGAAGTTAGAATGCACTTCCATGACAGAGATAACTTGGAGAGATCAATCTGCCTATCAGACATCACTTATTGCAATCTGGTAGCACGGATAGAGATTGAGGGATATGGGTTGAATGACTACATTTAATTTGTGAGGGATCCTGGTGTGGGTATTGAAGGATTGGAAGAAATTTGTGATGATGAGAAGGTGGATGAAATGCTTGACCATATTGCTAATAAAGATCAAAAAGTAGTGAACTTGCTAGTTATCACGGGCAGTGATCCAAGACCTGCAGATTTGAATTCAGGTTATATGTATGAGGAGCAGGTTCCTTTGAGTCAAATAGGAGAGAAACATGTCTATGAAGTTAATCCTTCTGGTGTCCTATTCAGATCACCAGAAGGATGCAAAAATAAGAATCAACCAGTACCATTGCAATTCTTTTCCACACAGCAGAGCACAAATAGGGGACAAGGTTTAGATCCTTCTCAGCATGAGCTAGAGACACTAATGGACTTAAAGAGGATAACAAAGATTGCTAAATTTAGGAAACATAAGGATGCAACTCAAATGGTTAACAAAAAACTACCAGTTCTTCTAACTGAAGATGATTCAGATCTGGATGCAGATGAGGATTTTCTTTAGAGGCTTAATGAGATGAGGAAGCAGAGAGAGGACACACTCCTTCATTTTCAAGGAGACACTTATGTGGAAGAAGTGTATGAGGAGGATGAGGAAGAGGAGCATGCTGAGGAAGAGGAGTATGCTGTGGAAGAGGAGCAGACAAGTGGAGCAGCAAAGAAGAAGAAAAATAGAAAAGGGCCAACCCAAAGGTCACATTCTAGCTTGGAGCAAAGATTTGAGCATGTGTGGGTACCATCATCAGATGAGGAGCCAGATGTTGGTGATTTGAAGCAGGAATATGATGATGGGGCTGAGGAAGTACCTTTTTTTCTTCCCAATGGAAGGAAGAGCAGAGCAGGTAAATCTTTGCCAAGGAAGTGGTATAGTGAGGACAAAGAGAACCTAGAGGAGCAGTTTTGTAAGCACCTTTGTTTCATGAATGTGTACCAATTTAGGGGAGCACTTCAGACATTTCACATAAGTCAGAATAGAAACTATGCTTTCCATAGAAACTGCAATGACAACATCATAGTTATGTGCACTAATAGGAAATGCCTTTTCTACATGGCATCATCTGTTATTGCAAATGAGAGCCTTTTTTGCATAAGAAAGGCTAATTTTCTACACACATGCCCAGCAGTAGCAGAAAACACCAAGGTCACAGGAAAATGGGTAGCACACCAGTGTGAGGACATGATGAGAACTGATATTGGTACAACTATCACCACAATAATGACCAATTTGAAGAAGAAATATGGAGTAGAGATCTCAACCCATGTGTCCTACAGGGCTAGGAAGCATGCTGTGAAAGTTGTCCAAGGAGATCAGAGAGGACAATACACTAAAATCAGAGACTATTTCCAGGTTGTGTTAGATACAAATCCAGGCAGTAGATGTGTTGTGACCACTAAGCATCTCCCACAACAACCAAGCAAAAACCCAAGGTTCCATGGCCTTTTCTTTTGTCTCAATGCTTGGAAAGAAGGGTTTTTAAATGGATGCAGGCCATTCATAGGTATTTTTTGTGCTCACATTGTGAAGTGTTTATGTGCTCACTTTGCAGGGGTAGATGGTTGTTTTATCAAGCTGTCAACAGGACAACAGATACTTGCTGCAACCGAAAGGGATGGAAACAACAATATATTCCCTATAGCTTTTGGAATTGTCGACAAAGAGGAGACAGATAGCTGGACCTGGTTCCTAACACAGTTGAAAGATGCACTTGGTGGAGAAAGTGGAAAGTTTGGCTATTATACAATAATTTCTGATAGGCAGAAGGTAAACTTCTCTTCTCTTCTCATAGCATAGTTCTACTATTTCATAGGAACATTGATCTATTTAAAAATTCCCAATGCTTAGTTGTAGCTCCTAGTGTGTCCATAGGGCCTTTTAAATGCAATAAATTATGTTTTTCCCAATTGACCACAAAGATTCTTCCTTAGACATATATATCAGAATTTCCAAACTACTAGTTTTAGAGGAGATGAATTAAAGAAACACATGGATGCAGCTAGCTACTCTTATACTAAGAATGAACACCTTGCTACAATGAATGATTTGAAAAGAGAGTGTAAGGCAGCTTGGGCATGGCTCAATAAAATACCTGTTCACACTTGGGCTAGACATGCAATGGATTTTAATTGCAAGATTGGTCTGGTTGTGAACAACATCAGTGAGGTGTTTAACAAAATGACACTATATGTCAGAGGGAAACCAATAAAGACCATGATAGAAGGGATTAGGACAAAATTGATGGTCAAATTTAACACAAATAGAACTAAGACAGAGACAACAAATTGGGAGATTTGCCCAACATATGCTGAGATGTTAGAGGATGCAAAGTACAACTCAAGATGGTGCCAAACTTTGATGGCTGGTCCAAACATTTATCAAGTCAGTAGTGGAGATAACACCTACTCACTTGACTTGCTGCACAAAACATGTGGATGTAGGAAATTGGATATGACTGCTATGCCTTGCAATCATGCAATATCAGCAATAGTTAAAGCTAAATTGCAACCTGAGGACTTTGTAGCTGATTTCTTCAAGAAGGCAATGTATAAAATGGCATATGGCCAGATCATATTTCCTGTCCCTGGTCCAAATCTATGGCCAAGGACAAGAACTCGAGAATAGAGCCTCCAGTTTTTGTAGACAAGGTTGGGAAGCAACAGACAAAAAGGAGGAAAAACCAATTTGAGTAACCAGCACCAAGGGATACATCTAGGATGGCATCTATTACTTGCAGCAACTTCAAACTTGTAGGGCATAGGTACAATGTGTGCTCCAAACCCCTGAGGCCAGCTCTTACTATGAGAAAAAACCAGCACCAGGTAAGCTATCTAGTTGTTTTTGAATTTTCATTGTTCTCTCAATTATAACTCACAACTATTTTTGAAATGCATCCTAACATGTCACAGGGTTCTGCATCAAACACCACCCCATCTATAGCTGCTACTTCTGATCCTCCCAGGAAGAGGCCATCTACAACACCTGCTACTTTTGCTCCTCCCAGGAAGAAAGCTGCACCAAGTAGGCCATCTACAACACTAACTGCTGTTGCTCCTGCTGTTGCTCCAAGGAGGACAGCTGCACCTGCTGCTACTGCACCCACTGCTCCTCCAAGAAGGTCTCCTAGGAAAAAAAGCTACCCCTACTCCCACTGCTCCTCAAGAAGGTATCCTAGGAAGAAAGCGGGTACTACCTCTGCTGCAGCCAATACGGGAACATTTCAGGCTCCAAGACAGACTGGAAGGAAGACAACTACTTCTTACAAGATGAAAGAATATCTATATGCATCTGGTAACTAATTGGCTGTGAACTTCTTCATGATGTTGTTGAACTAGATGTATTGTAAGTGCCTTTGTTGGCTGTTGAACTTCTTCATGTTGCTGTTGAACTAGATGTGCTGTCAGTTCCTTTGTTGGCTTTTGAACATTTCACGTTGTTGTTGAACTAGATGTGTTGTCAGTGCCTTTGTTGGCTTTTTAACAATTCATGTTGTTGTTGAACTAGATGTGTTGGCAGTGCCTTTGTTGGCTGTTGAACAATACATTTGATGTCAGTGCTACTCCTCTGTTGGTTGATGAACAATTCATGTGGTTGAAAAATGTAAGATCCATACAACACCATTACATAACTAATAAGTAGCACATTTGGGAGATCCATACGACACTATTGCATAACTAATAAGTAGCATATTTGGTAGATCCATACAATACCATTACATAACTAATAAGTAGCACATTTGGGAGATCCATACAGCACCATTACATAACTAATAAGTAGCATATTTGGTAGATCCATACAACACCATTACATAACTAATTAGTAGCATATTGCATGATCATTCATCCATCCAAGAGGGCCTTGATACCATCCAGCTTCACCTTGCTCTGTTCCACAAACTTTTCAAGCTCAGAGATGTGGATCTCCATCTTCTTATCTTCAATCTTCAATTTCATGTTCCTAATGACACTGGCTTGAGCAACTGTCAAGTTCTTCAGCATCTCATACTTCTCCTGCAAGTTGCTTTCATCAGGTTTCCTTAACATCTGAGCCCTTTGCTCCTGGGCATCCAAGAGGCCATTGACATCTTCAACCAATCTGTCATAAGTGGCATGTAGCTTGATCTTCTCTTGGGTCAGATTGTGAACAGCAAATGAGTTCATCAGATTGTCTTCAATTTTGTTTCTCCTGGACTCTTCATACATTTCCCACAACTTGTCCAATGCATTCTCCAATGTAGTTGGCCAAGATGTATCAATCCATTCAACTAGTCCACAGTTTTTACCCTCTTGTAAAAAAATCATATATGAGATTTATGCAACAATGACTGACAATTAGTGCACTACAACAATCAGACAACCACATATGCTATAAAATAACAACCATACGATCTAAAATATCCATGTTGTATAATGACAAGCACCAATCAGTGCCACAACACTATGCACATGCTGAAATATAAGCAATGACCTTTCTGTCATGGAGTACTCCACTGTCAGAGTTACCACTGTCATGACAAACACAAAACACATGAACATGCCACAACCTTGTCCAAATGATCAGAATTAAACAATGATTTGCAATGACCACCATCTATTAAAATAACACAACTAAGCAAGCACTGACCACCATATTTAAACAACCTACCTAAACACTGAACCAGATCTGCTAACTAAGCACTGACCAACATATTTAAACAACCTTATCTGAAACACTAAACCAGATTTGCTAACTAAAAAATCACAACTAACATTGACCACAATAAGTTGAACAGATAAACAAGCACCAATACCTTCTCAGAGCAGGCAAGGAATCTACTTCCAGTCATTGTCCCCTCGAAAGCAACTTGCCTCTCTGGTGCCTTCCCATGACCGTGGCAGCACACATCAATGTCAGTTTCAAGACCCTAGAAATCGGTGTCTTTGTGTTAGCAGGCAGCTGCAATTGCAAAGGGAAGATAGAAATTGCAAAAGAGAACTTGAGAAGAGGATCAACGAGGAAATCCCCAAATCGAAACCCTAACCCTAACACTAACCCTAGCTCAGCTGACCTTTATGATGCCATCGTCGGACGCAGTGCTCTCGAACTAGAAAGAGCTCTCACTGATGTCCCTATCACTCCAGGACACCATGGTGGCGGCGGCGGCGGCGAACGGGAGAGAGCAGGAAGAGAGCAGAGAGCAGGGGAGTGAGGAAATGACGACCGGCGGGGGTGGGGTACCGATTCGGGGGAGAGAAGAGTCCCACTGCCTGCACTGCATGAAACGGAGTCTGACGGCGTCAAATAGCGTGGTCGGGCGAACCGTTATGCCACGTCGACAAAAACGGGCCCCACCTGTCATAACCTCACTTAAAACGACCGATCCGAGCGATTTCTGTTTTCTGCAAAAAATTAGCCTGAGAATTAGTGTTTTCTGGCACAATTCCGTAGACTTGTGGTTTCTGCAACCCTAGCCTTCAGTGTCATGGTTTTCTGAAATTCACTCGCCAACAACCATCAGTGATCTTGACATTGCCGGTGCTTGTGCATGACCTTGGAACCCGCGCTGAGGATTCGCAAACGCAGTACATCATCTCAAGCCAAGCGTCGAGCGCGGCAGCCGACGAAGTGTTGCGAGACCACCGATGTTTCGAGACTCCGCAAGGTTGGATGCTCGCGCTGGACCCTGCCTCCTTACAGACGTTCCTACTCCGGCCTCAGGACAACGAGAGGATCTGGCTGCCGCCCTTGGAGGAGGCGTTCCCGTTGCGCTACAAGTGCTTGCGCTCGACGACAGCAAGATGTGGACATGCAACATTGGGGCGAGCAAGTGGGACAGCCACCGCTACCAACTCACTGTGTTCCTCGACGCTGACAGCGACGTACCCCGGGAGAAGAACATTGTCAAGTGCCATGGCATGGCAGCCGTTGGCGGTAGGATTTACTACGAGATGATAGCCGATGAGCTGGGGTTCATCCTTTTTAATGGTGATGGTAGCCCAGAGCTTGACGCTACACTACTAGAAAAAAGGCTATTAGTGGCACACCACATATTGCTATTAATAACACACTATGAGTACGCCACTATTAACACGTCATTAGTAATTGTTAGTAATGGCGCATCCATCTTTGATGCGCCATTGGTAATCCAAATACCAGTGGCGCACCACGTGGTGCGCCACTACTAACCTTAGGTGCTCCATTGGTATTCCCTCCAGGTGCGTCACTAATAGCCTTATAGGTGCGCCACTAGTAATAAAGGAAGGTGCGCCACTAATAAGGGCTGAAATGCGTCACTAGTAATATATTTGGAAAACAAAAAAATTCCAAATTTACAAAAAACAACCTATAAGGAAAAAATAATTTAAAAACAAAAAATGAAATAGAATCATAATTTTTATTATAGTAAGAATATTACAATGTCTATACAAGTATCCAATAAAAGGAAAATTGCAAGGAAATAAAAGAAAATCCTAAAACTAATCTTCTAGTAATCTTTTCTTCTTTTTCTTCACTTTATCCCTGCAAAATGTAACAAAATAAACAGAAAGACAAACAAACTAAACAAAGCAGAACAAAGCAGAACATATTGGATATTATGGGCCCCGTCTGTGAAATTGAGGAGCCGAGCCCAAGCTTTGTTTTTTTTCTTAAGGTGTCTTCTATTTTTAAAGGCTAATTTCTGTGTGCAAAGCTGCCCATGCGAGTTAGTGACCGGAGGCTGTGGCATAATGCTGCTCCGGATCAACTTGCTTTTTGATGCAAACTGACAGTAATTATGCGGTATAAAATTTTAAATTCATACTCCCTCTGTTTCAAAATAAGTGCTCAAAAATGACTCAACTTTGCACAATACAAAGCTGAGTCACTTTTGAGCACTTATTTTGGAACGGAGAGGGTACTATAGAATGACCGCATCACTATATGGATTAAATTACCTGGCTGGTCGCTGCAGTATACATCTTCTCTTCGAATCGCACAGCGATGATTTGAAGTTCGTTCAGTCCCTCCGGCACTGAAACTGGCAGATGCTTCTTCAGAGATTCCATTCTGCACGGTATCATGCAAAATGTGAATAAATTGGGGTATGCAATGCTTTCAATGGTTGTGCGCGATAAAACACAATTGGGGCATCTGAGATGTAAGGTGGAACTAGAGGCAGAGCAGCCAATTGGTGCAGATCTCCGATTCTCAGCCAATCATGTACTCCCTCCATTTCTACGAGCTAAGAAATTGTGATTTGTGAACATGTGAGGAATATATATATCCACTTGGGGAACTCTAGTTTCAGAACAAAACTGCATCCCGGCACAGTACTAATTAGTGGCATGGTCTCCCCTAGGAGATCAAACGCCGTGACATGTGTGTCATGCTACTGAATTGGTGTGCGCCATGAAAATTTTGCACCTATTCGTCAGTAAACTTGCGTTAAATTGTTCAGATATAACTCAATGCTAGTTACATGAAGTAATTATTAGCCTGGACTGAAAGCAGAGCAGGTGCAGCAGGAGGTTGGTTAGTCAATTTTGACCCGAGTATAGAGCTTGGTTGCAGATCGACGACGAAGAATCTGCTGCTGCAGCCTGCAGCTAAGGATGTGGCAGGCTAGATCGAGGCTCTATCGGATGGATCGACGACAGAATCGGCCCGCAAACACGCAGGAAATTCCTCGGGGAGACCGAAAGCAGACGCGGAGAAAGGATCGAATGAACATGGCTAGAGGGAGGGAGGGGAAAGCAGAGCAGAGCAGAGCAAATCGAGCAGAGGGAGTCCCTACATACGTACATCTTGTTGACGACCCTGCTGCGCGCCTCGGGCTGGAGCTCGGCGCGCCAATCGGCTCCGGTGGGCGGCGGCGCGTTGAGGTCAACGCCAACTCCCCAGTTGGCGTCCATGGCTGGTGATTCGTGTATGCTGGCTGGTCAGGTCCCGAGGGGGTGGAGGTGGAGGTGCCCGCGTCCGCATCCGCCTTTGTAGGACGTGGTCACCAGCTCTCCTCTGGATCCGGTGAGGAGGGTTGGGAAAAGAGCTCACCACCGCTCCATGGCCTGGATCTGGTGTGAGGGAGGGGGAAGGGGGCTCGCCGTGGTCGGGAGGGAGAGGAAGAGGAGGGCGGCCGGGGCTTCCCGATCAAGATCGAAGTCGAGGGAGGTGGGTGGGTGTGTCAGGAGGAAGGGGGAGGGAAGAGAACGTGACGAGAGGGAGGGGATAAGGGGTGATAGCAAGGGGTGCTTCATATGTATAGATAGCAATGACGCATCTTTCACTGTTAAGTCTGGAAGGGGTGTGAGACCAGGACAAACTTAGTAGTGGCGCATCGTGGGTGTGATGCGTCATTACCAGTTAAAACTAGTAATGACGCACTTTCCCTTGGTGCGTCACTGCTAAGTCTGTGGAGGGGTGTGGGGCCAGGACAAAACTAATGGCGTACCACACACCAGGTGCGTCATTAGTAATATGACCATTAATGATGCACCCATATCTGGTGCGCTACTGCTATATAGCAGTGACGCATCACATACATAGTGCGTCATAATGTTCATATTAGCTATAGCCGTTTTTTAGTAGTGCTATGGCTGTTGACATGGTCGACCTTCCACTGAGCATGCCGATGGCTGCAACCTACTTGGTTGAATCCTGTGGCGACCTCTTCCTCGTCGTCGTCTTCTTCAATGGTGACAATGTGCACAAGATAGCGGATCATGCAGTTTACACGATGGATTTCTTGAAAGCGGGGTGGGGCAAGGTGGACAACATTGGTGATGATAGGGTGTTCCTTCTTGGTGGAAACAGGATTGGGATCTCCAATTTTGGGGCATCGTGCTCGACTGCTTCTCTCGATGATGGTCTGCATGGCAACTACATATATTTTCTGAATCACATGGCCATCACCGAAAACTTTCTGCATGTCATCGACGTGGGCAAGGGTATTGAACAAATGCAACGGCCTGTCAAACACAAAGGTTATATGATGCCAGTTCGACCATCGTTTTGGTTGCTACCTACAGAATGTACACCTTGATAGACAAGATATAAATCTGAGCTCGTAATAGGTTTTCATATTCATGGATTTTTGTGTCATCTATCTCTCTCTATATATATATAAGATATACTAACACATATGTTCGTGCGTTGCAACGGGGAATAAAAATAATGTGCTCTGCTGAAATGTAAAAAACGATTGTCATTGAGTAGGTTTGCTGGTTTGAGGATAAGTTTGATGATGACGTAAATGATGAATCAATTGACAACCTGATCATTTGTAGTATTTGTTTATATATTGGGCATGCTTTTGTACCTCTTAATTTCTCTCATAAATTTTAATAAGTGTATCAAAAAGCAATCTGACAAGGACTACATCGAAAAAACATGATAATTATATTTTCTAAAACATGACAACTAAATAAAAAAAATCATAGACGGTCACTAGAAAAAAGAACTTGTTTTTTAATAACCCTTTTTTAGGGGAACATAGATGCCATATCATTACTTAGTCAGCGGTATCATCGGCCGCGATAGCATCTCGAATACAAGACGGAAAAACAGAAAACAAAGTTTTACATAAATTAAAAAGGCACCCCTCCATAGCCAAGTTGTGAGCAACTTTATTCGCCGCTCGTCTGGCCCAAACTACTTGGAGATGCCTGCAAGCAACGCCTTAATCTCCTGAATGAGTTGGCCAAATCTTGAGCGGTCTAGACCACCAGAGTTGAGAACCTGTGCCACTTAAGTTATCAGTTTCTAGGACCAGCTTAGTTGCGCCAAGTTCATGCGCTAGCTGCAGTCCTCGATGACACGCAAGCAGTTCCACATGCTCTGGGACTGACACATTGCTGAATGCATGGCAAGCTCCAACCCGGAAAGAGCCACGATGATCTCGGATTACAGCGCCGCCTCCAGCACCAGTACCATTTTTCTTCAGAGAGCCGTCCACATTCAGTTTGAGCCAGTGCTCTTCTGGTGGGATCCAACGAACTTCATTATGTACAATCGGGATTGTCCCCTTTGGTGCATGAATATCCACCCATTCATCAGTTAGTCTGAAGACCTGTTCCGCCACGGATGAGGCTTGCTCAAAAATCTGGGAGTCTCTTGCATTGTTAGGTACAAGCCACATGTGGTATAGGCTCATGATGATAACAACTCTTTCCATCTCCTTGTTTTTACCCATCCGGTCCAAGAGCCACCCAGTCAACTGCTGTTGTGAAAAAATCCAGTCTGGCGGGTCTGAACACAACTTCATCCCCTCTAATGTTATTCACACATACCCAGTAGTGTTGGGCATAGGGACATCTCCAGAAACGATGAAGAATAGATTCTTCACGACCGCAAGCTATGAAAAAAAAACTCCATGCTTTATCCTTATTCGGTGCAGTTCTGCGCCCACGGCAAGGCCATTTTTAAGCAGCCTCCAGACATGTACCTTGGCCTTGCCCGGGGCCTCCGTACTCCAGAGGCCAGTCCAACCTGCATGCCTCACAACCGAGGACGAGTTCCCTGACGAACTAACTCTTCTCTTCTTCAGTTTCATCGCTAAATGGTAGGCCGATTGGACCGTAAAGATGCCATTCTTCATGTAGTTTCAGGCCAGTACATCATCCCTTCCCGGCCCTGCCACCATGGTTTGAATAATGTTAGCAATATCCACCTCACTGAAAGCCCGTTGCAACCTAGGCATATCCCCATCATTCCCAAAATAATCTAGGAGATCATCAACTATTCGGATGTTCTTTGTATCCCTCGCCCCAACTGGTTTCATAGCGCCTTCCCGCAGAATCCAGTTATTAGAACACATCTTGACTCGGGTTCCATCCTCTATGCATCATATCAAACCTTCTTTGAGAAGTGAACGTCCATGGATGATACTCTTCCACATTGTTGAGGCACTCCTAGGGGACGAAGCCTCCATGAATTCTCCCGTTGGAAAGTACCTTGCCTTGAGAACTTTTGCACAAAGAGAGTCTGGGACCGTAAGGATCCGCCATGCCTGTTTTGCAAGCAACGCTTTGTTGAAAGCTTCAGAATCTCGAAACCCCATACCCCCACCCTCTTGCTTCTGCACATCTTTTCCCAAGCAATCCAGCGCACCTTGAGCTTACCATTTTGTGCTCCCACCAAAAGTTTGACAAAATGGATGTCAGATTCCCGCATAATTTCTTAGTGAATTGGAAACAACTCATGGCAAGAGTTAGAGTGGCTTGGAGCACTGACTTAAGCAGCACCTCCCTGCCCTTCTTCGACATTCCTTGTCCCTTGCATCCCGTCACTTTTGCACTAGCTCGTTCCCCGATATACATAAAAGACCCTTCCTTTGATCGCCCTATCACATTTGGTAGGCCGGGATACTTCTCACTGAGCGCTTCAGAACTTATGTCCACTATTTCCTTCATGTTCGCCTTTGTTTCATCTGCAAAACCTTTGCCGAAAAAGATAGAAGAATTTTGAAGGTTTACCTTTTGGCTAGAGGCTTCCTCATAGACTCGAAGAATATGAATCAATTCCAGCAAGCTGTTCTCTTCCGCCTCCAAAAACACAATACTATCATCGGCAAACAATAAGTGAGTTATGGGAGGGTCGTCCCTCCCAAACTCCACACCAAAAATTTGTTTCTCCTGTTGAGCCTTGTTGAGAAGAGCAGAGAACCCCTCGACGCAAAATAAAAATAAATTGGGGGAGAGGCGATCACCCTACCAGAGGCCCCAAGATGGTGATTTTTTCCCCTGAAACTCCATTGTTAAAGCGAACATAGAACTTGACCGAAGTTATGCAATGAAGGATCATATCAACCCATCTTCTTGAGAAACCCATCTTTGCCATCATTGCCTCCAGAAAACTCCACTCAACCCGGTCATATGCCTTCATCATATCCATCTTGACTGCATAAAGACTCTTCTTTCTTTTCCTCTTCCAGATTGAGTGGATGCACTCATAGGCAATGAGAACATTATCCATAATTAACCGGTCAGGAGCAAATGCACTTTTCAAAAATGAGGATTGGCAGAACACCCTTAAGCCGGTTAGCTAGAACCTTAGTTGCTATCTTATAGAGAACATTATATAAACTGATTGGCCGGAATTGAGAAAATAGCCCCGAAGAATTAACCTTGGGGATAAGAACTAACATTGTATTATTAAAGTCCGGAGGCACCTTTTTACCCTAAAAAAAATCTCTCACTGCCTTGCAAACTGCAATTTTAACCAAAGACCAATGTTTTTGGTAAAACAAAGATGGCAGCCCATCCGGCGCAGGAGTCTTCATAGGCCCCATTTCGAACAGCGCACGTTTGATCTCATCATAAAAAAAACTGATGTTAGCTAGGCATTCATATCATCAGAAACAACGACCTGAACATGCTCAAGAATTTGCTCCATATTAGTCACCCCATCTGATGTGTACAATCCCGCATAGAAGTCCCTTGACATGTCTCACATTTCCTTATTCGACGAAGCAAAACTCCCATCCATGTTTTTCAACTTAACATTGCATTTCTTCTCCTTCTATGAGAGGCCCTGTTCTGGAAAAACTTTGTGTTTTTGTCCCCCGCTTGTAACCAATCCACTCCTGACTTTTGTCTTTGCATAATCTCTTCCCTCTCATACGGCTCATGGAGCCGAGCCTCAATATTCCGGTCCTCCAGTGAGGAAACCGGATCGGTAGCTCTCTCTTTCTTACATGCCCCAGTTTGTTCCGTAGCCCTCTAATCTCACGCTGGACAAAGCCAAACTTAGTGCGAGCCCAGTTTTGCATATCACATGTAACATTTTGGAGACAGGCCCACGTCCCACCAATGGAGTT
Organism: Hordeum marinum; assembly: GCA_022496015.1. Classification (NCBI taxonomy): domain Eukaryota; kingdom Viridiplantae; phylum Streptophyta; class Magnoliopsida; order Poales; family Poaceae; genus Hordeum; species Hordeum marinum. The sequence goes on from CM039672.1 coordinate 60,810,968, forward strand.
GGGTGCGTGTGCATGGCGCTCCCATGTCGTGGTAATCATATCAGCATAACCATCATGCCTATCGCACATCTCTTCATAATGGAATTGCCTTGCAGCCCTAGCTTGCTGATCTAGGATCTCTTTTGCAACTATAATAACCAGTGCCATATGGTTTGACTCCTCAGTTCACTAGTAGAAAACAGGGAACTAGTCCCGGTTTCAAAGGGCCGTTAGTCCCGGTTCTGGAGTTGGGACAAACCAAGCGGGACTAATTGTTGGGGAACATTACATGGGAAACAAAAAATTTCCTACGCTTCACCAAGATCAATCTAGGAGATGAGCATCTACGAGAGGGGAGAGTGGATCTACACATCCTTGTAGATCGCTAAGCAGGAAGTGTTAAGAAACGCAGTTGATGTAGTCGAACGTCTTCGCGATCCAAATCGCCGAGCGTCCCGCGATCCAATCACGATCCGTCCCGATCTAGCACCGAACGGATGACACCTCCGCGTTCACCACACGTACAGCTTGATGACGATCACCGCCTTCTTGATCCAGAAAGAGGGAGCGGAGAGGTAGACGAGTTCTCCGGCAGCGCGACGGCGTTGCGGCGATGGTGGTGAAGTAATTCCAGCAGGGCTTCGCCTAAGCATTGCTGAAACCGATCTAGAGGAGAAACTACGGACTAGAGGAGAGGGTAGCACGTGGCTGAAAATGTGCAAAAACCCTAAAACCTCTAGTATATATAGGTGGAGGAGAGGAGGAGGCTTGGCCGCAAGGGCAAGCCCTCTTGGCTTCGGCCGAAGTGGAGGGAGGAGTCCTACTCCTTCACTCCTAGTCGGTTTAGGACTCCTTCCTTATATTAGCCTTTTTCCCACCTTTTCCACTTTGGATTTCCTTCCCAGACGCATGGGCCCTATGTGGGACTTCGACCATCCAACTAAAGGCTGGTATTCATCCTCCCATAGCCCATGTAGCCTATTGGGTCGAAATACCCCTCCCGATGGTCCCCCGATACCCTCTCGGCACTCCCGGTACACTACCGATGAGCCCAGAACTTTTCCGGTGACCAAAATAGGACTTCCTATATATCAATCTTTACCTCCGGACCATTCCGGAGCTCCTCGTGATGTCCGGGATCTCAGCCAGGACTCCGAACAACCTTCGGTCACCACCATGCATTACTACAGACCCTGCGGGTTTGAGAACTATGTAGACATGACGGAGACACCTCTATGGTCAATAACAAATAGCGGTAGCTGGATGCCCATATTGATTCCTACATATTCTATGAAGATCTTTATCAGTCGAATCTCTATGTCAAGGATTTAGTTAATCCCGTATGATGTTCCCTTTGTTCTTTGGTATGTTACTTGCCCGAGATTCGATCGTCGGTATCTCCATACCTAGTTCAACCTCGTTACCGACAAGTCTCTTTACACGTTTCTGTAATACAAGATCCCATGACTAACACTTAGTCACATTGCTTGCAAGGCTTGTTGTGATGTTCTATCACCGAGTGGGCCCTGAGATACCTTTCCGTCACACGGAGTAACAAAACGCAGTGTTGATCCATGCCATCCCAATAGAAACCCTCGGAGATACCCGTAGAGCACCTTTATAGTCACCCAGTTACGTTGTGATGTTTGATACACACAAGGCACTCCTCTGGTGTCCGTGAGTTGCATGATCTCATGGTCGTAGGAACATATACTTGACATGCAGAAAACTGTAGCAATAAACCGACACGATCATATGCTACGTTTATAGTTTGGGTCTTGTCCATCCCATCATTCTCCTAATGATGTGATCCCGTTATCAAATGGCATCTCATGTCAATGGCTAGGAAACCTTGACCATGCATCTATCATCAATGAGCTAGTCTACTAGAGGCACACTAGGGACAAAGTGTTGTCTATATATCCACACATGCAATGTGTTTTCAATCAATACAATTATAGCATGGATAATAAACAATTATCATGAACAAGGAAATATAATAATGAACACTTTATTTATTGCCTCTAGGGCATATTTCCAACAGTCTCCCACTTGCACCAAAGTTAATAATCTAGTTCACATCGCTATGTGATTTACATTGTAATGAATCGAACACCCATGCAGTTCTGGTGTTGATCATGTTTAGCCCTTGGAAGAGGTTTAGTCAATGGGTCTGCAACATTCAGATCCGTGTGCACTTTGCAAATATTTATGTCCTTCTCCTCGATGTAATTGCGGATGGAATTGAAGCATCGCTTTATGTGTCTGGTCCTCTTGTGAAACCTTGGTTCCTTGGCAAGAGCAATGGCACCAGTGTTGTCACAGAAAAGAGTCATTGGATTCAGTGCACTGGGCACTACTCCAAGATCTGTCATGAACTGCTTCATCTAGACACCTTCCTTCGCTGCCTCCGAGGCTAAGATGTACTCCGCCTCGCATGTAGAATCGGCTATCATGCTTTGCTTGGAACTGCACCAGCTTACCTCTCCCCCGTTGATAATAAATACGTACCCGGTTTGCGACTTAGAGTCATCCGGAACAGTGTCAAAGCTTGCATCGACGTAACCCTTTATGACGAGCTCTTCATCACCTCCATAAACGAGAAACATTTCCTTAGTCCTTTTCAGGTACTTAAGGATATTCTTGACCGTCGTCCAGTGCTCCATTCCAGGAACACTTTAAAACCTTCCGGCCATACTTATGGCAAGGCTGACATCGGGTCTTGTGCACAACATTGCATACATGATAGAGCCTATGGCTGAAGCATAGGGGATGACACTCATGTTCTCTCTATCTTCTGCAGTCACTAGGCATTGAGTCTTACTCAACTTCACACCTTGTAACACAGGCAAGAACCCCTTCTTGGACTGATCCATTTTGAACTTCTTCAAAATATTATCACGGTATGTGCTCTGTGAAAGTGCTATTAAGCATCTCGATTTGTCTCTATAGATCTTAATGCCTAATATGAAAGCAGCTTCTCCTAGGTCCTTCATTGAAAAACTCTTGTTCAAATATTCCTTCACGCTTTCCAGCATTTCTATATTGTTTCCAATCAGCAATATGTCATCCACATATAATGTTAGAAATGCTATAGGCTCCCACTCACTTTCTTGTAAATACAAGCTTCTCCATAAAATTGTATAAACCCAAACGTTTTGTTCACCTCATGAAAGCGCTTAATCCAACTCCGAGATGCTTGCACCAGTCCATAAATGGATCGCTGGAGTTTGCAAACTTTGTCAGCATTCTGGATCGACAAAACCTTCCGGTTGCATCATATACAACTCTTTCTCAAGGAAACCGTTGAGGAATGCCGTTTTGACATCCATCTGCCAAATTTCATAGTCGAAATATGCAGCTATTGTTAACATGATTCTGACGGACTTAAGCATCGCTACGGGTGAGAAGGTCTCATCACAGTCAACTCCTTGAACTGGTGAAAAACCCTTTGCCACAAGTCGAGATTTATAGACAGTGATATTACCGTCCGCATCCGTCTTCTTCTTAAAGATCCATTTGTTTTGAATGGCCTTTCGCCCTTCAGGTAATACTTCCAAAGTCCATACTTTGTTTTCATACATGGATCCCATATCGGATTTCATGGCCTCTAACCATTTCTTGGAATCCGGGCCCATCATCGCTCCTCCATAGCTCGTAGGTTCATTGTTGTCCAACAACATGACCTCTAAGACAGGGTTGCCGTACCACTCAGGAGTAGTACGCGCCCTTGTCGACCTACGAGGTTCAATAGTAACTTGATCCAAATCTTCATGATCATCATCATTACCTTCCTCTTGAACTGTCGTAGGCTCCATAGAAACATCTTTCTGCGCTGCGCTACTCTCTGGTTGAAGTAAAGGTTCAGTAACCTCATCAAGCTCTATTTTCCTCCCACTCAATTCTTTTGAGAGAAACTCTTTCTCAAGAAATGTTCTGTTTTAGCGACAAACACTTTGCCTTCGGATCTGAGATAGAAGGTATACCCAACTATCTCTTTCGGGTATCCTATGAAGACGCATTTCTCCGCTTTGGGTTCTGTTGGAAATATGCTCTAGAGGCAATAATAAAGTGATTATTATTATATTTCCTTGTTCATGATAATAGTCTATTGTTCATGCTATAATTGTATTAATCGGAAACCGTAATACATGTGTGAATACATAGACCACAACATGTCCCTAGTGAGCCTCTAGTTGGCTAGATCGTTGATCAATAGATGGTCACGGTTTCATTACCATGGACATTGGATGTTGTTGATAACGGGATCAAATCATTAGAAGAATGATGTGATGGACAAGAACCAATCCTAAGCATCGCACAAGATCGTGTAGTTCGTTTGCTAAAGCTTTTCCAATGTCAAGTATCATTTCCTTAGACCATGAGATTGTGCAACTCCCAGATACCGTAGGAATACTTTGGGTGTGCCAAATGTCACAACGTAACTATGTGGCTATAAAGGTACACTACGGGTATCCCTGAAAGTATCTGTTGGGTTGGCACGAATAGAGAGTGGGATTTGTCACCCCGTGTGACGGAGAGGTATCTCTAGGCCCACTCGATAAGACATCATCATAATGAGCTCAATGCGACTAAGGAGTTAGACACAAGATGATGTGTTACGGAATGAGTAAAGAGACTTGCCAGTAACGAGATTGAACAAGGTATAGGGATACCGACGATCGAATCTCGGGCAAGTATCATACCGGTAGACAAAGGGAATTGTATATGGGATTAATTGAATCCCCGAAATCGTGGTTCATCCGATGAGATCATCATGGAAGATGTGGGAGCCAACATGGGTATCCAGATCCCCCTAATGGTTATTGGCCGTAGAGGTGTCTCATCATGTCTACATGCCTACCGAACCCGTAGGGTCTACGCACTTAAGGTTCGATGACGCTAGGGTTATAGGGAAATTGTGTACGTGGTTACCGAAGGTTGTTCGGAGTCCCGAATGAGATCCAAGACGTCATGAGGAGTTCCGGAATGGTTCGGAGGTAAAGATTCATATATAGGAAGTGAGGATTTGGTCGCCGGAAGAGTTTTGGGCATCACCGGTAATGTACCGGGACCACCGGAAGGGTTCTGGGGGTCCACCGGGAGGGGCCACCGGCCCCAGAAGGCTTCATGGGCCAAGAGTGGGAGGGAACCAGCCCCTAGGTGGGCTGGTGCGCCTCCCACCCCAGCCCAAGGCGCAGCAAAGGGTGGAGGGGGGCAAACCCTAGGCGCAGATGGGCCCTAGGCCCACCCTAGGGCGCCGCCCCTCCTCCCACCTTGGCCGCTGACCCTCCTGGCCAATCAAGGGTTGCCGCACCCCCTAGGGTGGGAACCCTAGAGGGTGCGCACCCTCATCCCCTCCTCCTATAAATAGTGGAGGGTTTTGGGGCTGCCGTCACACAACTCTCTCTCTCTCTCTCTCTCGGCGCAGCCCTACCCCTCCTCGTCCTCGTCCTCCATAGTGCTTGGCGAAACCCTGCCGGAGTACCATGCAGCTCCACCGTCACCACGCCATCGTGCTGCCGGAGCTCTCCCTCAACCTCTCCCTCCTCCTTGCTGGATCAAGGCGCGGGAGACGTCATCGGGCTGCACGTGTGTTGAACGCGGAGGCGCCGTTGTTCGGTGCTTAGATCGGAATTGACCACGATCTGAATAGCTGCGAGTACGACTCCACCAACCGCGTTCTTGTAACACTTCCGTTTTGCGATCTTCAAAGGTATGAAGATGAAATCCCCCTTTGCTCGTTGCTGGTTTCTCCATAGATTAATCTTGGTGACACGTAGGAATTTTTTTGATTTACTACTACGTCTCCTATCAGTGGTATCAGAGCTAGGTCTATGCGTAGAATCTATGCACGAGTAGAACACAAGTTGTTGTGGGCGTCGATTTTGTCAATTTGCTTGCCATTACTAGTCTTATCTTGATTCGACGACATTGTGGGATGAAGCGGCTCGGACCAACCTTACACGTACGCTTACGTGAGACCGGTTCCACCAAAGATGCACTAGTTGCATAAGGTGGCTGGCGGGTGTCTGTCTCTCCCACTTTAGTCCAATCGGATTCGATGAAAAGGGTCCTTATGAAGGGTAAATATAAATTGCCATATCACGTTGTGGTTTTTGCGTAGGTAAGAAACGTTCTTGCTAGAAACCTATAGCAGCCATGTAAAACTTGTAACAACAATTAGAGGACATCTAACTTGTTTTTGCAGCATATGCCGTGTGATGTGATATGGCCAAAGGATGTGAGGTGATATATGTGATGTATGAGATTGATCATGCTCTTGTAATAGGATTCACGACTTGCATGTCGATGAGTATGACAACCGACAAGAGGCATAGGAGTTGTCTTAATTTAATTGTATGAGATGCAATGCCATGTGATTACTTTACTTTATTGCTAAACCATTAGCTATAGTAGTAGAAGTAATAGTTGGCGAGACAACTTTCGCGGAGACACAATGATGGATATCATGGTGTCATGCCGGTGAAATGATGATCATGGTGCCCCGAAGATGGAGATCAAAGGAGCAAGATGATATTGGCCATATCATGTCACTATATGATTGCATGTGATGTTTATCATGTTTTACATCTTAGTTGCTTAGAACGATGATAGCTTAAATAAGATGATCTCTCACTAAAATTTCAAGAAATGTGTTCCCCTAACTGTGCACTGTGCTAAGATTCGTTGTTCCGAAGCACCATCTGATGATCGGGTGTGATAGGTTCTAACGTTCGCATACAACGAGTGTAAGCCATATTTACACACGTAATACACTTAGGTTGACTTGACGAGCCTAGCATGTGCAGACATGGCCTCGGAACATGAGAGACCGAAAGATCGAACATGGATCGTATAGAAGATACGATCAACATGGATATGTTCACCATTGATGACTAGTCTGTCTCACGTGATGATCAGACACGGGCTAGTTGACGTGGATCATGTGTCACTTGGATGACTAGAGAGATGTCTATCTAAGTGGGAGTTCATTAAATAATTTGATTATGTGAACTTAATTATCATGAACTTAGTCTAAAATGTCTTTACAATCTATATTGTAGATCCAATGGCCCACGCTAATGTTGCCCTCAACTTCAACGCGTTCCTAGAGAAAACCAAACTGAAAGATGATTGAAGTAACTATACGGGCTGGGTTCATAACTTGAGGATCATCCTCATAGCTTCCAAGAAATTATATGTCCTTGATGCACCGCTAGGTGACGCACCCATTTTCCCAGCAACTCAAGACGTTATGAATGTCTGGCAATTGCGTAGTGATGATTACTCCCCGGTTTAGTGCGGCATGCTTTATAGCTTGGAACCGGGGCTCCAAAAGCATTTTGAGCAACACGGAGCATATGAGATGTTCCAAGAGCTGAGAATGGTTTTCCAAGATCAAGCCCGGGTCGAGAGATATGAAGTCTCCGACAAGTTCTTCAGTTGTAAGATGGAGGAAAATAGTTCTCTCAGTGAGCACATACTCAAAATGTCTGGGTTGCACAACCGCTTGTCTCAGCTAGGAGTTAATCTTCTGGATGACTCGGTTATTGACAGAATCCTCCAGTCGCTTCCACCTAGCTACAAGAACTTTGTGATGAACTAGAACATGCAGGGTATGGAGAAGTCCATTCGTGAGTTGTACTCGATGCTGAAATCAGCGGAGGTCGAGATCAAAAAGGAGCATCAAGTGTTGATGGTCAATAAGACCACTGGTTTCAAGAAAGGCAAGGGTAAGAAGAACTTCAAGAAGGACGACAAAGCAGTTGCTGGGAAGAAGAACAAGAATGGACCCAAGCTTGAGACTGAGTGCTTTTATTGCAAGGGTACCGGTCACTGGAAGCGGAACTGCCCCAAGTACTTAGCGGATAAGAAGGCCGACAACGTTAAAGGTATATGTGATATACTTGTTATTGATGTGTACCTAACCAGCGCTCGTAGTAGCTCCTAGGTATTTGATACCGGTGTAGTTGCTCACATTTGTTACTCCAAGAAGGAGCTGCGGAATAAACGGAGGTTAGCAAAGGATGAGGTGACGATGCGCGTCGGGAATGGTTCCAAGGTCGATGTGATCGCCGTCGGCACGCTACCTCTACATCTACCTTCGGGATTAGTGTTAAACCTTAATAATTGTTATTTAGTACCAGCTTTGAGCATGAACATTGTATGTGGATCTCGCTTGATGCGAGATGGCTACTCATTTAAATCTGAGAATAATGGTTGTTCTATTTATATGAGAGAGATGTTTTATGGTCATGCACTATTGGTCAATGGTTTATTTTTGATGAATATCGAACGTGATGTTACACATGTCCATAGTGTGAGTACCAAAAGTGTAAGGTTGATAACGATAGTCCCACTTACATGTGGCACTGCCGCCTTGGTCATATTGGTGTCAAACGCATGAAGAAGCTCCATACTGATGGACTTTTGGAGTCTCTTGATTTCGAATCATTTGACACGTGCGAACCATGCCTCTTGGGCAAGATGACCAAGACTCCGTTCTCCGGAACAATGGAGCGAGCAACTGACTTGTTGGAAATAATACATACTGATGTATTCGGTCCAATGAGTGTCGAGGCTCGTGGTGGCTACCGTTATGTTCTCACCCTCACTGATGACTTGAGTAGATATGGGTATGTCTACTTAATGAAACATAAGTCTGAAACTTTTGAAAGGTTCAAGGAATTTCAGAGTGAGGTAGAGAATCAACGTGACAGGAAAATAAAGTGCCTACGATCTGATCTTGGCGGAGAATATTTAAGTCACGAGTTTGACACGCACCTAAGGAAATGTGGAATTGTTTCACAACTCACGCCGCCTGGCACACCTCAGCGAAATGGTGTGTCTGAACGTCGTAATCGGACTCTATTGGATATGGTGCGATCTATGATGTCTCTTACCGACTTACCGCTATCATTTTGGGGATATGCATTAGAGACTGCCGCATTAACTTTAAATAGGGCACCGTCTAAGTCCGTTGAGATGACATCGTATGAATTATGGTTTGGAAATAAACCTAAGCTGTCTTTTCTGAAAGTTTGGGGATGCGATGCTTATGTGAAGAAACTTCTACCTGAGAAGCTCGAACCCAAAGCGGAAAAGTGTGTCTTCATAGGATACCCCAAAGAAACTGTTGGGTATACCTTCTACCTCAGATCCGAAGGCACAGTCTTTGTTGCCAAGAATGGATCCTTTCTAGAGAAAGAGTTTCTCTCAAAGGAAGTAAGTGGAGGAAAATAGAACTTGATGAGGTAATTGTACCTCCACTCGAAGCGGAGAGTAGCGCAGCACAGGAAGTTGTTTCTGTGGAGCCTACACCGGCTGGAGAGGAAGTTAATGATGATGATCATGAAACTTCAGATCAAGTTACTATTGAACGTCGAAGGTCCACTATGCAGTGCAGTTGCTCACCGTATGGAGAGGAAGTTAATGATGATGATCATGAAGCTCCTGGGTATTTGATACTAGTGCAGTTGCTCACATTTGTAACTCCAAGCAGGAGCTGCGGAATAAGCGGAGACTGGCAAAGGACGAGGCGACGATGCGCGTCGGGAATGGTTCCAAGGTCGATGTGATCGTCGTCGGCACACTACCTCTGCATCTACCTTCGGGATTAGTTTTAAACCTTAATAATTTTTATTTAGTACCAGCTTTGAGCATGAACATTGTATCTGGATCTCGCTTGATGCGAGATGGCTACTCATTTAAATCTGAGAATAATGGTTGTTCTATTTATATGAGAGAAATGTTTTATGGTCGTGCCCCGCTGGTCAATGGTTTATTTTTGATGAATCTCAAACATGATTTTACACATGTTCATAGTGTGAGTACCAAAAGATGTAAGGTTGATAACGATCGTCCCACTTATATGTGGCACTGCCGCCTTGGTCATATTGGTGTTAAACGCATGAAGAAACTCCATGCTGATGGACTTTTGGAGTCTCTTGATTTTGAATCATTTGACACGTGCGAACAATGCCTTATGGGCAAGATGACCAAGACTCCTCTCCGGAACAATGGAGCGAGCAACTGACTTGTTGGAGATAATACATACCGATGTATGCGGTCCAATGAGCGTTGAGGCTCGCGGTGGCTTCCGTTATATTATCACACTACTGGAATCAGACAATTTGCCGTCTGCTAGCAGATGACAAAGACTGTCTTTGCCATCAGCTAGCACAAAGAAGACGACAAAGAGCTAGCAAACGGCAAAGAGGGGCTTTGCCATCAGCCAGCTCTTTGTCGTCTACTAGCGGACGGCAAAGATTCTTTGCCATCAGCGAGCGGACGGCAAAGAGGTGGGTGGGGTCCAGTTGACGACACTACTGTAATGGCCCACCACCCCACTTCTTTGCCATCCACTAGCGGACGGAAAAGAGATGGATACCTAACTCGCTAACGGCGCACCCCCCACGCCTCTCATCTCTCTCCCTCGACCCATCTCCCTAGCCCCCAGCCCCCACCGCGCCCCGCGCCGGCCGCCGCCCCGCCCCCGTGCTCCCGGCTGCCGTTGCGCCCCCGTCACGCCCCCGCCGCCGGCCCCTGTCGCGCCCCCGCTGCCGGCCGCCGGCCACGCCCACACCGCTCCCACCCTTGCCACCCGCGCCCACCGCCGGCCCCCGACGCGCCCCCACCCTCGCCGCCCGCACCCACCGCCGGCCGGACGCCTCCCTGCCCGTCCCGCCTTCTCCCTGTCCTCTCCCGACCCTCCTGCCGCCCGTCCCCACCAGATCCTCCCTTCACCCCGCCGCCACCCTCGCTGTCAGCTGAGAGAAGCTCCTCCGTCACCCCTGCCCCTCGCCACCCCGACCCGTCGCCCCGCCGCCGTGCTCCCGACTCCCTGCGGTGAGCTCCTCCTCCTCCTCTCTTTTTTTAATTTTAGGTTTATGCTTAGTTTAGATTTAGTTTTAGTTTTAGTTTTAGGTTTATGTTTAGTTTTAGTTTTAGGTTTAGTTCTGAAAAAGAAGAAGAAAATAAGAATAATTAGAAAATGAGGAAGAAGAAGAAGAAGAACAAGAAGAGGAAGACGAAGAAGAGGAAGAAGAAGAGGAAGAGGAAAGAAGAAGAAGAGAGGAGCCCCCAATCCCCGACCCTGACACCGACCCCAACATGACACCCCCGACACCCCGACCCCGACACGACAGCCCCGACACCCCGATCCCGACACGACACCCCCGACACCCTGACCCTGACACGATGCCCCGACATTCTGACACGACACCCCGAACCACGACATAGCACACCTATCCCGACATGACACCCCCGACACCCCGACCATGAGACTCCCGACACCCTGACCCCGACACGACACCCTAGACACCCCGACCCCGACACGACACCCCCGACACCCTAACCCCGACACGACACGGGTCATATATTTTTGAATTATGAGTTAGGACATATATTTTTCGAAATTGGTTATAGAGAACATCATATTTATGTTGATAAGGTGAATTTAAATGTGCAGTTGTTTATAGAGAACATCATATTTTTCTCATAGGAATTTGTCGACGATGCCCTGTTGGAAATATGCCCTAGAGGCAATAAATAAAGTGTTTCTTATTGTATTTCCTTGTTCATGATAATCGTTTATAATCCATGCTATAATTGTATTAATTAGAAAATGGATACATGTGTGGGTACATAGACAAACACAATGTCCCTAGTATGCCTCTAGTGAACTAGCTCGTTGATCGAAAGATGGTTAAGGTTTCCTAGCCATCGACATGAGATGTCATTTGGTAACGGGATCACATCATTAGGAGAATGATGTGATGGACAAGACCCAAACTACAAACATAGCTTATGATCGTGTCAGTTTATTGCTACTGTTTTCTGCATGTCAAAGTATATGTTCCTATGACCATGACATCATGCAACTCACAGATATCGGAGGAGTACCTTATGTGTATCAAATGTCGCAACGTAACTGGGTGACTATAAAGGTGCTCTACAGGTGTCTCCGAGGGTGTCTGTTGAGTTGGCATGGATCAAGACTGGGATTTGTTACTCCGTGTGACGGAGAGGTATCTTAGGGCCCACTCAGTAATACAACATCACAATAAGCCTTGCAAGCAATGTGACTAAGTGTTAGTTACGGGATCTTGTATTACGGAATGAGTAATGAGACTTGTTAGTAACAAGGTTGAACTAGGTATGGAGATACCGACGATCGAATCTCGGGCAAGTAACATACCGAAGAACAAAGGGAACATCATACGAGATTAACTGAATCCTTGACATAGAGGTTCGACCGATAAAGATCTTCGTAGAATATGTAGGAACCAATATGGACATCCAGGTCCTGCCATTGGTTATTGACCGTAGAGGTGTCTCGGTCATGTCTACATAGTTCTCGAACCCGTAGGGTCTGCACACTTAAGGTTTGGTGACGTTTAGGTAGTATAGAGTTATGTATGGTGGTGACAAAAGTTTGTTCGGAGTCCTGGATGAGATCCCGGACGTCATGAGGAGCTTCGGAATGGTTCGGAGGTAAATATTCATATATAGGAAGTCCTGTTTTGGTCACCGGAAAAGTTTCGGGCTCATCTATAGTGTACCGGGAGTGCCGGTAGTGTACCGATAGGCCACCGGGAGGGGTATTTCGACCCAAGAGGCTACATGGGATGTAGGAGGGTGTAAACCATCCCTTAGTGGGCTGGTGGAACATCCACAAGAGGCCCATGCAGCTGGAGGAAAAAAAGGCCTAAGAGAAAAAGTGAAAAAAGCCATAATAGGGTGAATCCTAGTCCTACTAGGATTGGAGGTGGACTCCACCTCTCCCTCCCTCCTTCGGCCGAAGCAAGGAGGCCTTGGCCCTTGTGCCAAGGCCTCTCCTCCTCTCCTCTTATATATAATGGAGGTTTTAGGGTTTTTGCACTAGATTTTCAGCCACGTGCTACCCGTTCCTCCAGTGCATAGTTTCTCCTCTAGATCGGTTTTCTGCGGTGCTTAGGCGAAGCCCTGCCGGAATTGCTCCACCACCATCGCCGGAGCGCCATTAGGCTGCCGAAGAACTCTTCTTCCTCTCCACTCCTTCTTGCTGGATCAAGACGGTGGAGATCGTCATCAAGCTGTACGTGTGCTGAACGCAGAGGTGTCGTCCGTTCGGTGCTAGATCGGAAGGACAGTGATCAAGTTCGTGGGACGGATCGTGATCAAGTTCGTGGGACGGATCGTGATCGTATCGCGGGACGGATCGTGATTGGATCACGGGACAGATTGTGATTGGATCGCGGGACGCACGACGATTTGGATCGCGAAGACGTTCGACTACACCAACCGCATTTCTTGACGCTTCCCGCTTAGCGATCTACAAGGGTATGTAGATCCACTCGCCCTCTCGTAGATGCTCATCACCATGGATAGATCTGCATGTGCGTAGGAATTTTTTTGTTTCCCATGCAATGTTCCCCTACAGTGGCATCATGAGCTAGGTCTATGTGTAGATGAGATCTCGAGTAGAACACAAAAGGTTTGTGGGCGTTGATGCTTAGATTGCTTCCTCCCTTGGTCGGATTTTGATTCAGCGGTATTGTGAGATGAAGCGGCCCGGACCAACATTACTCGTACGCTTACAAGAGACCGGTTCCCTCGACGCAACTTGTTGCCTAGATGGCTTGCGGGTGGCAGTTTCTCTCACTTTAGTTGGATCGGATTCGACAAAGGCGGTCCTTGAGAAGGTTGAAAAGCAAATAATGTATGACCGTTGTGGTTTATGCGTAGGTGAGAATCGCTAGAAACCCGTAGCAGCTACGTAAAACATGCAACAACAATTAGAGGACGTCTAACTTGTTTTTGCAGGGTATGTTGTGATGTGATATGGCCAATTACATGATGTGATATATGTGATGTATGAGATGATCATGTGATGTCTAGAATTTCACGACTTGCATGTCGATGAGTACGGCAACCGGTATGAGACATAGGGTTGTCTTTAATTATTGTATGACTTGCGTGTCAATCATTAAGCCCTATGTAATGCTTTACTTTATCGCTAAACGGTAGCAATAGTAGTAGAAGCATGTTGGGCGCAACAACCCCGATGGCGACACGTTGGTGGAGATCAAGATGATGGAGATCATGGTGTCTTGCCGGTGACGATGGAGATCATGCCGGTGCTTTAAAGATGGAGATCTAAAGCACAATTTCATGGCCATATCATGTCACTTATGAATTGCATGTGATGTTAATCCTTTTATGCACCTTGTTTTGCTTAGTACGACGATTGCATTATAAGGTGATCCCTCACTTAAATTTCAAGATAAATTGTGTTCTCCCCGAGTGTGCACCGTTGCGAAAGTTCGTCGTGTTGAGACACCACGTGATGATCGGGCGTGATAGACTCTACGTTCACATACAATGGGTGCAAGCCAGTGTTGCACTCGCAGAGCACTCGAGTTAAACTTGACGAGCCTAGCATGTACAGACATGGCCTCGGAACACAAGAGACCTAAAGGTCAAACATGAGTCATATAGTAGATATGATCAACATAATGACGTTCACCATTGAAGCCACCTCAACTCACGTGATGATCGGACTTGAGTTGGTGGATTTGGATCATGTGACACTCAGATGACCCGAGGGATGTCAATTTGAGTGGGAGCTTTAGTAATTTGATTAACTAAACTCGTTATCTTGAACAATAGTCTAAGTAAACTTTGCATATTTATGTTGTAAATCAATGGCTCGCGTAGTAGCACCCCTGAATTTGAATGCGTTCCTAGAGAAAGCTAAACTGAAATATGATGGAAGTAACTTTGTTGACTGGGCTTGTAATCTGAGGATTATCCTCACGGCTTCCCAGAAATCATATGTCCTTGATGCACCGCTTGGTGACCAACCAGAAGACATGACCTCCGAAGACGTTAAGAACGCTTGGGAGGCACGTACTGGAGATTACTCAATAGTTCAGTGTGCAATATTGTATGGCGTAGAACCAGGACTTCAAAGACGTTTTGAACGTCATGGAGCATATGAGATGTTCCAGGAGTTGAAGTTTACCTTTCAGAAGAACGCCCGGATCGAGAGGTATGAAACCTCCGATAGGTTCTATGCTTGCAAGATGGAGGAGAACGGGTTTATCAGTGAACATATACTCAGAATGTCTGGGTATTCAACTCGTCTAGCGGAGTTGGGAATTGCCCTTCCGCCAGAGGCGATCACTGACAGAGTTCTTCAATCATTGCCACCTAGTTACAAGAGCTTTGTGATGAACTATAACATGCATGGGATGAACAAGTCAGTCGCCGAGCTGTTTGCGATGCTAAAAGTCGCTGAGTCTGAAATCCAGAAAGAACATCAAGTGTTGATGGTCAATAAAACCACTAGTTTCAAGAAAAATGGCAAAGTCAAGGGCAAGGGCAAGAAGGGTAAAACCAAGAAGGATGGCAAATCAGTTGCTACTCCTGTAAAGAAGCCCAAGCATGGACCCAAGCCAGAAACTGAGTGCTTTCATTGCAAGGGAACTGGTCACTGGAAGCGGAACTGCCCCAAGTACCTAGCTGAAAAGAAGGCGGCCAATGACAAACAAGGTATATATTATATAGATGTTATTGATGTGTACCTTAATAGCTCTCGTAGTAGTGCCTGGGTATTTGATACCGGTTCGGTTGCTCACATTTGCAACTCAAAGCAGGAACTACGGAATAAACGAAGGCTGGCAAAGGACAAAGTGACAAGCGCGTGGGAAATGGTTCCAAGGTTGATGTGATTGCCGTCGGCACGCTCTCTCTTCGGTTACCATCAGGATTTGTGATGAACCTGAATAATTGTTATTTAATGCCTACGTTAAGCATGAACATTATATCTGGATCTTTTTTATTGCGAGACGGTTACTCATTTAAATCAGAGAATAAAGGTTGTTATATTTATATGAGTAATATATTTTATGGTCATGCACCCAATGTTAGGGGTTTATTCATATTGAATCTTCATAGTGATGACACACATGTTCATAACATTCATGCCAAAAGATGTAGAGTTGATAATGATAGTACCACTTTCTTGTGGCACCGCCGTTTAGGTCATATTGGTGTAAAACGCATGAGGAACCTCCATGCTGATGGACTTTTGGAGTCACTTGATTTTGAATCACTTGACACATGTGAACCATGCCTCATGGGCAAGATGACTAAAACGCCGTTCTCTGGATCAATGGAACGCGCGAGTGACTTATTGGAAATCATACATACTGATGTGTGCGGTCCAATGAATGTTACAGCGCGTGGTGGATATCGTTATTTTCTCACCTTCACTGATGACTTAAGTAGATATGGGTATATTTACTTAATGAAACACAAGTCTGAAACGTTTGAAAAGTTCAAGCAATTTTAGAGTGAAGTTGAGAATCATCGTAACAAGAAGATTAAGTTCCTGCGATCTGATCGAGGAGGTGAATATGTGAGTTATGAGTTTGGCGGTCACTTAAGACAGTGTGGAATTGTTTCACAGTTGACACCGCCCGGAACACCATAGCATAATGGTGTGTCCGAACGTCGTAATCGAACCTTATTAGATATGGTGCGTTCTATAATGTCTCTTGTTGATTAGCCACTATCGTTTTGGGGTTATGCATTAGAGACAGCTGCATTCACTTTAAATAGGGCACCATCAAAATCCGTTGAGACGACGCCATATGAACTGTGGTCTGGCAAGAAGCCAAAGTTGTCGTTTCTTAAAGTTTGGGGATGTGATGCTTATGTCAAAAAGCTTCAGCCTGAAAAGCTGGAACCCAAAGCGGGGAAATGCGTCTTCATAGGATACCCGAAAGAGACAGTCGGGTATACCTTGTATCTCAGATCCGAAGGCAAAGTGTTTGTCGCTAAGAATGGAACATTTCTTGAGAAAGAGTTTCTCTCGAAAGAATTGAGTTGGAGGAAAATAGAGCTTGATGAGGTTATTGAACCTTTACTTCAACCAGAAAGTAGCGCAATGCAGAAAGATGTTTGTGTGGAAGCTACGATGGTAGAAGAGGAAGTTAATGATGATGATCATGAAGCTTCGGATCAAGCTGCTATTGAAGCTCGTAGGTCGACAAGGCCACGTACTACCCCTGAGTGGTACGGCAACCGTGTTTTGGACGTTATGTTGTTGGACAACAATGACCCACGAGCTATGGAGGAGCAGTGATGGGCCCGGATTCCGAGAAATGGTTAGAGGCCATGAAATCCAAGAATCCATGTATGAAAACAAAGTATGGACTTTGGAAGTATTACCTGAAGGGCGAAAGGCCATTCAGAACAAATGGATCTTTAAGAAGAAGACGGACACGGACGGTAATGTCACCGTCTATAACGCTCGACTTGTGGCAAAGGGTTTTTCGCAAGTTCAAGGAGTTGACTACGATGAGACTTTCTCACCCGTAGCGATGCTTAAGTCTGTCAGAATCATGTTAGCAATAGCTTCTTATTTCGACAATGAAATTTGGCAGATGGATGTCAAAACAGCGTTCCTCAACAGTTTCCTTGAGGAAGAGTTGTATATGATGCAACCCGAAGGTTTTGTCGATCCAGAGAATGCTGACAAAGTTTGCAAACCCCAGCGATCCATTTATGGACTGGTGCAAGCATCTCGGAGTTGGAATAAGCGCTTTGATGAGGTGATCAAAGCGTTTGAGTTTATACAAGTTTACTGAGTAGCTTGTATTTACAAGAAAGTGAGTGGGAGCTCTATAGTGTTTCTAGTATTATATGTGGATGACATATTGCTGATTGGAAACAATATAGAAATGCTGGAAAGCGTGAAGGAATATTTGAATAAGAGTTTTTCAATGAAGGACCTAGGAGAAGCTGCTTTCATATTAGGCATTAAGATCTATAGAGATAGATCGAGATGCTTAATAGCACTTTCACAGAGCACGTACCTTGATAAAGTTTTGAAGAAGTTCAAAATGGAACAGTCCAAGAAGGGGTTCTTGCCTGTGTTACAAGGTGTGAAGTTGAGTAAGACTCAATGCCGAGTAACTGCAGAAGATAGAGAAAAGATGAGTGTCATCCCCTATGCTTCGGCCATAGGCTCTATCATGTATGCAATGCTGTGCACAAGACCCAATGTCAGCCTTGCCATAAGTATGTCCGGAAGGTTTCAAAGTGATCCTGGAATGGAGCACTGGCAAGCGGTCAAGAATATCCTTAAGTACCTGAAAAGGACTAAGGAATTGTTTCTCGTTTATGGAGGGAAGAAGATCTCGTCGTAAAGGGTTACGTCGATGCAAGCTTTTGACACTGATCCGAACGACTCTAAGTCGCAAACCAGATACGTATTTATTCTTAACGGGGGAGCGGTAAGCTAGTGCAGTTCCAAGCAAAGCATGGTAGCTGATTCTACGTGCGAAGCGGAATACATCACAGCCTCGGAGGCGGCGAAGGAAGGTTTCTGGATGAAGCAGTTCATGACAGATCTTGGAGTAGTGCCCAGTGCACTGAATCCAATGAACCTGTTCTGTGACAACACTAGTGCCATTGCTCTTGCCAAGGAACCAAGGTTTCACAAGAGGACCAGACACATAAAGCGACACTTCAACTCCATGAGATCATGCAACTCACAGATATCGGAGGAGTACCTTGTGTGTATCGAACGTCGCAATGTAACTGGGTGATTATAAAGGTGCTCTACAGGTGTCTCCGAGGGTGTCTGTTGAGTTGGCATGGATCTAGACTGAGATTTGTTACTCTGTGTGACGGAAAAGTATCTCAGGGCCCACTCGGTAATACAACATCACAATAAGCCTTGCAAGCAATGTGACTAAGTGTTAGTTACGTGATCTTGTATTATGGAATGAGTAAAGAGACTTGCCAGTAACGAGGTTGAACTAGGTATGGAGATACCGACAATCGAATCTCGGGCAAGTAACATACCGAAGAACAAAGGGAACATCATACGGGATTAACTGAATCCTTGACATAGAGGTTCGACCGATAAAGATATTCGTAGAATATGTAGGAACCAATGTGGACATCCAGGTCCCGCCATTGGTTATTGACCGTAGAGGTGTCTCGGTCATGTCTACAAAGTTCTCGAACCCGCAGGGTCTGCACACTTAAGGTTTGGTGACGTTTCAGTAGTATAGAGTTATGTATGGTGGTGACTGAAGTTTGTTCGGAGTCCCGAATGAGATCCCGGACATCACGAGGAGCTCCAGAATGGTCCGAAGGTAAAGATTCATATATAGGAAGTCCTGTTTTGGTCGCCGGAAAAGTTTCGGGCTCATCGGTAGTGTACCGGGAGTGCCGGTTATTGTACCGGGAGGCCACCGGGAGGGGTATTTCGACCCAAGAGGCTACATGGGATGTAGGAGGGTGTAAACCAGACCTTAGTGGGCTGGTGGAACATCCACAAAGAGGCCCATGCGGCTGGAGGTAAAAAAGGCCTAAGAGAAAAAGTGAAAAAAGGCAAAATAGGGTGAATCCTAGTCCTACTAGGATTGGAGGTGGACTCCACCTCTCCCTCTCTCCTTCGGCCGAAGCAAGGAGGCTTTGGCCCTTGTGCCAAGGCCTCTCCTCCTCTCCTCTTAAATATACTGGAGGTTTTAGGGTTTTTGCACTAGATTTTCAGCCACGTGCTACCCGTTCCTCCAGTGCATAGTTTCTCCTCTAGATTGGTTTTCTGCGGTGCTTAGGCGAAGCCCTGCCGGAATTGCTCCACCACCATCGCCGGAGCGCCGTCAGGCTGCCGAAGAACTCTTCTTCCTCTCCACTCCTTCTTGCTGGATCAAGACGGTGGAGATCGTCATCAAGCTGTACGTGTGTTGAATGCGGAGGTGCCGTGTGTTCGGTGCTAGATCGGAAGGACCGTGATCAAGTTTGTGGGACGGATCATGATCGGATCGCTGGACGGATCATGATTGGATCACGGGACGGATCGTGATTGGATCGCGGGACGCACATCGATTTGGATCGCGAAGACGTTCGACTACACCAACCGCGTTTCTTAATGCTTCCCGCTTAGCGATCTACAAGGGTATGTAGATCCACTCTCCCTCTCGTAGATGCTCATCAACATGGATAGATCTGCGTGTGCGTAGGAAATTTTTTGTTTCCCATGCAACGTTCCCCTACAGTGGCATCATGAGCTAGGTCTATGTGTAGATGAGATCTCGAGTAGAACACAAAATTTTGTGGGCGTTGATGCTTAGATTGCTTCCTCCCTTGGTCGGATTTTGGTTCAGCGGTATTGTGAGATGAAGCGGCCCGGACCAACATTACTCGTACGCTTACGAGAGACCAGTTCCCTCGACGCAACTTGTTGCCTAGATGGCTTGCGGGTGGCAGTTTCTCTCACTTTAGTTGGATCGGATTCGACAAAGGCGGTCCTTGAGAAGGTTGAAAAGCAAATAATGTATCACCGTTGGAAAGCCTCGACGGACCGAAAGTCACACACGCATTAGGATCCAAAGAGTGCCATAATTCCGGTATTTTTTCTATGTCATTGCTCTATATATGAAACGGGTTGACTTTAGGTCTGTTTTGGCTAATTGTGTGTCTTTCAGTGAGGGAGAGTGTCCACCATATATATATATATATAAATATATATGAGAGAGAGAGGAAGAATCCCGACTGTTGTCATGGAGGTTGCTTCTCCTTCGTTCCTGTGTGCTAGACATTTTGGTGTAATGCACTCGGGGACGAATGGAGGAGCGACCATCACCGACGGTCACAATATCAGAGGGAGTGCCCATCATATACGTGAGATGAGAGTTTAGGAAGGAAAGACTCGACAGACTTAAAGTCAACCCGTTGCATATTGAGTAATAGTGATATGTGTGTTGATCAGTTTCCTGGTAGTTTCCCTCGATCGATTTTAACTGTTTCAACTATCAACATAGGAAATGTCTGACGACGAAAGTGAATTCCGTATGTGCGAATACTGCGAAGACGAGCACAGCCTGTGTGACAAGACTTTCCTAGTTGATGGTAGGCGCTTCAACATCATGCTAGATGAGACATTCAAAGTGGATACAATAAGTCGGAATGAGAAGTCTTTTTTCATAATTAAGCATGACTTCTGCCTCTTTTGCTTCAACTTAAAATTAATTTTAATTTTTTACTGTTCTACTAGCATATCCCCGGCCATGCAAGAATTGCTGTCTTGGATAAGATTGGTTTCAATACTAAAAATGATATGGAGGTAAAGATAGTTCACTTGAGGACCGAGCATCATTTTACTTTTGCGGTAAAATTGTTCCATGCAGACACCTATTGCTATTTTGAATGAAAAATTGGCAAGCACTATGCAAGGCTTATGCATTTGAGCCTAATATGCTTATCACCTTTGATATTCGTCTGGAAGATGAAATTGAAGGTAATATCGACATCTGGGTCGATGTGCAGACGCCTCCAGTTCTACCATTATGTGAGTTTCTCAACCATATTTAGTAAGTAATTTATATTGTTTGTTTAAAAATAGTTGACAACTTATTTGCATTGACAGCTTATTTTCATTCTTCAAAAAATATACGGAAGATGGTAGACAAAACCTATTACTACGGTGATGAAGCAGAATTAACTTATAAGGAGAAAGATCATCTTATCGCATTTCTTAGTCATCTTGAGAATTACAATAGCTATTATTAAACTCCTGCACATTATGGTCAATACGTGCCACTAGTGCACGTGGTGAACTATGGTAACATCCATGGAGATTGCATGGTAAGATTTTAATTCTACTATTACGACAGCCGTGCATCTTTTGCATAAATTCTTCTAAAGCTAAACTACATTGCTAACTACAAAGTTATTACTATGTTTTTCAACAGAAAATCCTGGGGGATTGTGTGCCTCATCTGATGTTTCCGAGAGGTTGCGTTGTTGTTACGAACTTAGGGCCACCACGGCCAGGTCAGTCTACGCATCACTCCTGTCCATATCGGATTTCTAAAACTGATGGATTCATGACAATCAAAGATTGGAAAAAATGTATGCTCAATCGTAGAGAGCTACTTGAAAGCAACATTGTGTGTAGTCCAAGAATGGGAGACAGGATGATCTCCGTTCTCCATAATGGAGAGTCAGAGCCTATCTTGTTTTATGCTATTGTACCTAAGAGAGGGTAGAGTAGGTCCTACGAGATAGGAGTACGTTGGTCCTAGGTACAATGTGTTAGAGTTGATGATGATGATGATGAGGAGGAGTTATGATGATGATGAGGAGGAGTTATTGTTGTTATGCTTGTTGAAAACTTGTATTGTTGATATGTTGGATATATATGTGATATTCTATGAAATTAAATGATTTTAAGAAAAAACAGGGGCTATATAGCCACTTTGCCGTCTGCTGGCAGACGACAAAGGTCTTTGTCGACAGCTAGCAGATGGCAAAGCTGCCACGTGGCGGCTACCTGTGCAACTTGGGGCTGGCCTAGGTGGGTTCTTTGTCATCCGCTAGTAGACGACAAAGAAGTAAGCTCTTTGCCGTCTGCCAGCGGACGACAAAGCACGCCGTTAAGCCCTTAAAGGAGCTAAGTTGCCACGTGTGCCATTCAGGCCCTTTGTCGTCCGCTGGCGGATGAGAAAGATTCAAAGGTCTTTGCCGTTCGCCAGCAGACGGCAAAGCGCCCTTTACCGTGGCTTATTTAGCCGGATGGTTGGCCGTCTGCTGGCGGATGACAAAGACTTTGCCATCCGGGATGCATGTCTTTGTCGTCCGGGATGGCTGATGGCAAAGTGCCTGATTCCTGTAGTGTCACCCTCACTGATGACTTAAGCAGATATGGGTATGTCTACTTAATGAAACACAAGTCTGAAACCTTTGAAAAGTTCAAGGAATTTCAGAGTGAGGTAGAGAATCAACATGACAGGAAAATAAAGTGCCTATGATCTGATCATGGCGGAGAATATTTGAGTCACGAGTTTGGCACGCACCTAAGGAAATGTGGAATTGTTTCATAACTCATGCCGCCTGGCAGACCTGAGCAAACTGGTGTGTCTGAACGTCGTAATCGCACTCTATTGGATATGGTGCGATCTATGATGTCTCTTACCGACTTACCGCTATCATTTTGGGGATATGCATTAGAGACTGCCGCATTAACTTTAAATAGGGCACCGTCTAAGTCCGTTGAGACGACACCGTATGAATTATGGTTTGGAAATAAACCTAAGCTGTCTTTTTTGAAAGTTTGGGGATGCGATGCTTATGTGAAGAAACTTCAACCTAAGAAGCTCGAACCCAAAGCAGAAAAGTGTGTCTTCATAGGATACCCCAAAGAAACCTTTGGGTATACCTTCTACCTTAGATCCGAAGGCAAAGTCTTTGTTGCCAAGAATGGATCCTTTCTAGAGAAACAGTTTCTCTCGAAGGAAGTAAGTGGGAGGAAAATAGAACTTGATGACGTAATTGTACCTCCACTCGAACCGGAGAGTAGCACAGCATAGGAAGTTGTTTCTGTGGAGCCTGCACCGGCTGGAGAGGTAGTTAATGATGATGATCATGAAACTTTAGATCAAGTTGCTATTGAACCTCGAAGGTCCACAAGGACACATTCCACACCAGAGTGGTACGGCAATCCTGTCCTTGAGATCATGTTGTTGGACAACGGTGAACCTTCAAACTATGAAGAAGCGATGGTGGGCCCGGATTCCAACAAATGGCTTGAAGCCATGAAATCCGAGATAGGATCCATGTATGAGAACAAAGTATGGACTTTGGTGGACTTGCCCGATGATCGGCGAGCCATAGAAAATAAATGGATCTTTAATAAGAAGACTGACACGGAAGGTAATGTGACCGTCTATAAGGCTCGGCTTGTCACTAAGGGTTATCGACAAGTTCACGGAGTTGACTACGATGAGACTTTCTCATCCGTAGCAATGCTGAAGTCTGTCTGAATCATGTTAGCAATTGCCGCATTTTATGATTATGAGATCTGGAAAATGGACGTTAAAACGGCATTCCTTAATGGTAAGGAAGAACTGTATATGATGCAGCTGGAAGGTTTTGTCAATCCTCAAGATGCTAACAAAGTATGCAAGCTTCAGCACTCCATCTATGGGCTGGTGCAAGCATCTCGGAGTTGGAACATTCTCTTTAATGAGGTGATTAAAGCATTTGGATTTATACAGGTTTATGGAGAACCCTGTATTTACAAGAAAGTGAGTGGGTGCTCTGTAGCATTTCTCATATTATATGTGGATGACATATTGTTGATGAGAAATGATATAGAACTTTTGGAAAGCATAAAGGCCTACTTGAATAAGTGTTTTTCAATGAAGAACCTTGGAGAAGCTGCTTGCATATTAGGCATCAAGATCTATAGAGATAGATCAAGACGCCTCATAGGTCTTTCACAAAGCACATACCTTGACAAGATATTGAAATAGTTCAATATGGATTAGTCCAAGAAGGGGTTCTTGCCTGTGTTATAGGGTGTGAGATTGAGTACGACTCAATGCCCGACCATGGAAGAGGATAGAGAAAAGATGAGTGTCATCCCCTATGCTTCAGCCATAGGCTCTATTATGTATGCCATGCTGTGTACCAAACCTGACGTGAACCTTGCCATAAGTTTGGTAGGGAGGTACCAAAATGATCCCGGAGCGGAACACTGGACAACGGTCAAGAATATCCTAAAGTACCTGAAAAGGACCAAGGACATGTTTCTCGTATATGGAGGTGCCGAAGAGCTCGTCGTAAAGGGTTATGTCGATGCTAGCTTCGACACAGATCCGGATGACTCCAAGTCACAAACCGGATACGTTTATATTTTGAATGGAGGGGTAGTCAGCTGGTGCAGCAGTAAGCAAAGCATCGTGGCGGCATCTACATGTGAAGCGGAGTACATAGCTACTTCGGAAGCAGCACAGGAAGGAGTGTGGATGAAGGAGTTCATCACCGACCTAGGAGTGATTCCCAATGTGTCGGGCCCGATGAATCTACTCTGTGACAACACTCGAGCTATTGCCCTTGCCAAGGAGCCCAGGTTTCACAAGAAGACAAGACACATCAAGCGCCGCTTCAAATCCATTCGTGGATATGTCCAGGATGGAGATATAGACATTTGTAAAGTACATACGATTTGAATGTCGCAAATCCGTTGACTAAACCTCTCTCACGAGCAAAACATGATCAACACCAAAACTCTATGGGTGTTCGATACATCACAATGTAACTAGATTATTCACTCTAGTGCAAGTGGGAGACTGTTGAATATATGCCCTAGAGGCAATAATAAAGTGATTATTATTATATTTCCTTGTTCATGATAATTGTCTATTGTTCATGCTATAATTGTATTAACCGGAAACCGTAATACATGTGTGAATACATAGACCACAACATGTCCCTAGTGAGCCTCTAGTTGGCTAGCTCATTAATCAATAGATGGTCACGGTTTCATGACCATGGACATTGGATGTCGTTGATAACGGGATCACATCATTAGAAGAATGGTGTGATGGACAAGACCCAATCCTAAGCATAGCACAAGATCGTGTAGTTCGTCTGCTAAAGCTTTTCTAATGTCAAGTATCATTTCCTTAGACCATAAGATTGTGCAACTCTTGGATACCGTAGGAATACTTTGGGTGTGCCAAATGTCACAAGTAACTGGGTGGCTATAAAGGTACACTACGGGTATCCCCGAAAGTATCTGTTGGGTTGGCATGAATCGAGACTGGGATTTGTCACTCCGTGTGACGGAGAGGTATCTCTAGGCCCACTCGGTAAGACATCATCATAATGAGATCAATGTGACTAAGGAGTTAGCCACGGGATGATGTGTTATGGACTGAGTAAAGGGACTTTCCGGTAACGAGAGTGAACAAGGTATAGGGATACCGACGATCGAATCTCGGGCAAGTATCATACCGGTAGACAAAGGGAATTGTGTACGTGATTAATTGAATCCCCGACATCATGGTTCATCCGATGAGATCATCATGGAACATGTGGGAGCCAACATGGGTATCCAGATCCCTCTGTTGGTTATTGGCCAGAGAGGTGTCTCGGTCATGTCTACATGCCTCCCGAACCCCTAGGGTCTACACACTTAAGGTTCGATGACGCTAGGGTTATAGGGAAATTGTGTACATGGTTACCAAAGGTTGTTCGGAGTCTCGGATGAGATCCTGGATGTCAAGAGGAGTTCCGGAGTGGTCCGGAGGTAAAGATTCATATATAGGAAGTGACGATTTGGTCGCAGGAAGATTTTCGGGAATCACTCGTAATGTATCGGGACCACTGGAAGGGTTCCGGAGGTCCACCGGGAGGGGCCACCGGCCCCGGAAGGCTTCATTGGCCAAGAGTGGGAGGGAACCAGCCCCTAGGTAGGCTGGTGCGCCTCCCACCCCATCCCAAGGCGTGGCAAAGGGTGGAGGGGGCAAACCCTAGGCGCAGATGGGCCCTAGGCCCACCCTAGGGCGCCGCCCCTGCTCCCACCTCGGCTGCCGGCCCTCCAGGCCAATCTAGGGCTGCCGCACCCCCTAGGGTGGGAACCCTAGACGGTGTGCACCCTCCTCCCCTCCTCCTATAAATAGTGGAGTGTTTTGGGGCTGCCGTCACACAACTCTCTCTCTCTCTCTCTCTCTCTGTTTCTTGGTGCAACCCTACCCCTCGTCCTCCTCGTCCTCCGTAGCGCTTGGCGAAGCCCTGCCGGAGTACCACACAGCTCCACCGTCACCATGTCGTCGTGCTACCGGAGCTCTCCCTCAACCTCTCCCTCCTCCTTGCTGGATCAAGACATGGGAGACGTCACCGGGCTGCACATATGTTGAACGCGGAGGCGCCATCGTTCGGCGCTTAGATCGGAATCAACCACGATCTGAATCGCTGCAAGTACGAGTCCACCAACCACGTTCTTGTAACGCTTCCGTTTTGCGATCTTCAAAGGTATGAAGATGCACTCCCCCTTTGCTCATTGTTGGTTTCTCCATAGATTGATTTTGGTGACACGTAGGAATTTTTTTGATTTACTACTACGTCTCCCATCAGGTTCCAGCTTTTCAGGCTGAAGCTTTTTGACATAAGCATCACATCCCCAAACTTTAAGAAATGGAAACTTTGGCCTCTTGCCAAACCATAGTTCATATGGCGTCGTCTCAACGGATTTCGATGGTGCCCTATTTAAAGTGAATGCAGCTGCCTCTAATGCATAACCCCAAAACGACAATGGCAAATCGGCAAGAGACATCATAGAATGCACCATATGTAATAAGGTTCGATTACGACGTTCGGACACACCATTACGTTGTGGTGTTCCAGGCAATGTCAAGTGTGAAACAATTCCACACTGTCTTAAGTGACTGCCAAACTCATAACTCAGATATTCACCTCCTTGATCAGATCATAGGAATTTAATCTTCTTGTTACAATGATTCTCAACTTCACTCTGAAATTGCTTGAAGTTTTCAAAAGTTTTATACTTGTGTTCCATTAAGTAAATATACCCATATCTACTTAAGTCATCAGTGAAGGTGAGAAAAAAACGATATCCATCGCGCGCTGCAACATTCATTGGACCTCACACATAAGTATGTATGATTTCCAGCAAGTCACTTGCCCGTTCCATTGTTCTAGAGAACCGCATTTTAGTCATCTTGCCCATGAGGCACGGTTCACATGTGTCAAGTGATTCAACATCAAGTGACTCCAAAAGTCCATCAGCATGGAGCTTCCTCATGCGTTTTACACCAGTATGACCCAAACGACAGTGCCACAAGAAAGTGGTACTATCATTATCAACTCTACATCTTTTGGCATCAATGTTATGAACATGTGAATAAACCCCTCACATTGGGTGCATGACCATAAAAGATATCACGCATATAAATAGAACAACCATTATTCTCAGATTTAAATAAGTAACCATCTCACAATAAACAAGATCCAGCTATAATGTTCATGCTTAACGCAGGCACTAAATAACAATTATTCAGGTTCATCATTAATCCTGATGGTAATCGAAGAGAGAGCGTGTCTACGGCGATCACATCAACCTTGGAACCATTTCCCACACGCATCATCACTTCGTCCTTCGCGAGCCTTCATCTATTCCGTAGTTCTTGTTTTGAGTTGCAAATGTGAGCAACCGAACCGGTATCAAATACCCAGGCACTACAACGAGAGATAGTAAGGTACACATCAATAACATGGATATCATATATACCTTGTTTGTTGTTGGCTGCCTTCTTGTCAGCCAGGTACTTGGGGTAGTTCCGCTTCTAGTGACCAGTTCCCTTGCAATGAAAGCACTCAGTTTCTGGCTTGGGTCCACCCTTGGCTTTCTTCACGGGAGGAGCAACTGCTATGCCATCCTTCTTGGATTTACCCTTCTTGCCCTTGCCATTTTTCTTGAAACTAGTGGTTTTATTGACTATCAACACTTGATGTTCTTTCTGGATTTCCGACTCAGCGACTTTCAGCATCGCAAACAACTCGGCGACTGACTTGTTCATCCCGTACTTGCATGTTATAGTTCATCACAAAGCTCTTGTAGCTAGGTGGCAGTGATTGAAGAACTCTATTAGTGATCGCCTCTAGCGGAAGGGGCATCCCTAACTCCGCCAGACGAGTTGAATACCTAGACATTCTGAGTATATTTTCACTGATAGACCCGTTCTCCTCCATTTTGCAAGCATGGAACTTATCGGAGGTCTCATACCTCTCAATCCGGGCATTCTTCTTAAAGATAAACTCCAACTCCTGGAACATCTCATATGCTCCATGACGTTCAAAACGTCTTTGAAGTCCCAGTTCTAAGCCATACAATATTTCACACTAAACTATTGAGTAATCTCCAGAACGTGCCTCCCAAGCGTTCTTAACGTCTTCGGATGACATGTCTTCGGGTTGGTTACCAAGCGGTGCTTCAAGGACATATGACTTCTGGGAAGCCGTCAGGATAATCCTCAGATTACGGGCCCAGTCCACATAGTTACTTCCATCATCTTTCAACTTAGCTTTCTCTAGGAACGCATTAAAATTCAGGGTGGCTACTACGCGAGCCATTGATCTACAACATAAACATGCAAATGTTACTTAGACTATTATTCAAGATAATGAGTTTAGTTAATCAAATTACTAAAGCTCCCACTCAAATCGACATCCCTCAGGTCATCTGAGTGACACATGATCCAAATTCACCAACTCAAGTCCGATCATCACGTGAGTTGAGGTGGTTTCAATGGTGAACACCATCATTTTGATCATATCTACTATATGACTCATGTTCGACCTGTCGGTCTCTTGTGTTTCGAGGCCATGTCTGTACATGCTAGGATCGTCAAGTTTAACTCGGGTGTTCTGCATGTGCAACACTGGCTTGCACCCATTGTATGTGAATGTAGAGTCTATCACACCCAATCATCAGGTGGTGTCTCGACATGACGAACTTTCGCAACAATGCACACTCGGGGAGAACCCAATTCATCTTGAAATTTAAGTGAGGGATCACCTTATAATGCTACCATTGTCCTAAGCAAAACAAGGTGCAAAAAAGGATTAACATCACATGCAAATCATAAGTGACATGATATGGCCATGAACTTGTCCTTTTGATCTCCATCTTGAAAGCACCGACATGATCTTCATCGTTACCGGCATGACACCATGATCTCCATCATCTCGATCTCCGTCAACGTGTCACCATCCGGGTTGTCGCGCCCACCATGCTTCTACTACTATTTCTACCGTTTAGCAATAAAGTAAACCATTACATAGCGCTTAATGATTGACATGCAGGTCATACAATAATTAAAGACAACCCTGTGGCTCCTGCCGGTTGTCGTACTCATCGACATGCAAGTCGTGATATTCTATACAACACATGATCATCTCATACATAAAATATATCTCAACATGTAATTGTCCATATCACATCACAACATACCCTGCAAAAACAAGTTAGACGTCCCCTAATTGTTGTTGCATGTTTTACGTGGCTGCTACGGGTATCTAGCAAGAACAATTCTCACCTACGCATAAACCACCATGGTGATACATAAGTTGCTTTTCAACCTTCTCAAGGACCGCCTTTGTCGAATATGATCCAACTAAAGTAGGAGAAACCGACACCCGCCAGCCATCTTTGTGCAACGAAGTTACACGTCAGTCGATGGAACCGGTCTCTCGTAAGCGTACGAGTAAGGTTGGTCCGGGCCACTCCATCCCACAATACCGCTGAACCAAAACATGACCAAGGGAGGAAGCAATCTAAGCATCAACGCCCACAAACTCTTTGTGTTCTACTCGAGATCTCATCTACACATAGACCTAGCTCATGATGCCATTGCTGGGAAACGTAGCATGGGAAAAATCCTACGCTTCACCAAGATCAATCTAGGAGATGAGCATCTACGAGAGGGGAGAGTGGATCTACATACCCTTGTAGATCTCTAAGTGGGAAGCGTTAAGAAATGCGGTTGATGTATTCGAACGTCTTCGCGATCCAAATTGCCGAGCGTCCCTCGATTCAATCACGATCCGTCCCAATCTAGCACCGAACGGACGGCACCTCCGCGTTCAGCACACATATGGCTTGATGACGATCTCCGCCTTCTTGATCCAGCAAGAGGGAGCGGAGAGGTAGACGATTTCTCCGGCAGCGTGACGGCGTTGCAACGATGGCGGTGGAGTAATTCCAGCAGGGCTTCTCCTAAGTACTGCTGAAACCGATCTAGAGGAGAAACTATGAACTAGAGGAGAGGGTAGCACGTGGCTGAAAATCTACGTGCAAAAACCCTAAAGCCTCTAGTATATATAGGAGGAGGAGAGGAGGAGGCTTGGCCGCAAGGGCAAGACCTCTTGGCTTCGGCCGAAGTGGAGGGAGGAGTCCTACTCCTCCACTCCTAGTCGGTTTAGGACTCCTTCCTTATATTAGCCTTTGTTCCACCTTTTCCACTTTGGATTTCCTTCCCAGCTGCATGGGCCCTATTTGGGACTTCGGCCAGCCCACTAAGGGCTGTTATTCATCCACCCACAGCCCATGTAGCCTCTTGGGTCGAAATACCCCTCCCGATGGTTCCTCGATACCCTCCCGGCACTCCCGGTACACTACAGAGGAGCCCGGAAATTTTCCGGTGAAAAAAACAGGACTTCCTATATATCAATTATTACCTTCGGACCATTCCGGAGCTCCTCGTGACGTACGGATCTCATTCGGGAATCCAAACAACCTTCGGTCACCACCATGCATAACTCTATACTATCAAAACATCACCAAACCTTAAGTGTGCAGACCCTGCGGGTTCGAGAACTATGCAGACATGACCGAGACACCTCTACAGCCAATAACCAATAGCAGGACCTGGATGCCCATATTGATTCCTACGTATTCTACGAAGATCTTTATCGGTCGAACCTCTATGTCAAGGATTCAGTTAATCCCGTATGATGTTCCCTTTGTTCTTTGGTATGTTACTTGTCCGAGACTCGATCGTCGGTATCTCCATACCTAGTTTAACCTCGTTACTGGCAAGTCTCTTTACCCGTTTCCGTAATACAAGATCCCGTGACTAACACTTAGTCACATTGCTTGCAAGGCTTGTTGTGATGTTGTATCACTGAGTGGGCCCTGAGATACCTCTCCGTCACACGGAGTAACAAATCCCAGTGTTGATCCATACCAACCCAACAGACACCCTCAAACATACCTGTAGAGCACCTTTATAGTCAGCCAGTTACCTTGTGACGTTTGATACACACAAGGCACTCCTCCGGTGTCCGTGAGTTGCATGATCTCATGGTCGTAGGAACATATCCTTGACATGCAGAAAACTGTAGCAATAGACCGACACGATCATATGCTACGTTTATAGTTTGGGTCTTGTCCATCCCATCATTATCCTAATGACATCTCATGTCGACGGCTAGGAGACCTTGACCATCTTTTATCAACGAGCTAGTCTACTAGAGGCACACTAGGGACAAAGTGTTGTCTAGATTTCCAGACATGCAATGTGTTTCCAATCAATACAATTATAGCATGGATAATAAAAAATTATCATGAACAAGGAAATATAATAATAAACACTTTATTTATTGCCTCTAGGGCATATTTCCAACACTAATACCTAAAACCTTCAGTCCCGGTTCGCTTAAGAACTAGGACCAAAGGGGCTCCACGTGGCCGTTGCGAGGCGCCCAGGCAGGAGTACATTTAGTCCCGGTTGGTAACACCAACCGGGACCAAAAGGCCGCCATGTGTCACGTGTTGTCTTTTTATTTGGAAGAGGGTTTAGGGGTTTTGGAGGGTTAATTTAGGGGTTTCATATTGTGTTAGCTAGCTAATAGAGAGAAGTGACCTCTCTTTCTCCATGCTTGGTCGACGCTAGTTACTATACACATAGAGAGAACTCGATGCTATATAATAAGCAAATGAAGGGAACCATTAATTACACAAGATCATCATGCTGAACATATATAGAGAAAAGTGACATCTCTTTCTCCGGGCTTGGTCGAATAACAAGTTTTCGTATATCTATCCAACGCTACTACATATATACAATATAACATCTTTTACAATCCCTAACATCATCTACCTAAGATCCAATCACAAATCCACATATTATTCTGTGTCTTTAGGTATGACGTGGTCAAGAAAGAATCCCACCAATTTCTCTTGAATTGCTCGTATGCGATCATGTGGTAGGAGTTCATCCCGCATCTTCCAGATCTAATTTAAAGAAGGGGGTCAATACATGCATATATATGAATAAAATTCAACACAATTGATGGTAATATATAAAATAAAATTGTGAATATTATGTACATACTTCAAATTGTTTGTCAGAGAAGCCCTGCTCAGAGGTCGAGTGGTGAATGAACTCGCTACGTAGTTTCCACATAAAACAGTCCCGGATTCCTGGTACAAGCACTTTACGAGAATAGAGTTCAATCAAACAGATAACCAAGCATGGTAATGATATATTGAAGAAAATTTGAATCAATTAGATATGTGCAGAACTAGCTAGTACTACTTACTTTGGGGTGTGTAAATCGCAGCTCTTTGCTTAGACCGGGAACCTTTCGGGTGAACTTTTTCCAAACCCTGTCAAGCAAAGAAAATGATTACTTGATATTAGCAAATTAACAAAAGTTGCATGCCGATATGGTTCCGGTATTGACTAAATGTACTTCTTGAGCATTGTAGTCATGTCCGCATAATCCTCAGGATCTTTACGTCTCGAGTCTAAGACAGTTACTAATGCCCCGTCAAGCTTAATGGATAGCAGAATAAAGTGGTAACTGGGCACACATATATAACTCATCAATTACATTACTTAACCTCGAGTAAGCGAAACCGAATATACAGAGAAGACAACAAAACTCACTTGAAGTTGTAAGGAAAGAGTATTTCCCTTTTATTTTGATGTATAAGGAATGACTTTAGCAAGTTCTCCTCGGTCTGTTCGATTTCATTTCACACCGACCATTCATTTACAACATCTGGGCTAATGAACCCAACATCGAAGATTCCTAATTTTTTGCATTCGATGATCTTCAATCTGCATCATATAGTGAGGAGAATTATATATACATGAAATGAACGAGCTGAGCTAGAGACTTAACTATAGAAGTAATACTTACAGATAGTACCAAGTCATGAGTTGTTTGTCGGGGCCAGTTGATTGTATAACTGAAATAACTCCACAAATTCAATAGGCATCGCATTGAGTCCAATGAATTCGTGCTCTAGTTTAACTCTAACATACATAGTGTCTGTCCCAGACTCCTTGCAGGTTTTCATGTACACTCATGCAAATTGTACATCATCATTGTTAGATGAGGATGATCAGTTTTAACGAGAGGCTTCCCATGCATGTATTTATATTCTTCTACTGTTATCTCAGCCGTTTCAAAAATTACATCATCCCTGAAGTAATCACCAGGTTTGGTACCGGGCAGTAGCATCGGATGATTAGCGATATCGCTATATACCTTGAGCGGGGGGCACGATTGCTTCTCCTGTTCGCCGAGCCGGGGAATTGTTTTCCCACTTCTTCGTTCTTTGTCTCTTGCAGCACTAGAAGTACTTCCCGACTGCTACGCTTCATTATATTTCTTTATAATATAGTGGTCATAGTTTGATGGCAGCGGAGGCGGTGATGGTCGCTTCAGGGCATCTAGAGTGTGCTTCGCTTTCACCGGATCTACCGTTTCCTTCGGAGGTGGATGTTTCCATGCAAAATGGGTCTGCACTTCGGCTTTACTGATGTCATCGTTTTCTTTGTCAATCCTCTCGTATGGTAACTTTGGAACAGGCTTGAGGCTTGGACCAAATTTGAATTTCTTCCCGCCTATTGTACTGCTAGCTGTCGGAGCGGCAGCGACGTCTCTCTTCCATCATGGCTGACACGTCGGAGGAGGCAGAGTGGCCTGACGCGTCGGAGGAGGAGGAGGGAGAGGCGGAGTTGCCTAACGTGTCGGAGGAGGCTGAGTGGCCTGACACACCGGAGGAGGCGGATTGGCCTCAGACGCCGGAGGAGGCGGAGTGGCCTCACGCGTCGAAGGAGGCAGATGAGGAGGCAGAGTGGTCTGACGCGCCGGAGGATGCGAAGGAGGAGGCGGAGTGGCCTCACGTGTCGGAGGAGGCGAAGGAGGAGGCGGAGGAGGAGGCAGAGTGGCCTCACGCGTCGGAGGAGGTGAAGGAGGAGGAGGAGGAGGCGGAGTGCCTTGACGCTTCGGAGGAGGCTTAATCTGCCAAGGCTTCCAGTTTGGAAGCTTGATGTACTCCTTTCTCCATAGACATGTACTCCTCTGAGTATTTTCCAAAAGAACAATATCCTCTTCACCTGTAGGGTTATCAAGCTCTAGCCCCTCATATCCATCCATTATTTCATCCACCATCACAACAGCATAGCCATGTGGAATCGGACGACAATGGAAAGTTCCCTCAGCTCGAGGAGGTAGAACAGAGCCAACCACCGCCTTCATGGTCAGGTTATGGCATCTCATCATTATCTCGCAATGTTGAGCCTCCATGATACTATCCACGGGGTAGCGAGGAGCCATGAAATCAGGCTGAACGAGCTCCGTGGAAGCCATGCTGCTTCTCAACTGAGATGGTGGGGTAGCTTCTGGGGCGGCGTCGAAGGAAGGATCTTCGTGCCGCTCAGATGGTTGCCCGGTAGCTCGCCGTCTCTCAAGTTCCTCTAGTTTATCTAATCTTGCAGCGAACTTCTGCATTTTGCTTGCTTCTAGTTTCCTCTTTCTCTCTCGGCTTCTATAACAGCCGCAGTTGGGAAACCCATGCTTCCACGGAACAGAGCCTGATGTACCTCATGTTCGTCCAGGGTGTTTAGCATTCCCGAGGGCCTCTGTCAGCTCGTCCTTTTCTCTGTTGGGAATGAACGTCCCTTCCTGCGCTGCCTTGATTGCTGCCTGAAGCTGTGTGATGGGTATTGCAAGTTGAGCTCTCGTCCAGACACACCTCCCTATTTCTGGGTCCAAAGTTCCCCTAACCCCGAAGAACCAAGTCCTTGAACAATCTGGCCAGTGCAATGTCTCTAGGTGGACATTCTTAGCAAGAGGTCTTGCTTAGCTTTGTCCCACAACGATCGGGCTTTGTAGTAGCCACCTCACCCCGTGTGATGGTGATACTGCTTCGCTGTAGCATTTTTCTTGTTTCTTAGTGACATTTTCTTACTCTTCTCCGATTTCTTGTAGGCCACAAAATCGGGGCATTGATCTCTTATCTTCTCATATCGACGGGCGAACTTCGGAGTCTTATCTTTCTCGACAAACTTTGTGTTCAACTCTTTCTTCGAGTTCCTGAATAGTTCTGCCATCTTCTTAAGAGCCCACGACTTGACCTTTTGCTCTATAACTGGGTTATTCGGATCCTCCTCTTGCGGTAGGCTGAAATTTCTCATCAGCTCGGTCCAAAGATCATCTTTCAGTCTATCATGGACATAAGAAACTTCGGGGTCCTTATTATTCTTATTCCATTGCTGGGTGGTGATCAAGATGTAGTCCCTAACAACAACTCCACACTGATGTACAAATGCGTCTTTGGTCCGCTTGGGAGCAATCGATTGGCCATCGATCGCGACTTCTGTGATCATGAACCTTTCATCCTGGCGCAAGTTTTTCTTCCAGCCTCGTCTCCTTACCTCGTTGGACTTTGCAACAGTTGAGGAACCCTCCTCCATTCGGTCATCGGAGCCATGATCATCATCTCTTTCCTCCGCCATTCGGTCACCGGAGCCGTGATCATGGTCTCCTTCCTTTGCCATTCGTTCACTGGAGCCGTCATTATATCTTGCCTCCTCTATTGTTGGGTCACCGGACGAACCATCCTCTCCTTCCTGACCATAGGGGTCATTGAGATACGCCAAGGGATTATACTCGGCACGGATTATATCCCCCAACAAGTCTTCTTGTTCTATGTCTCTGTGATCCATAGTTTCTGCAAATATTACGACATGGCAATATACAAAACATGAGATATGGAAATCAATACAAGGCATTAATCTATAGTCTCTAGCATTTGGTTTCCATCGAGTTGACGATGAGGATGCATGCTAGCCGGGCAACGCCGACTCAACGGCTACGCTATGCAAGTAAACATTTAACCATCTAATTAAAGATCATATCACGTCACTAACGATCATCGGGGACTCCTCGATATCGTCAGGGTCTCCCTCACCGATGATCGTCGAGAGGTACTCTCCCTCACAGACGATCGTCGGGGGATACTCTCCCTCATCGACCATCGTCGAGGACTCCTCGATATCGTTTCACCGACGGCCAGCGATAAAACAACTAAACATCTAAACAAATACACATATGCATCAACAAGAACATCCTCAAATATAAAACAAATACACATATGCATCAATATAACATACATCAGTATTAAACAAATGCACATATGCATTTTATCTAACATACACATATGCATTTTATCTAACATAGAAAAAAATGAACAAAATTCGAGGAGGAGATGCTCACCGGCAACGACGAGCTCGGGGAGGAGGCGCGGGCGACCACGCCGGGGCTTCAGGAGGTGGCGCGGGTGGAGTCCGACATCGGGGGCGGCGACAACGTCGACGGTGATGATGAGGGGTGCAGGGACGGGCTCGGAGCGGCAGCGACGAGAACGGGCGCACGGCGTTAGGCTCGGCAACGGCGGTGATGACGAGAACGGGCGACAGCGATGGCAGCAACGACGAGCACGGGCGGCGAGAGCGGCGGCGATGACAACAACGATGATGAGGGCATGGGGACACGCTCGGAGCCGCAGCGATGAGAACGGGTGCTCGACGTCAGGCTCGGCGACAATGGCGATGACGAGAATTGGCTCAGGGGCGGCGGCGATGACGATAATGGGCGGCAGGGGCGGCAGCAATGACGAGCAGCCTGGCGGCGTCGGGGCAGGGCGTCGGCGTCGGGGCGAAATTGGAGAGGTTGGGGTTGAAATCGACAACTCCCGCCTTATATGCGAGCACCTTTGGTCCCGGTTGGTGGCTCCAACCGGGACTATAGGGGGCATTAGTCCCGGTTGGTGCCACCAACTGGGACCAAAAGGCCAATTTTGGCTGCCCAATGGGCGGGAAGCCCAAGCCTTTAGTCCCAGTTGGTAGCACCAAGCGAAACTAATGGGGGGCCATTAGTCTTGGTTGGTGCTACCAACCGGGACTAAAGGGTGGCGCAGCGGTGTCGAAAGTTTAGTCCCACCTCGCCAAGCGAAGGGACCAAGAACATGTTTATAAGTCCCGTCACGGCAGCTACATTGAGCTCCTCTCAAATTGAAAATTGATGCCCTTATACAGGAAATTTGACCTAAATTTGAAATGCTAATTAGGCGCCTAACTAGCACTTTGAATTTAGGCTAAATTTTCTCTATCAGCGCATCTATTTCCACTTTTGCCATTTTTATGTTATTTTTTTGCATATTAAAAGTTCTTAACAAAAAATACTTTATGAATATTATTTTTGCTATTAAAGTTTTTAACAGAAAAACTTTGATAATTTTAGTTGCAGAAATTTTATATAATATCAAGTTCAGTTATATAACTTTTATCGGACGAAAACACATCTGTTACAAAAGGATTTCAATTATTTTGACATAACTGAACTCAAGAATTTTTTTGCATTCAATATGCACCGAAGCCACATCATCCCTTTTCAACACTTTTCTGATTCATTTGCTATTTTTCATGCATTTCATCATTTATTTTAAGCTAAAATGACACTAAATTAAAAAGCAATACAAATGAACTCTGAAATGGTTGAAACTTGGCATGGTACCATCATTTCACCCACATAGCATGTGCTAAAAAGTTGAGAGGGTTATGGCAAAAACTGGATGCACTTCGTGTACAAAATGTAAAATCTCTTTCGAAGTATCAGGGTTTCGATCGAAAACACATATGTTACAATAGGATTTCAATTTTTAAACATATTTGAACTCAAGAATTTTTCTACATTCAATATGCACCATTCGAAGCGACATCATCCCT
The DNA here is from genome assembly GCA_022496015.1 of Hordeum marinum. NCBI lineage: Eukaryota > Viridiplantae > Streptophyta > Magnoliopsida > Poales > Poaceae > Hordeum > Hordeum marinum. Next base: position 60,849,349 of record CM039672.1, read on the forward strand.
TTTCAACCCTTTTCTTACTTCATTTGCTATTTTTCATGCATTTCAACATTTATTTTAAACTATAATGACCCTAAATTGAAAAGCACTACCAATGAACTCTGAAATGGTTGAAACTTGGCATGGTACCATCATTTCACCCACATAGGATGTTCTACAAAGTTGAGAGGGTTATGGCAAAAACTGGATGCACTTCGTGTACAAAATGGATAATCTCTTTCGAAGTATCAGGGTTTCAGACGAATACACGTCTACTACAAAAGGCATTTCATTTCTTGATATGTTACTGTAGTGATATTCTAGATCAAATCTATCATCAGAATAGTTGTGGAGAGAAAGTCTTAACTTTTTCTTCGCGTTGTTCAATTGCTTATTGTGCTGTAACCATTGATAATCTTCATCGTTCAATAGGGTGCTTGGGACAACCTTCACTTTGAAGGGAGAAATTTCATGAGACTTTTCATAATCTGCACACATGTATGTCTTGCCCTCTACTCCCACGATGTCTCTTTTCCCAGAAATAATTATGTGGCGCTTTGCCTCATCGTATGATGTATTCACTTCCTTATCTTTTCTTTTTCTCGGTTTGGTAGACATGTCCTTCACATAGAAAACCTGTGCCACATCATTGTCTAGGATGAATGGTTCATATGTGTACCCAAGATTGTTCAGATCCATTGTTGTCATTCCGTACTGTGGGTTTACCTGTACCCCGCCTCCTAACAGATTGACCCATTTTCACCGAAACAAAGGGACCTTGAAATCATATCCATAGTCAAGTTCCCATATGTCCACTATGTAACCATAATATGTGTCCTTTCCCCTGTTGGTTGCTGCATCAAAGTGGACACCACAAATTTGGTTGGTGCTCTTTTGATCTCGGGCGATCATGTAAAATGTATTCCCATTTATCTTGTACCCTTTGTAAGTCAATACAATCGAAGATGGTCCCCTGACCAACGAGTACAACTCATCTGCAACAATGGAGTTCTCCATGAGATGTGTTTGCAACCAACTGCCGAAAGTCCTGATGTGTTCACATGTAATCCAGTCGTCACACTGCTCTGGGTGTTTGGAGCATAGAATATTCTTGTGATCATTGACATACGGGGTCACCAAGGTAGAATTCTATAGAACTATGTAGTGTGCTTGAGACCAAGAATGCCCGTCCCTACATATTATTGAGTCATGTCCTAGCGTGCCTTTTCCAGTCAGTCTCCCCTCATACTGTGATTGAGGGAGACCAATCGGCTTAAGGCCAGGAAAGAGGTCAACACAAAACCCAATGACCTCCTCTGTTTGATGGCCCGTGGAGATGCATCCTTCTGGCCTAGCACGGTTACGAACATATTTCTTTAAGACTCCCATGAACCTCCCAAAGGGGAACATATTGTGTAGAAATACAGGGCCCAGAATGCCAATCTCGTCGACTAGATGAACTAGGACGTGTGTCATGATATTGAAGAAGGATGGTGGGAACACTAGCTCGAAATTGACAAGACATTGCACCAAATCACTCCTTAACCTTGGTAGGATTTCTGGATCGATTACCTTCTGAGAGATTGCATTGAGGAATGCACATAGCCTCACAATGGCTAATCGGTCATTTTCCGGTAGAAGCCCCCTCAATGCAACCGGAAGTAGTTGCGTCATAATCAGGTGGTGGTCATGAGACTCTAGGTTCTGGAACTTTTTCTCTACCATATTTATTAGTCCCTTTATATTCGACAAGAAGCCAGACGGGACCTTCATACTAAGCAGGCATTCAAAGAAGATTTCCTTCTCTTCTTTGATAAGAGCGTAGCTGGCACGACCTTTATACTGCTTTGGATGCATGCTGTCTTTTTCATGCACACGTTGCTGTTCCTCCCGTGCCTCCAGTGTATCTTTTGTCTTCACATACACTCCCAAGAAGACTAGGATGTTCACGCAAAGATTATTCGTCACGTGCATCACGTCGATTACAGAGCGGACCTCTAGGTCTTTGCAATAGGGTAGGTCCCAAAATATAGATTTCTTCTTCCACATGGGTGCGCGCCCCGCATCGTCAGTCGGAACAGATAGTCCGCCAGGACCCTTTCCAAAGATTACTTGTAAATCATTAACCATATCAAGTATGTGATCACCAGTACGGAAGGCGGGCTTCTTCTGGTGATCTGCCTCACCTTTGAAATGTTTTCCTTTATTTCGACATTGATGGTTGGTCGGAAGAAATCGACGATGCTCCAAGTACACATTCTTCCTGCATTTGTCCAAATATATACTGGCGGTGTCATCTAAACGGTGTGTGCATGCATGGTATCCCTTGTTTGTCTGTCCTGAAAAGTTACTGAGAGCAGGACAATCATTGATGGTTACAAACAACAAGACATGTAGGTCAAATTCCTCCTATTCGTTCTCATCCCACACACGTACACCTCTTCCTTTCCATAGCTATAAAAGTTCATCAACTAATGGCCTTAGGTACACATCAATGTCATTGCCGGGTTGCTTATGGCCTTGGATGAGCACTGGTATCATAATGAACTTCCGCTTCATGCACAACCAAGAAGGAAGGTTATATATACATAGAGTCACTGGCCATGTGTTATGCTTGCTGCTCTGCTCCCCAAAAGGATTAACGCCATTTGCACTTAAACCAAACCATACGTTCCTTGGGTCACCTGTAATGTCTCTCCACTTTCTCTCGATCTTTCTCCACTGCGACCCGTCAGTGGGTGCTCTCAACTTCCTGTCTTCCCTTCGGTCTTTTATGTGCCACTGCATCAAATCAACATGCTTTTTTTTTCTAAACAAACGTTTCAACCGTGGTATTATAGGAGCATACCACATCACCTTGGCAGGAACCCTCTTCTCAGTGTGCCGGCCCTCAACATCACCAAGGTCATCTCTTCTAATCTTATACCACAATGCACCGCATACCGGGCATGTGTTCAAATCCTCATACGCACCACGGTAGAGGATGCAGTCATTAGGGCATGCATGTATCTTCTGCACCTCTAATCCTAGAGGGCATAGAACCTTCTTTGCTTCGTACTTACTGTCGGGCAATTCGTTATCCTTTGGAAGCTTCTTCTTCATTATTTTCAATAGCGAACCAAATCCCTTGTCAGATACACCATTGTCTGCCTTCCATTGCAGCAATTCCGGTGTGGTACCGAGCTTTCTGTTGTCATCTTCGCAATTTTGGTACAACCCTTTTTTGTGATCCTCTAACATGTGATCGAACTTCAACTTCTCCCTTTCACTTTTGCATTCTCTCTATGCATCAACAATGACCCGGCGAACATCATAATCGGGCACATCGTCTGGTTCCTCTTGATCTTCAGCTTCCCCCATTACAACATCACCGTATTCAGGGGGGCGGGTAGTTGTCATCATCCACTTCTTCTTCGTTGTCTTCCATCATAACCCCTCTTTGTCCGTGCTTGGTTCCAACATTATAGTGTGGCATGAAACCCTTCTCAAGCAGGTCAAAGTGATCGACAAGATCGTAGGTTTGTGCTACTCAAGGCTAGGGTCATCCGTCTCTATTTAATCCCAAATTTTTTCATTGTTTGGCAACTCGGAGGGGCCCGTGACTATTGGACGGTTCAGGTCACAACCTTGCACACTAATGATTGGAACGGTCTGCTACCTGAGGTGCTTCCGACGGGGGAGGAGCCGCTGCCTCCAGATGGCAACCCCCACCCTCAGTTTGGGCCTGATCTCACTGCTGAGCAGTGGTACCAGCAGCAGGTACACAACTGGCTGGTTCGGAATGGGGCACCACCAGCGGGCAACAATGCAGGTCCTGGTGCAGCTCAGGACGTCCAAGCTAATGGTGGTTGGGGTCAATGGCCAGCCTCGGGCAACAATGCAGGTCCTGGTGCAGCTCAGGACGTCCAAGATAATGGTGGTTGGGGTCAATGGCCAGCCCCTCAACCGGTGCAGTTACCTCCCATGCCACCCCATCTTGTTAACTATCAGGCTTGGCCCGCTGCACAAGGACTGACAATACACCATGGCTTGATTCTTGAAGATAATATCACTGATGATGCTTTGCAGGCTTGGAATGATTCTTTAACAGTTTTAGACAACTCCAACTCGACTCAATCTGAGATAGGCGTGCTCCCTTCTCTGGCTGATGCAGTGATAGACAATCCTGCACTTACTGAAGAATGCAACTACTGAAATTCCTGTCAGGGTCAGCTTTGATTCCACAGGTTTCAAATTCTCACAGTTACAGCCTACCAATACTATTCAATCCACCTCCTCTTCAGTAGTCATTGAAGAGATGACTGAAGATGCTGAATTGCCAAGCCTTGGTGACCCTCTCCGCACCCTTGCTTCCATGCAACCTAATAATGTGCCCCCCAACTCAAGAGATGACTAGGGTCAGATGTCCCAGGGTAACAGCTCCCATTTCCATGGCTGAAGTCAGGCGCAGCCGGCGCTCAACCAAGTACAATGGTTTCAAAGTTCCTTCTCTCAAGGATAACCACTCGACTACATCAAAAGTGAAGCCTCATGTAATGCCCGCGATTGGATCCTCTAGCAATGCTTCACAGATAGAGGTTGAGATCCCTCCTCCAACCCCAATACCTACACTACAAGCTATTGGCATCAACATGTGTGCTATCCCAGAAACGGATCTGACCTCTGAAGCCCTACTCGCTACACCCTCGGCTGCACTGTCTTCTACAGGTCCTACGTTTGAAGAAGCGCAGGAGGAAGCTGCCTCGGCAACCCTTGAGTGATGTCCACTGCCGCAATGCACCCTCTGAGATGCTGGAACGTGCTTTCTTGGAACATCAGAGGTTTAAACTCCGAGAAGAAACAGTTAGCCCTTAATAATGCGATCATCTCGAGTAGCTGCCCAGTCGTCTGTCTGCAAGAGACCAAAATGACTGATGTTACTTTTGCTTTCATTAAAACCTTCTTTCCAAGACAATTTAATTGCTTTGCTTTTTTGCTTTCCCGCGGCGCTTTGGGAGGTCTTCTTACTGTGTGGAAAAGCTCAATATTTTCGGGCACGGTTATGTCTTCTGACGTATTTGCGTTAGTCATCAGTTTCGTCAGTACGCAATCCTCCCAAACCTGGACGTTCACGAAGGTATATGTCCCTTGCGCGGGGGATGATCGAGTTGAGTTTACCACCTGGCTTTATGATGTTCATATTCCAAACGGACAGGATTGGCTATTACTCGACGACTTCAATTATATGCGCGCTCCTCACAACCGTAACAAACCTGGGGGGAACACGAATGACATGATCACCTTCAATGACATTATTCGCAAGCAGCAACTCATTGAGCTCCCAATCAAGGGTAGATCTTATACGTGGAGTAACATGCAAGTTGACCCCCTCCTTGAGGAAATTGATTGGTTTCTCACCTCCCTTCATTGGACCAATGCCTACCCTAAAACCCTAGTTCAACCTCTCGGCAAACCAGTCTCAGACCATATCCCGTGCGTGGTAACCATTGAAACCAAAATCCCATGTAGCAAACTCTTTCGCTTTGAATCCTACTGGATATTACACCCGGGTTTTATGGATGTCGTGCAAGAGGTGTGGAGCAAACCAGTTCACAATAAAAATGCCGCAGCCACACTCTGTCACAAGTTTAAAGCCCTTCAACATGCCTTGAAGATATGGAGCAGACGTATATCGCGGCTATCTATTGCGATCAGCAATTGCAATGCAGTCCTGGCAGACTTAGACGAGTTAGAAAACAAAAGATGTCTTACGATTCCAGAAACAAACTTCAGAAACATCCTTAAGACACATTTCATCAAGCTTCTCAAATATCAGAAACTCTATTGGAAAAAATGATGCACTGTTCGATGGATCAAATTCGGCGATGAGAACACCAAGTTCTTTCAAGCTGTTGCCACCGAAAGATTTCGCAAAAACAACATTGCTTCTTTTCGCACTGATGATGATCATCTGATCGAGGATCACCCTGGTAAAGAGGCCCTTCTTCATCACACATACAAAACTAGATTGGGCACCATGGCACAATGTGATATGAAGTTTGATTTGCCCTCAATCATCCAACACACTCCTAACCTGGATCATCTCACAGGTCCATTCACTCAGGAGGAAATTGATGGAGTAGTCAAGGAAATGCCACCTGATCATGCTCCTGGTCCCGATGGATTCAGCGGGGCTTTCCTCAAAGCATGCTGGCCGATTATCAAGACTGATTTCTATTCGCTTTGCTCACAATTTTACGAGGGGGATCTGGACATAACCAGCATGACGGACTCATCACCCTTATACCCAAGGTTAACTCACCAGAGTCAGTCAACGACTACAGACCGATCACCCTGCTCAACTGTTGTCTGAAGCTGCTCACGAAGTTATTAGCAAACTGGCTACAAAGCGTCATACTCAAGCTAATACACCGCAACCAATATGGGTTTCTCAAGGGGCGAACCATCCAAGATTGTCTCGCATGGGCTTACCATTATATTCATCAACGCCATGCATCTGGAAAGGAAATCGTTTTACTCAAACTTGACTTCGCTAAAGCATTCGACACAATAGCGCATGAACCTATGATCAATATCATGCGTCATATGGGGTTCAATGAAAGATGGATCTCTTGGATCAAATGCATCTTTGCCTATGGTCGATCATCTATTCTTCTCAATGGCGTACCGGGACGGCAATTCCAGTGTAGATGCGAGGTCAGGCAAGGAGACCTTCTCTCGCCTCTAATCTTTGTTCTTGCAGCAGAACTACTTCACGCAGCAATCAACGACGCATTCAGACAGGGCAGAATTAACCTACCATTCCCGTGCAATGGGCAGATTGACTACCCGGTCCTTCAATATGCGGACGACACGCTTATTATCCTGCCGGCATGCACCCGACAAGCCACCCTGGTTAAACAGATATTATCAGACTATGATCCTCTATTGGACTCAAAATTAATTTCCACAAATCCACGCTGATCCCGATCAACATTGACATGGTTGCCACGGCCAACCTGGCCATAGTCTTTGGGTGCGCAGTTAGATCGATGTCGTTTACATACCTTGGACTCCCTCTTGGTACAACAAGACCCTCCAGCCAAGAATTCATTATTGGAGATATGCCCTAGAGGCAATAAATAAAGTGTTTATTATTATATCTCCTTGTTCATGATAATCGTTTATTATCCATGCTATAATTGTATTGATTGGAAACACATTACATGTGTGGGTAAATAGACAATGCTTTGTCCCTAGTATGCCTCTAGTAAACTAGCTCGTTGATCAAATATGGTCAAGGTTTCCTAGCCATTGACATGTGATGTCATTTGATAATGGGATCACATCATTAGGAGAATGATGTGATGGACAAGACCCAAACTACAAACGTAGCATATGATCGTGTCAGTTTATTGCTACAGTTTTCTGCATGTGAAGTATATGTTCCTATGACCATGAGATCATGCAACTCACGGACATAGGAGGAGTGCCTTGTGTGTATCAAACGTCGCAACATAACTGGGTGACTATAAAGGTGCTCTACATGTATCTCCGAGGGTGTCTGTTGAGTTGGCATGGATCAAGACTAGGATTTGTTACTCCGTGTGACGGAGAGGTATCTCAGGGCCCACTCAGTAATACAACATCACAATAAGACTTGCAAACAATGTGACTAAGTGTTAATCACGGGATCTTGTATTACGGAACGAGTAAAGAGACTTGCCGGTAACGAGGTTGAACTAGGTATGGAGATACCGATGATCGAATCTCGGGCAAGTAACATACCGAAGAACAAAGGGAACATCATACGAGATTAACTGAATCCTTGACAAAAAGGTTCGACAGATAAAGATCTTCGTAGAATATGTAGGAACCAATATGGGCATCCAAGTCCCGCTATTGGTTATTGGACATAGAGGTGTCTCGGTCATGTCTACATAGTTCTCGAACCCGCAGGGTCTGCACACTTAAGTTTCGGTGACATTTCGGTAGTATATAGTTATGTATGGTGGTGAACGAAGGTTGGTCGGAGTCCCGGATGAGATCCCAGACATCACGAGGAGCTCCGAAATGGTCTGGAGGTAAATATTGATATATAGGAAGTCCTGTTTTGGTCGCCGGAAAAGTTTTGGGCTAATCGGTAATGTACCGGGAGTGCCAGTAGTGTACCGGGAGACCACCGGGAGGGGTATTTCGACCCAAGAGGCTTCATGGCCTGTGGGAGAATAATTACCAGCCCTTAGTGGACTGGTGGAAGCCCCACACAAAGCCCATGCGGCTACGGAGAAAAAACCCAAAGAGAAAAAGTGGAAAAAGGCAAAAATAGGGTGAATCCTAGTCCTACTAGGATTGGAGGTGGATTCCACCTCTCCCACCTGGTTCGGCCGACTCCTAGAGGCTTGGCCCTTGGGCCAAGCCTCCACCTCTCTTCCTATTATATATTGGAGGTTTTAGGGGTTTTGCACAGAATTTTTAGCCATGTGCTGCTTGTTCCTCTAGTGCATAGTTTCTCCTCTAGATCGGTTTTCTGGAGCGTTTAGGCGAAGCCCTGCCGGAATAGCTCCACCACCATCGCCGGAATGCCGTCACGCCGCCAGAGAACTCTTCTTCCTCTCCGCTCCTTCTTGCTGGATCAAGACGGCGGAGATTGTCATCAAGCCGTGCGTGTGCTGAACGCGGAGGTGCCATCCGTTCGGCGATAGATCGGAAGGACCGTGATCAAGTTCGCGGGACGGATCATGATCAAGTTCGCGGGACGGATCGTGACCGGATCGCTGGACACTCGGTGATTTGGATCACGAAGACGTTCGACTACACCGACCGTGTTTCTTAACGCTTCCCTCTTAGCGATATACAAGGGTACGTAGATCCACTCTCCCTCTCGTAGATGCTCATCACCATGGATAGATCTGCATGGCATAGGAAATTTTTTGTTTCCCATGCAACATTCCCCAACATTCATGCATTTGTTTTGCATAATGGAACGGCAACTCATGTCCACCATTGCAATGATGTCGTATGGCGGTAAACTCTCATGGTTAAACTCTTCGATCACGTCCCTTCTGGTGTTTGCCATGTGCACTCTTAAATTCCCACCCAAGCTCATTGAGACGCTCGATAAAATTAGACGCAGATGCCTTTGGACTAAGAAAACAGAACAAGGAGACAAATGTAACTCTCTTGCTGCATGGGACATGGTATGTTGGCCCAAGAAAAAAGGAGGGTTGGGAGTGATCAACTTGAAAATCTACAACGAGGCCCTGCTACTCAAATTCTTACACATGTTCTTCAACAGGCAGGATGTACCATGTGTCAACCTCATCTGGGACAATCATTATGTTGTCAAAATTCCACACGCCATTGACCCTGTTGGTTCATTTTGGTGGAGGGATAGCCTCAAACTGACTCCCGCCTATCGAGGGATCTCACATGTGCAGTTTGTGGACGGGGTGCCGACCCTCTTTTGGAAGGATTTATGGAGGTAGGAGGTGCTTCAGATCTCACACCCTCGTGCATTCTCATTTGCCCTGCATGAAGATATTTCGGTGGCTGATGCGATGATGTCCCCCAACCTACATGAAACCTTTAACCTACCAATTTCACCCCAAGCTCTGGAGGAGATCCATGACATAGTGTTGGAAAGATGGATTTCTCCCTCTTTGTCACTCAATGATGTTTGGCACTATATTTGGGGCACTGCACATTATAGGCCAAAGGATTATTACAACAACTGCTTTCGGGATGTGGAGGCCCACCCCACCTTTAGCCAACTTTGGAAATCGAAATGCACCATGAAGATCAAGGTATTTGGTTGGCTCCTATTCCATGACAGGCTTAACACACGCAACATGCTGAAGGGAAGACACTATAATATAGGAGATAACTTTGATTGCATCCTATGTGGTCAACACGTTGAAGAAACAGTAGACCATATGATCTTCACCTGTCCATTCAGTCAGAGCTATTGGGCTAAACTTCACGTTGACTGGCCATCCTTTGACTGCCGACTCACTCTCCTTCATGACACAAAAGACATTTGGCCAAATCCTTTCTTCTTTGAAACCATCTTGACCGCAGCTTGGAGCATATGGAAGGAGAGGAACAACAAACATTTCAGGGGACTGACTCCTAGTGTGGGATCTTGTCTCAAACGCTTCAAAGAGGATCTGTTGCTACTTCAACATAGGGTTAAAGCAGCCCATAGAGCTTCTCTGATCACCTTTTGTACTTCTATAGTCTAGACTACACTTAGCTTGATTATAGTTTCACACTTTTGGTGTGCACATCGCCATGTAAATCTCCAGATATGTCTATGTAAACCCCCCATTTATATACATATATAAAAACAATAGGGGTTTTCCCCCTACTGTCATATTTCAAAAAAATGAAGGGTTTTAGAGTTGGAGTCATCCTTCATATTCCCACGGACAGTACATGGACAATGCATAAAATCATTCTGCTTGTTTGCCTCAGCCGCTTCGAGAAAATTATGCAGGCCCTTAATATAGAAGAGATGCGTCGGTCACCGTACATCCATTGTCGATTCATCTGTGTGGGTTATATAATAAAGTGTATTAAAAACCATTACAGAACATCATGAATAGAGAAGTGACCAAATTAATAGAAATTCATCATCACATTAAAGCCAAAGTACAGTTGTGACCAAAACAAATACATAAAGTTCATACATAGTTCTCATTATTGAACAACATATAGCTATCTAGAGCATCTAATTAAACCATACATTGAAACTATATAAAATAAATAAATGCAACAACAAATGTGATCATAACCGCAACTAAGGTACCAATTGATCCAACATCATAATGATACCAAGCCTCAGTATGAATGGCATATTTTCTAATATTTCTAATCTTCAAGCGTATTGCACCCATCTTGATCTTGTGATCATCGACGACATCAGCAACATGCAACTCCAATTTCATCTTATCCTCTTCAATTGTTTTTAATTCTCTTTCAAGTAATTGTTTTCTTTTTCAACCAAATTTAACTTCTCGACAAGAATTTCTATGTCGGTTGAAATTTCCGGTTCACATAACTCCTAGATAAAGACATATATGTCACATTGGTCGGCATAATTTCCATAAATACTAAATGAAACAAATAGTTATAAAATATAATATACCACATCCAAATCATAGACAGGACGAGGGCCGACGGGGGAGGATACCAAAACCATGGCACTATATAATAACAAACAAAAAAAGTAAGAAAATTGTACAAGCATCTATCTAAATCATACAAGTAAGATTTTTTTCTTTTACAAAGTAGATAAGAACAAGAGGCTCACCACGCTGGTGCCGGCGACGAGATTGGCATGGGCGATCGACGGGGGTGAGGACGGGGACGGGACATGATGGACCACCAAAACCTAGACAAATCTTGAGGAAAATGGAGCTTGTAGGTCGAGCTTGGAGAGGAGAAAGCTTAAGTGTGGCTCAGGCATTTGATCGAACACCTCATATGCATAGGAGGTGAGAGTTGGACCAACACACACCCACACGCCGGCGTCCAAAAGAACAGAGTGTGAGTGGGTAGGGGCAGGGCGGGGATATATATAAGCTTACATCTTTAGTCCCGGTTGGTGGCCATAACCGGGACATGAAACACACTTTTGGTCCCGGTTCCAGCTACCAACCGGGACCAGTACCTTTAGTCTGGGTTGGTAGCTCGAACCGGGACCAAAAGTGTTAGAGAAACCGGGACCAATAACCTCCGAGGCCCTGGCGGCGCCCTGGCCTCACGAACCGGGACTGATGGCCCCTTTAGTCCTGGTTCATAAGTGAACCAGGATTATTGCCCTTATCATAGCCTCAACCAAAGCCCTGTTTTGTACTAGTGGTTGGGATATTTTCAACCGAAGTCATCGGGAACAACGTAGACAAAGTGCCATTGCATAATGCTCTATCCAGTCGGACATGTACATTGTCTTCTCCCTCTCTTTCATTATCCCAACCTGGTAAGATGAAAGGAACGCTAGGGTATAATCAACAACACATACTCCCTTCGTCCGGAATTGCTTCTCATCAAAATGGAAAGAAATGAATGTATCTAGAACTAAAATATCATCTACATACATCCATTTTTATGACAAATAATTCCGAACGAAAAGAGTACTCATTAGTCAATGTGCAACCTAGTGGTTAACAGGCGATAGGAAAAGAGGTAGCAGCAAATAAATTAGTTATTCACGTGATGGAAAGAGAGGCAATTCAAAGTCATTGTGTGTTTCACTAGCTCCCTGCCCCCTCCTCAAACGTGTGGATGGGACGTCCGATCACCGATCGGTTACGAAATTTTGCTCAGCCGGATGCCTCGAACAGGCCTCAAACGCCCAGGCTAACCGGCAGCCCTCATATCTAACCCAAATATGGGGCGCCCGGACACACCCATCATGTTGTCCTGGCCTGCGCTAGCCCACATCGACCCATTATATATATATATATATATATATATATATATATATATATATATATAATCATTTCCATTCGCTTGTCAGACTAAACCCTAGCCATTTCACTTCACTCCCCTTCACTCCCATCCTCTACCCAAGCTCACCTTCGGCAATACTCGTCCTGGCAGGTAGCAGAGTCGAGTCCTTCACCTCTAGATCCATCGATAACAAGCTCATCCCACGTGGGCCTGAGGAGAAGATGGTCGTCTGGCTTGCGGTTTGCCGCTTCCGGGAGGCGGCCACCCGACGGCATCACTCGGACTCGCAACATCAGGAATCCATTGTGTCGGCACAACCGGTGCTTGGATCTGGCGTCGCTGCTTGATTGGAGGTGGTGCGGCCCGTCTGGCGTCCGAACGCCATGGTGAAGGCGCAACCCCTCCGTTGATGCGTCAAGGACACACTATGGACGTCCGCGGACGCTAACATAGCACGGAGTGCCCGCCGTGTCAGGCAACAGGCACGGGAGGCGACGGAGGACCTCACCGCGGTGGACGTTGGAGAGGTGGTGTCACACTCTCAGACACCCCATATGGTGCACCAGTGTGGGAGCCGCAACCCTATCGTGGTGGACGTCGGCTCCTCCCAAGAAGGATCTGTCATCGACCATACGTCCACCGACACTGCCCGAGGTTACGGGCTCCGATGAGGAAGAGTCGGGCATGTGAGACGCGAGAGCTCGACTCCCGTGAGCGGCTAGTGTCCCATGACCTAATCTACCTCGCTGGCAACCGGACCGACATTTCGAGGGGTGCAGCCAGCCATCGGACATGAGCACGAGAGAGCCGACCAAGCTCCGTTTAGTATTAGGTTTATGTTACATGTAATAATATGAATTTAAAGTTTTTAATTGAAGGTATCCCGTTGTAGAATGCATTATTTAAGGCGTAACCGATCAGTGTCTGCGAACACGACCGGATGCATCCATGAGTGTTTAAGGATCAGAGTTGCTAAGTCCGACTGTAAATATTCTTAGGGACATGTCAGTCTAATGGTGTCTTTGTTTACACTTCCTTAGCACTCTTTCTCTTTTTTTTTCTTGCCGTGAAATGTAGAAGGTGTTTTTTTCTCGACAAATGCACAAGACGAAAAACTTTGGTATTTACTTGAAATAAAAAAGATGATCTGTGATCGAAAATGGAGACAAACATGCAAAAGAAATTGCTATGTGCTAATGTCTAGCACACTCGTCTTTCTGTACATGGATCATATTGTACAACTTTTATTTTTGTACATACATATGTACAGTTTACAATTTATAATATACAACATTTTTTTTGCATTTGCACCCTTGCCGGGTGCGAAGTGATGTGACCTGCCGTGTATTTTAAACTGGCTCCACATTGTCCTGCTAAGCAGTACGGTACAATTGTTTCAGGACGAACCACCGATGCAAATCACGGAGGAAAACCGACGCTGGTCCTAAGGTCCTCCACCAACGATCGGCCCGCCTCCGGCGCTTTGCCACATGCCCTGCTCCCGCCGACCGCTGGCAAGGTACCTCCGACGGCGTGCGATTGGCAGCACGGCCTGGCGTGGGACACCAGGCGCGACACTCTCCTACCATGTTTTCTGTCACCACCCTCACCGGATCGGGACCAGGGGAACAGAGGGAGATCGGTGAGGAAGAAGGGGACCGGGGAAGACAACCAGGAGAGGCGTTTAACTTCTTGAACAAGAGAAAAGATTGTTCGAATTGATTCATTTACAAAAAAAAATTGATGGGTGATAAGATTACAATCACTAAGAGCATCTAGGGCACCTCAAACCCGCCTCAACAGCTGGCGGGCCGTCCTTGTCACAAAATTTTGATTCAGACGGGTTTCTTAAACGGGCCTCAAATAATCGGACTGACAGGCATCACCACCTTTCAACCTTTAAACGGACCCGGATATGGAGTTGATATGAGGAAGTCCGAATGTGTCCGTTATGTCGGACCCGACAACTCGACGCCATCATAAATTGCATCAAATCCATCAAACTCTTCCTCCTTCTCCCGCCGCCCTCTAACCTTTTTCGCGTCCAAGCCCTCGCCATCCGCCACCCTTGCTCGCCATCCTCACCATCGGTCCCGATCTGCCGCCATGGATGTCATCTAGCCCATCCCCGACCGCCATGACAGAGACGCGGTCCACATCGTTCGTCGGCGTCCCTTCCTCGGCTACGTCTTGCAGCGACAGAGGACCATGCGTCCAGGATGCAGGCAGAGCAGGCAAACCGGGTGCAGACGGAGCAGGACGAGCATGTGGCATGGATGGCCGCATCCGACCAGTGATCCGACAAGCGAGCCGTCCGTCATGCTCGAACATTGATTTCATTTGGCATATCCGGTTTGTTGAATTATGATTGATTTGATTTGTTTCGAACTATTGAATTCAGACAATTTGACTGGAATGATTGAAGTGCATGGATTGCATGGATTTGAGGATCGTCATTTGAGGTATGTGGATGTATGGCGCAACATATGAGGGACCGATGAGCGATGTCCGGGACGAATCCACGGGCGTATCGAAGGCCGGATTTGTCAAGTTCGGGTGTAGATGCTTTAACTTGGCCTCTGGCCGTACACCCACTTCGTGGTCCAAGGCCCCACGTGCCATACACAGACCCATACAAAGACTAGTCTTGGCTTAGGCCAACTTCAACGCACGACTTCAAACGGGCGTCCGTTTTGTCTGGATTTTGTTTGTATGGATAGGGCAATGGGCGCGCCATTTTCCTAGAGACGCACACCATGCGCCCAACACACGGTCGCATCTTGTCTGGAAGCATGCAAAACAAACAAACAAACTAACAAACAAACAAACAAAGACATAGCTCCCATTTAGTTCGGACACCGGCCATAGTTAACGCTGGCAACAAAGTCAGCGGTCAACAAAGATATGCCAGCCTGCAAAATGGTCAAGACCCAAGTTTCAGGCCGACAACAAAGCTAGCGACCGGCACACTAACTAGCCTTCAAAATAAACAAGTGGACTTACAACATTGGGGCGAGTAAGTGTGACAACTACTACTACCAACTCACCGTGTTCCTCGACGCTGATGGCGACGTACCCCAGGAGAAGAACATAGCCAAGTGCCATGGCATGGAAGCTGTGGGTGGCAAGATTTACTACGAGACAACAACCTATGAGCTGGGGTTCATCTGTTTTAATGGTGATAGCGGACCAGAGCTTGACGCCATGGCTGTCGACATGGCGATCTGTCGTTGTGCGTGCCGATGGCTACGACCTACTTGGTTGAATCCTGTGGCGACCTCTTGCTCGTCATCTTCTTCTTCGATGGCGACAATGTGCACAAGATAGCGGGGCATGCAGTTTACAAGATGGACTTCTCGAAACCGGCATGTTGCAAGGTGGACAACATTGGTGATGATAGAGTGTACCTTCTTGGTGGAGATAGGATTGGGATGTCTAATTTCGGGGCATTATGCTAGACCTGTTATCACACTGGTGGTCTGCGAGGCCATCATCGAGAACAACATGTCATCGACGTGGGCAAGGGGACTGAACAAGTGCAACGGCCTTTCAGACACTAAGGTTATATGATGCCATTTCTACCGCTGTTCTAGTTGGTACCTACAGAATGTACCCAATGATAAACAAGATATAAATTTGAGCTTGTAACAGGTTTTCAGATCCACATATTTTTCTGTCATCTATACATGTAAGATATATAGCAGGCTAGTTATTATCTTTCTCAAAATAACAGACAACTTCACCACATTTTCTCTAAAATAGTACTCTCCCCGTAAAGAAATATAAGAGTGTTTATAATCTAAATGCTCTTATATTTCTTTACGGAGGGAGTATAATTTTTTTATTAACTGTGCAATTCAGCGGTGTCTTGCAGGCTTACAATGCTCCCTTCATGTTTGACAACGAAAATATCAGCCGTAAGATACACCATAGTTCTCTGGTGGCTTGGTAAGAATCAAACTAGAGAGATGACTGTTGCGTGCATTTATTCTTCAGTAGTGATTTAACTATGTACAGTATCATAAGAAAGGCTTCATTTGATGTCTGTCTTTGCTTAGTTCTTCCCTTTGTATGTGAGGTATCAGTCTCTTATTTGTAGCTTATGTTTTCTTCAACGAGTTTTTTCTCTGTTATCTGGTAATTAGAGATAGTGAGACAACTCCAGGTCAGTGTGTGTTTCAGTAGCTCCATGCAAGACTTGAGGAGTTTTAAAGATGGCAGTAAATTATCCCGCTCGTTCTCCAACCTCCATAATTTTTTACTTTCCTTCATTATTACTTCCTACAGTCGGGCGTCCCAAACCCATTTTAAACGTCCGGGTGGGCCGCCCAACTACGGACCCATCATGAAATTTCGATCCAACGGGCGTAAAAAATGGGCTTCAAACGCCCAGGCTGACCGGCACCGTTCATATCAAGATAAAATATGGGACAAATATAGATGCGTCCAGGGACACCCGCCACGTCGGTGTGGCCCACACCGGCCCACATCGAGTCCACATATATCCGTCCACATTTGTTCGTCGGTACAAACCCTAACCATTTGACTCCACTCCCCTTCACTTCCACCTGCCACCCAAAATCACCTCCGGCAATATCCAGCCCTCTCCGGCATGACATGCAACGGATTTGAGTCCTTCACCTACATATCTGTCAACCACGAGCTCATCTCATGTGGCCCTAAGGAGGAGATGGTCGTCCGGCTTGTGCTCCGCCACTCCCGGGAGACGCCCGTCTGACGACAGCGCTCAGACTTGCAACGTCGGGAATCCATTGCGTCGGCAGAACCGGTGCTTGGATCCGATGTCGCTGCCTCACCGGAGGTGGGACGTACACTAGTAGAAAACCGACCTTTTGTCCCAGTTGGCTTTTGAGCCAGCACTAATGTGGTCATTAGTGCTAGTTCGTGACGGGGATCATTAGTGCCGGTTTGTTACAAACCTTTAGTTCTGGTTGGCAGCTCCAACCGGCACTAAAGGTGTGGTGGCAGGCAGGCGTCAGCCTGGGGCCCCATGGGAACCTTTAGTACCGGTTGGTGGCTCCAACCGTGACTATAGGCTAACCGTTAGTCGCGGTTGGAGCCACCAACCGGGACTAAAAGTTGGTCATGGCTGTGGTCGGAGTATAGTCCCACCTCGCCAAGCGAGGGGCGCTCGAACCAGTTTATACGCCCACCCCTCTCTACCTTGTTGAGTTCCTCCCAAATTGAAAATAGATGCTCTTATATGGGGAAATTTGACCTCAAATCAAACCGAATTCCTATCTGATTTCAGGTCAAATTTTCCCTACATAAGCGCATCTATGTTCATTTTTGCTATTTTTTAAACATATTTAACTCTGAATTTTTTTAAACATATTTTAACTCTGAAAAGGTTGAAAGTTGGCATGGTATCATCATTTCACCCACATACATGTTATAAAAAGTTGAGAGGGTTACGGCAAAAACTGGATGCACTTCGTGTACAAAATGGACAATCTTTTTCGGAGCATGAGGGTTTTGGACGAAAACTCGCCTGTTACAAAGGCATTTCATTCATTTTAACTTATTTGAACTCCATACTTTTTGTGCCCTCAAAATGCAGCATTCAAAGCCACATCATCAATTTTCAACCCTTTTTGATCTCATTTGCTACTTTTCATGCACTTACTGATTTTATTTCAACAACATAACCCTGAAATTTAAAAGCACTTCAAATGAACTCTGAAAAGGATGAAAGTTGGCATGGTATCATCATTTCACCCACATAGCATGTGCTAAAAAGTTGAGAGGGTTACGGCAAAAATTGGATGCACTTCGTGTACAAAATGGACAATCTATTTCGGAGCATGAGGGTTTTGGACAAAAACACGCCTGTTACAAAGGCATTTCATTCTTTTTAACTTATTTGAACTCCATAATTTTTGTGCCCTCAAAATGCACC
This sequence comes from Hordeum marinum, assembly GCA_022496015.1. Taxonomy (NCBI): domain Eukaryota; kingdom Viridiplantae; phylum Streptophyta; class Magnoliopsida; order Poales; family Poaceae; genus Hordeum; species Hordeum marinum. The sequence goes on from CM039672.1 coordinate 60,867,680, forward strand.
ATCCAAAGCCACATCATCAATTTTCAACCCTTTCTCACCTCATTTGCTATTTTTCATGCACTTACTGATTTTATTTCAACAAAATAACACTGACATTGAAAAGCACTTCAAATGAACTCTGAAAAGGTTGAAAGTTGGCATGGTATCATCATTTCACCCACATAGCATGTGCGAAAAAGTTGAGAGGGTTACGGCAAAAACAGGATGCATTTCGTGTACAAAATGGACAATCCCTTTCGAAGCATGAGGGTTTCCAACGAAAACTCGCCAATTACAAAGGCATTTCCTTCTTTTTAACTTATCTGAACTCAATAATTTTTGTGCCTTCAAAATACAGCATTCAAAGCCACATCACCAATTTTCAACCTTTTTTTGACCTCATTTGCTATTTTTCATGCACTTACTGATTTTATTTCAGCAAAATAACCGTGAAATTGAAAAGCACTTCAAATGAACTCTGAAAAGGTTGAAAGTTGGCATGGTATCATCATTTCACCCACATAGCATGTGCTAAAAAGTTGAGAGGGTTATGGCAAAAACTGGTTGCACTTCGTGTACAAAATGGACAATCTCTTTCGAAGCATGAGGGTTTCACATGAAAACTCGCCTGTTACAAATGCATTTCATTCTTTTTAACCTTTTTGAACTCCATACTTTTTGTGCCTTGAAAATGTAGCATTCAAAGCCACATCATCAATTTTTTGCCCTTTCTGACCTCATTTGCTATCTTTCATGCACTTACTGATTTTACTTTAGCAAAATAACCCTGAAATTGAAAAGCACTTCAAAGGAACTTTGAAAAGGCTGAAAGTTGGCATGGTATCATCATTTCACCCACATAGCATGTGCTAAAAAGTTGAGAGGGTTACATCAAAAACTGGATGCACTTCGTGTACAAATTGGACAATCTCTTTTGAAGCATGAGGGTTTCGAACGAAAACATGCCTGTTACAAAGGCATTTCATTTTTTTAACTTATTTGAACTCCATACTTTTTGTGCCTTCAAAATGCAGCATTCAAAGCGACATCATCAATTTTCAACCCTTTCTGACCTCATATGCTATTTTTTAATGCACTTATTGATTTTATTTCAGCAAAAAAAACCTAAAATTGAAAAGCACTTCAAATGAACTTTGAAAAGGTTGAAAGTTGGCATGGTATCATCATTTCACCCACATAGCATATGCTAAAATGTTGAGAGGGTTACGGCAAAAACTGGATGCACTTCGTGTATAAAATGGACAATCTCTTTCGAAACATGAGGGTTCGGACGAGAACTCGCCTGTTACAAAGGCACTTCATTCTTTTTAACTTATTTGAACTCCATACTTTTTGTGCCTTCAGAATGCAGCATTCAAAGCCACATCATTAATTTTCAACCCTTTCTGACCTCATTTGCTATTTTTCATGCACTTACTAATTTTATTTCGGCAAGATAACCCTGAAATTGAAAAGCACTTCAAATGAACTCTGAAAAGGTTGAAAGTTGGCATGGTATCATTATTTCATCGAAATAGCATGTTATTAAAAGTTGAGAAGGTTTCGACAAAAACTGGATGCACTTCGTGTACCAAATGGACAATCTCTTTCGAAGCATGAGGGTTTGGGACGAAAACTCGCCTGTTACAAAGGCATTTCATTCTTTTTAACTTATTTGAACTCCATACTTTTTGTGCCTTCAAAATGCAGCGTTGAAAGCCACATCATCAATTTTCAACCCTTTCTGACCTCATATGCTATTTTTTCATGCACTTATTCATTTTATTTCAGCAAAATAACCCTGAAATTGAAAACCACTTCAAATGAACTCTGAAAAGGTTGAAAGTTGGCATGGTATCATCATTTCACCCACAAAGCATGTGCTAAAAAGTTGAGAGGGTTACGTCAAAAACTGGATGCACTTCGTGTACAAAATGGACAATATGTTTTGAAGCATGAGGGTTTCGAACGAAAACTCGCCTGTTACAAAGGCATTTCATTCTTTTTAACTTATTTGAACTCCATACTTTTTTTGCCTTTAAAATGCAGCATTCAAAGCCACATCATCAATTTTCAACCCTTTTTGACCTCATTTGCTATTTTTCATGCACTTATTGATTTTCTTTCATCGAAATAACTCTGAAATTGAAAAGCACTACAAATGAACTTTGAAAAGATTGAAAGTTGGCATGGTATCATCATTTCACCCGCATAGCATGTGGTAAAAAGTTGAGAGGGTTACGACAAAACTGGATGCACTTCGTGTACAAAATGGACAATCTCTTTCGAACCATGAGGGTTTCAGACGAAAACTCGCCTGTTACAAAGGCATTTCATTCTTTTTAACTTATTTGAACTCCATACTTTTTATGCCTTCAAAATGCAGCATTCAAAGGCAAATCATCAATTTTCAACCCTTTCTAACCTCATTTGCTACTTTTCATGCACTTATTGATTTTATTTCAGCAAAAAAAACCAGAAATTGAAAAGCACTTCAAATGAACACTGGAAAGGTTGAAAGTTCGCATGGTATCATCGTTTCACCTACATAGCATGTTATATAAAGTTGAGAGGGTTACGACAAAAACTGGATGCACTTCATGTACAAAATGGACAATCTCTTTCGAAGTATTAGGGTTTCGGACGAAAACTCGCTTGTTACAATGGCATTTCATTCTTTTTAACTTATTTGAACTCCATACTTTTTGTGCCTTCAAAATGAAGCATTCAAAGCCACATCATAAATTTTCAACCCTTTCTAACCTCATTTGCTATTTTTCATGCACTTACTGATTTTATTTCAACAAAATGACCCTGAAATTGAAAAGCACTTCAAATGAACTCTGAAAAGGTTGAAAGTTGGCATGGTATCATAATTTCACCCACATAGCATGTGCTAAAGAGTTGAGACGGTTACGGCAATATCTAGATGCACTTTGTGTACAAAATAGACAATCTCTTTCGAAGCATAAGGGGTTCGGACGAAAACTCGCCTATTACAAAGGCATTTCATTCTTTTTAATTTATTTGAACTTCATACTTTTTGTGCCTTCAAAATGCAGCATTCAAAGCCACAGAATCAATTTTCAACCCTTTCTGACCTCATTTGCAATTGTTTAGCTTTTACTAATTTTATTTCAACAAAATAACCCAGAAATTGGAAAGCACTTCACATGAACTTTTAAAAGGTTGAAAGTTGGCATGGTATAATCATTTCACCCACATAGCATGTGCTAAAAGGTTGAGAGGGTTACGGCAAAAACTGGATGCACTTCGTGTACAAAATGGACAATCTCTTTCGAAGCATGAGGCTTTTGAACGAAAACTCGCGTGTTACAAAGGCATTTCTTTCTTTTTAACTTATTTGAACTCCATACTTTTTGTCCCTTGAAAATGCAACATTCAAAGCCACATCATCAAGTTTCAACGCTTTCTGTCCTCATTTGCTATTTTCCATGCACTTACTGATTTTATTTCGGCAAAATAATCCTGAAATTGAAAAGCACTTAAAATGAACTCTGAAAAGGTTGAAAGTTGGAATGGTATCATCATTTCACCCACATAGCATGTTATAAAAAGTTGAGAGGGTTACGACAAAAACTGGACGCACTTCGTGTACAAAATGGATAATCTCTTTCGAAGCATGAGGGTTTTGGACGAAAACTCGCGTGTTACAAAGGCATTTCATTCCTTTTAACTTATTGGAACTCGATACTTTTTGTTCCTTCAAAATGCAACATTCAAAGCCACATCATCAAGTTTCAACGCTTTCTGACCTCATTTGCTATTTTCGATGCACTTACTGATTTTATTTCGGCAAAATAATCCTGAAATTGAGAAGCACTTCAAATGAACTCTGAAAAGGTTGAAAGTTGGCATCGTCTTATCATTTCACCCACATGGCATGTCCTAAAAAGTTGAGAAGGTTACGGCAAAAACTGGATGCACTTCGTGTACAAAATGGACAATCTCTTTCGAAGCATGAGGGTTTTGGACGAAAACTCGCCTGTTACAAAGGCATTTCATTCCTTTTAACTTATTGGAACTCGATACTTTTTGTGCCTTCAAAATGCAGCATTCAAAGCCACATCATCAATTTTCAACCCTTTCTGACCTCATTTTCTATTTTTCATGCCCTTACTGATTTTATTTCAGCAAAATAACCCTGAATTTGAAAAGCACTTCAAATGAACTCTGAAAAGGTTGAAAGTTGGCATGGTATCATCATTTCACCCACATAGCATGTGCTAAGAAGTTGAGAGGGTTACGACAAAAACTGGATGCACTTCGTGTACAAAATGGACAATCTCTTTCGAAGCATGAGGGTTTCGCGCAAAAATTCGCGTGTTACAAAGGCATTTCGTTCTATTTTAACTTATTTGAACTCCATAATTTTTGTGCCATCAAAATGCAGCATTCAAAGCCACATCATCAACTTTCAACCCTTTCTGGCCTCATTTGCTATTTTTCATGCACTTACTGATTTTATTTCAGCAAAATAACCTTGAAATTGAAAAGCATTTGAAATAAACTCTGAAAAGGTTCACAGTTGGCATGGTATCATCATGTCACCCACATAGCATGTGCTAAGAAGTTGAGAGGGTTACGACAAAAACTGGATGCACGTCGTGTACAAAATGGACAATCTCTTTCGAAGCATGAGGGTTTCGCGCAAAAATTCGCGTGTTACAAAGGCATTTCGTTCTTTTTAACTTATTTGAACTCCATAATTTTTGTACCTTCAAAATGCAGCATTCAAAGCCACATCATAAATTTTCAACCCTTTCTGACCTCATTTGCTATTTTTCATGCACTTACTGATTTTATTTCAGCAAAATAACCCTCAAATTGAAAAGCACTCGAAATGAACTTTGAAAAGGTTCAAAGTTGGCATGCACTAGTAGAAAACAGGGCTTTGGTCCATTTCTGCAAATCCCATTAGTCCCGGTTGCATTACGAACTGGGACTAGTGTGAGCATTAGTCCCGGTTCAAGCGGCTAGGGCATTAGTCCCGGTTCAAATGGGACCTTTAGTCCCGGTTGGAGACACAAACCGGGACTAAAGGGGGTTGAGGCTTTTACTCCCGGTTGGAGACACGAACCGGGACTAAAAGGGTCCTTGAAAGTTTTTTCTTCTGTTTTTACATTTGTTTTCCGTTTTTAGTTTCTGTTTTAAATTGCTTATATCTTTTAGGATATTTGATGTTTTAGAATGATTCTTTTTGCATTAGATCCAAAATTTTGTCTAATTTATATTTGTGGCGTTAGTTTGCAAATTTGAATGGTTTAAATTTGAACTTGTTCAAATTTGGTTCAAACCCTACATTGTGAATAACTTGAGTTTACAAAAAGTTTTTAATTTAATTCTTTTTGCTCCTAGTCACGAGTTAGATTGTTGTCATAGTAAGATTTATTTGGTTGTTTTAGAATAATTTAAATTAGGATTTTAATTAAAACATTACTGTTTTGCTTATATAGTTGTTTTAGTCATTTAATTGTTTTTTTTTATTATTTTTAGTTATTTCTTTCTGTAGATTTTAACATGTTGTAGTATGGTGCATATTGAATGCACAAAAAGTCTGGAGTTGAAATAAGTAAAAAAATGAAATGCCGTTGTAACAGATGGGTTTCGTCTGAAACCTTGATACTTTGAACGAGATGGTCCAGTTTGTACGTGAAGTGCATCCAGTTTTTGCCATAACCATCTCAACTTTGTAACACATGCTATGTGGGTGAAATGATGATACCATGCCAAGTTTCAACCTTTCAGAGTTCATTTGTAGAGATTTTCAATTTCAGGCTCATTTAGCTCGAAAAAAATCATTAAATGGATGAAAAATAGAAAATGAAGTTAGAAAGGGTTGAAATTTGAATATGTGGCTTTTAATGGTGCATATTGAATGCACAAAATGTCTGGAGTTGAAATAAATTAAAAAAAGTGAAATGCCTTTGTAACAGATGGGTTTTCGTCCGAAACCTTGGTACTTTGAAGGAGATGGTCCAGTTTGTACATGAAGTGCACCAGTTTTTGCCATAACCCACTAAACTTTGTAGCACATGCTATGTGGGTGAAATGATGATACCATGCCAAGTTTCAACCTTTTTAGAGTTCATTTGTAGGGCTTTTAAATTTCAGGGTCATTTAGCTCAAAAAATCATTAAATGCATGAAAAATAGCAAATGAAGTTAGAAAGGGTTGAAATTTGAGGATGTGGCTTTGAATGGTGCATATTGAATGCACAAAAAGTCTGGAGTTGAAATATATTAAAAAAATGAAATGCCTTCGTAACAGATGGGTTTTCGTGCGAAACCTTGATACTTCGAAGGAGATGGTCCAGTTTGTACACGAAGTGTATCCAGTTTTTGCCATAACCCTCTCAACTTTGTAGCACATGCTATGTGGGAGAAATGATGATACCATGCCAAGTTTCAACCTTTTTAGAGTTCATTTGTAGGTCTTTTCAATTTTAGGGTCATTTAGCTCGATGTTTTTTATTAAATGGCTGAAAAATAGCAAATGAAGTTAGAAAGGGTTGAAATTTGAGTATTTGGCTTTGAATGGTGCATATTGAATGCACAAAAAGTCTGGAGTTGAAATAAATTAAAAAAATGAAATGTAACAGATGGTTTTTCGTGCGAAACCTTGATACTTCGATGGAGATGGTCCAGTTTGTACACGAAGTGCATCCAGTTTTTACCGTAACCCTCTCAACTTTTTAGCACAAGCTATGTGGGTGAAATGATGATACCATGCCAAGTTTCAACTTTTTTAGAGTTCATTTGTAGTGCTTTTCAATTTTAGGGTCATTTAGCTCAAAAAAAAATCATTAAATGCATGAAAAATAGCAAATGAAGTTAGAAAAGGGTTAACTCTCGCTTGGTTAACCTTAGTTGTGACTCATGCTGGGATGGTGCTAGCAGATGTAATGGACGGTACGATTGGATGGACACCAACCCGGACTAAAGGGGTTCTGAAATTTCAAACTCTACCCCCCATGGACGACATTTTTGAGTTTTCTAGAAAATAAAAAAAATGATAAAATCTTCAAAAAATAAAATTCTTTGAGATGTAGTTAGGTTTTAGTGACTAGTTGGTATGGAAATTTTGAAATATGAATTTTGACCGTTTTTTGCGAAAAAACGGCCATAACTTTTGCATACAACGTGGGAATTTTTTTTAATATATCAGAAAAACTCGAGAAAAATTGGGACTCGATTTCACCGGAGCTTACCCGGTGAAGTTTTCTCAGATTCTTGAAATCCCAAAAGTAAAAAAAGTTATTTCAAAAAGATGATTTTTTCCTGCAAAATAAAAAAAATATTTTAAAAAATTATTTTATTTAAAAATAAATAAATGATGTCATATTTGGATTCCTCACATTTTTTGATAACAATGGATATATTATTTGTTGAATTTCGATTTACAGATTTAAAGATATTAATTATGCCATATGAATTGAATATATGGAAAAAATGAATAAAACAATAATATTACTTATTTTATTTTCATAGAAATTCAATATTATTAGTACTTATTTTGTTTATTTTAATTATTGTTTGGAATTCAAATAAATAAATAATGTGACATCAAGACCTAAGGGTTAATAGGATTGATAGCTTACTATTGTTAAGAAAACAACAAGTGCAGACTTGGAAACAAAGGGTGATAGAACTCGAAAGTTAAGTGTGCTCGGGTTAGAGCAGTGAGAGGATGGGTGACCGGCTGGGAAGTTAGATGATTTGGAGTGAGGGGTGATTAGAGATGAAATTGTCAAATAATTCAAAAACAATGAGAAGGGGTGATTAGAGATTAAATTGTCAAATAATTCTAAAACAATGCGGAGGGGTGATTAGAGATTAAATTGTCAAATAATTCAAAAACAATGAGGAGGGGTGATTAGAGATTAAATTGTGAAATAATTCAAAAACAATGAGGATGGGTGATTAGAGATTAAATTGTCAAATAATTCACAGATTTGAAAATCACAAAAAAATATAAAAAAATCGAAAAACAAAAATAAAAAAATTATTAAAAAAATACCTTTAGTCCCGGTTTGTAACACCAACCGGGACTAAAGGTCCTGCTCTAGAAAGTTGTCACGTCGAGGGCCTTTAGTCTCAGTTCGTAACACAACCGGGACTAAAGGGTGGAGGCTTTAGTCCCGACCCTTTAGTCCCGGTTCCAAAACCGGGACTAAAGGCCAGTTTTCTACTAGTGATGGTATAATCATTTCACCCATAGCATGTGCTAAAAAGTTGAGAGGGTTATGGCAAAAACATGATGCATTTCGTGTACAAAATGGACAATCTCTTTCGAAGCATGACGATTTCGGACGAAAACTCGCCTGTTACAAAGGCACTTCATTCTTTTTATCTTATTTGAACTCCATACTTTGTGTACCTTCAAAAAGCAGCATTCAAAGCCACATCACCAATTTTCAACCCTTTCTGACCTCATTTGCTATTTTCATGCACTTACTGATTTTATTTCAGCAAAATAACCCTGAAATTGAAAAGCACTTCAAATGAACTCTGAAAAGGTCGAAAGTTAGCATGGTATCATCATTCCACCCACCTAGCATCTGCTAAAAAGGTGAGAGGGTTACGGCAAACACTGGATGCATTTCGTGTACAAAATGGACAATCTCTTTCGAAGCATGAGGGTTTCGCACAAAAACTCGCCTATTACAAAGGCATTTCATTCTTTTTAACTTATTTGAACTCCATACTTTTTGTGCCTTCAAAATGCAGCATTCAAAGCCACATCATCAATTTTCAACCCTTTCTGACCTCATTTGCTATTTTTCATGCACTAACTGATTTTGTTTCAGCAAAATAACCCTGAAATTGAAAAGCACTTCAAATGAACTCTGAAAAGGTTGAAAGTTGGCATGGTATCATCGTTTCACCCACATAGCATGTGCTATAAAGTTGAGAGGGTTACGGCAAAAACTGGATGCACGTCGTGTACAAAATGGACAATCTCTTTCGAAGCATGAGGGTTTCGCACGAAAACTTGCCTGTCACAAAGGCATTTCATTCTTTTTAACTTATTTGAACTCCATACTTTTTGTGCCTTCAAAATGCAGCATTCAAAGCCACATCATCAATTTTCAACCCTTTCTGACCTCATTTGCTATTTTTCATGCACTTACTGATTTTATTTCAGCAAAATAACCCTGAAATTGAAAAGCACTTCAAATGAACTCTTAAAAGGTTGAAAGTTGGCATGGTATCATCATTTCACCCACATAGCATGTGCTGAAAAGTTGATAGGGTTACGGCAAAAACTGGATACACTTCATGTACATAATGGACAATCTCTTTTGAAGTATGATAATTTTAGGAAATTGTGATCCTAAAATTCGACTTCGCTAAAGCTTTTGATACAATGAACCAGTCCTTCATTATGCAAATGCTAAGATGTAAGGAATTTGACGAGAAATGGTGCTCATGGGTGGAAAAGATCCTAAACTCAGGAACATCCTTGATCTTATTGAATGGCGTACCGGGCAAGGAATTTCAATGTAAAAGAGGAGTTCGACAGGGTGACCCATTTTCCCCCTATTGTTTGTCCTAGCAGCGGATCTTCTACAGTCAATGGTTAACATAGCATGGACAGAAGGGCACTTATCACTGCCAATTGAGCAACCTGCTTCGGAACTGTATCCGGTGATTCAATATGCAGATGATACACTAACATCCTTCCGGCACAGAGCTCGGAAATTAGGGCTAGTAAACAACTACTCGATGCATATGCTAACACCACAGGGCTAAACATAAACTACTCCAAGTCTCAATTAATGCCTATCAATATTCACCAAGATAAAGCCATTGAGTTGGCTTCAATACTTGGTTTCCAGGTGGGATCGATGCCCTTTACTTATCTTGGAGTTCCAATGGGCACCTCCAGACCGTCTGTACGAGACTTGATGCCTCTTGTTGACAGAATTGAAAGAAGACTCACGAGCACGGCCATCTGGCTTTCTTATGGTGAGATTGTACTTTTCATCAACTCAGCCCTGTCGTGGCTCTTATCGTTTGCTATGTGCGTTTTGAAGTTACCAATGAAAATCATAGATATATTTGATAGAGCACACAGGCATTGTTTATGGAGAAAAGTTTTAGACAGAGACACTAAAACTCACTCCCTGGCAGCATGGGATTTAGTATGCAAACCCAAAGACAAAGGTGCCCTGGGTATCATCAATCTGAAACTACAGAACAAAGCTTTATTCCTAAAATTTCTCCACAAATTATATCACAAGATGGACACTTCGTGGGTAATGTTGATATGGAATGCATACTATGATACAACACCCCCGCATGCAATGCCACCTTGTGGGTCTTTCTGGTGGAAAGATATTCTCTCCGTCTCTGATATCTTTTGAGGAATCACAACTTGCATCCCCAACGCAGGGGATACAATCCTACTTTGGAAAGATCAATGGTTCAATGAGGAAATCCTAGCAAATTCACATCAGCACTTACTCTCATATGCAACAATGAAGATGTATCTCTGGCACAATTTGTGATGGATGCGGACCTGGCTTCTCACTTCCACCTACCACCGTCATAGGAAGCTCGTACTGAACTCAAAGATATTATGCTCTCAATTAACATGATGATACTAGACCCCCTCAAGGCTGATGAGTGGATATACTGTTGGCGAGAGGTATATTTCAGGCCAAAAAGATTCTATAAATATCTATTCAGAAATGAGCACGCCCCATCATACATAACAACCATTTGGAAATCAAAATGCATCCTCAGACACAAGGTGTTCTCCTGGCTACAGAGAATGGATAGATTAAACACACGAGACCTTCTGATAAGAAGACACTTCAGTATAGGCGATGACTCTTCCTGTGTGCTGTGTAATGGAAATCTGAGGGAAATTGATGACCACTTGTTCTACCAATGCCCCTTTGCACTTAACTATTGGGAGAAATTAGGCATTACTTGGGACTCATTGCTGAATATGCAAGCACGATTGGATACAATGGAACGGCAATCGGCGAAACCCCTGTTTAAGGAAATATGTATCCTAGCTACATGGAATTTCTAGAAACAACGAAAGAGAAAGATCTTCGATGATGAGATGGCAACAACGCAAGACTAGCTTCGGATGTTGAAGAAAAATTTTCAAGTCCTAAAATTTAGACTTAAAGAAGTCGACTCTGCCTTCCTGGATAATATTATACAAACCATCTAATTGTAAAATTAATAGTCTGTAACTTCTCATAACCTAGCCCAGATCAGCTTAGACACTCTACCCAGTTTCTGACACAAGGATATGTAAACACTACTTATACTGATTCTCCTCTAATATAACAACAGTAGGAGCTTCTCCTGCTGTTTTCACTAGCCAAAAAAAATCATGACGGCTTCGGACGAAAACTTGCCTGTTACAAAGGCATTTCATTCTTTTTAACTTATTTGAAATCCATACTTTTTGTACCTTCAAAATGCAGCATTCAAAGCCACATCATCAATTTTCAACCCTTTCTAACCTCATTTGCTATTTTTCATGCACTTACAATTTTTATTTCATCAAAATAACCCTGAAATTGAAAAGCACTTCAAATGAACTCTGAAAAGGTTGAAATTTTGCATTGTATCATCATTCCACCCACATAGCTTGTGCTAAAAAGTTGAGAGGGTTACGGCAAAAACTAGATGCCCTTCGTGTACAAAATGGACAATCTCTTTTGAAGCCTAAGGGTTTCGAACGAAAATTCACCTGTTACAAAGGCATTTCATTCTTTTTAAATTATTTGAACTCCACACTTTTTGTGCCTTCAAAATGCAGCATTCAAAGCCACATCATCAATTTTCAACCCTTTCTGACCTCATTTGCTATTTTCCATGCACTTATTGATTTTATTTCAGCAAAATAACCCTGAAATTGAAAAGCACTTCAACTGAACTCTAAAAAATTTTGAAAGTTCGCATCGTATCATCATTTCACCCACATAGCATGTCCTAAAAAGTTGAGAAGGTTACGGCAAAAACTGGATGCACTTCGTATACAAAATGGACAATCTTTTTCGAAGCATGAGGGTTTCGGATGAAAACTCACCTGTTACAAACGAATTTCATTCTTTTTAACTTATTTGAACTCCATACTTTTTATGCCTTCAAAATGCAGCATTCAAAGCCACATCATCAATTTTCAACCCTTTCTAACCTCATTTGCTATTTTTCATGCACTTACTAATTTTATTTCAGCAAAATAACCCTGAAATTGAAAAGCACTTCAAATGAACTCTATAAAGGTTGAAAATTGGCATGGTATCATCATTTCACCCACATAGCATGTGCTAAAAAGTTGAGGGGGTTACGGCAAAAACTGGATCCACTTCGTGTACAAAATGGACAATCTCTTTCGAAGCATGAGGGTTTTGGACGAAAACTCGCCTTTTACAAAGGAATTTCATTATTTTTAACTTATTTGAACTCCATACTTTTTGTGCCTTCAAAATGCAGCATTCAAAGCCACATCATCAATGTTCAACCCTTTCTGACCTCATTTGCTATTTTTCATGCACTTACTGATTTTGTTTCAGCAAAATAACCCTAAAATTTAAAATCACTTCAAATGAACTCTGACAGGTTGAAAGTTGGCATGGTATCATCATTTCACCCACATAGCATGTGCTAAAAAGTTGAGACGGTTACGGCAAAAACTGGATGCACTATGTGTACAAAATGGACAATCTCTTTCGAAGCATGAGGGGTTCGGACGAAAAGTCGCCTATTACAAAGGCATTTCATTCTTTTTAACTTATCTGAACTCCATACTTTTTGTGCCTTCAAAATGCAACATTCATAGCCACATCATCAATTTTCAACCCTTTTTGACCTCATTTGCTATTTTTCAGCATTTAATGATTTTATTTGAGCAAATAACCCTAAAATTGAAAAGCACTTCAAATGAAATTTTGAAACGTTGAAAGTTGGCATGGTATCATCATTTCACCCACATAGCATGTGCTAAAGAGTTGAGAGGGTTACGGACAAAACTGGATGCACTTCGTGTACAAAATGGACAATCTCTTTCGAAGCATGAGGGTTTCGGACGAGAACTCGCCTGTTAAAAAGGCATTTCATTCTTTTTAACTTATTCGAACTCCATAGTTTTTGTGCCTTCAAAATGCAGCATTCAAACCGACATCATCAATTTTCAACCCTTTCTAACCTCATTTGCTATTTTTCATGCACTTACTGATTCTATTTTGGCAAAATAACCCTGAAATTGAAAAGCACTTCAAATGAACTCTAAAAAGGTTGAAAGTTGGCATGGAATCAACATTTCACCCACATAGCATGTGCTAAAAAGTTGAGACAGTTACGGCCAAAACTGGATGCACTTCATGTACAAAATGGGCAATCTCTTTCGAAGCGTGAGGATTTCGGACGAAAACTCGCCTGTTACAAAGGAATTTCATTCTTTTTAAATTATTTGAACTCCAAACTTTTTATGCCTTCAAAATAGAGCATTCAAAGTCACATGATCAATTTTCAACCCTTTCTAACCTCATTTGCTATTTTTCATGCACTTACTGATTTTATTTTAGCAAAATAACCCTGAAATTGAAAAGCACTTCAAATGAACTCTAGAAAGGTTGAAAGTTGGCATGGTATCATCATTTCACCCAGACAGCATGTGCTAGAAAGTTGAGGGGGTCACGGCAAAAACTGGATCCATTTCATGTACAAAATGGACAATCTCTTTCGAAGCATGAGGGTTTCAGACGAAAACTCGCCTGTTACAAAGGAATTTCATTATTTTTAAATTATTTCAACTCCATACTTTTTGTGCCTTCAAAATGCAGCATTCAAAGCCACATCATCAATTTTCAACCCTTTCTGACTTCATTTGCTATTTTTCATGCACTTACTGATTTTATTTCAGCAAATAAACCCTAACATTGAAAAGCACTTCAAATGAACTCTGAAAGGTTGAATGTTGGCATGGTATCATCATTTCACCCACATAGCATGTTCTAAAAAGATGAGACGGTTACGGCAAAAACTGGATGCACTTCGTGTATAAAATGGACAATCTCTTTTGAAGCATGAGGGGTTCAGACAAAAACTCGCGTGTTACAAAAGCATTTCATTCTTTTTAACTTATTTGAACTCCATACTTTTTGTGCCTTCAAAATGCAGCATTCAAAGCCACATCATCAATTTTCAACCCTTTCTGACCTCATTTGCTATTTTTCAGCATTTACTGATTTTATTTCAGCAAAATAACCCTGAAATTGAAAAGAACTTCAAATGAACTTTTAAAAGGTTGAAAGTTGGCATGGTATCATTATTTCACCCACATAGCATGTGCTAACAAGTTGAGAGGGTTACGGCAAAAACTGGATGCACTTTGTGTACAAAATGGACAATCTCTTTCGAAGCATAAGGGTTTCGGACGAGAACTCGCCTGTTACAAAGGAATTTCATTCTTTTTAACATATTTCAACTCCATACTTTTTGTGCCTTCAAAATGCATCATTCAAAGCCACATCATCAATTTTCAACCCTTTCTAACCTCATTTGCTATTTTCATGCACTTACTTATTTTATTTTAGCAAAATAATCCAGAAACTGAAAAGCACTTCAAATGAACTCTGAAAAGGTTGAAAGTTGGCATGGTATCATCATTTCACCGACATACCATGTGCTAAAATGTTGAGACAGTTACGGCAAAAACTGGATGCACTTTGTGTACAAAACGGACAATCTCTTTTGAAGCGTGAGGGTTTCGGACGAAAACTCGCCTGTTACAAACGAAATTCATTATTTTTAACTTATTTGAACTCCAAAATTTTTATGCCTTCGTAATGCAGCATTCAAAGTCACATCATCAATTTTCAACCCTTTCTAACCTTATTTGCTATTTTTCATGCACCTACTGATTTTATTTCAGCAAAAAAAACCTGCAACTGAAAAGAACTTCAAATGAACTCTGGAAAGGTTGAAAGTTGGCATGGTATCATCATTTCACCCACATAGCATGTGCTAAAAAGTTGAGGGGGTTACGGCAAAAACTAGATCCACTTCATGTACAAAATGGACAATCTCTTTTGAACCATGAGGGTTTCGGACGAAAACTCGTGTGTTACAAAGCAATTTCATTCTTTTTAACTTATTTGAACTCCATACTTTTTGTGCCTTCGAAATTCAGCATTCAAAGCCACATCATCAATTTTCAACCCTTTCTGACCGCATTTGCTATTTTTCATGCACTTAGTGATTTTATTTCACCAAAATAACCCTGAAATTGAAAAGCACTTCAAATGAACTCTGAAAGGTTGAAAGTTGTCATGGTATCATCATTTCACCCACATAGCATGTGCTAAAAAGTTGAGACAGTTACGGCCAAGACTCGATGCACTTCGTGTATAAAATGGACAATCTCTTTCGAAGCATGAGGGGTTCAAACGAAAACTCGCCTGTTACAAAGGCATTTCATTCTTTTTAACTTATTTGAACTCCATAGTTTTTGTGCCTTCAAAATGCAGCATTCAAAGCCACCTTATCAATTTTGAACCCTTTCTGACCTCATTTGCTATTTTTCATGATCTTATTGATTTTATTTCATCAAAATAACCCTGAAATTGAAAACCACTTCAAATGAACTCCGAAAAGGTTGATAGTTGGCATGGTATCATCATTTCACCCACATAGCATGTGCTGAAATTTTGAGAGGGTTACGGCAAAAACTGGATGCACTTCGTGTACAAAATTGACAATCTCTTTCGAAGCATGAGGGTTTCGAATAAAAACTCGCCTGTTACAAAGGCATTTCATTCTTTTTAACATATTTGAGCTCCATACTTTTTGTGCCTTTAGAATGCAGCATTCAAAGCCACATGATCAATTTTAAACCCTTTCTAACCTCATTTGCCATTTTTCATGCACTTACTCATTTTATTTTAGCAAAATAACCCTGAAATTAGAAAACACTTCAAATGAACTCTTAAAGGTTGAAAGTTCGCATGGTATCATCATTTCACCCACATAGCATGTGCTAAAAGGTTGAGAGCGTTACGGCAAAAACTGGATGCACTTCGTGTACAAAATGGACAATCTCTTTCGAAGCATTAGGGTTTCGGGCGAAAACTCGCCTATTACAAAGGCATTTCATTCTTTTTAACTTATTTGAATACCATACTTTTTATGCCTTCAAAATGCAGCATTCAAAGCCACATCATCAATTTTCAACCCTTTCTAACCTCATTTGCTATTTTTCATGCACTTACTAATTTTATTTCAGCAAAATAACCCTGAAATTGAAAAGCACTTCAAATGAACTCTGCAAAGGTTGAAATTTGGCATGGTATCATCATTTCACCCACATAGCATGTGCAAAAAGTTGAGGGGGTTACGCCAAAAACTGGATCCACTTCGTGTACAAAATGGACAATCTCGTTTGAAGCATGAGGCTTTCGGACGAGAACGTGCCAGTTACAAAGGAATTTCATTCTTTTTAACTTATTTGAACTGTATACTTTTTGTGCCTTCAAAATGCAGAATTCAAAGCCACATCATAAATTTTCAACCCTTTGTAACCTCATTTGCTATTTTTCATGCACTTACTAATTGTATTTCGGCAAAATAACCCTGAAATTGAAAAGCACTTCAAATGAAGTCTGAAAAGGTTGAAAGTCGGCATTGTATCATAATTTCTCCCAAATAGCATGTTATAAAAAGTTGAGAAGGTTTCGGCAGAAGTTGCATGCACTTCGTGTACCAAATGGACAATCTCTTTCGAAGTATGAGGGTTTCGGACGAAAACTCACCTGTTACAAAGGCATTTCATTCTTTTTAACTTATTTGAACTCCATACTTTTTGTGCCTTCAAAATGCAGCGTTCAAAGCCACATCATCAATTTTCAACCCTTTCTGACCTCATTTGCTATTTTTCATGCACTTGTTCATTTTAGTTCAGCAAAATAACCGTGAAATTGAAAACCACTTCAAATGAACTTTGAAAAGGTTGAAAGTTGGCATAGTATCATCATTCCACACACATAGCATGTGCTAAAAAGTTGACATGGTTACGCCAAAAACTGGATGCACTTCGTGTACAAAATGGACAATCTCTTTCGAAGCATAAGGGGTTCGGACGAAAACTCACCTGTTACAAAGGCATTTCATTTTTTTAAATTATTTGAACTCCATACTTTTTATGCCTTCAAAATGCAGCATTCAAAGCCACATCATCAATTTTCAATCCTTTCTGACCTCATTGGCTATTTTTCATGCACTTACTGATTTTATTTTAGCAAAATAACCCTAAAATTGAAAATCACTTCAAATGAACTCTAGAAAGCTTGAAATTTGGCATGGTATCATTCTTTCATCCACATAGCATGTGCTAAAAAGTTGAGGTGGTTCGGCAAAAATTGGATCCATCTTGTCTCCAAAATAGACAATCTCTTTCTAAGCATGAGGGTTTCGTACGAAAACTCGCCTGTTACAAAGGAATTTAATTCTTTTTAAATTATTTGAACTCCATACATTTTGTGACTTCAAAATGCAACATTCAAAGCAACATCATCAATTTTCAACCCTTTTTGACCTCATTTGCTATTTTTCATGCACTTACTGATTTTATTTCAACAAAATAACCCTGAAACTGAAAAGCACTTCAAATAAACTCTGGAAAGGTTGAAAGTTGGCATGGTATCATCATTTCACCCACACAGCATGTGCTAAAAACTTTAGGGGGTTACGGCAAAAACTGGAAACACTTCTTGTACAAAATGGACGATCTCTTTCGAAGCCTAAGGGTTCCGAACGAAAACTCACCTGTTACAAAGGAATTTCATTCTTTTTAACTTATTTGAACTCCATATTTTTGTGCCTTCAAAATGCAGCATTCAAAGCCACATCATCAATTTTTAACCCTTTCTGACCTCATTTGCTATTTTTCATGCACTTACTGATTTTATTTCAGCAAAATAACCCTACAATTGAAAAGCACTTCAAATGAACTCTCAAAAGGTTGAAAGTTGGCATGGTATCATCATTTCACCCACATAGCATGTGCTAAAAAGTTGAGACGGTTACGGCAAAAACTGGATGCACTTCGTGTACAAAATGGACAATCTCTTTCGAAGCATGAGGGGTTCGGACGAAACCTCGTCTATTACAAAGATATTTCTTTCTTTTTAACATATTTGAACTCCATGATGTTTGTGCCTTCAAAATGCAGCATTCAAAGCCACATCATCAATTTTCAACCCTTTCTAACCTCATTTGCTATTTTTCATGCACGTACTGATTTTATTTCGGAAAAATAACCCTGAAATTGAAAAGCATTTCAAATGAACTCTGCAAAGGTTGAAAGTTGGCATGGTATCATCATTTCACCCAAATAGCATGTGTTAAAAATTTGAGGGGGTTACGACAAAAACTGGATCCACTTCGTGTACAAAATAGACAGTCTCTTTCGAAGCATGACGGTTTCGGACGAAAACTCGCCTGTTACAAAGGAATTTCCTTCTTTTTAAATTATTTGAACCCCATACTTTTTGTGCTTTCAAAATGCAGCATTCAAAGCCACATCATCAATTTTCAACCCTTTCTGACCTCATTTGCTATTTTTATGCACTTATTGATTTTATTTCAGCAAAATAACCCTGAAATTGAAAAGCACTTCCAATTAACTTTGGAAAGGTTGAAAGTTGGCATAGTATCATCATTTCACCCACATAGCATGTGCTCAAAAGTTGAGGGCGTTACGGCAAAAACTGGATCCACTTCGTGTACAGAATGGACAATCTCTTTCGAAGCATGTGTGTTCCGGACGAAAACTCACCTGTTACAAAGGAATTTCGATCTTTGTAACTTATTTGAACTCCATACTATTTTTGCCTTCAAAATGCTGCATTCAAAGCCACATCATCAATTTTCAACCCTTTCTGACCGCATTTGCTATTTTTCATGCACTTACTGATTTTATTTCAGCAAAATAACCCTGAAATTGAAAAGCACTTCAAATAAACTCTGAAAAGGTTGAAAGTTGTCATGGATTCATCATTTCACCCACATAGCATGTGCTAAAAAGTTCAGACGGTTACAGCAAAGACTGGATGCACTTCGTGTATAAAATGGACAATCTCTTTCGAAGCATGAGGGGTTCGCACGAAAACTCGTCTGTCACAAAGGCATTTCTTTCTTTTTAACATATTTGAACTCCATACTTTTTGTGCCTTCAAAATGCAGCATTCAAATCCACATCATCAATTTTCAACCCTGTCTAACCTCATTTGCTATTTTTCATGCACTTACTAATTTTATTTCGGCAAAATAACCCTGAAATTGAAAAGCACTTCAAATGAACTCTGAAAAGGTTGAAATTTTGCATTGTATCATCATTCCACCCACATAGCTTGTGCTAAAAAGTTGAGAGGGTTTCGACAAAAACTGGATGCACTTCGTGTACATTATGGACAATCTCTTTCGAAGTATCTTGGTTTCGTACGAATACTCGCCTGTTACAAAGGCATTTCATTCTTTTAACTTATTTGAACTCCATACTTTTTGTGCCTTCAAAATGCAGCATTCAAAGCCACATCATCAATTTTGAACCCTTTCTGACGTCTTTTGCTATTTTTCATGCACTTATTGATTTTATTTCAAAAAATTAACCCTGAAATTGAAAACCACTTCAAATGAACTCCGAAAAGGTTGATAGTTGGCATGGTATCATCATTTCACCCACATAGCATGTGCTGAAATTTTGAGAGAGTTACGGCAAAAACTGGATGCACTTCGTGTAGAAAATCGACAATCTCTTTCGAAGCATGAGGGTTTCGAATGAAAACTCGCCTGTTACAAAGGCATTTCATTCTTTTCAACTTATTTGAACTCCATGCTTTTTGTGCCTTTAGAATGCAGCATTCAAAGCCACATCATCAATTTTCAACCCTTTGTGACCTCATTTGCCATTTTTCATGCACTTACTCATTTTATTTCAGCAAAATAACCCTGAAATTAAAAAACACTTCAAATGAACTCTGAAAAGGTTGAAAGTTTGCATGGTATCATCATTTCACCCACATAGCATGTGCTAAAAGGTTGAGAGCGTTACGACAAAAACTGGATGCACTTCGTTTACAAAATGGACAATCTCTTTCGAAGCATTAGGGTTTCGTGCGAAAACTCGCCTATTACAAAGGCATTTCATTCTCTTTAACTTATTTGAACTCCATACTTTTTATGCCTTCAAAATGCAGCATTCAAAGCCACATCATCAATTTTCAACCCTTTCTAGCCTCATTTGCTTTTTTTTCATGCAGTTACTAATTTTATTTCGGCAAAATAACCCCGAAATTGAAAAGCACTTCAAATGAACTCTGAAAAGGTTGAAAGTTGGCATGGTATCATAATTTCACCCACATAACATGTTATAAAAAGTTGAGAGGGTTTCGAGAAAAACTGGATGCACGTCGTGTACAAAATGGACAATCTCTTTCAAAGTATCTGGGTTTCGTACGAAAACTCGCCTGTTACAAGGGCATTTCATTCTTTTTAACTTATTTGAACTCCATACTTTTTGTGCCTTCAAAATGCAGCATTCAAAGCCACCTTATCAATTTGCAACCCTTTCTGACCTGATTTACTATTTTTCATGCACTTACTGATTTTATTTCAGCAAAATAACTCTGAAATTGAAAAGCACTTCAAATGAACTCTGAAAAGGTTGAAAGTTTCCATGGTATCATCATTTCACCCACATAGCATGTTATAAAAAGTTGAGAGGGTTACGACAAAAACAGGATGCACTTCGTGTACAAAATGGACAATCTCTATCGAAGTATCAATGTTTCGGAAGAAAACTCGCCTGTTACAAAGGCATTTCATTATTTTTAACTTATTTGAACTCCATACTTTTTGTGCCTTCAAAATGCAGCATTCAAAGCCACACATGAATTTTGAACCCTTTCTGACCTCATTTGCTATTTTTCATGCACTTATTGATTTTGTTTCAGTGAAATAACCCTGAAATTGAAAACTACTTCAAATGAACTCCGAAAAGGTTGATAGTTGGAATGGTATCATCATTTCACCCACATAGCATGTGCTAAAAATTTGAGAGTGTTACGGCAAAAACTGGATGCACTTCGTGTACAAAATCGACAATCTCTTTCGAGGCATGAGGGTTTCGAATGAAAACTCGCCTGTTACAAAGGCATTTCATTATTTTTAACTTATTTGAACTCCATAATTTTTGTGCCTTTAGAATGCAGCATTCAAAGCCACATCATCAATTTTCAACCCTTTCTGACCTCAATTGCCATTTTTCATGCACTTATATTTCAGCAAAACAACCCTGAAATTGAAAACCACTTCAAATGAACTCTGAAAAGGTTGAAAGTTGGCATGGTATCATCATTTAACCCACATAGCATGTTATAAAAAGTTGAGAGGGTTTCGACAAAAACTGGATGCACTTCGTGTACATTATGGACAATCTCTTTCGAAGTATCTTGGTTTCGTACGAATACTCGCCTGTTACAAAGGCATTTCATTCTTTTAACTTATTTGAACTCCATACTTTTTGTGCCTTCAAAATGCAGCATTCAAAGCCACATCATCAATTTTGAACCCTTTCTGACGTCTTTTGCTATTTTTCATGCACTTATTGATTTTATTTCAAAAAATTAACCCTGAAATTGAAAACCACTTCAAATGAACTCCGAAAAGGTTGATAGTTGGCATGGTATCATCATTTCACCCACATAGCATGTGCTGAAATTTTGAGAGAGTTACGGCAAAAACTGGATGCACTTCGTGTAGAAAATCGACAATCTCTTTCGAAGCATGAGGGTTTCGAATGAAAACTCGCCTGTTACAAAGGCATTTCATTCTTTTCAACTTATTTGAACTCCATGCTTTTTGTGCCTTTAGAATGCAGCATTCAAAGCCACATCATCAATTTTCAACCCTTTGTGACCTCATTTGCCATTTTTCATGCACTTACTCATTTTATTTCAGCAAAATAACCCTGAAATTAAAAAACACTTCAAATGAACTCTGAAAAGGTTGAAAGTTTGCATGGTATCATCATTTCACCCACATAGCATGTGCTAAAAGGTTGAGAGCGTTACGACAAAAACTGGATGCACTTCGTTTACAAAATGGACAATCTCTTTCGAAGCATTAGGGTTTCGTGCGAAAACTCGCCTATTACAAAGGCATTTCATTCTCTTTAACTTATTTGAACTCCATACTTTTTATGCCTTCAAAATGCAGCATTCAAAGCCACATCATCAATTTTCAACCCTTTCTAACCTCATTTGCTATTTTTCATGCACTTACTAATTTTATTTCAGCAAAATAACCCTGAAATTGAAAAGCACTTCAAATAAACTCTGGAAAGGTTGAAATTTGGCATGGTATCATCATTTCACCCACATAGCATGTGCAAAAAGTTGAGGGGGTTACGCCAAAAACTGGATCCACTTCGTGTACAAAATGGACAATCTCGTTTGAAGCATGAGGCTTTCGGACGAGAACGTGCCAGTTACAAAGGAATTTCATTCTTTTTAACT
Organism: Hordeum marinum; assembly: GCA_022496015.1. Classification (NCBI taxonomy): domain Eukaryota; kingdom Viridiplantae; phylum Streptophyta; class Magnoliopsida; order Poales; family Poaceae; genus Hordeum; species Hordeum marinum. The sequence goes on from CM039672.1 coordinate 60,890,226, forward strand.
TATTTGAACTGTATACTTTTTGTGCCTTCAAAATGCAGAATTCAAAGCCACATCATAAATTTTCAACCCTTTGTAACCTCATTTCCTATTTTTCATGCACTTACTAATTGTATTTCGGCAAAATAACCCTGAAATTGAAAAGCACTTCAAATGAACTCTGAAAAGGTTGAAAGTCGGCATTGTATCATAATTTCTCCCAAATAGCATGTTATAAAAAGTTGAGAAGGTTTCGGCAAAAGTTGGATGCACTTCGTGTACCAAATGGACAATCTCTTTCGAAGTATGAGGCTTCCGGACGAAAACTCACCTGTTACAAAGGCATTTCATTCTTTTTAACTTATTTGAACTCCATAATTTTCGTGCCTCCAAAATGCAGCGTTCAAAGCCACATCATCAATTTTCAACCCTTTCTGACCTCATTTGCTATTTTTCATGCACTTATTCATTTTATTTCAGCAAAATAACCCTGAAATTGAAAACCACTTCAAATGAACTTTCAAAAGGTTGAAAGTTGGCATGGTATCATAATTTCACACACATAGCATGTGCTAAAAAGTTGACATGGTTACGGCAAAAAATGGATGCACTTCGTGTACAAAATGGACAATCTCTTTCGAAGCATGAGGGGTTCGGACGAAAACTCGCCTGTTACAAAGGCATTTCATTTTTTTAACTTATTTGAACTCCATAATTTTTTTGCCTTCAAAATGCAGAATTCAAAGCCACATCATCAATTTTCAATCCTTTCTGACCTCATTGGATATTTTTCATGCATTTATTGATTTTATTTCAGCAAAATAACCCTGAAATTGAAAAACACTTCAAATGAACTCTGGAAAGGTTGAAAGTTGGCATGGTATCATCATTTCATCCACACAGCATGTGCTAAAAAGTTGAGCGGGTTACGGTAAAAACTGGATCCACTTCTTGTACAAAATGGACAATCTCTTTCGAACCCTAAGGGTTCCGGACAAAAACTCGCCTGTTACAAAGGAATTTCATTCTTTTTAACTTATTTGAACTCCATACTTTTTGAGCCTTCAAAATGCAGCATTCAAAGCCACATCATCAATTATTAACCCTTTCTGACCTCATTTGCTATTTTTCATGCACTTACTGATTTTATTTCAACAAAATAACCCTGCAATTGAAAAGCACTTCAAATGAACTCTGAAAAGGTTGAAAGTTGGCATGGTATCATCATTTCACCCACATAGCATGTGCTAAAAAGTTGAGACGGTTACGGCAAAAACTGGATGCACTTCGTGTACAACATGGACAATCTCTTTCGAAGCATGAGGGGTTCGGACAAAAACTCGTCTATTACAAAGGCATTTCTTTCTTTGTAACATATTTGAACCCATGATGTTTGTGCCTTCAAAATGCAGCATTCAAAGACACATCACCAATTTTCAACCCTTTCTAACCTCATTTGCTATTTTTCATGCACTTACTGATTTTATTTCGGAAAAATAACCCTGAAATTGAAAAGCACTTCAAATGAACTCTGGAAAGGTTGAAAGTTGGCATGGTATCATCATTTCACCCAAATAGCATGTGCTAAAAAGTTGAGGGGGTTACGGTTAAAACTGGATCCACTTCATGTACAAAATGCACAGTCTCTTTCGAAGCATGACGGTTTCGGACCAAAACTCGCCAGTTACAAAGGAATATCCTTCTTTTAAAATTATTTGAACTCCATAGTTTTTGTGCTTTCAAAATGCAGCATTCAAAGCCACATCATCAATTTTCAACCCTTTCTGACCTCATTTGCTATTTTTATGCACTTATTGATTTTATTTCAACAAAATAACCCTGAAATTGAAAAGCGCTTCCAATGAACTTTGGAAAGGTTGAAAGTTTGCATGGTATCATCATTTCACCCACATAGCATCTGCTAAAAAGTTGAGGGAGTTACGGAAAAAACTGGATCCACTTCGTGTACAAAATGGACAATCTCTTTCGAAGCATGAGGGTTCCGAACTAAAACTCACCTGTTACAAAGGAATTTCGATCTTTGTAACTTATTTGAACTCCATACTTTTTTTGCATTCTAAATGCAGCATTCAAGGCCACATCATCAATTTTCAACCCTTTTTGACCGCATTTGCTATTTTTCATGCACTTAGTGATTTTATTTCACCAAAATAACCCTGAAATTGAAAAGCACTTCAAATGAACTCTGAAAAGGTTGAAAGTTGTCATGGTATCATCATTTCACCCACATAGCATGTGCTAAAAAGTTGAGACGGTTACGGCAAAGACTGGATGCACTTCGTGTATAAAATGGACAATCTCTTTCGAAGCATGAGGGGTTCGGACGAAAACTCGTCTGTCACAAAGGCATTTCTTTCTTTTTATCTTATTTGAACTCCATAATTTTTTTGCCTTCAAAATGCAGCATTCAAATCCACATCAACAATTGTCAACCCTGTCCAACCTCATTTGCTATTTTTCATGCACTTACTAATTTTATTTCGACAAAATAACACTGAAATTGAAAAGCACTTCAAATGAACTCTGAAAAGGTTCAAAGTTGTCATGGTATCATCATTTAACCCATATAGCAAGTTATAAAAAGTTGAGAGGGTTTTGACAAAAACTGGATGCACTTCGTGTACAAAATGGACAATCTCTTTCGAAGTATCTGGGTTTCGTACAAAAACTCGCCTGTTACAAAGGCATTTCATTCTTTTTAACTTATTTGAACTCCATACTTTTTGTGCCTTCAAAATGCAGCATTCAAAGCCACATCATCAATTTTGAGCCCTTTCTGACCTCATTTGCTATTTTTATGCACTTATTGATTTTATTTCAGCAAAATAATCCTGAAATTGAAAACCACTTCAAATGAACTCCGAAAAGGTTGATAGTAGGCATGGTATCATCATTTCACCCACATAGCATGTGCTGAAATTTTGAGAGGGTTACGGCAAAAACTGGATGCACTTCGTGTACAAAATCGACAATCTCTTTCGAAGCATGAGGGTTTCGAATGAAAACTCGCCTCTTACAAAGGCATTTCATTCTTTTTAACTTATTTGAACTCCATACTTTTTGTGCCTTTAGAATGTAGCATTCAAAGCCACATCATCAATTTTCAACCCTTTCTGACCTCATTTGCCATTTTTCATGCACTTACTCATTTTATTTCAGCAAAATAACCCTGAAATTAAAAAACACTTCAAATGAACTCTGAAAAGGTTGACAGTTTCAATGGTATCATCCTTTCACCCACATAGCATGTGCTAAAAGGTTGAGAGCGTTACGGCAAAAACTGGATGCACTTCGTGTACAAAATGGACAATCTCTTTCGAAGCATTAGGGTTTCGGGCGAAAACTCGCCAATTACAAAGGCATTTCATTCTTTTTAACTTATTTGAACTCCATACTTTTTATGCCTTCAAAATGCAGCATTCAAAGCCACATCATCAATTTTCAACCCTTTCTAAACTCATTTGCTATTTTTCATGCACTTACTAATTTTATTTCAGCAAAATAACCGTAAAATTGAAAATCACTTCAACTGATCTCTGAAAGGTTGAAAGTTGTCATGGTATCATCATTTCACCAACATAGCATGTGCTAAAAAGTTGAGACGGTTACGGCAAAAACTGGATGCACTTCGTGTACAAAATGGACAATCTCTTTCGAAGCATGAGGGGTTCGGACGAAAACTCGTCTATTACAAAGGAATTTCATTCTTTTTAACTTATTTGAACTGTATACTTTTTGTGCCTTCAAAATGCAGAATTCAAAGCCACATCATCAATTTTCAACCCTTTCTAACCTCATTTGCTATTTTTCATGCACTTACTAATTTTATTTCGGCAAAATAACCCTGAAATTGAAAAGCACTTCAAATGAACTCTGAAAAGGTTGAAAGTTGGCAAGGTATCATCATTTCACCCAAATAGCATGTTATAAAAAGTTGAGAAGGTTTCGGCAAAAGTTGGATGCACTTCGTGTACCAAATGGACAATCTCTTTCGAAGTATGAGGGTTTCGGACGAAAACTCACCTGTTACAAAGGCATTTCATTCTTTTTAACTTATGTGAGCTCCATACTTTTTGTGCCTTCAAAATGCAGCATTGAAAGCCACATCATCAATTTTCAACCCTTTCTAGCCTCATTTGCTTTTTTTTCATGCAGTTACTAATTTTATTTCGGCAAAATAACCCCGAAATTGAAAAGCACTTCAAATGAACTCTGAAAAGGTTGAAAGTTGGCATGGTATCATAATTTCACCCACATAACATGTTATAAAAAGTTGAGAGGGTTTCGAGAAAAACTGGATGCACGTCGTGTACAAAATGGACAATCTCTTTCAAAGTATCTGGGTTTCGTACGAAAACTCGCCTGTTACAAGGGCATTTCATTCTTTTTAACTTATTTGAACTCCATACTTTTTGTGCCTTCAAAATGCAGCATTCAAAGCCACCTTATCAATTTGCAACCCTTTCTGACCTGATTTACTATTTTTCATGCACTTACTGATTTTATTTCAGCAAAATAACTCTGAAATTGAAAAGCACTTCAAATGAACTCTGAAAAGGTTGAAAGTTTCCATGGTATCATCATTTCACCCACATAGCATGTTATAAAAAGTTGAGAGGGTTACGACAAAAACAGGATGCACTTCGTGTACAAAATGGACAATCTCTATCGAAGTATCAATGTTTCGGAAGAAAACTCGCCTGTTACAAAGGCATTTCATTATTTTTAACTTATTTGAACTCCATACTTTTTGTGCCTTCAAAATGCAGCATTCAAAGCCACACATGAATTTTGAACCCTTTCTGACCTCATTTGCTATTTTTCATGCACTTATTGATTTTGTTTCAGTGAAATAACCCTGAAATTGAAAACTACTTCAAATGAACTCCGAAAAGGTTGATAGTTGGAATGGTATCATCATTTCACCCACATAGCATGTGCTAAAAATTTGAGAGTGTTACGGCAAAAACTGGATGCACTTCGTGTACAAAATCGACAATCTCTTTCGAGGCATGAGGGTTTCGAATGAAAACTCGCCTGTTACAAAGGCATTTCATTATTTTTAACTTATTTGAACTCCATAATTTTTGTGCCTTTAGAATGCAGCATTCAAAGCCACATCATCAATTTTCAACCCTTTCTGACCTCAATTGCCATTTTTCATGCACTTATATTTCAGCAAAACAACCCTGAAATTGAAAACCACTTCAAATGAACTCTGAAAAGGTTGAAAGTTTGCATGGTATCATCATTTCACCCACATAGCATGTGCTAAAAGATTGAGAGCGTTACGGCAAAAACTGGATGCACTTCATGTCCAAAATGGACAATCTCTTTCGAAGCATTAGGGTTTCGGGCGAAAACTCGCCTGTTACAAAGGCATTTCATTCTTTTTAACTTATTTGAACTCCATACTTTTTGCGCCTTCAAAATGCAGCGTTCAAAGCCACGTCATCAATTTTCAACCCTTTCTGACCTCATATGCTATTTTTCATGCACTTATTCATTTTATTTCAGCAAAATAACCCTAAAATTGAAAAGCACTTCAAAAGAACTCTGAAAAGGTTGAAAGTTGGCATGGTATCATCATTTCACCCACATAGCATGTGCTAAAAAGTTGAGATGGTTACGGCAAAAACTGGATGCACTTCGTGTACAAAATGGAGAATCTCTTTCGAAGCATGAGGGGTTCGGACGAAAACTCGCCTGTTACAAAGGCATTTCATTTTTTTAAATTATTTGAACTCCATACTTTTTATGCCTTCAAAATGTAGCATTCAGAGCCACATCATCAATTTTCAACCCTTTCTGACCTCATTTGCTATTTTCATGCACTTACTGATTTTATTTCAGCAAAATAACCCTTAAATTGAAAATCACTTCAAATCAACTCTAAAAGGTTGAAAGTTGGCATGGTATCATCATTTCACCAACATAGCATGTGCTAAAAAGTTGAGACGGTTACGGCAAAAACTGGATGCACTTCGTGTACAAAATGGACAATCTCTTTCGAAGCATGAGGGGTTTGAACGAAAACTCGTCTATTACAAAGGCATTTCATTCTTTTTAACTTATTTGAACTCCATACTTTTTGTGCCTTCAAAATGCAGTATTAAAATCCACATCATCAATTTTCAACCCTTTCTAACCTCATTTGCTATTTTTCATGCACTTACTGATTTTATTTCCGCAAAATAACCCTGAAATTGAAAAGCACTTCAAATGAACTCTGAAAAGGTTGAAAGTTGGCAAGGTATCATAATTTCACCCACATAGCATGTTATAAAAATTTGAGAGGGTTTCGACAAAAACTGGATGCACTTCGTGTACCAAATGGACAATCTCTTTCGAAGTATTAGGATTCCGGACGAAAATTCGCCTATTACAAAGCTATTTCATTCTTTTTAACTTATTCGAACTCCACACTTTTTGTGCCTTCAAAATGCAGCTTTCAAAGCCACATCATAAATTTTCAACCCTTTCTGACCTCATTTGCTATTTTTCATTCACTTATTGATTTTCTTTCAGCAAAATAACCCTGAAATTGAAAACCACTTCAAATGAACTCTGAAAAGGTTGAAAGTTGGCATGGTATCATAATTTCACCCACATAGCATGTGCTAAAGAGGTTAGACAGTTCCGGCAAAAACTGAATGCACTTCGTGTACAAAATGGACAATCTCTTTCGAAGCATGAGGGGTTCGGACGAGACCTTGCCTGTTACAAAGGAATTTCATTCTTTTTAACTTATTTGAACTCCATACTTTTTATGCCTTCAAAATGCGGCATCCAAAGCCACATCATCAATTCTCAACGCTTTCTAACCTCATTTGCTATTTTTCATGCACTTACTGATTTTATTTCAGCAAAATAACCCTGAAATTGAAAAGCACTTCAAATGAACTCTGCAAAGGTTGAAATTTGGTGTGGTATCATCATTTCACCCACATAGCATGTGCTAAAAAGTTGAGGGGGTTACAGCAAAAACTGGATCCACTTTGTGTACAAAATGGACAATCTCTTTCGAAGCATGATGGTTTCGGACGAAAACTCGCCTGTTACAAAGGAATTTCATTCTTTTTAAATTATTTGAACTCCATACTTTTTATGCCTTCAAAATGTAGCATTCAAAGCCACATCATCAATTTTCAACCCTTTCTGACCTCATTTGCTGTTTTTATGCACTTATTGATTTTATTTCAGCAAAATAACCTTGAAATCTAAAACCACTTCAAATGAACTCTAGAAAGGTTGAAAGTTGGCATGGTATCATCATTTCACCCGAATAGAATATGCTAAAAAGTTGAGGGGGTTACGACAAAAACTGGATCCACTTCGTGTACGAAATGGACAATCTCTTTCGAAGCATGATGTTTTCGGAGGAAAACACGCCTATTACAAAGGAATTTCATTCTTTTTAAATTATTTGAACTCCATACTTTTTGTGCCCTCAAAATGCAGCATTCAAAGCCACATCATCAATTTTCAAACCTTTCTGACCTCATTTGCTATTTTTATGCACTTATTGATTTTATTTCAGAAAAATAACCCTGAAATTGAAAAGCACTTCAAATGAACTCTAGAAAGGTTGAAAGTTGGCATTGTATCATCAATTCACCAACATAGCATGTGCTAAAAATTTGAGAGGGTTATGGAAAAAATGGATTCAGTTCATGTACAAAATGGACAATCTCTTTCGAAGCATGACGGTTTCGGAAGAAAACTCGCATGTTACAAAGGCATTTTTTTTCTTTTTATCTTATTTGAACTCCATACTTTTTGTACCTTCAAAATGCAGCATTCAAAGCCACCTCATCAATTTTTAACCCTTTCTGACCTCAGTTGCTATTTTTCATGCACTTACTGATTTTATTTCACAAAAATAACGTTGAAATTGGAAAGCACTTCAAATGAACTCTAAAAAGGTTGAAAGTTGGCATGGTATCATCATTTTACCCACATAGCATGTGCTAAAATTTTGAGAGGGTTACGGCAAAAACTAGATGCACTTCATGTACAAAATGGACAATCTCTTTCGAAGCATGAGGATTTCGCACAAAAACTCGCCTGTTACAAAGGCATTTCATTCTTTTTGACTTATTTTAACTGCATACTTTTTCTGCATTCAAAATGCAGCATTCAAAGCCACATCATCAATTTTCATACCTTTCTGACCTCATTTGCTATTTTCCATGCACTTAGTGGTTTTATTTCACCAAAATAACCCTAAAATTGAAAAGCACTTCAAATGAACTCTGAAAAGGTTGAAAGTTGGCATGGTATCATCATTTCACCCACATAGCATGTGCTAAAAAGTTGATAGGGTTACAACAAAAACTGGATGCACTTCGTGTACAGAATGGACAATCTCTTTCGAAGTATGAGGGTTTCAAACGAAAAATCGCCTCTTACAAAGGCATTTCATTTTTAAATAAGCTAAGAATTACCAAATTGGATATAATGAGAAAACACCATAATATTAAACAGTAGAAAAAAGAATCACTGGAATAACTAGTTTTAAAGTAAAGTTATTCACAAACTAGTGATTGACACAAATTTCAAATAATTCAAATTTAAACTATTCGAATTTGAAAACTACTGCCAGTAACAGAAATTTCATAATTTTTATGACCTAATGCTATAAGATTGGCTCATTAATTGTCAGTAAAGCACAAAAAAACTCAGAAATAACAAAAAATAAATAAAGCAAAAAACAAAAAAAGGAAAATAATTAAAAAATAGGTCGCCTACTGGGCCTCCACGGCCTACATACGACTAGAAACCCAACAGGGCCAGGATGCAGGCCCACAAGGCCCAGTAGGCCCAACAAGGCCACACAAGTTCGATAGGCCCACATAGGCCTGCTTTGATAGGAGCTGGAGGATGCGGCTGCATCGGGGCTTATAAACCAGTGCGGCTGCCCCTCACTTGCGAGGTGGGACTAAGGTTCCCCTACACCGCGCCTACAAAAGCACCACCTTTAGTCGCGGTTCGTGGCTCCAACCGCGAGTAAAGACTCCCCCCTTTAGACGCGGTTGGAGCCACCAACCGCGACTAAAGGTCGATTTCAGCCAGGTGGCTCCAACCGCGACTAAAGGGGGTCTTTAGTCGTGGTTGGAGCCACCAACCGCGACTAAGGGTCATCTATATATACAACACTTCAAAAAAATTCAGTTACTCTGCATCTTCTCCTCTTCGCGACATTGCTGTCGTCGCCATCTCGCCTCCCCGACGCCGCCCGCATTGTTGCCGTGTCGCTGCGCCGTCGTCGTCTCGCCTCCTCGCGCTGATCTTCGAAGCCGCCCGCGCCCGTTCCTCCCCGAGCCCGGCCTGACCTCACCTCGCCTCGTCGTCGCCTTGCCGAGCCGGGCCTAACCTCGCCTTGTCGTCTCCTCATCGTCGCCTCGCCTCACCGTCGCCCCGTCGCCCCGCTGTGAGCTCCCCCCCTCTCCTCCCTCTCCCTCGCCCCTGTGCCGCCATGGCGGCCGCCGGCCCCTCCCCGGCCCGAACCCCCTCCCCCCCAATTTTGATGAACACACACACACATTTTTTATAATTAGATGAATTTTGACATTTTTAGAAGAATTTTGACATTTTTTAGAAGAATTTTGACATTTTTGACATTTGAGGAATTAATTAGTATAATGTATGCATAGAAATATTGAGGAATTTTGACATTTTGATACAATGTAGAAATTTAGGGTTTAGGGTTTATACAATGTAGAAATTTTGACATTTAGGGTTTAGGAATTTGACATTTCATCCAATATATGTATAGAAATTAGTATATGTATGTATAATGTATAGAAAATATTTGAGGAATTCTGACAAAGCATAGAAAAAAGTTTGTTATGTATTTGCAAAATCAAGTTAAAAAGAATTACAAAAATCACAATCAAGCATTTTTTTAAATTTGCATAGAATTTCTTCTCGGAGTCAACGGTGTCTGGCCCCCATCCTCGCCGTCGACTCGTTCACGACGACGTCCTGCTTCATAGGGGCAACGTTCGGGACTGGGCCCCGCCTGTCTGGCACTGGGAGGTGCTACCTTCAAGGGCACGCAGCTTGGTGAGGAACCCGGGTCCCGTCGTCGACCCGGATCTTCTTTGGCGGCGTTCGCGTGGGCCATTTTCGGTGCGGAGGCAGCCGGCCCCGCCGGAGGTGGTACATCGCCATGTCGGGGAGGAGGACGAGCACGTCCGTCGGTACATGGATGCGTTGGACGTCAGGTGCTCCAATACCTGGCAGGTTCTTCAGGGATCTCACCCGAGCTATGATCATGTCATAGTTCCTTCTCTTTGGTTGTTCACCGCCTGCCGCGCGAGATGTCAACTGGATCTGTAGTAGTGATATTATATAATCAATAATATTCAAGATGTATTAGTAATAATATTCGAGATGTATTCGAGATTATATTCGATAATATTCGAGACGATTTCTTCGAGATTATATTCGATGATGCATATTATGTACTATGATTTAGTTTTCTAATTTGAATACTAAATTGTTTTATCTTTTTCTGGGTTAGTTAAATATAAGCTATGGACAATACCGGCAGAGAAGGAGAAGAGGATTTGTTCAACATCATACGCTCCACGAGCCAAGAGCGTGAACATGAAGATGATGACGGCTCGCAATATCTGAACAATTTCAGTGAGGGTTGTATGTTTTATGTAGATGAAAGAATAGATGAATTCGACAATGATGTTGACGAAGAAAATGTTCTTCATATAACAAAGACCGGTGAGGTATATTTATTATATAAGCCATCCGGTGATCATTACATGTCTTAATTGAGTTGTGTATGTATTAACGAATCGATCTTTCTTCTTTTAGGCCTCCGGATCTAGCAAATCTTCTACAAGCGACAGGGTAAAGCGAGGCCCGGCCAGAAAGTTGGATGCTGACATAAAGTTCAGCATCGATTCCATCAATACATCAACTGCCGAACCGCTTGAACCTAAGAAAATGCGGCCAACTTCAAGAATCAATGTGGAGTTATTGTCAGGGACCTAATCCCAATCTCCACACAAGAATGGAAAAGCCAACAAAAGGTGATCCACAAGGAGTTACTTTTGTTGATGAAAAAGCAAAAGATGTGCTTTGGACTGAGCTGCTATCACATTTCACACTACCAGAAAACTTGACAGATGTAGATCTGAATAAAGTCAGAAACTATGCTCTTAAAAAGATGGCGGTCGCATTCAACACCTTCAAGAAAAATGCATTGGCTGCATACGTCAAAGGAAACAAGACGACTCCAAAATCCGAGGGAGCACTAGTGAAAGCAAAAGATTACTGGGACGATTTCATGAGGTTCAAGGAATCGGAAGTAGCTAAGGAACGGTCGAGAAAGAACAAGATTAATGCTACGAAAAAGGAGTGGCACCATACACTGGGGGTAGGTGGCTACCAGACGTCCCTATCTAAGTGGGATAAGTTCGAAAAAGATATGATTAGTGCAGATGTCACTCTAGTTATAGTGACGTGGCCCCCGAGGTGCAGGACATGGTTTTACGCGCATGGGGGGAAGTTGGACCCAAAGACAGGGGATATTATGGTGAAGGCAAGTCTTCAAAAAGTGACAGATGAAATTCTGAGGAAAATAGAAGAAGCTCGAACGGGGGTGTTCACGCCCAACAGAGAGGGCGACGAGCTTACACGCGCCCTGAAGAATCCTGAACACCCGGGAAGAACACGAGGCATCGGCGTTGTTCCATGGTTTGAGGGGTTTGCAGGTTGGAACGACGACTACAGAAGTTGTGCGAGAAAGAAGATGCAGGAGGAGCGGAAGAAGGAGGAAGCACTCCGCCTTGAAGGCATCGAATCAAAGCACCTAGAGTTGGAAGACAGACTCATGCGGCAGCAGGAGCAAATCGACTCACTCAGTCAGGAAAGGGCGTCTCAGCGGCAACATGAGCAGATCGATCCAGCATTGGATACCACCATGCCATCTATGCCAAGAAGCAGTGTGGGTTGTGCCCAGGCTGATATCAATGACGATGCACTGCTAGCTAGGTACCATATGGATGATATCCAAGACAGGACTAACTGTGAGCTACACATGAAAGTGAAGAACTTATCCATGAAGGTGGAGGACGGCTATGCTTTAGCAAATCCCCCAGAAGCAACCTTCCATTGCAATCCCATTCCAGCTGACTATGCTTGTGTCAGGGTTGATGAAGTGATGTCAGCATATCACGAGCTACAACTTGACATTCCTAGAGGTGACGAGGAGAGAACATTGGGAGAGGCCATACATCGTATAATTCTATGGAAAAAGGATTGCATCATCTTTCCAAGGCCACCGACTCCTCCTCCAAGTTCGCCGCCGCGTCAGTCGACTCCGACTCCTCCTCCAAGTCCGGCACGACGTCAGCCAACTCCTCCTCCTCCAAGTCCGGCACCGCGTCAGCAGACTCCTCCTCTAGGTCCGGCACCGCATCAGCCGACTCCTCCTCCTCCAAGTCCGACACCGCGTCAGCTGACTCCTCCTCCTCCAAGTCCAGCACCGCATCAGCCGACTCCTCCTCTAGGTCCGGCACGGCCTCAGCATGCTCCGTCGACTCAGCGTGCTACGTCACCGAAGCAACAACGAAAGAGAGAGGCCGCAGCTTTGAGGACTAGCGGTAACACAGGCAAGAAATTCAAATATGGTCCAAGTAGCCTAAAGCCTCTTCCGAAGTTGCCATACCAGATGACGGACGAGGAACTCGACAGCGCAGTGGATGCCAAATTGAAGGCCCATTTTGGACCGAAACCGCCCCAGCCGCCAAAGGAGAAAGTACCTGAGCATGTCTCACAACACTTCATTGATATGGCTCAACTAACTCAGAGGGACAGCGACTATGTGTGGTCTATCAAGAAGTCTTTGCTTGCAGGAAAAAACCAGTCGAGCTCGAGCTCGAGCCAAGGAGTTGGGAAAAAAGCGGGAAAACTATCCCCCAGCTAGGAGAACAAGCAGTGCAATCGACCCCCCTGCTCATTGTACAAACACCCGTGAGTACCGCCGGTCAGCTAGATAAAGAAGTAACCGAAGAGAATATTAGGATGGCTAAAGAGGCCGGTGTCACTGTTGAACAACTCCTAGGCCTTGAGGAAATGCCCGTGCTTAAAGAGACAGAAGTAAAATATCTATATGCATGCGGCAAACCTCTGATCAAGCTTGAAGATGTCAAGCTTCTACCAACGAGAATGTATGAATTGAATGCTGTTGGAAATATGCCCTAGAGGCAATAATAAATTGGTTATTATCATATTTCCTTGTTCATGATAATCGTTTATTATCCATGCTAAAATTGTATTGATTGAAAACTCAGATACATGTGTGGATACATAGACAACACCATGTCCCTAGTATGCCTCTAGTGTACTAGCTCGTTGATCAAAGATGCTCAAGGTTTCCTGGCCATGGACATGTGATGTCATTTGATAACGGGTTCACATCATTAGGAGAATGATGGGATGGACAAGACACAAACTATAAACGTAGCATATGATCGTGTCAGTTTATTGCTACTGTTTTCTGCATGTCAAGTATCTGTTCCTATGACCACGAGATCATGCAACTCACTAACACCGGAGGAGTGCCTTGTGTGTATCAAACATCGCAACGTAACTGGGTGACTATAAAGGTACTCTACAGGTATCTTCGAGGGTGTCTGTTGGGTTGGCATGGATCAAGACTGGGATTTGTTACTCCGTGTGACGGAGAGGTATCTTAGGGCCCACTCGGTAATACAACATCACAACAAGCCTTGCAAACAATGTCACTAAGTGTTATTCACGGGATCTTCTATTACGGAACGAGTAAAGAGACTTTCCGGTAACAAGATTGAACTAGGTATGGAGATACCGACGATCGAATCTCGGGCAAGTAGCATACCGAAAAACAAAGGGAACAACATATGGGATTAACTTAATCCTTGACATAGAGGTTCAAACGATAAAGATCTTCATAGAACATGTAGGAACCAATATGGGCATCCAGGTCCCGCTATTGGTTATTGACCGTAGAGGTGTCTCGGTCATGTTTACATAGTTCTTGAACCCGCAGGGTCTGCACACTTAAGGTCCGGTGACGTTTCGGTAGTATAGAGTTATGTATGGTGGTGACCGAAGGTTGTTCGGAGTCCCAGATGAGATCCCGGATGCCACGAGGAGCTCCGGAATGTCCGGAGGTAAAGATTGATATATAGGAAGTCCGGTTTTGGTCGCCGAAAAAGTTTCGGGCTCATCAGTAGTGTACCGGGAGTGCCGGTAGTGTACCGGGGAACCATCAGGAGGGGTATTTCGACCCAAGAGGCTACATGGGTTGTGGGAGAGTGAATACCATCCCTTAGTGGGCTGGTGAAAGTCCCACACAAGGCCCATGCGGTTGGGAAAGAAAATTCCAAAGAGAAAAGGTGGAAAAAGGCCAAAAAGGCAAAAGGGAAGGAGTCCTAGTCCTACTAGGATTGGAGGAGGATTCCTCCTCTCCTCCCACTTCGGTCGAAGCCTATAGGGCTTGTCCCTTGAGCCAATCCTCCTCCTCTCTTCCTCTTATATATACTAGAGGTTTTAGGGTTTTTGCACTAGTTTTCCCGCCACGTGCTACCCTCTCCTCTAGTGCATAGTTTGTCCTCTAGATTGGTTTTCTGCAGTGCTTAGGTGAAGCCCTATTGGAATAGCTCCACCACCATTGCCACAACGTCGTCGTGCTGCCGGAGAACTCATCTACCTCTCCACTCCCTCTTGCTGGATCAAGAAGGCGGAGATCGTCATCGAGTTGTACGTGTGTTGAACGCGGAGGTGCCGTCCGTTCGGCGCTAGATCGGAAGGACCATGATCAAGATTGCGAGACGAATCGTGATGAGGTCGCGGGATGGATCGTGATGAGTTCGCGGGACGGATCGTGATTGGATCGCGGGACGCTCGGCGATTTGGATCGCGGGATCGTGAAGACGTTCGACTACACCAACCGTGTTTCTTAACGCTTCCCGCTTAGCGATCTACAAGGGTATGTAGATCCACTCTCCCACTCATAGATTCTCATCACCATGGATAGATCTTGCGTGTGCGTAGGAATTTTTTTGTTTCCCATGCAACGTTCCCCAACAGGTGGTACATGCAAATAACAGCAAATACCAATGAAGAGTCCCTCATGGTGAAAGTCGAAGAGAGGCATTACTTCCATAAAATAGATGTGAGGATTCATTATGCAGAGTTGTTCCAGTTATTCAATCAAGACGCACTCGACAAATCTTTAGTCAGTTGCTATGTTCTGTAAGTGATTTCTTTCTATAATTTAAAGACTCTACCTAGTTGTGCTGTCGTTCATTACCTGGAATTATTCTCACTATATTTGTTTCTGTTGTATTGTGCAGAATGAAGATGCAAGAAATGAAACAAGCTGGACGCTATGGCGTTGGGTTCATTGACCCAAATACGATTAATCAAAAGATATGGGAAACTTCATATATGAAAAAAGACACAGAGAAAAAAATGCTACTATATATATCATCTAAACACCCAACCAGAAATACTACTTCCTTACGACCTCGGGTGAGTGTTACTATATGTATATATATGTATATATATATGTATATATATGTGTATATATATATATATATATATCTTGTACTACAAATTTTATTTTTTGCTTATTGGAAGTTAATAAGTGTTGTTGATGAGTTATGCAGTTATCACTGGATCTTATTAATCATTGAAGTTGACAAGGGACAAGTTGAAGTACTCGACTCGCTATTAAAGGATGCATCCGAATACGCAATCGTGAGGGGGCTAGTTGACAGGTAATTTCAATCATTATCGCACTATGTCGGCATCTATAATTACTTCATTTCCTGATATCAACTAGTTAATAACTCATTTATTCATTTTCTTTGCCGGCGGGCAGGGCTTGGGCCAAGTTCATCAAACAGGTCTCAGCCGACTGGGCACCACAACTAAAATAGACGCGATCCAAGGTAATTGAGTACTACTAGCTAGCTAGCTACGTCAGTGCATCTCTTTAATTGTAGTCTCAATACCATTATCATGCTTGATTAATTAATTATTACCTGATTGAATTTTATTCTCGTAAAGTGCATGGTGCAAGAGCAGGGGGCTTGTTTATGCGGATACTACGTTTGCGAGTACATTCGCATGATCACGTCTGAAAAAGAGCAGAAACGAGAGAAATCTTTGGATACGTTTGCCAAAACACTATCCATATTTTTTTATCATGATCTAGCTAATATATATACACACAATTAATATATTCATCTTGATCTCCATCTTGTAGCTGACGGAGGTGCGGGTACGAGCAATTCAAGAGGAATTATCTGGATTTTTGCTCGACCAAGTCATAAATCCCAACGGAGAATATCAATATAAGATCCACAAGGACGACGATTAACTGGATTTCTGCGAGGCCTGCATATATCTATGTAATGATCCCCTAATTGTAGAAGAAATTGTATATATATATATATAGTTATCGTACTAGCAATTCGATGATATATATACATATATATATATATATATATATGAGCGCGGTTCTACGAGAAATTCTATTTATAGTTATATATATGCGCATGCACAACGTGTGTACAGTATGTACTTAGTAACGTAATATATGTTTGAAATGAAAATTAATTAAATGGAAAACACAAAATTAAAAGGAAAATTAAACCATAATTAATTCATAAACCCTTAAAGAATTAAAAGGAAAAATAAAACAAAACTAAAAAAACTAAAAACTTTTAGTCCCGGTTGGTAACTGGACTAAAGGTCATCCCAGCCCATGGCGCCGTTAACGCCACGTGGAGAGCCTTTGGTGTCTGGTCGTGTTGAATCGGCACTAAAGGGGGTAGGCTTTAGTCCTCACCGGCACTAAAAGCCCTTACCAACCGCGACAATAGGCCGGTTCTGCACTAGTGGTACAACCCCTCCGTTGTCGTGCCGAGGACGCGCCATGGGCGTCCGCAAACGCTAACATGGCGCGGTGTGCCCTTCGTGCGAGGCAACTGGTGCAGGAGACGGCGGAGGCCCTCACGGCGGTGGACGTTGGAGACGTGGAGTCACGCTCTTCGTTGCCCTGTATGATGCACTAGTACGGGCGTCAAAACCGCGTCGTGGTGGACGTCGGCTCCTTCCAAAAAGGATTTATCATCGACCTCACATCCACTGACACCTTTTAGGTTACGGGCTCCGACGAGAAAGAGTAGGACATGAGAGATGACGGGAGCTCGACTCCCGTGAGCCGGCTAGTGTCTCTTGCCCTACTCTACCTCGCTGGAGACCGGACCGACACTACGCGGGACGCAACCAGGCGCCGGACAAGGGCAGGCAGAGCCGGACAAGCTCCACTTAGTATTAGTTTTACATTGCATGTAATAATATGAATTTGAAGTTTCCAATTTAAGATATTCAATTATAAAATGCATTATTTAAGACGTGATTGGTCAGTGTCTACGGACGTGTCGGACGTGTCCACGGGTGTTTGATAGATCGAATTTGTCATGTCCGACTGAAGATGCTCTTAGGGTCATGTCATTATAACGGTGTATTTCTTGAGACTTCCTTAACACTCTTTCCCTCTATAAATGTATAAGATGTTCTTTTTTTCTTGCCGTGAAATGTAGAAGATGTTTTTTTTTCTCGGTAAATGCACAACACGGAAAACTTAGGTATTTACTTGAAATAAAAAAGATGATGTGTGATCGAAAATGGGAACAAACATGCAAAAAAATGCTATGTGCTAATGTCTAGCACACTGTCTTTGTGTACATGGTTCATATTGTACAACTTTTTGTACATACATATCTACAGTTTATAATTGATAATATACAACATTTTTTTTTTTTTTGCATTTGCACCCTTGCTGGGTGCGAAGTGATGTTGCATGCCGTTTATTTTAAACTGAGTCCACATTGTCCTGCTAAGCAGTACGGTACAATTGTTTCACGCCGAACCACCGATGCAAATCATGGAGGAAAACCGACGCTGGTTCTACGGTCCTCCGCCAACGATCGGCCCGCCTCCGGCGCTTCGCTCCACGCCCTGCTCCCGCCGACCGCTGGCAAGATACCTCCGACGGCGTGCGATTGGCATGCATGCGCGCCACCACCGCCGTGCAATCGATCGGATACACGGCAGCACGGCCTGCCGTGGGACACCAGGCGCGGCACTCTGCTACCCTTTTTTCTGTCACCACCCTCACCGGATCGGGACCAGGGGAACAGAGGGAGATCGGGGACGAAGAAGGGGACCGGGGAAGACACCGAGGAGAGGCGTTTAACTTCTTGAACAAGAGAAAAGAGAGTTCGAATTGATTCGTTTATAATTTTTTTTGAGGGGTTATTCGATTACAATCGCTAAGAGCATATAGGGCACCTCAAACCCGCCTCAACGCCGGCGGCCGTCCTTGTCACAAAATTTTGATACAGACGGGTTTTTTAAACGGGTCTCAAATAATCGGACTGACAAGCATCACCGCTGTTCAACCTTTAAACGGGCCCAGATATGGAGTTGATATGACGACGTCCGAACGCGCCCGTTACGTCGGACTCGACAACTCGATGCCATCATAAATTGCATTAAATCCATCAAACTCTTCCTCCTCCTCCCGCCGCCCTCCAACCTTTTTCGCGTCCAAGCCCTCGCCATCCGCCACCCTTGCTCCCCATCTTCACCACCGGTCCGGATCTGCCGCCATGGATATCTTCTAGCCCATCCCCGGTCGCCATGACAGAGACGCGGTCCACATCGTTCGTCGGCGTCCCTTCCTTAGCTACGTCTTGCAGCGACAGAGGACCATGCGGCCAGGATGCAGGCGGAGCAGGCAAACAAGATGAAGGCGGAGCAGGACGAGCAGGCGGCATGGATGGCCGCATCTGGCCAGTGATCCGACAAGCCAGCCATCATGATTTCATTTGGCATATCCGGTTTGTTGAACTATAATTTGATTTGCTTTGTTTCGAACTATTAAATTTGGACAATTTGAGTGGAATGGTCGAAGTGCATGGATTGCATGGATTTGAGGATCGTCATTTGAGGTATGTGGATGTATGGCGCAACATATGAGGGACCGACGAGCGATGTCCGCGGACAAACCCACGGGCGTATCGGACCCCGGATTTGTCAAGTCCGGGTGTAGATGCTTTAACTTGGCCTCTAGCCGCACACCCACTTGGTGGTCTAGGGCCCCACATGATATACACACACCCATACGAGGACTAGTCTTGCCTTAGACCAACTTCAACGCACTACTCCAAATGGGTGTCTGTTTTGTCCGGATTTTATTTGTTTGGATAAGGCAATGGGTGGCGTCTGGACGTTTTTCTAGAGACGCACACCATGTGCCCAACACGTGGCCGCATCATGTCCGGACGCATGAAAAACAAACAAACTAAGACATAGCTCCCATGCAGTTCGGCCACCGACCATAGTTCATGATGGCAACAAAGTCAGCGATCAACAAAGATATGCCAGCCTGCAAAATGGTCAAGACACAAGTCTCACGCCGACAATGATGATTGGAGAATAATAACTGTATCGATTGAGGCCTCAAAGGGTTGTTTATATAGATTACAAGACTTGGACTCCAAGACTAATAGAGATAGAATTACAACCGAAACCGATCGGCCATAGTAACCGACCTATACTCTAATATCCCCCCGCAATCTCAGCATCAGGAGTAACGATGTTGAGACTGGAGCGTATGTCGGTGAAGGACGCAGTCGGAAGTGCTTTGGTGAAAATGTCAGCAAATTGAGCGCTGGTAGGTACATGAAGAACATGGACCTCGCCAAGGGCCACCTTCTCTCGAACGAAGTGTATGTCAATCTCAATGTGCTTGGTGTGACGATGCTGAACTGGATTGGAAGCCATGTATACTGTAGAGATGTTATCATAATAAATGATGGTTGCACGATCAAGTGGGTGATGAAGTTCCACGAGAAGCTGACGCAGCCACAACGCTTCAGCCACAACATGAGCAACTGACCTATACTCAGCCTCAGTAGAAGACCTGGAAACTGTTGCCTGCCTTTTAGAACACCAAGAAACAAGATTATCACCCAAATAAACACAGAATCCAGATGTGGACCGTCGAGTATCTGGACATCCTGCCCAGTCTGCATCAGAATAAACTGTCAAGCTTGTTGGAGAAGAAGAATTAATGAGAAGACCATGATCAAGAATTCCTTTTAAATAACTAAGAAGGCGGTGGACGTGGGCAAGATGGGGTGCACGAGGATCATGCATAAAAAGACAGGCTTGCTGAACGGAGTATGAAATGTCGGGCTAGTAAGAGTGGCATATTGAAGAGCACCGGTGATGCTACGATACAAAGTTTGGTCAGAAACAGGATCACCATCAACCGACAATTCGGCACCAACGCCGGCCGGTGTACGAGAGGGTTGACAATCAGACATACCAGAACGAGAAAGCAAGTCTAAAAGATAGGATCGTTGAGAGAGAAAAAGGGTAGACTTTATGCGAGAAACAGTAATGCCAAGAAAATGATGAAGAGGACCAAGATCAGTCATGCAAAATTCATGACTAAGAGAAGAGATTATATGTTGGAGAAACGAGTCAGAGCTAGTCGTGAGAACTATATCATCAACATAAAGCAAGACATAGCAAGTGTGGGAAGAGGAGCAAAAAATAAGTAATGAAGAATCAGATTTGGATGGAATGAAGTCTACAGTTTGAATAAAGGCAGCAAAATGTTGAAACCATGCATGAGGAGCTTGTTTAATACCATAAATAGATTTGTTAAGAAGGCAAACAGAATTGGGAGAAGAGGGATCCTCAAAACCAGATGGTTGCTGACAATAAACTATTTCATTAAGAGTGTCGTGAAGAAAATCATTTTTAACGTCTAGCTGATGAATCGTCCAAGAGGAGGAAACAACAAGACTAAGAACAACATGAATAGTACTTGGTTTAACAACGGGAGATAAAGTTTCATCAAAATCAGTGCCATGTTGCTGAGAAAAACCACGACACACCCATCTGGCTTTGTAACGAGCAAGAGTGCCATCAGAATAAAATTTATGACAAAAAAACCCATTTTGCAGAAACAACACTAACACCAGGAGGTTTGAGAACAAGAGTCCATGTATTATTTTGCTGAAGAGCGTTAAATTCATCGTGCATAGCTGAGAGCCAAAGAGGATCAAGAAGAGCTCGTTTGTAAGAAGTGGGAATAGGAGAGAGGGTTGGGGTGGCTGTGAGGTTGAGGCGTTTTGTGGGTAGAAGGAATCCGCATTTGCCACGGGTGCACATGACGTGATCATTAGTGGGTGGTGGAATGGGTACGATGTTGAGTTGGGAGCGGTGGTTGGGATGTTGGAGAAATTGTGGAGGAAGAGGAAGAAGAGCTACACGTGGTGGTGTGGATATGTCTGCTATGATAGGATGGGATGAGCAGGGTGCCTCGGGTTGCCGGTTGTCGGGCCTGTCGGGTGCCTCAGGTTTGCCGGCCTTCTCACCATCTGTCGGGCTTGCCGGGTCTGCGGTTTCCGGGCTTGCTAGTTGCTAGGCTTGTCGGGTGCCTCGGGTCGCCAGTTGCCGGGCCTGCCTAGCTTTCCGGGCCTGTCGGACTTGTCGGGCCTCCCAGGCTTGTCGGGTCAGCCGGGCT
Source organism: Hordeum marinum (assembly GCA_022496015.1). Lineage (NCBI taxonomy): Eukaryota > Viridiplantae > Streptophyta > Magnoliopsida > Poales > Poaceae > Hordeum > Hordeum marinum. The sequence goes on from CM039672.1 coordinate 60,911,851, forward strand.
TGCCGGGTCTGTCGGGCTTGCCGGGCCTGCCAAGTCTGCCTGGCTTGTCGGGCCTACCAGGTGCCTCAGGCTTGCTGGCCTCACCGCGGGAGAGGGAGAGGTCGCGGAAGAGGTGGTGGTGGTTTGCTAGTGATTGAGTGATGTGGTGTTAGTGACAGAATAAGGAAAAGTGTTTTCATCGAATGTGACATGGTGAGAGACAAGCACGCAACCAGAAGATGGATCGAAACAGTGATATCCTTTGTGATCGTCAGAAAGACCAAGATGAATGCAAGGTAGTGAACGTGGTTCGAGTTGGTTGGAGGCGGTAGAGGCAGTGTTCGGAAAACAAAGACACCTAAAAACACGCAAAAAAGAATAGTCGGGGTGGGAGAGAAAAAGAGACTGAAAAGGCGAATAAAAAGGACATGCCTTAGTTGGTCGAATATTTAAAAGTAGTGTGGCAGTGCGAAGGGCTTCGGCCCAAAAACGAGAGGGAAGAGAAGCTTGTAATAGCAATGTGCGAAGAATGTCATTAATGGAGCAAAGAGAGCGTTCAGCGTTTTGAGGAGATGTATAAGGACATGAAAAGCAAAGAAGTATGCCTTGAGAGAGAAAAAGTTGCGGTTTTGAGTATTGTCAAATTCACAACCATTATCACATTGAATAAAGCGAATGGGCAATCCAAAGTGTGTGAGAACATATTGCCGAAAATTGAGAAATATGGCATGAAATTTAGTTTTAGCACGAACAGGAAAAGTCCAAATATAATGAGAATAGTCACCCAAAATCACAAGATAATATTTGTAAGCAGAGATACTAGGGATGGGAGAGGTCCATAAATCATAGTGAAGTAACTCAAACGGAAAAGTGCTAAGGGTAGTAGAGGTTCCAAAAGGTAATCTAACATGTTTGCCGCATTGACAGGCATTACAAAGAGAAGGGTTATGAGGAACACTAGAACTAGGAATACAAAATTCTTGAAGCAAAGATGACAAGGTGGTTTTGTTGGGATGTCCTAGACGACGATACCACAAATCAACTGATGCAAGCATGGCTCGGGGAGTGGATGTAAGGGCGCCATGAAGAGGATAAAGATCGCACGTGCTATTGTATCGAGCGAGGACCTCCCTCGTTGTCAAATCCTTCACAGACAAACCAAAAGGGTCAAAAGCCAAAATAACTTTATTTTCAATGCAAAATTGGCGAACAGAATTAAGATTTTTTATGAGGGAAGGGACAACAAGAATATTGAGGAGAAGAAAGTTGGCATAAGTGGAAGGGATGTAAGAATGACCGATGCAGGAAACAGGTATGGTGGAACCATCACCAATGGTGATTGTAGAAAAAATAGAAGGGAAACAAGCTGACAGCAAATTCATATTTGAAGACATATGTGAGGATCCACCATAATTGAAAATCCAATCCGTACCTTCGTTATTGAGAGTAAAGTTGTTCATGGCCTTGATGAAGGCGGCTTGATCCCAGGTCGGCTGTTGTGGAGGAGCAGAGGGGCCAGGACCTTGCATGGGAGCATAGGGCAGAGTCGGTGGCTAGTAGTATGCTGTCGGGGCCTACATGGTGCCGTAGGGAGCCGGCATGGTGTAGTAGGGTGGCGGCAGACCTGGCGCGTTGGGAGGTGGCGTAGGAGTGGCGGTGTAGACGTGCGCCGGTAGCTTGGGCCCAAGGAGTCCAGGTGAGCCGGTGGCCGGTCGGAGACCGGGGCTCCACATGCCCGTGTACGCAGGCGGGGTGGCATACGGCGAAGGAGCCGATGAGGGCATCGGCCAATCTTGGACAAGGCCGGTCCAAGGATCTTGCTAAGGAGCTGGTGGCAATGGAGCGGTTGATGGTGGAGCTGGGGCCTTGTCGGCGGTGCGAGGTGCAGGAGGCCGGTAGATCGGATTCGTGCACCGGTAGTTAGGGCTCGAGCGCCAGCCGAGGGTGATGGAGGAGCGACTGCCATCGCGGCCGGAGGTGGGGGTGCGGCGGATTGGCGCGGCAGCCCAGACGCGGGAGCCGCGGCCGTGGCAGGAGCAGCGTGAAACACCTGCGGTGGCCGTTGCGCCTTGCGAGCTTGGTTCTTCTCTTCTTTCTAGAGGAGGGAGCAGACCTCCTTGAATGTGGGGTAGGGCTTGAGCATGGGGATGAAGGACTGCTGCTTCTTGAATTGCTCGCCGAGTTCATGAAGTTCATCGCCGATAGCCTTGATCCGCTGGAAGAAAACGATGATCGGGGCATCTCCCTGTACGGTCGTATAGAGCTCGGTGTTGAGGGCGTTGATGCGCACATCGGAGTTGTCCTGGAACAGCTGCTGGAGGGAGGCCCAAAGATCGGCAGCGATGGCGGCGGCATCGGCGACCAGATTGAAGAGCTCCGTGGAGATGCGTGTGTAAATCCATTGGATGATGGCGAGATCATCTTTCACCCAGCATGGATTGGCGAGCTACGAAGGGTAGGACGGGTCGATGTGGTGGCGGAGGCCGCAGCGGCCGAGGTGGATGTTGAAGAGGTGACGCAAATGGTAGTAGTTGTGGGCGCCAAGATCTAGAGAGATCGGGATGAAGGGGGAGACTTCGGTGATGGTGTCGGCTAGGGAAATCATTGGTAGTTGAGGAGGAGGTAGTTGGGTTGTTGTGAAGGAAGAAGAGGTACCGGCACCGATGGCGCGAACTCGACCATGGAGAGGAGGGGCCGAGTCGGCTGCGACGGCGGCGACGTTGGTGGCGGTGCCATGCCCGGTGCGGAAAAACCTAGGCATCGGATACCATGATGATAGGAGAATAATAATTGTATTGATTGAAGCCTCAAACGGCTGCTTATATAGATTACAAGACTTGGACTCCAAGACTAATAGAGATAGAATTACAACTGAAACCGACCGGCCATAGTAACGGAACTATACTCTAATAGAAAACAAAGCTAGAGAGTGGCACACTAGCCAGCCTTCAAAATAAACAAGTGGACTTACAACATTGGGGCAAGAAAGTGGGACAACTACTGCTACCAACTCATCGATTTCCTCGACGCCGATGGTGACGTACCCTGGGAGAAGAACGTAGCCAAGTGCCAGGGCATGGAAGCCGTCGGTGGAAAGATTTACTACGAGACAACAGCCTATGAGCTGGGGTTCATCCCTTTTAATGGTGATGGTGGACCAGAGCTTGACGCTATGGCTGTCGACATGGTGATCTGCCGTTGAGCATGCCGATGGCTGCAACCTACTTGGTTGAATCCTGTGGTGGTCATCTTCTTCTTTGATGGCGACAATGTGCACAAGATAGCAGAGCATGCAGTTTACAAGATGGACTTCTCGAAACCGGCGTGGTGCAAGGTGGACAACATTGGTGATGATAGAGTGTTCCTTCTTGGTGGATATAGGATTGGGATCTCCAATTTCGGGGCATTATGCTAGACCGGTTATCACGTGGTCTGTGAGGCAACTAAATATGTTTGTTGAATCACATGGCCATCACCGAGAATAGCATGTCATCGACGTGGGGAAGGGGACTAAACAAGTGCAACGGCCTTTCAAACACAAAGGTTATATGATGCCATTTCGACCGTTGTTCTGGTTGGTACCTACAGAATGTACCCAATGATAGACAAGATATAAATATGAGCTTGTAACAGGTTTTCAGATCCACGTATTTTTGTGTCATCTATATATGTAAGATATATATCAGGCTAGTTATTATCTTTCTCAAAATAACAGACAACTTTACCACATTTTCTCTAAAATAGTACTCTCTGTTGGCGCCGAGCCCTGGCTTGCTCTTTGCGTTGGTGCCTAGCTCCCTCTCGCTCTCTCTCGCACGAACGTAAATAGAAGAAAGAGGAGACACAGGACACGGTGGTGTTTTTCCGATGCCCATACACCTGCCGCGACGACGGCCTTTTCCTCAAGCAACAAATTGAGCCACACACACACCCGAGCAGTACAATGGAGGGCTTCTTATACCCAGGCTAGCACACAACGCAGCCCACCACTCCCTGCCGTTGCGTCCACGATCTGCATGGCTGGCCATGCGTGCCTACGACGCGCTCAACGCGCATGACACGGCCGCTCCATGCAGTTCGCCAACGACCTAGCTAGTCTATCGTGGCCGCCACAAGCCTGCCTCCTACACACATGTGCACGCACGCATGCCACACACGTCTCACGCACCCCTCCCCACGTCCCGCGCTCCCTGGCCACGTACCCGATGCGCACGTACGCAATCGCCGCGGCCTGAGTCCTGCGCCCGACGTGGTTACTCCTCCACGCTTCTCACCAACAGACAACGGCCCACGCGCTCATACGCGCGGACACACACGCACACAAACCCCCTAAGCCGCGACTCAGAGGAGGCCGACGTCCTCGACGCCGCCGTCCGCCCACAGCGCACGCTTTGCCGCGCCGTCGTCGTCGTGGTCGTTGCAGCCGCCACCACCCTGACGACACTACCGTGCCTGCCATTGTGCCGCCCAGCCTCGTCGTCGTCGTCTCGGTGCCATGGAAGCCTCTGCCGCACCTCCGGCATGAGCCGCCGCCGCTCGCTGCCGAAGCCCGCAGCTCCGTGTGCCGTCGTGCCGCGTCTCCGTGCCACGCGCCACTGCGCCTTCACGGCCGTCGCGCCGAGCCGCCGCGGCCTTTACGCCATGACACAGGTCCTCTGTGACCGCCGCTGCTCGACTCGTTACGCACAACAACCGATGCCTCCATGTCCGCTGCGCTCGCCGCGCGCGTCGCAGACGTCGCCTCACGCCACGGCCACCCTGAACCCGATGGTTCTGGTACCAATTGTTGGCGCCGAGCCCTGGCTTGCTCTTAGCGTCGGTGGCCAGCTCCCTCTCTCTCTCTCGCACGAACGTAGATAGAAGAAAGAGGAGACACAGGACACGGTGGTGTTTTTCCGATGCCCATACGCCTGCCGCGACGACGACCTTTTCCTCGAGCAACAACTCGAGCCACACACACACCCGAGCAGTACAACGGAGGGCTTCTTATACCCAGGCTAGCACACAACGCAACCCACCACTCCCTGCCGTTGCGTCCACGACCTGCATGGCTGGCCATGCGCGCCTACGACGCGCTCAACGCGCACGACACGGACGCTCCATGCAGTTTGCCAACAAACTAGCTAGTCTACCGTGGCCGCCACGAGCCTGCCTCCTACACACATGTGCACGCACCCACGCCACACACGTCTCACGCACCCCATGTCCCGCGCTCCCTGGCCACGTACCCGACGCGCATGTACGCAGTCGCCGCGGCCCGAGTCCTGCACCCGACGTGGTCACTCCTCCACGCTTCTCACCAACAGACAACGGCCTACACGCTCGTACGCGCGGACACACACGCACACAACCCCGCCACGGACCCGACACACGCGACGCGCGCCCATACACGCGCCCGACGTGCCCGACCCATCGCGGCGGGTTATTCTGGCCAACACTCTCCCAATAAAGAAATATAAGAGTGTTTATAATCAAAATGCTCTTATATTTCTTTACGGAGAGATTATTTTTTTATTATTAACTGTGCAATTCAGCGGTGTCTTGCAGGCTTACAATGCTCCCTTCTTGTTTGGCAATGAAAATATCAGCCGTAAGATACACCATAGTTTTCTGGTGGCTTGGTAAGAATCAAACCAGAAGATGACTGCTGCGTGCATTTATTCTTCTGTGAGTTAACAGTTTTGTTGGGATGTACTGATTCAGTAGTGATTTAACTATATACAGTATCATAAGAAAGGCTTCATTTGATGTCTGTCTTTGCTTAGTTCTTCCCTTTGTACGTGAGGTATCAGTCTCTTATTTGTAGCTTATGTTTTCTTCAACGTGTTTTCTCTCTGTTATCTGGTAATTAGAGATAGTGAGACAACTCAAGGGCCGTGTGTGTTTCATTAGCTCCCTGCAAGACTTGAGGAGTTTTAAAGATGACAGTAAATTATCCCGTTCGTCTCCAACCTTCATAATTTTTTTACTTTGATTCTTTATTAATTTCTACAGCCGGGTGTCCCAAAACCATTTCAAACTTCCGAGCGACCCGCTCGACTACCGACCCATCACGAAATTTCAATCCAAACGGGCGTAAAAAATGGGCCTCAAACACCCGGGCTGACCGGCACCGTCGATATCTAGACTAAATATGGGACGGATATAGAGGCGTCCGGGCACGCCCGCCACGTCGGCCTGGCCCGCACTGGCCCACATCGACTCCACATATATCCGTCTCCATTCGTTCGTCAGACCAAACCCTAACCGTTTGACTCCACTTCCCTTCACTTTCACATGCCACCCAAACTCACCTTCGGCAATATCCGGCCTTCTCCGCCATGGCATGGAACGGATCTGAGTCCTTCACCTATATATTTGTCGACCACGAGCTCATCCCATGCGGCCCCAAGGAGGAGATGGTCGTCCGGCTTGTGCTCCGGCTTTCTCGGGAGGCTCCTGTCCGACGACAGCGCTCAGACTCGCAACGTCAGGAATCCATTGTGTCGGCACAACCGGTGCTTGGATCCGATGTCGCTGCCTCACCGGAGGCGGTATGGTCCATCTGGCGTCCGAACGCCGCGGTGGGACGTACAACCCCTCCGTTGGCATGCCGAGGACGCACCATGGGCGTTCGCGGACGCTAACATGGCGCGGCATGCCCGTCGTGCGAGGCAACTGGTGCTGGAGGCGGCGGAGGCCCTCACGGCTGCGGACGTTGGAGATGTGGAGTCACACTCTTCGTTGCCCTGTATGATGCACTAGTACGGCCGCTGCAACCCCGTTGTGGTGGACGTCGGCTCCTTCCAGAAAGGATGCATCATCGGCCTCACTTCCACTAGCACCTTCCAGGTTACGGGCTCCGACGAGGAAGAATAGGACATGAGAGATGACGGGAGCTCGACTCCCGTGAGCCAGCTAGTGTCTCATGCCCTACTCTACCTCGCCGTAGACCGGACCGACACTACGAGGGACGCAACCAGCCGCCGGATAAGGGCTGGCAGAGGCGGACGAGCTCCGCTTAGTATTAGTTTTACGTTGCATGTAACAATATGAATTTGAAGTTTTCAATTTAAGATATTCTGTTGTAGAATGCATTATTTAAGACATGACCGGTCAATATCCACGGACGTGTCGAACGTGTCCGCGGGCGTTTGAGAGATCGAATTTGCCATGTCCGACTGAAAGATGCTCTTAGGGACATGTCATTGTAACAGTGTATTTCTTGAGACTTCCTTAACACTCTTTCCCTTTATAAAATGTATAAGATGTATTCTCTTCGTTTGTTTTTATAAGACGTTCAGACAGACAGATTTGTATGTTTTAGGCTATGTATTAATTTTTAAAATGTCTTATAAAAACGAACAGAGATAGTGCTTTCTTTTTGCTGTGAAATGTATAAGATGTTTTTTCTAGACAAGTGCACAAGAGGGAAACTTTGATATTTACTTGAAATAAAAAAGAGATGATGTGTGATCGAAAATGGAAACAAACATGCAAAAAAAATAAAAATGCAATGTGCTAATGTCTAGCACACTCGTCTTTCTGTACATGGTTCATAATGTACAACTTTTACTTTTATACATACATATGTACAGTTTATAATTTATAATATACAACATTTTTTTTGCATTTGCACCCTTGCCGGGTGCGAAGTGATACGACCTGCCGTTTATTTTAAACTGGGTCCACGTTGTCTAGCTAAGCAGTACGGTACAATCGTTTCGGGCCGATCCACCGATATGAAAATTAGTACGGAGGAAAACCGACGGTGGCCCTACGGTCCTCCGCCAACGATCGCTTCGCTCCATGCACCATGCCGTGCTCCCGCCGACCGCTCGTAAGAGCAACTCCGACGGCGTGCGATTGCCATGCGCGCCACCACCGCCGTGCAATCGATCGGATGCACGAGCAGCACGGCCTGCCGTGGGACACCAGGCGCGGCACACTCCTACCCTGTTTTCTAACACGACCCTCACCTGATCGGGACCAGGGGAACAGAGGGAGATCAGAGAGGAAGGGGATCGGGGAAGACGACGAGGAGAGGGTATGAACTTGTCGAACAAGAGAAAAGATAGTTCGAATTGATTCGGTTACAATCTCTTTTTCTTTTGAGGGGTGATTCGATTACAATCGCTAAGAGCATCTAGGCGCCTCAAACCCGCATCAACGCCCGACGGACTGTTCAATCATAAAATTTTGATCCAGACGAATTTGTTAAACGAGCCGTAAATGCTCAAACTAGCCTAAATATGTAGGCTATATTTTGATCCATACAAATTTCTTAAACGGGCCTACATATATTTTTCAAAAAAAAAATCTAGCCTAAATATGGGGTTGATACGAGGGCGTCCGGACGCGTCCGTTACATCGGAACCGACAACTCGACCCCACCACAAATTGCATCAAACCCATCAAACCCTTCCTCCTCCTCTCGTCGCCCTCCAACCTTTTTCGCGTCCAAGCCCTCGTCGTCCGCCACCCTTGCTCCCCATCCTCACCACTGGTCCCGATCCGCCACCATAGATGTCGTATAGCCCATTCCCGACCGCCACGATGAAGACGCGGTCCACCTCGTCCGTCGGCGTCCCTTCCTCGACTACGTCTTGCAGCGACAGAGGATCATGCGGCCATGATGCAGGCGGAGAAGGCAAACCAGATGCAGGCGGAGCAGGACGAGCAGGCGACATGGATGGCAGGGTCCGGCTAGTGATCCGACAAGCGAGCCATCCGTCATGCTCGAACGTTGATTTCATTTGGCATGTCCGGTTTGTTAAACTATGATTTGCTTTGCTTTGTTTCGAACTATTGAATTCGGACAATTTGAATCGAATGATCGAAGTGCATGGATCGAAGGATCATTTGAGGTATATGGATGTGTGGCGTAACATACGAGGGGCCGACGAGCGCTGTCTGCGAATGCACCCACGTGCGTATCGGAGGCCGGATTTGTCAACTCCGACTGTAGATGCTCTAACTTGGCCTCTGGCCGCACCCCCACTTGGTGGTCTAGGGACCCATTGTCACGCCCAAGATGCGCGCCTATCCGTTTAAGGCACGAGGGCCTCGCAAGAGATAGAGGCGCATCTTGCCGTTAGCAAGAATAGTATCATCATAACATACAATACTGAATGAGAAGAGTATACAAGTTGGCTTACACTCACCACATGCTAACTTACAAAGACACTCAAATCATGGCATCAAGATGAACACATGGTCCGACTACGGACGAAATCAAACGATAAAAGAAGTTGCAAATGATACTATCAAGCTGCCCCAACGATCACGACCAGGTCCTCTACTCGTCCGGATATGTCACGTACATCCTGCCTCTCTCCTCATCATACTCCTACTAGAGCTGAGTAAGATCATCCTGCACGAACTCATCTGAACCTGCACCTAGATTATTGTAGTAAACTGTGAGCCACAGAGGACTCATCTATCATGTGCCCGGGTACCAAGACTATTTAAGCTTTAGGAAAGAAGATGATGTTTAGTTTGCAGCAGCACTAAGCATTATATGGTGGCTAACTTACGCTACAAGAATGTAAAGTGAGTGGTCTACGTAAAGCGATCGAATCTAGAGTAATCTCTAAGAGATCCTGAACACTTACTCACGTCAATCATAACCCCACCGTGTTCTCTCTCGGATCATGTTCACGAGCAGAGACGATCACGATTACTCACACAGTTGGTGTATTATAATTACAGTTTACTTTAAGTTGTCTAAACCGGGTGTTAAACAAATATCCAAGTTGCCACATAACCGCGGGCACGGCTTTCCGAAAGATTTAACCCTACAGGGGTGCTCCAACTAATCCATTACAAAATTAACCACACTCCGTGGGAATACCTCAACCGCGGACCTCGCGATCATCATAGGTGATTTCAAAGGAATTCCAACACCTCGAGTAAAACCCGAAGAAAGTCAGTCTCCACACGTAAGACACTCGATAAAGGTAAAACGAATCCAGCAAGACCTCCCGATGTGTCGACGAACCCGATAAGAGCAGCGTATCTCATTCTCAGGACACGACGGATGAGCGGTGGTTACCACGCCAATCATCGAGTTGCCCCGGGCGGCGTTAATAAGCTGCTCTGGGTTGGACCAACACTCATGCGGAGCACTGGCCCAAGGTTGATTAAATTATCCACGGGTTTGCAAGACCCTATGCAGTTGTATTAAGTTGTTAGGCAAATATAGTACCAATGTTGGGTCTTGCCAGACAAGTTTTAATCTCAACCTAATAATAAGGGGGTCCCCATAACAACCCCGAGCATGTTAGGAGCGCAAAGTATGGAGAACATAACACCGGTAACAAGGAACTAATGGCGATAGCAGCAGAACAAAACACTCAGCAAAAGGCCATGCCTTCCACCAATACCAGATATATATGTGCATTAAATTAAATAACAGAATTATTGTGATATCCAATCCATGTTGTCACATGGAACAAGCTGCACCTGTAACTAAGAACGCTATAAGAGGGGCTGAGCAGCGGTAACTTAGTCAATCAACGGTTTGCTGGGATATGGAGGTTAGAGGCTGTCATGGCAACATGGGGCTGATATCATGTGGTAGGTAGCGCAATTGTAAGAACGAGAAACTAGCAAGCAAAGATAGTATTGGGATCCGGGTACGATCATCTTGCCTGTTGGTTCTTCAGCGGAACAAGTAGCGGGATCCTCGTAGTAGTACTCTCTAGGGTCCTCGAACTCAGTATCGACACTCGCATCTACCCAATAGAAACAACAAATAAATAACCAACCAAGGTGCAATGCACAACCAAGATGATGCATGATCCATTTAATGAAGGTTTTAACATGGCAATCCAATTCTAGTCAAGTTTCGCATGCAAAGTTTGTATATTAGTGAACCTGGACAGAACCTCATGTTCAGTTACTTAAACAGCATGAACTTGGAAAATATGGATGCATCATGCAAAATCGATGAAAATGCATATAAGGATCGCCAGAAACAGAGCTACGGTTCTCGAGATACGCTCACGACAAGGTACGTAGACAAAACACAAGATTACCAAATACCTGGGCTAAATCTTGGTATTCCTAGGTATCCACTGGATAGGTGATGAAAAATCAATCACAATAGGCTCAAGAATCAATCAATTCCATGGAGTATAGCTCCCTCAACTCACAAAACAAGATAGCACCCAATCTGCCACAAAACAGCAACATAGCAATTTGAAAAACTCACAACTAGAGCTACAGGAATCCTACAACCACAAACAAGATATGGACAGAATCTACTCAACACCCACATCATTTCATTCAACTATGCAATCAGCAAAAGGGGCACACATCAATATGCATGGAGCAATCAAGTAGGCATGATGAATCAGGTTTTTAGGGACTTGGTGAAAATTCCAGCTTTCTGGAATCTGGGTTAACAAAGTAGCACACGGGATCCGGTTCTCACACCGGATCCGCACACGCAACACCACACGCCAGCCAATCGAAAGAAAGGAAAAACGGGGGAGAGCTGGGATTCGATCCCTTGACCTCGCGGTCGTCTCCCCGCACACACACCACTGTGCTACGCTCGCGGTTCGTACTAGTATAGGGGCCTCGCCCCACTTAACCTCTCTGAGTGCTGCTAACTGAAGACTGACGAACCCAGCTGCTAACTAACGAAGGGGAACCAGAGCGCCGACGACATGCACTGGACACGCACGGCACGAGACCTATGCCTGATAAAAGAACGATCTGACGATGGGGATGGAACGGGCGCTCACTGGTCTACTCTAGGGACACGAAGCGCACACACTTGAGCCACTGGGCACACGCGCACATCGCCATGGCGGGACAGGGAGCTACGGGCACCTCTGATCTATGCGAGCACGACGAAAGAAAGGCAAGCAGGGGCTCGGGAATGCATCGACTGCTCACCTAGGGGTTGCTGGAGGCGCCGGAACCGAAGGGGAGGAAGAAGACGAGCTCGGGGCGAAGCTTCTGCACCCGAACGAAGACGCGGATGAAGAAGACGAAGCAGGGGACCTTCCACTCCCCTAGCGCCGGGGACGGGGAGCGGGATCCATCCACTTGCCCTTGGACATGCCCGCGACGACTTGTTTGCGTCGGAGACTTGCCGGAGCCGACGAGCCCTTCCGGCCGCTCTCTGAACCTCGCTCACACTTACCTGACAGAGGAGGAAGAAGAGGAAGAACAGAGGAGGAGAAAGGGGAAGGAGGAGTGGCGGCGGCGGAAGGAGAGGAAGGAGGGGAAGAACCCTAGGGGGGCGCGCGCTTAAAAGGGGGGCAACCTTGACGTTGGCGCTAACGGCGACGGTGCTCACCTGCTGCTGCTCTGCTCGCGCACACACACAGACACTACCTGACGGAAAAACAGAAGGAACGGGGCAGGTGCACGTCAGGTTTGGCTGGGCCACTTGGGCCGGAAGCCCACACGCACACACTGCCACTCACACAAATACACAGAAGGGTCTTTCCCTTTTAGATAAACAGCCACACAAAATAATCCCCAGAGCAATAAAAGGGGTTTTAGAGTAAAACAAAAATAGTTTTGTAGAGAAAATAATATGCACTGATTTTATAAAATATTAAGTAGATTTTTAGGACAAGTTATTTTAAATATATAAATAAAACAACCCCTGTTTAAATATGTTTCAAAACCCAAAACAGATCCAAATAACCAAAGTTTCACTCCAAATATTAATAACAACATAAGGGCCACCTCATGGACATTTTTAAAAGATTTTTAAAACAACTTAAATCTGGACATATTTTTTTAAAAGAAGAGAGGGGAAGATGGGGGTGATGTTGAAAGATGGAAGAGAGGGGTAAGGAAGAGGGTTTTGGACACATGGCCTCAACCACACACAAACCACCTCACCCACAAGCACATCACAACACAAGTCACAAACAATCACATAAGGACACATGAAACCCAACTTGGCAAATATGAATGAAGGCATGATGATGAAATGATGGATGCCATGATGCATGAATGCAATTCAATCACATGGGGCAAGACGCAATCATCACATAGCTCATGACACAAGGTTCATACATATGGTTACATGCCAAATAAGGTAGGGACAACACTTGGGCTGTCACAACTCTCCCACACTACCAGAGGATCTCGACCCGAGATCTAGGAATGGAAGAATTCTGGAAATTCGGAACGGAGCAGGTCCTCACGTTCCCAAGTAGCTTCTTTGTCGGAATGATGAGACCACTTCACCTTGAGGAACTTGATAGACTTGTTGCGAGTCTTACGCTCAGTTTCTTCAAGAATTGCCACTGGGTGCTCACGATAAGAAAGATCTGCTTGAAGATAGATGTCTTGGAGGTCAATGGTCCGCTCAGGAGTCTTGAAGCACTTCCGGAGCTGAGAAACATGGAAGACATCGTGCACATTTGCAAAATTTGGAGGAAGCTCTAGTTTATATGCAAGACCACCTCTCTTTCCAACAACTTTGAAAGGACCAACGAAACGAGGAGCTAGCTTCTCTTTTATTCCAAACCACTGAGTGCCTTTCATGGGAGAGACTCTGAGATAGACTAGATCATCCACTTGGAAAGAAACATCCCGATGTTTGTTATCATAATAACTCTTCTGTCGGGACTGAGCTGCTTTGAGGTTCTCACGAATGACATGGCACATTTCTTCTGCTTCAATGATCATGTCATTGCCCAGAATCTGACGCTCACCGGTTTCAGACCAGTTAAGCGGGGTACGACACTTTCTGCCGTAGAGAATCTCGAACGGGGCCTTGCCTGAACTAGCTTGGAAGCTATTGTTGTATGAGAATTCAGCATATGGAAGACAGTCTTCCCACTTCACACCGAACGATATCACACAGGCTCTGAGCATATCTTCAAGAATCTAATTGACTCTCTCAACTTGACCACTTGTCTGCGAATGGAAGGCCGTGCTGAAACGGATCTTAGTACCCATAGCAGTCTGGAAGGACTCCCAAAACTTGGAAGTGAAGAGACTTCCACGGTCAGAAGAGATGAGTTGAGGAATGCCATGCAAAGACACTATCCTTGACGTATACAACTCTGCAAGCTGAGCTGCCGAGATAGATTCTTTGACTGGAAGGAAATGAGCAACTTTTGACAGCTTGTCGATAACCACAAAGATGGCATCGTTGCCCCTCTTGGACTTGGGAAACCCAGTTACGAAATCCAACTCCACGTGATCGAATTTCCACTCTGGGATGGGCAAAGGTTGAAGAAGACCTGCTGGACGCTGATGTTCCGCCTTCACTCTACGACAAACATCACACTCGTTCAGCAACTGAGCAATTTCACGTTTCATGCGAGTCCACCGGAAGGTTTGCTTGAGATCCTGATACATCTTTGAACTGCCTAGATGAATGGATAGCAGAGAATTATGTGCTTCGTCCATGATAACCTTTCTGAGATCACCTTTTGGAACCACAAGACGATCATCAAAGAACAAGGTATCTTTGTCATCGACACGAAAGCACTTATATTTGGGAATGCTCTTGGCCACGCCTTTCTTCACTTTCTTCACCATAGCGTCTAGCAGCTGCGCTTGGCGAACCTGATCTTCCAGAGTCGGAGAGACTTGAAGATTTGCAAGAAATCCTTGCGGAATCATCTGAAGGTTGAGCTTACGGAATGCTTCGCAAAGCTCGGGTTGAAGAGGCTTCAGAATGAGACTATTGCAGTACGCCTTACGGGTGAGCGCGTCTGCAATGACATTTGCTTTCCCCGGAGTATACTCAATGCTTGGGTTGAAGTCTTCAAGCATTTCCACCCAACGAGACTGCCGAAGATTGAGACTGGGTTGAGTGAAAATGTACTTCAAGCTCTTGTGATCGGTGTACACCTCAACTGGTCTACCCAACAACAAATGCCTCCAAGTCATTAGAGCATGCACAACTGCCGCCAACTCAAGATCATGAGTGGGGTAGTTCTTCTCGGCAGGCTTTAACTAACGCGAGGTATAAGCAAGAATCTTCTTGTCTTGCATGAGAACACCACCAAGACCTTGGAGAGAAGCATCACAGAAAACTTGGAAAAGGCTTGGACTGCTCAGGAGGAACAAGAACTGGAGCTGAAGTTAGTCTCTGCTTGAGCGTATTGAACGCCACATCGCACTCAGGAGACCAAACATACTTGATGCTCTTCTGGAGGAGATTGGACAGAGGCTTAGCAATTTGAGAGAAGTTCTCCACGAATCTTCTGCAATAACTAGCAAGCCTGAGGAAGCTCCGAAGCTGCTTCATATTCTGAGGAGGTTCCCACTTCAAGATTGCCTCGACTTTCTCAGGGTGCACTTTAATTCCCTCGGCAGAGATGACATGCCCGAGGTACACCACTTCATTGAGCCAGAACTCACACTTGGAAAACTTGGCATAGAACCGATGTTCCCTTAATTTGTCAAGCACAAGGTGGAGATGCTCTGCATGATCTTCTTCTGTCTCCGAGAACACAAGGATATCATCCAGATAGACCAAGACGAACTCATTCTTGAAAGGAGAGGAGATGAAATTCATCATTCTTGAGAAGGTTGGAGGAGCATTCGCAAGACCAAATGATATAACGGTGTACTCGTAAGAGCCAAAACTCGTCCTGAAAGCGGTCTTGGGAATGTCTTCTTCACAAATGCGAATTTGATGATAACCCATGCGAAGATCAAGATTCGAGAAAGCCTTGGCACCTTTCAGTTGCTCAAACAACTCATTGATGTTGGGAAGTGGGTACTTGTTTCTGATTGTCTTCTTGTTCAATGGCCGATAGTCCACACACAGACGATCCGTGCCATCCTTATTTTTGACAAACAAAACTCCACAACCCCACGGAGAAGAGCTTGGTCTGATCAAACCCAGACGTTCTTGCTCATCTAGCTGCTTCTTCAACTCTTTCAGCTCTTCGGAGCCAAGTTTATACGGGTGCTTGCATACCGGTTCAGTACCGGGCTCGAGATCAATCACGAACTCGACTGGCCGGTGCAGAGGCATTCCTGGCAACTCTTCTGGAAAGACATCTTCATACTCACAAACCACCGGAATTTGAGAAATCGCCGAGATTTCACCCTTCTCATTAAGAGCAAAGAGACGGATTGTGTCATCGCGAGCCGCGAAAATAATCACGTCTTCTGAAGGATGAGTCAGCTTGACTTCTTTTGCTTTGCAATCAATATGAGCCTTATTCATAGCCAGGAAGTCCATGCCCAGAATGAGATCAATATCGGAATTCCCAAGAACAATTGGAGAAGCCAGAAAAGAATAATTCCCCATCTTGATAGAAGCATCTGGAACGATCATATGCGAACTCATGCGCATCCCTGGAGAAACCACACGAAACGGACTAGCTAAATGCTCCACAGAAAACTCATGCATAGCGACAAAAGGCTTGGATATGAATGAATGCGATGCACCAGAATCAAATAAGACTTTTGCAGGAAAATCATTAACTGAGAGATTACCCATAATCACATCATTGGACTGCTCTGCTTCTGCTGCATTCACCATATTCACCCTGATAGACTTGGGATAATGCTTCACCATAGCATTGCCTAGAGGCTTGACAGGAGGAGGAGGCGGAAGACGCCGCTGGTTGCACTTGTTTGCATAGTGGCCCTTCTGGCCACTCTTGTGACAAGTCACCTCAGAGAGCGGACGAACATTGCCTGGAGGAGGAACAAG
This sequence comes from Hordeum marinum, assembly GCA_022496015.1. Classification (NCBI taxonomy): domain Eukaryota; kingdom Viridiplantae; phylum Streptophyta; class Magnoliopsida; order Poales; family Poaceae; genus Hordeum; species Hordeum marinum. Next base: position 60,928,472 of record CM039672.1, read on the forward strand.
AACAGCCTTGGACGCCTGGTTCTTCTGCTGGAAACCTAGGTTGGGTGGGTGGGAAGAACCACGACCACCGAACTGCTTCTGCTGCTGAGGAGGACGAAACGGAAGAGGATTTGGCGCCCAATACTTCTGCTGCTTAGGAACCATCTGAGAGCCGGAAGAAGAAGAGTATGAATCCCTTGAACGCTTCTTAGAGTTCTCCAACTTGAGCTGAGCTGCTTCAATCTTCAAAGCTATTTTGTAGAACTGATCAAACTCATGAGGCTCTTGAAGAACAAGGCCTGGCAGAAGCTCATCCTTTAGACCACCTCTGAACTGATAGATCATAGCCTTATCATCTGGAACATCTTGCTTGGCATAACGAGCTAGATTCTGGAACTCGATGTTGTACTGGTAAATTGACTTGGTTCCCTGCTTCAGGTGCCTGAACTTCTCACGCATCTCCTCGACAAAGCTTGTCGGAATGTAATGAGCCCTGAAGTCACGACGGAAATCGTCCCAAGTAACAACACGATCGCCCCTGGAATCCTTGTACTGTTGCCCACAATCAGCTGCTTGACCTTTTAGCTGGAACGATGCAAACCTGAGAAAGTCCTCTGGCCTAACATTGTTGCACTCAAAATGCTTGCTCATATCATGAAGCCAATCATCAGAATCTAGCGGCTGCTCACAACAGGTGAAAGTCTTGGGCTGGTTGGCAAGGAACTGACTGAGTGTCGCAAACTGAAGCTGATTCTGAAAATTGCCTTGAAAACCTTACTGACCCTGCTCCCTTTCTTGCAACAGTCTAAGCAACATCTGAGTGTTCGCATTGGTGCTGGCCATCATAGCTTGCCAAGCTTCTGGAGGAGGAGGCGGAGGAGGCGGTGGCGGGGGTGGCGGTGGAACATCAGTCTGCTCCTCACCACGACCCGAATTGCTGCGAGTTGGTGGAGCCATCCTGAAGATGGACAAAATGAATTAGCCTCATTGATAAGATGAAACAAAGCTGAATCAAATGCTTGAAAGAATTGAACAAAAACAACATAGCCTTCCTATTGAAAAATTAGTAAGAATGCATCTTCGGATCATGACAACATCATAAAAAATTAGAAGCCACTTGCAATAACACAAAAGTATTGAGCTACGCGCTCGGAACAAATGTACATGCCCATATACATCTGAAGAAGATGATCCTAGATGATACAAGATTTCCCACCTATGAGCTTCCGAAAACTTTCTTGTTTATGCGATTCGGGTTGCGGAATCAGGAACCTGCCCTAGGCAATCAGCTGCAACTGCATCCGCAACCTTCCACACCATAATTCAAGACATTTCGCAAATTCGTCTAATCTCGAATCCACGAACTCACAACGATACTAAACCATGGTGGTACCCCGGACGCCTCCCCAGTACTGGGTGACTCCGACCTTATCTCACCACGATAAGTATTGAAGCAATTTCGAACATTCTCCGTCCTGAGATAGCAAGGAAGCTAAATGATAACGATGTGCCAACATTCCCTGGAGCTCGACTCCCCGGAAGAAATCAAGTCAGATAGGATGCACCAAGACAGAACCCTGTCACATCGACATCATATAGACTCCAAAATACCCGCGTGATCCTAAAATTTTTTTTGAGCGAGAAGAGGAGTAGAATCAAAATTCCTAAGTCGGAAACCTCACCGGAGCATAGAAGAGGAGTAAAAAGAATCCTACTCTCCGATATAACTAGACTCGAAATAGTTTTACTAGACACAACTCGGCCAAGTTCGAACAAGCAAAGGCTCCTATGGTCGTATGGCTCTGAATACCAACTTGTCCCGCCCAAGATGCGCCTACCGTTTAAGGCACGAGGGCCTCGCAAGGGATAGAGGCGCATCTTGCCATTAGCAAGAATAGTATCATCACAACATAGAATACTGAATGAGAAGAGTATACAAGTTGGCTTACACTCGCCACATGCTAACTTACAAAGACACTCAAATCATGGCATCAAGATGAACACAGGGTCCGACTACTGACGAAATCAAACGATAAAAGAAGTTGCAAATGATACTATCAAGCTGCCCCAACGATCACGACCAGGTCCTCTACTCATCCGGATATGTCACGTACATCCTGCCTCTCTCCTCATCATACTCCCACTGGAGCTGAGTAAGATCATCCTGCACGAACTCATCTGAACCTGCACCTGGATTATTGTAGTAAACTGTGAGCCATAGAGGACTCAGCTATCATGTGCCCGGGTACCAAGACTATTTAAGCTTTAGGAAAGAAGGATGATGTTTAGTTTGCAGCAGCACTAAGCATTATATGGTGGCTAACTTACGCTACAAGAATGTAAAGTGAGTGGTCTACGTAAAGCGATCGAATCTAGAGTAATCTCTAAGAGATCCTGAACACTTACTTACGTCAATCATAACCCCACCGTGTTCTCTCTCGGATCATGTTCACGAGCAGAGACGATCACGGTTACTCACACAGTTGGTGTATTTTAATTAGAGTTTACTTTAAGTTGTCTAAACCGGGTGTTAAACAAATATCCAAGTTGCCACATAACCGCGGGCACGGCTTTCCGAAAGATTTAACCCTGCAGGGGTGCTCCAACTAATCCATTACAAAATTAACCACACTCCGTGGGAATACCTCGACCACGTACTCGCGATCATCATAGGTGATTCCAAAGTAATTCCAACACCTGGAGTAAAACCCGAAGAAAGTCAGTCTCCACACGCAAGACACTCGATAAAAGTAAAACGAATCCAGCAAGACCTCCCGACGTGTCGACGAACCCGATAAGAGCCGCGTATCTCATTCTCAGGACACGACGGATGAGCGATGATTACCACGCCAATCACCGAGTTGCCTCGGGCGGCGTTAATAAGCTGCTCTGGGTTGGACCAACACTCATGCGGAGCACTAGCCCGGGGTTGATTAAATTATCCACGGGTTTGCAAGACCCTATGCAGTTGTATTAAGTTGTTAGGAAAATGTAATAGCAATGTTGGGTCTTGTCAGACAAGTTTTAATCTCAACCGAATAACAAGGGGGTCCCCATAACAACCCCGAGCGTGTTAGGAGCGCAAAGTATGGAGAACATAACACTGGTAACAAGGAACTAATGGCGGTAGCAGTGGAACAAAACACTCAGCAAAAGGCCAAGCCTTCCACCAACACCAGATATATATGTGCATTAAATTAAATAACAGAATTATTGTGATATACAATCCATGTTGTCACATGGAACAAGCTGCACCTGCAACTAAGAACGCTATAAGAGGGGCTGAGCAGCGCTAACTTAGCCAATCAATGGTTTGCTAGGATGTGGAGGTTAGAGGCTGTCATGGCAACATGGGGCTGATATCATGTGGTAGGTAGCGCAATTGTAACGATAAGAACGAGAAACTAGCAAGCAAAGATAGTATTGGGATCCGGGTACGATCATCTTGCCTGTTGGTTCTTCAGCGGAATAAGTAGCGGGATCCTCGTAGTGGTACTCTCCAGGGTCCTCGAACTCAGTATCGACATTCGCGTCTACCCAAGAGAAACAGCAAATAAATAACCAACCAAGGTGCAATGCACAACCAAGATGATGCATGATCCATTTAATGAAGGTTTTAACATGGCAATCCAATTCTAGTCAAGTTTCGCATGCAAAGTTTGTATATTAGTGAACCTGGACAGAACCTCATGTTCAGTTACATAAACATGCATGGACTTGGAAAATATTGATGCATCATGCAAAATCGATGGAAATGCATATAAGGATCGCCAGAAACGGAGCTACGGTTCTCTAGATACGCTCACGACAAGGCACGTAGGCAAAACACAAGATTACCAAATACCTAGGCTAATTCTTGGCATTCCCTGGTAGCCACTGAATAGGTGATGAAAAATCAATCACAATAGGCTCAAGAATCAATCAATTCCATGGAGTATAGCTCCCTCAACTCACAAAACAAGATAGCACCCAATCTGCCACAAAACAGCAACATAGCAATTTGAAAAGCTCACAACTAGTGCTACAGGAATCCTACAGCCACAAACAAGATATGGACAGAATCTACTCAACACTCACATCATTTCATTCAACTATGCAATCAGCAAAATGGGCACACATAAATATGCATGGAGCAATCAAGTAGGCATGACGAATCAGGTTTTTAGGGACTTGGTGAAAATTCCAGCTTTCTGGAATCTGGGTTAACAAAGTAGCAAGTTGACAACAATGGTTATATATGCTAGAGAGCTCCAAATGGCATAAAAATTAACAGGATGGTAGATGGCAACATTCACTACAATTAACTAACACTGGGCATGATCAAATAACAACCACAGCACTAGATACACCCTACTCCACATGGCAAAACAATAACAGCAGGGTCTCCAGACTTGGCCATTTCTAAGCAGGATGAACAGCAACAGAAAGTAGCCCACTAAACAGCATGGTTCCCACTGATCTGGGACTTATCATAAATAACAAAAATACGGAGACATTACTAGAAACTTTGACTAACAAACTCATGTTTGCAAGAACTTAAAAACATGCATGGATTAATTCATAATAAAAAGACAAAAGGGCATCACAGCATAAAAAATGCAGTTTTGTCAAGTTGCCCCAAAGTCAAATCTGACTTCACAGGTGCATACATGGGTTTATTCTACCCCAAAATCATTACTCATACCTATATGCTTGCATGGAACATGTGGGAGCAATGCTAGGTCGAAATTAGGCCCTATAGTTCATGGATGACTTATGACACATAAGTGAAATGATGGGAATGCCCAAGAATGACATGAGACCTATGCATACAAGTTGGAAATGCTTAAATATCAACCTAGGAACATGTTAAATGCCATGGCATCAATATGTAAGTATGAGACTAGCTAAAAGAAGAACCATGGCCATATGCACATAAGAGGGAGAACTACACATGGAGCTATTCATACACATGTGGGTGTGTATGTAGAACATACACACACATCTCACACAAACATACCACACATGGAATCACCTCTATATGCCAATCACACACATACACAAGTATGTATGTGGGCATGGTGCATACACACACACACTCCCACTACTCAAGCATATACACTCACAACACACAAGCACACACACAAGCATGTGTATGTGTCACACAAATACACACACACTAAACCTACATCTATGTGTATGCAAAACACACTCACACACATCTACAACACATGACACCACACACCTACACACAAGCACATACATGTGCACAAACACTCACATAAATGGTGCACCACACACCCAACACACACACACTTACACTACTCAAACCTACACATGTATGGGTGTCTGAGACACACACACACAAGCACATATAACACTACACTATGCCAACACCTCCACACACTCATGCACACACATGTGTGTGTATGTGCTTCTTGCATACACACATACTAACCCACACCTCTACAAACAATTCCTATGCATAGCATGTATGCATACATACGCATATGCACCCCTAGGTGCATACACACACATACATGCTACAAACACACACACACACACACACTCTAAGGCACACACACATACATACATACATACACACACTACCATATGTATGCATATATATACACTAGGTATAAATGCATACACACACTACACAAAAAAATATATCTGTATATACATATATACACTAGGTTTATATATGTACACACACACACACTGGATCTGCTACCACAGCAGATCCTGCACGCCCACACACCCAGCACACGGGATCTGGTTCTCACACCGGATCCGCACACGCAACACCACACGCCAGCCAATCGAAAAAAGGAAAAATGGGGGAGAGGTGGGATTCGATCCCTTGACCTCGCGGTCGTCTCCCCGCACACACACCACTACGCTACGCTTGCGGTTCGTACTAGTATAGGGGCCTCGCCCCACTTAACCTCTCTTAGCGCTGCTAACTGAAGACTGACGAACCCAGCTGCTAACTGACGAAGGGGAACCAGAGTGCCGATGACATGCACTGGACACGGCACGGCACGAGACCTATGCCTGATAAAAGAACGAGCTGACGACGGGGATGGAACAGGTGCTCACTGGTCTACTCTAGGGACACGGAGCGCACACACTTGAGCCACTGGGCACACGCGCACGTCATCATGGCGGGACAGGGAGCTACGGGCACCTCTGGTCTATGCGAGCACGACGAAAGAAAGGCAAGCAGGGGCTCGGGAATGCATCGACTGCTCACCTAGGGGTCACTGGAGGCGCCGGAACCGAAGGGGAGGAAGAAGACGCGCGCGGGAGGAAGAAGACAAGCTCGGGGCGGAGCTTCTACACCCGAACGAAGACGCGAATGAAGAAGACGAAGCAGGGGACCTTCCACTCCCCTAGCGCCAGGGACGGGGAGCGGGATCCATCCACTTGCCCTTGGACATGCCCGCGACGACTTGCCTGCGTCGGAGACTTGCCGGAGCCGACGAGCCCTTCCGGCCGCTCTCTGAACCTCGCTCACACTTACCTGACAGAGGAGGAAGAAGAGGAAGAACAGAGGAGGAGAAAGGGGAAGGAGGAGTGGCGGCGGCGGAAGGAGAGGAAGGAGGGGAAGAACCCTAGGGGGGCGCGCGCTTAAAAGGGGGCCAACCTTGACGTTGGCGCTAACGGCGACGGTGCTCACCTGCTGCTGCTCTGCTCGCACACACACACATACACTACCTGACGGAAAAACAGAGGGAACGGGGCAGGTGCACGTCAGGTTTGGCTGGGCCACTCGGGCCGGAAGCCCACACGCACACACTGCCACTCACACAAATACACAGAAGGGTCTTTCCCTTTTAGATAAACAGCCACACAAAATAATCCCCAGAGCAATAAAAGGGGTTTTAGAGTAAAACAAAAATAGTTTTGTAGAGAAAATAATATGCACTGATTTTATAAAATATGAAGTAGATTTTTGGGACAAGTTATTTTAAATATATAAATAAAACAGCCCCTGTTTAAATAGGTTTCAAAACCCAAAACACATCCAAATAACCAAAGTTTCACTCCCAATATTAATAACAACATAAGGGCCACCTCATGGACATTTTTAAAAGATTTTTAAAACAACTTAAATCTGGACATATTTTTTTAAAAGAAGAGAGGGGAAGATGGGGGTGATGTTGAAAGATGGAAGAGAGGGGGAATGAAGAGGGTTTTGCACACATGGCCTCAACCACACACAAACCACCTCACCCATAAGCACATCACAACACAAGTCACAAACAATCGCATAAGGACACATGAAACCCAACATGGCAAATATGAATGAAGGCATGATGATGAAATGATGGATGCCATGATGCATGAGTGCAATTCAATCACATGGGGCAAGGTGCAATCATCACATAGCTCATGACACAAGGTTCATACATATGGTTACATGCCAAATAAGGTAGGGACAACACTTGGGCTGTCACACTCATGTTCCATACACACACCCATACAAAGACTAGTCTTGCCTTAGGCCAACTCCAACACATGATCCTAAATAGACGTCTGTTTTATTCGGATTTTGTTTTCTTGGATAGGGCAATGGGCGGCGTCCCGCTGTTTTTCTGGACACACACGTCATGCGCCCAACATGCGGCCGCATCTTATCCGGAAGCATGCAGAACAAATAAGCAAACAAAGATGTAGCTCCCTTGCAGTTCGGCCACCGTCCATAGTTCACGCTGGCAAGAAAGTCAATGGCCGACGAAGATATACCAACCTACAAAATGTTCAAGACCCAAGTTTCATACCGGCAACAAAGCCAGCAACCGACACACTAGCCAACCTTCAAAATGAACAAGTGGACCTGCAACATTGGGGCGGGCAAGTGGGACAGCCACTGCTACCAACTCGCCATGTTCCTCGACGCCGACGGCGACGTACCCCGGGAGAAGAACATAGCCAAGTGCCATGGCATGGCAGCCTTCGGTGACAAGATTTACTACGAGACAACAGCCTATGAGTTGGGTTCATCCGTTTTAATGGTGATGGCGGTCCATAGCTTGACACTATGGTCGCTGACATGGTCGATCTGCCGCTGAGCATGCCAATAGCTACGGTCTACTTGGTTGAATCCTATGGCGATCTCTTCCTCCTCGTCGTCTTGTTTGATGGCGACAATGTGCACAAGATAGCCGAGCATGCAGTTTACAAGATGGATTTCTCGAAACCGGTGTGGTACAGGGTGGATAACATTGGTGATGATAGGGTGTTCTTTCTTGGTGAATACAAGATTGGATCTTCAATTTCGAGGCATCGTGCTCAACTGGTTATCACACTTGTGGTCTGCGAGGTAACTGCATATACTTTTTGAATCACATGGCCATCACTGAGAGCTTTTTGCATGTCATCGACGTAGGCAAGGGGACTGAACAGGTGCAACGGCCTTTCAGGCACAAGGGTTATATAATACCAGTTCGACCGCCGTTCTGGTTGATACCTACATAATGGACCCCATGATTGTAGAAAACATATATAAATTTGAGCTTGTAATGTCAAATAGGTTAGATCCACGGATATATATATATATCTATATCTATATATATATATATATATATATATAAGATATATGTCAGGCTAGTTACTATCTTTCTCAAAATTACAAACAACGTTACCACATTTTCTCTAAAATGATAGTATTTTTTATTTTCATTAACCGTGCAATTCAACGGTGTCTTGAATGCTTACAATGTGCCCTTTATGTTTGACTTGAAAATATAAGCCGTAAGATACACCATAGTTCTTTGATGGCTTGGTAAGACTCAAACCAGATAGATGATTGTTGCTTGTATTTATTCCTCGGTAAACGTTTAGGAACGATGCGCCGGCCGAATGCTCGGCCGGTTGCGCTGCGTCCCTCTCCCTCTAGTCGCTCCATGTACGCATACGGGTCCACCCCACCGATTCCCTCGTCCTTTTATCTTTTTTTTGGTCGAGCACAGTCACTCATACCCAATTCCTTTCCACAATCTATCTAATCCCAATCTTCTACCTCCGCAAGCACTGCTTATCGGCCATGGCCAACCACGCCCACATCAATCTTTGCCGACGAGTTGTCCTACTGCGGTGTTCGCGCAGCTCCTACCTCCCCACGGATGCGAGAGGGCCGGTGGCCATGCGATAGTTTTCTAAAACTAGTGTTGCTTCGAGGTACAACTGGAACAGCCATGGCGCTAACCAGCAATCCATTGGTGTCGCAAGCTAGCAGCCGTTGGTGATGGAGATGACACGCTCTGATGCTACAATGGTCTGGCCTTTTTGTTGGAACCATGACGGCGAAAAGCTACGACCAGCTTTGCCAACGATGGAGACGTCGCACTTCGGTGCTACAACCGGCATGTTTTTTTGCTGGAACCATGCCATCGAAAAGTTGCAACCAACTTTTCCAATGATGGAGATGACGCGCTCATGCGCCCTGGTGCTACAACCGGCTATCTTTTTTGCTGGAACCAGCCAGCGAAAAGGTTGCATCCACACTGATCAGCATCTGCAATTGGATGACCAGTTCATTTGATTTGCTACAACCGATAACTTATTTCACTACATCCGATGATCTTTTTTGCTGGAACTGTGTTTGTTTTTTGCTATCACGCGATTTTTTGTTTTGCTGGAATGGGCGTCAAATTGTTGCAATTTTGCTACCATCAGCGTTTTGATTTGCTGCAACTGGCTCCAGTTTTTGCTTCCACGGGCATTTTTGGGTTGCTGGAACAATACCCAAATTTCCATTGCTTTGCTACCACATGCGTTTCAGTTTGCTAGAACCAATTGCATTTTTTGCTACCACCGTTGCTTGCTGCGAGTCATGGTGTCGTCGCCATTGATTCTGTAGGGGATGATAGGGGGTGAACAGGTAGCACCGGTGAGGGGCGTGCGGGGTGGCTACTGACGGCGAGGGGATGGCTCATTGCATGATTCCGGGAGGATGAGGCAGGGGGAGGTGGGGGCAGCCGCCATGGCTTCCTGTGTTTTCTTACCACAACTCAAAAAGGAGAACGATGATGGCGACGACCGACGGCAGCGGCGAGGCAAGTCGGAGGGGGCGGGCGACGAGGCAACGATTGTCTAGGAGGCTGGTCGGAGCTACATGTTGACTAGAGAAAGATGACGAAGAGAAGGCACACACGCAAAAGGGGGATAAAGTGATTTGTGGATAAAGATCTGACTGCCCATACAAACGGAATCAGATGGCTAGGATGCGGCTAGCCGAAATTTGGGCCAGCGCGCCAACACCTATCAATGCCCTTATTTCTTTGTGAATTAACAACTTTATTGGGATATACTGATTCAGTAATACTTTAACTATGTACACTATCATAAGAAAGGCTCCATCTGCCGTCTGTCTTTGCTTAGTTCCCTTTGTACTTGGGTTATCAGTCTTTTATTTGTAGCTTATGTTTTATTCAACGTGCTTTTCCTCTGTTATCTGGTAATTAAAGATAGCGAGACCGAGTGTGTTTCCGTAGCTACCTGCAAGACTTGAGGAGTTTTAAATATGGCAGTACATTATCCCGCTCGCCCTCCAACCTCTGCAATTTTTGCTTTGCTTCTTTATTACTCCAACAGTTGTCAACCATGATCCACCATGCTCTATAGCTGGGCGTCCCGACCCTCCCCCCTAAACGTGTAGACAGCCGTCCGGTCACTGATCGGTCCTAGAATTTCGATGTGCGCCTCAAACGCCAGGACTGACCGGCACCTCTCATATTCAACTTAAATATGGGACGGATATAGGACACCCGGGCACGCCCGTCACGTCGGCCTAACCCGCGCTGACCCACATCGAACCCATATATATCCGTTCCCATACGCTCGTCGAATCAAATCCTAGTCATTTCACTTCACTTCCCACCACTCCCATTCACTGCCCAAGCTCACCTTCGGCAATATCCGGCATGGCAGGCAGCGTATCCGAGTCCTTTACCTTCAGATCCGTTTATCATGAGCTCATCTCATGCGGCCCCGAGGAGGAGATGGTCGTCCGGCTTGCGTTCCGCCGCTCCCGAGAAGCGGCCACCGGATGGCAGTGCTCGGACTCGTGATGTCGGGAATCCGCTGTGTCGGCACAACCGGTGCTTGGATCCGGCGTCGTTGGCTCACCAGAGACGCTGCGATCCGTCTGGCGTCCGAACGCCATGGTGATGCGCAACCCCTTCATTGGTGCGCCGAGGATGCACCATGCGCGTCTGCGGACACTAACATGGCGCGACGTGCCCGCTGCGCGTGGCTGCAGGCACGAGAGGCGGCAGAGGCCCTCACGGTGATAGACGTTGAAGAGGCAGAGTCACACTCTCCAGCCCCCCGTATTATGCACCGGTGCGGGCGTCGCAACCGCATCGTGGTGGACGTCGGATCCTTCCAAGAAGGATCCGTCATCGACCTCTCGTCCACCGACACCGTCCGGGTTACCGGCTTCGACGAGCAAGCGTAGGGCATGTGAGAGGCGGGAGCTCGACTCTCGTAAGCCGGCTAGCGTCCCATGTCCTGCTCTACCTCGCCGGCGGCCGAACCGACTCTACGGGGGACGCAACTAGCCACCAGACATGAGCATGACGGAGTCTGCTTAGTATTAGGTTTACGTTACATGTAATAATATGTATTTGTAGCTTTTAATTTAAGGTATCCAGTTCTAGAATGGCATTATTTAAGGTGTGATCGATCAGTGTTCGTGGACGCGCCCGGGTGCGTCCGCGGACGTTTGAGGGTCGAAGTCCGGCTATAGATGCTCTTAGACACATGTCATTGTAATGGTGTATTTCTTGAGACTTAGTTAACACTCTTTCTCTCTATAAATGTATAAGATGTTCTTTCTTTTTGGCCGTGAAATGTATAAGATGTTCTTTTCCTGACAAATGCAACAAGACGGAAAACTTTGGTATTTACTTGAAATAAAAAAGATGATGTGTGATCGAAAATGGAGACAAACATGCAAAAGAAAAATGCCATGTGCTAATGTCTAGCACACTCGTCTTTCTGTACATAGTTCATACTGTACAACTTTTACCATTGTACATACATATGTACAGTTTATAATTTATATTATACAACTTTTTTTTTTGCATTTGCATCCTTGCCGGGGGCGAAGTGATATGACCTGCCGCCTATTTTAAACTGGGTCTACGTTGTCTTGCTAAGCAGTACGGTATAATTGTTTCAGGCCGATCCACCGATGAAAATTAGCACGGAGGAAAATCGACGCTGGCCCCACGGTCCTCCGCCAACGATCGCCCCGCCTCCGGCGTTTCGCTCTATGCACCATGTCGTGCTCCCGCCGACCGCTGGTAAGTTACCTCCGACGGCATGCGATTGGCATGCGCGGCAACATCGTCATGCAATCGATCGGGTGCACGGCAGCACGGCCTGCCGTGGGACACCAGGCGCGGCACACTCCTACCCTGTTTTCTGTCACGAGCCTCACCGGATCGGGACCAGGGGAACAGAGGGAGCTCGGAGAGGTAGAAGGGGACCGGGGAAGACGGCGAGGAAAGGGGATTAACTTGTTGAACAAGAAAAAGAGAGTTCGAATTGATTCAATTACAATCTTATTTTTTTGAGGGGTGATTCGATTACAATCACTAAGAGCGGGCCGCCAGGTCATAAAATTTTGACCAAGACGAATTTCTTAAATGGTATTCAAATGTCCGGGCTAGCCGGCATTACTCACATTCAGCCCAAATATGAAGCGGATATGAGGCGTCCGGACGCGTCCACCGCATCGGACCCGGTAACCCGACTCCAACACAGATTGCATCAAATTCATCAAACCCTTCCTCCTTCTCCTGCCGTCCTTCAACCTTTTTCGTGTCCAAGCCCTTGTCGTCTGCCATCCATGCTCCCCATCCTCACCACCGGTCCCGATCCGCCGCTGTAGATGTCGTCTAGCCCGTCCCCGATCGCTGCGACGGGGACGCGGTATGCCTCATCCGTGGACATCCCTTCCTCAACTGTCTCTTGCAGCGGCAATGGATCATGCAGCCAGGATGCAAGCAGAGCAGGCAGCCCGGATAAACGCGAAGCAGGACAAGCATGCGCATGGATGGCAACGTCCCGCCAGTGATCGTCAAGCGAGCCATCTGTCATGCTCGAACATTGATTTCATTTTGGCATGTACGGTTTGTTGAACTATGATTTGATTTACTTTGTTTTGAATTGTTGAATTCGGACAATTTGTATCGAATAATCAAAGTGCATGGATTACATGGATTTGAGGATCGTCATTTAAGGTATGTGGATGTGTGGCACAACATATAAGGGGCCGCGAGCGCTATCCGCGAACGCACCCGCGGACGTATAAAGGGTCGGATTTGTCAAGTCCGGTTGTAGATGCTCTAACCTGGCCTCTGGTCTCACACCCAATTGGTGGTCTAGGGCCCCACGTGCCATACACACACCCATATGAAGACTAGTCTTGCCTTAGGCCAACTGCAACGCACGACCCCAAACGGACGTCTGTTTCGACTTGATTTTATTTGTTTGGGGAGAGCAATGGGCTGCGTCTGGCCATTTTTCTGGACGTGCACGCCGTGCGCCGAACGGGCGCTCGCATCTTGTCCAGAAGCATGCAAAACAAACAAACAAAGTTGTAGCTCCCATGTAGTTTGGCCACCGGCTATAGTTCATGCTGGTAACTAATTTACCGGCCAGGAAACATATGACAACCTATAAAATGGTCAAGACCCAAGTTTCATGTTGGCAACAAAGCCAACGGCCGGCACACTAGCCATCCTTCAAAATGAACAAGTTTTTCCCATGCCGGCTAACAGAAGTCAACGGCCGGTACACTAGTCATCCTTTAAAATGGCCATAGTCCTTGCTCCCTAGTTCATGTCGTCTCGTTGAACATCTCCTTTTGCCGGTTCGCGAACCAAGCCTTTCTCCTCGGCGACATGTTGGTCAAGTCGACGCTCATGATTGCTAGGGCCACCCCTTTGCTTTGGTGTCGGCAATGGTGGCCTCGGATCGTGAGCTTCTTCTCTTGGGCGACGTTGGGCAATGTGAGACCCGACAAAAGCCCATCTCTTTGAGCCGGCTTCAGGCTTAAGAAGATTTCACCAGAAGGCAAGGGGCCTGGATGGTAGACCCGGCTAGCGGTGTCGGCTTACGAACAAGTTTCATGGGCCGGCGTACTAGGTCGTCCATAAGGGAAGGCTGTGTTGACTTGGAAAATAAGGAAAAGATCATAAGGATTTGGAATAGGATACGGGTACGAAGCCGACTCAAACTGATCTGTAACGCATGGGACTCAACCTATTATATAAATGGGGGTTCTTGGGATGTAAAAGTTAAGTTAGAATCTTTCAAGAACCAGGTAGCGAAAAACACCTTGTAATCGAGATCATCATCATCATCATCAATATCAATCAAGCAGGAGTAGGCTTTTACATCCATCGTGAAGGGCCGAACCTGGGTAAACTCGTGTCTCTCGTTTCCGACCAACCCCGTTCAAGTCATCACCTAGCAGCGATGGCCTCACAACTTAGTTCTCTTATGAGGACATCTGCCGGGATAAAACCACGACAGTTGGCGCCTACCGTGGGGCCAGCATACAGTAGTGTTGAGTCCTTGAAGGGAGCCCTACCAGGGATCAAGGAGTACACGATCGACCTAATGACAAAGAGTCGGCATAGTAAGCTCTACATCGATGATGACAGCTGGAGTCCTGAGGCCGACTCAGTCAAGTCAGGATACCGGGTCCCCTTCGACAAGATCCACATGTTCATCGGTGTCATCGTCGGGCCTCATCTTGAGCCGACTGTTGGAAATATGCCCTAGAGGCAACAATAAAATGGTTATTATTGTATTTCCTTGTTCATGATAATTGTCTATTGTTCATGCTATAACTGTGTTAACCGGAAACCGTAATGCATGTGTGAATACATAGACCACAACGTGTCCCTAGTGAGCCTCTAGTTGACTAGCTCGTTGATCAATAGATGGTCACGGTTTCATGACCATGGACATTGGATGTCGTTGATAACGGGATCACATCATTAGCAGAATGATGTGATGGACAAGACCTAATCCTAAGCATAGCACAAGATCATGTAGTTCGTCTGCTAAAGCTTTTCTAATGTCAAGTATCGTTTCCTTAGACCACGAGATTGTGCAACTCCCGGATACCATAGGAATGCTTTGGGTGTGCCAAATGTCACAACGTAACTAGGTGGCTATAAAGGTGCGCTACGGGTATCTCCGAAAGTGTCTGTTGGGTTGGCACGAATCGAGACTGGGATTTGTCACTTCGTGTGACGGAGAGGTATCTTTGGGCCCACTCGGTAAGACATCATCATAATAAGCTCAATGTGACTAAGGAGTTAGCCACGGGATGATGTGTTACGAAATGAGTAAAGAGACTTTCCGGTAACGAGATTGAACAAGGTATAGGAATACCGACGATCGAATCTCGGGCAAGTATCATACCGGTAGACAAAGAGAATTGTATACGGGATTGATTGAATCCCCGACATCGTGGTTCATCCGATGAGATTATCGTGGAGCATGTGGGAGCCAACATGGGTATCCATATCCCGCTGTTGGTTATTGACAGGAGAGGTGTCTCAGTCATGCCTACGTGTCTCCCGAACCCGTAGGGTCTACACACTTAAGGTTTGATGACACTAGGGTTATAGGGAAATGGTATACGTGATTACCAATGGTTTTTCGGTGTCCCGGATGAGATCCCGGACGTCACGAGGAGCTCCAGAATGGTCCGGAGGTAAAGATTGATATATAGGAAGTCCTGTTTTGGTCTCCGGAAAGTTTTCGGGCTCATCGGTAGTGTACCGGGAGTGCCGGGAGGGTGTCGGAGGACCCCCGAGAGGGGTGCGACGACCAAAGAACTTCGTGGGCCCTTAGAGGAGGTGTACCAGCCCTTATTGGTCTGGCGAAGACCTTCCGGAAGGGCCCATGCGGCTAGGGATAAGAGATAAGGCTGAAAAGGTTTCAAAAGGAAGAGATCCACCTCCCTTGTGGGAGGTGGACTCCTCCCTAGGTTCGGCCGAACCTCTCCTCCTTGGAGGAGGGGCCAAGGCAGCCTCCCTCTCCCTCCTCCTATATATATCCAAGGTATTGGGGCTGATTTGAGACACAACTTATCTCTCCCACGGCGTAGCCCTACCTCTCTTCTTCCTCCACCGCAGTGCTTACGCGAAGCCCTGCCGGAATACCTTGCTGCTTCACCACCACCATGCCGTCGTGCTGCTGTTGGAGATCTTCACCAACCTCTCCCTCCTCCTTTCGGATCAAGGTGCGGGAGACTTCACCGGGCTGTACGTGTGTTGAATGCGGAGGTGCCATTGTTCAAAGCTTAGATCGGAGTCCACCGCGATCTGAATCGCTGCTAGTACGACTCCACCAACCGCGTTCTTGTAACGCTTCCGCTTAGTGATCTTCAAAGGTATGAAGATGCAATCTCTCCCCTCATTGCTGGTTTCTCCATAGATATATCTTGGTGATCGTAGGAATTTTTTTGATTTACTACTACATCCCCCCAACAGTGGTATCATGAGCTAGGTCTATGCGTAGAATCTATGCACGAGGAGAACACAAAGCAGTTGTGGGCTTCGATCTTGTTAATTTGCTTACCACTAATAGTCTTATCTTGATTCGGCGGTATTGTGGGATGAAGCGGCCCGGACCAACTTTGCACGTACACTTACGTGAGACCGGTTCCACCGCCTGACATGCACTTGTTGCATAAGGTGGCTAGCGGGTGTTTGTCTCTCCCACCTTAGTCGGATTGGATTCGATGAAAAGGGTCCTTATGAAGGGTAAGTAGCAATTGGCATATCACGTTGTGGTTTTGGCGTAGGTAAGAAACATTCTTGCTAGAAACCTATAGCAGCCACGTAAAAACTTGCAACTACAAATTAGAGGACGTCTAACTTGTTTTTGCAGCATGTGCCTTGTGATGTGATATGGCCAAAGGATGTGATGTTATGCATTGTGATGTATGAGATTGATCATGTTCTTGTAATAGGATTCACGACTTGCATGTCGATGAGTATGGCAACCGGCAGGAGCCATAGGAGTTGTCTTATTTTATTGTATGACCTGCGTGTCAATCAAGAACACCATGTAATTACTTTACTTTATTGCTAAACGTTAGCCAAAGTAGTAGAAGTAATAGTTGGCGAGACAACTTCATGAAGACATGATGATAAAGATCATGATGATGAAGATCATGGTGTCGTGCCGGTGACAGTGAGGATCATGGTGCCCTGAAGATAGAGATCGAAGGAGCAAGATGATATCAGCCATATCATGTCACTATATTGATTGCATGGGATGTTTATCATGTTTACATCTCATTTGCTTAGAACGACAGTAGTGAATAAGATGATATTTCAATAAAATTTCAAGAAAGGTGTTTGTTGGAAATATGCCCTAGAGGCAATAATAAAATGGTCATTATTGAATTTCCTAGTTCATGATAATTGTCTATTGTTCATGCTATAATTGTGTTAACAGGAAACCGTAATACATGTGTGAATACATCGACCACAACATGTCCCTAGTGAGCCTCTAGTTGACTAGCTCGTTGATCAATAGATGGTCACGGTTTCATGACCATGGACATTGGATGTCATTGATAACGGGATCACATCATTAGGAGAATGATGTGATGGACAAGACCCAATCCTAAGCATAGCACAAGATCGTGTAGTTCGTTTGCTAAAGCTTTTCAATGTCAAGTATCGTTTCCTTAGACCATGAGATTGTGCAACTCCCGAATACCGTAGGAATGCTTTGGGTGTGCCAAACGTCACAACATAACTGGGTGGCTATAAAGGTGCACTACGGGTATCTCTGAAAGTGTCTGTTGGGTTGGCACGAATCGAGACTGGGATTTGTCACTCCGTGTGGCGGAGAGGTATCTCTGGGCCCACTCGGTAAGACATCATCATAATGAGCTCAATGTGACTAAGGAGTTAGCCACGGGTTGATGTATTACAGAACGAGTAAAGAGACTTGCCGGTAACGAGATTGAAAAAGGTATAGAGATACCGACGATCGTATCTCGGGCAAGTATCATACTGATAGACAAAGGGAATTGTATACGGGATTGATTGAATCCCCGACATCGTGGTTCATTTGATGAGATCATCGTGGAGCATGTCGGAGCCAACATGGGTATCCAGATCCCGTTGTTGGTTATTGACCGGAGAAGTGTCTCGGTCATGTCCAGATGTCTCCCGAACTCGTAGGGTCTACACACTTAAGGTTCGATGACGCTAGGGTTATAGGGAAATGGTATACGTGATTATCGAAAGTTTTTCGGAGTCCCGGATGAGATCCCGGAAGTCACGAGGAGCTCTGGAATGGTCGGAGGTAAAGATTGATATATAGGAAGTCCAGTTTTGGTCACCGGAATGTTTTCGGGCTCATCGGTATTGTACCGGGAGTGCCGGGAGGGTGCCGAAGGACCCCCGGGAGGGGTGTGACGACCATAGGACTTTGTGGGCCCTTAGAGGAGGTGTGCCGGCCCTTTTTGGGCTGGCCAAGACCTTCTAGAAAGGCCCATGCGGCTGGAGATCTAGAAATATAGGGCAAAGGGTTTTTAAAAGAGGAGATCCACCTCCCTTGTGGGAGGTGGACTCTATCCCCACTTCGGCCGAAGCCCTCCTCTTTGGAGGAGGGGACAAGGCAGCCCTCCCTCTCCCTCCTCCTATATATACTTGAGGTTTTGGCCTTTGAGAACAGTGCTGAACTCTCTCTCTCTCTCACGACAAAGCCCTACCTCTCTTCTTCCTCCTCCGCAGCGCTTAGGCGAAGCCCTGCCGGAATACCTTGCTACTCCACCACCACCACGCTGTCATGCTGCTGTTGGAGCCCTTCCCTAACCTCTCCTTCCTCCTTGCTGGTCAAGGCGTAGGAGACGACACCGGGCTGCACGTTTGTTTAACGCAGAGGCGCCGTTGTTCGGCGCTTAGATCGGAATCCATCGCGATTTGGATCGCTGCGAGTACGACTCCATCAACCGCGTTCTTGTAACGCTTCCGCTTAGCGATCTTCAAAGGTATGAAGATGCAATATCTCCCCACTCATTGCTGGTTTTTCCGTAGATAGATCTTGGTGACACGTAAGAAAATTTTGATTTACTACGTCTCCCAACAGTGGTATCAGAGCTAGGTCTATGCGTAGAATCTATGCACGAGTAGAACACAAAGCAGTTGTGGGCGTCGATTTTGTTAATTTGCTTACCACTACTAGTCTTATCTTGATTCGGCGGTATTGTGGGATGAAAAGGCCCGGACCGACTTTACACGTACGCTTACGTGAGACTGGTTCCACCGCCTGACATGCACTTGTTGTATAAGGTGGCTAGCGGGTGTCTGTCTCTCCCACCTTAGTCGGATTGGATTCGATGAAAAGGGTCCTTATGAAGGGTAAATAGCAATTGGCATATCACGTTGTGGTTTTGGCGTAGGTAAGAAACGTTCTTGCTAGTAACCTATAGCAGCCACATAAAAACTTGCAACTACAAATGAGAGGACGTCTAACTTGTTTTTGCAGCATATGCTTTGTGATGTGATATGGCCAAAGGATGTGATGTGATGCATTGTGATGTATGAGATTGATCATGTTCTTTTAATAGGATTCACGACTTGCATGTCGATGAGTATGACAACCGGCAAGAGCCATAGGAGTTGTCTTATTTTATTGTATGACCTGCGTGTCAATCATAAACACCATGTAATTACTTTACTTTATTGCTAAACGTTAGCCATAGTAGTAGAAGTAATAGTTGGCGAGACAACTTCATGAAGACACAGTGATGGAGATCATGGTGTCGTGCCGGTGACAATGATGATCATGGTGCCCCGAAGATGGAGATCAAAGGAGCAAGATGATAATGGCCATATCATGTCACTATATTGATTGCATGTGATGTTTATCATGTTTACATCTTATTTGCCTAGAACAACGGTAGTAAATAAGATGATCTCTCACTTAAATTTCAAGAAAAGTGTTCACCCTAACTGTGCACCGTTGCTAAGGATGATCGTTCCTAAGCACCACGTGATGATTGGGTGCGATAGGTTCTAACGTTCGCATACAACGGGTGTAAGCCAGATTTACACACGCGAAACACTTAGGTTGACTTGACGAGCCTAGCATGTACAGACATGGCCTCGGAACACGAAAGACCGAAAGGTCGAACATGAGTCGTATGGAAGATACGATCAACATGGAGATGTTCACCATGGATGACTAGTCCGTCTCACGTGATGATCGGACATGGGCTAGTTGACATGGATCATGTGTCATTTGGATGACTAGAGAGATGTCTATCTAAATGGGAGTTCATTAAATAATTTGATTATGTGAACTTAATTATCATGAACTTAGTCTAAAATTATCTTTACAATCTATATTGTAGATCCAATGGCCAACGCGAATGTCACCCTCAATTTCAACGCGTTCCTAGAGAAAACCAAGCTGAAAGATGATGGAAGCAACTATGCGGACTGGGTCCATGGCTTGAGGATCATCCTCGTAGCTTCCAAGAAATTGTATGTCCTTGATGCACCACTAGGTGACCCACCCCTTCTCCCAGCAGAGCAAGACGTTGTGTACGCTTGGCATTCTCGCTGTGATGATTACTCCATTGTTCAGTGCGGCATGCTTTACAGTTTAGAACCGGGGCTCCAAAAGCGTTTTGAGCAACATGGAGCATATGAGATGTTCCAAGAGTTGAAACTGGTTTTCCATGCTCATGCCCGGGTCGAGAGATATGACGTCTCCGACAAGTTCTTCAGTTGTAAGATGAAGGAGAATAGTTCTGTCAGTGAGCACATCCTCAAGATGTCTGGGCTACACAACTGCTTGACTCAGCTGGGAGTTAATCTCCCGGATGACTCGGTCATTGACAGAATCCTCCAGTCACTTCCACCTAGCTACAAGAGCTTTGTGATGAACTACAACATGCAAGGGATGGAGAAGTCCATTCCTGAGTTGTACTCGATGCTGAAATCAGCTGAGGTCGAGATCAGAAAGAAGCATCAAGTGTTGATGGTAAATAAGACCACTAGTTTCAAGAAAGGCAAGGGTAAGAAGAACTTCAAGAAGGACGGTAAAGTTGTTGCCACGCCCGGTAAGCAAGTTGCCGGGAAGAAGAAGAACAAGCATGGACCCAAGCCTGAGACTGAGTGCTTTTACTGCAAGGGTACCGGTCACTGGAAGCGGAACTGCCCCAAGTACTTAGCGGATAAGAAGGACGACAACATTAAAGTTATATGTGATATACTTGTTATTGATGTGTACCTAACCAGTGCTCGTAGTAGCTCCTGGGTATTTGATACCGGTGCAGTTGCTCACATTTGTAACTCCAAGCAGGAGCTACGGAATAAGCGGAGGCTGGCAAAGGATGAGGTGACGATGCGCGTCGGGAATGGTTCCAAGGTCGATGTGATCGTCGTCGACACGCTACCTCTACATCTACCTTCGGGATTAGTGTTAAACCTTAATAATTGTTATTTAGTACCAGCTTTGAGCATGAACATTGTATCTGGATCTCGCTTGATGCGAGATGGCTACTCATTTAAATCTAAGAATAATGGTTGTTCTATTTATATGAGAGAAATGTTTTATGGTCATGCCCCGTTGGTCAATGGTTTATTTTTGATGAATCTCGAACGTGATGTTACACATGTCCATAATGTGAGTACCAAAAGGAGTAAGGTTGATAACGATAGTCCCACTTACATGTGGCACTGCCACCTTGGTCATATTGGTGTCAAACGCATGAAGAAGCTCCATACTGATGGACTTTTGGAGTCTCTTGATTTCGAATCATTTAAGACGTGTGTACCATGCCTCATGGGCAAGATGACCAAGACTCCGTTCTCCAGAACAATGGAGCGAGCAACTGACTTGTTGGAAATAATACATACGGATGTATGTGGTCCAATGAGTGTCAAGGCTCATGGTGGCTACCGTTATGTTCTGACCCTCACTAATGACTTGAGTAGATATGGGTATGTCTACTTAATGAAACATAAGTCTAAAACTTTTGAAAGGTTCAAGGAATTTCAGAGTGAGGTAGAGAATCAACGTGACAGGAAAATAAAGTGCCTACGATCTGATCGTGGCGGAGAATATTTAAGTCACGAGTTTGGCACGCACCTAAGGAAATGTGGAATTGTTTTACAACTCACGCCGCCTGGCACACCTCAGCGAAATGGTGTGTCTGAACATTGTAATCGCACTCTATTAGATATGGTACGATCTATGATGTCTCTTACCGATTTACCGCTATCATTTTGGGGATATGCATTAGAGACTGCTGCATTCACTTTAAATAGGGCACCATCAAAATCCGTTGAGCCGACACCGTATGAATTATGGTTTGGTAAGAAACCTAAGATGTCGTTTCTAAAAGTTTGGGGATGCGATGCTTATGTGAAGAAACTTCAACCTGAGAAGCTTCAACCCAAAGCGGAAAAGTGCGTCTTCATAGGATATCCCAAAGAGACTATTGGGTATACCTTCTACCTACGATCCGAGGGCAAAGTTTTTGTTGCCAAGAATGGATCCTTTCTCGAGAAAGAGTTTCTCTCGAAAGAAGTAAGTGGAAGGAAAATAGAACTTGATGAGGTAATTGTACCTCCACTCGAACCAGAGAGTAGCGCAGCATAGGAAGTTGTTTCTGTGGAGCCTACACCGACTGGAGAGGAAGTTAATGATGATGATCATGAAACTTCAGATCAAGTTACTATTGAATGTCGAAGGTCCACTAGGACACGTTCCGCACCAGAGTGGTACGGCAACCCTGTCCTAGAGATCATGTTGTTAGACAACGGTGGACCTTCGAACTATGAAGAAGCGATGGCGGGCCCGGATTCCAACAAATGGCTTGAAGCCATGAAATCCGACATAGGATCCATGTATGAGAACAAAGTATGGACGTTGGTGGACTTGCCTGATGATAAGCGAGCCATTGAAAATAAATTGATCTTTAAGAAGAAGACTGACGCGGATGGTAATGTGACCGTCTATAAGGCTCGGCTTGTCGCTAAGGGTTATCGACAAGTTTAAGGAGTTGACTACGATGAGACTTTCTCACCCGTAGCGATGCTGATGTCTGTCTGAATCATGTTAGCAATTGCCGCATTTTATGATTATGAGATCTGGGAAATGGACGTCAAAACGGCATTCCTTAATGGCTTCCTCAAGGAAGAACTGTATATGATGCAGCCGGAATGTTTTGTCGATCCTAAAGATGCTAACAAGGTATGCAAGCTCCAATGCTCCATCTATGGGCTGGTGCAAGCATCTCGGAGTTGGAACATTCGCTTTAATGAAGTGATTAAAGTGTTTGGATTTGTACAGGTTTATGTAGAACCCTGTATTTACAAGAAAGTGAGTGGGAGCTCTGTAGCATTTCTCGTATTATATGTGGATGACATACTGATAATGGGAAATGATATAGAACTCTTGGAAAGTGTAAAGGCCTACTTGAATAAGTGTTTTTCAATGAAGGACCTTGGAGAAGCTTCTTACATATTAGGTATTAAGATCTATAGAGATAGATCGAGACGCCTCATAGGTCTTTCACAAAGCACATACCTTGAAAAGATATTGAAGAAGTTCAATATGGATCATTCCAAGAAGGGGTTCTTGCCTGTGTTACAAGGTGTGAGATTGAGTACGACTCAATGCCCGACCACGGCAAAGGATAGAGAAGAGATGAGTGTCATCCCCTATGCTTCAGCCATAGGCTCTATTATGTATGCCATGCTGTGTACCAGACCTGATGTGAACCTTGCCATAAGTTTGGTAGGGAGGTACCAAAGTGATTCCGGAGCGGAACACTGGACAGCTGTCAAGAATATCCTGAAGTACCTGAAAAGGATTAAGGACATGTTTCTCGTATATGGAGGTGCCGAAGGGCTCGTCGTAAAGGGTTACGTCGATGCTAGCTTCGACACAGATCCGGACGACTCTAAGTCGCAAACCGGACACGTGTATATTTTGAATGGAGGGGCAGTCAGCTCGTGCAGCAGCAAGCAAAGCGTCGTGGCGGCATCTACATGTGAAGCGGAGTACATAGGTGCTTCGGAAGCAGCAAAGGAAGGAGTCTGGATGAAGGAGTTCATCACTAACCTAGGAGTAATTCCAAGTGCGTCGGGCCCAATGACTCTATTCTGTGACAACACTGGAGCTATTGCCCTTGCGAAGGAGCCCAGGTTTCACCAAAAGACAAGACACATCAAGCGCCAATTCAACTCCATCCGTGATTACATTCAGGAGGGAGATATAGATATTTGTAAAGTGCATATGGATCTGAATGTCGCAGATCCGTTGACTAAACCTCTCTCACGAGCAAAACATGATCAACACCAGAATGCTATGGGTGTTCGATTCATCACAATGTAACTAGATTATTGACTCTAGTGCAAGTGGGAGACTGTTGGAAATATGCCTAGAGCCAATAATAAAATGGTTATTATTGTAGTTCCTAGTTCATGATAATTGTCTATTGTTCATGCTATAATTGTGTTAACAGGAAACTATAATACCTGTGTGAATACATAGACCACAACATGTCCCCAGTGAGCCTCTAGTTGACTAGCTCGTTGATCAATAGATGGTCACGGTTTCATGACCATGGACATTGGATGTCATTGATAACGGGATCACATCATTAGGAGAATGATGTGATGGACAAGACCCAATCCTAAGCATAGCACAAGATCGTGTAGTTCGTTTGCTAAAGCTTTTCAATGTCAAGTATCGTTTCCTTAGACCATGAGATTATGCAATTCCCGGATACCGTAGGAATGCTTTGGGTGTGCCAAACGTCACAACGTAACTGGGTGGCTATAAAGGTGCACTACGGGTATCTCCAAAAGTGTCTGTTGGGTTGGCACGAATTGAGACTGGGATTTGTCACTCCGTGTGACGAGAGGTATCTCTGGGCCCACTGGGTAAAACATCATCATAATGAGCTCAATGTGACTAAGGAGTTAGCCACGGGATGATGTATTACGGAACGAGTAAAGAGACTTGTCGGTAACGAGATTGAACAAGGTATAGAGATACCGACGATCGAATCTCGGGCAAGTATCATACCTGTCGTGGTTTAATCACGGCAGATGTCCGGGTGAACGGACTTAGGTTAGAGGCCATCGCTAATGGGGTGGACCCAAAGGGGTTAGTCGGGACGAAAGACATGGATTTACCCAGGTTCGGCCCCTCGAATCGAGGTAATAGCCTACGTCCTTCTTGTGTTTGTATTGCTTGCGTATCGATTACAAGGAGCTAAAAACTTGACCTAGTTCTTGATTGCCTCCCCTCTAAATCGCCCCGGGTCTGCCTTTATATAAGAGGTCAGGACCATCGGTTCGTTACAATTTCTAACCGAGTCCCTCTCTATCTTCTTGTCTAAGTTGTCTGTGAGTCGGCTTGCACGCCTGGGTCTTCTCCATCCGGCCCGTCGTACGGCCCACACCGTGAGCCGCCTATCTTCTTGGGCCACTAGTCTTACGGCTCATCTTTGGGCCGGCTCACAAGCCAACAACATCACCCGGAGCCTCTTCGGCGGGTCATATCCCCAACATTAGGCCCTAGGTTGAATTGAGCTTGCTCACTTCATCCTGCTCTTCCACTTTTGGCGAGTCGCCCGGAAATGACCCGGCGTGACGTCATGGGATCTGCTGACGTATCACCAAATCTTTCATTAATTGTCATCCTGAAAATCGAGGTGTCCGCCTCGGCCAAACGGTGTCATCGCCTGGATTTTCGCGCCTTCCTTAACCCCCTTTTAAATATGACCCGTGCAGGTCGGAGTTTCCCATTCTCCCGCTCGTGCCTCTTCTCCTTCGTCTTCTTCCTATCACCGCCCCAACGCCTTCGAGCTTTGCTCCGGCGCCGTCCGTACGTCGTCCCCAACCTTGGCCACTACATCACCCTGAACGTACCAGAGATCCGTCCGCCTCTGTCGCGCCATCTCCGGTGAGTTTTCCTGCTCCTTAGATTGCCGCTGCCGTAGTAGGGTTTTCACCGGGGATCCGCCGCCGCCGTTCGGTCTCCGGCACCGCCATCGCAAGTGTATCTCGACGCCACTAACGCCTTTAGAATGCGCTCTTGCGCCGCCGCCACACGCGGGCCGGTCGCGCGTAATGCACGGGCCACGATGGCCCCAATCCGTTTCTTTTTCCTCCGCTGTTCATCGCTAGGTCAGAATAAAATTTATTTTCTCTGCTTTTGTAGATCCGTAGATATAGTAATATCTTGCGAAATCTGTTTTTAGGACTTAGCCGATTTTTCTATCTTCCCTTTCTCTGTTGCGTCGCCAAGCTTCTCCGGCTCTTATCAGCCGGGTCTTCCGCTTTATCCGTAGAGCCCTTAAACATTTAAGCCGTCAAAAATATTTGCTTGCGCTTCGACTCATCGCGCCTTTTATCTTGCACAGCACTTAAGCCGCCAACATGTCTCGTGCGTCCAACTCATGCAACTGGGTTGGGTCGTGCATCACGGAGGACTTTTTGTCGGACTTTGTTCATGCGGGTACTCTTCCTCCTAAGGAAGTCATTAGCTGGCGGGTCCCGGGTGATGAGACGCGGCCCAAACCTCAAGAAGGTGAAGTGGTGGTTTTTTCTGACCATATTGAACGAGGGTTCGTGCCTCCCGGCTCAAAATTCTTTCGGGACGTCCTTCACTGTTATAAGCTTCACCCGCAAGACTTGGCCCCCAATTCTGTCTCAAACATATGCAATTTCCAAGTGCTCTGTGAAGCTTACCTTCAAATCTAGCCGTCTGTGGGGTTCTTTCGGGAGTTCTTTTATGCTAACCGGCAAACTGAAGTGAAAGCCGGCCCGAGCCTAGAGCTTGGAGGCATATCCATCCAACGGCGTAGAGATATCATGTTTCCAGCTACGCAGATGCCGAGTCACGCCAAGGACTGGAACAAGACCTAGTTCTATTGCAAGGACACCTCTCCTGAGAACGAGCGTCCTTTGCCGCGTTATCGTCCTTCCCGGCTCACAACAACATCAGAGCTTCCTGGCCGGCTATCAGCTTCAGAACGCACAAGATATGAGCCGGCCCATGCCAAAATCAAGGCTCTCATGGCCAACGGCTTAATCGGGCTAGACCTGATCCATTGCTGGATTTCGTGGCGGATTACGCCTTTGAGCCATAGAAGCCGACTCATGTGCGAATATAAAGGCAAGTATGATAACTCATTATGCTTCAGCCGATCCACATTGACAGAGAATGACATTACCCTCGCCATCCGGAGCCTTGTCCGTGAAGCTTCCGGATCATGTAGCAAAATTGGCCTGGCACCTTTTAGTGCCAACAATCCGGCTCCCGATGTAAGTTTAATCTCTTCCCATCCATCTCTTAGACGTTGTTTGCACTTTGTTGATTTGGTATTGACTGTCCGGGTCATTCTTATTGGCCGACTCAGACTTCTGGAAGAGGGAATATGTTGCCCCTCCGAAGAAATCCAGGAAGAAGGTCCCAACTAAGAAGGCTAAAAAATATGCCCCGCAAGATAATTTGCTTGACCCGCCACCATCATCCAGCTCAGAGGTAAAGTTTCAACTGTCTTGCTTGATCTTTTACCTTCCTATTTTATTAACACTTACTTTACTCGCAGCATGAAGTGGAGACCAGCTGTGCCAATGCTCCTGAGGTAAATTATATTTCCTCCGGCTCAGAATGTTTCGTCCCCCAAAAGCCGCGGCGGGTTATCAGAAAAGTTCCTCTTTCTCACCCTCTTGCTTATCTGGCTCCCGATTTTCTCTTAAAAAAGCAACAGCAAATTGAGCGTCGACAGACTCAAAGCACCGGCTCTACTGAGCTCATGTCCGGGCTACCAAACTCTCCGGCTCCAAAGAAACGCCCCGCCGAGGTTTAAATCTCTTCTTTTCCTTTGTCTTTCCTTTGTAAACTTGATACTCTCTTCACCTTTCTGTTTTATTTTTTGTAGAAATCTCCTTCCTCCGGTGACTCTTCGGAGTCAATCATACCACCGCCCAAGATTAATCCGCTGTAAGCATTCCTTACTATGATATCTGGATATCCGGCTGTTACTATGATAGCAATATCTTCAATTGTTGATCCTTCTTTTTTGCAGTGCTCAAGCTAAACGTCGCAAGACCAACAAGCCCTCCTCCGGCCCAGTTATCGAAGAGCCGGAGCCCGAACAACTGGAGGAGACTCAACCAGAAGAAAACCCGCCGGCTGCCTCCACGGAGCCGGCCGCTGAAGATGTCATCATGGAGAGCCCTCCAAGGGCTCCTTCAAAGCCGACGACTCCTGCCAAGACCCCTGACACTCCGGATGTTGTTATCACCGGGTCTGGTCATCAAACGCCTCCGGCTCATGTGTTGACCAAACATACAGAGCCGACTGAAGCCTCGAAGAAACTGAACTTCGACTCTTCGTGCGAGAAGATGACAGTCGAAGAGCTACACGCCGGGTATATAAACCGGGTTACCACCAGCCGGGATCTGGAACTTCGGTTGATCTCTTCCATGAAGACAAAATATGAGGTACTCTTCCTTCTTACTATATCTTTACTTAGCCCCCAAGAGCCGGCTTAACGTATTGAATCATTGATACGGGTCTTTCTGTGACCTCTGCAGATATTGTCATGTCAAATTCCCTTAAAATTGCTTTAGCTTTGTACTGTAAATAAAGTGAACCGCCAATCGTAGCCCCCAAGGGCTGTCTCAGATTATATTTGAGCCGGGCCTGTAATGTAGACAACTTGAAGATCTAATTGTATCCCCCAAGGGCCGTCTCAAACTTGATGAAGTTGAGTCGGTGCTTCCATTATTAGTACATTGAAGAGCCATAGTGTAGCCCCAAGTTCCGGATTAGCTTCGAAGGAGATGAACCGGAATTGCATTCTTGAAAGATCAAATATACATTAGCCCCCAAGTGTCAAATATATTGCATGCAATCTGTTTGAGACTTGTATTTGCTTTTAACACTCATCCTGCATTTTGGCGGCTTATCCTGTACTTTGATGTATTATAGGAAGCTTTGAATGAAGTCGGGTCTCAGTTGACAGATCTGAGGGCCAACCTGGCGGCTCAGCAAGAAGCCCGAAGCATTGCTGACGAAAAATGTCGGCTTCTCTCTGTGGAGCTGGCCAATGTCACTGCTGAGCGTACCTCTTTAAAAGAGACAACTGAATCTGAAAAGGCTGCTCTAACCAAACGGGCGGACGACACTGAGCAGCGGCTTACAGCTATGGCGGACGAACTTCAAGGTCCGAAACAGCACATCGCGAAGATGTCAGCCGCCCTATTTGGTAAGTTTTCTTGTTTACTTTGTACTGTTTAACATTGCTAGTGAAAAAACTGGCGACTCATTAACTTTACCCGACTTATCCAGGTCCCAGGAGCCGGCAGTTGGCTTCTGATAGCCTTCTGCCACTGAAGGCCATTTATACTTTTGCGGAACAGTTATACTGCGGCGCCATCTTCACAATCAAGAGTGTGCAATACAAGGAGAAGATCCCCACTGCTCTGAAAGGGGTCTTGGAACTCTTCTCTATAATGCCCAAGCAGATAGAAGAGCTCAAGAAGTCTGCCTTCCGCCAAGGAGCCGTTGCTGGATTGAGCCGGGCTCTGGCCTTCACCCCTGAGCTAACGCCAGCTGAAATGATGGATGGTTACCCGTCTAAAAGTGATGATGGCTCAGAATTCACCGAAGAAGATTACACCTGGTGTGTCAAAGAGTCGCGCTATCTGGCCTCTGTTCTGGCGGATGAAGTTGACTTGAGCACCTATCAGGCGGCTTATGACGCACAGGAGAAGAGAATCTGCGGGCCTCTCTACGAGTGGAAAGATCTGACACCCGCCCGCAGTAAGGATCTCTTTCCTTGTGAGCTTGACGCGTCTCCGTTCCTTGAAGGGTCTTTTGCTGCTCTGGCTGACTGTAATTGGGACTTGGGCAATCTCCACATAAAGCCAGCAGAAGACCCGGAGCAGGATGAGCCGGCCAATAACTAAATTTTATTATTTTAACCTTTCTGAGCACAGCTTATGTAATGACCCGTCGTGGGCGGTTGACAATGCTTTTGCTCCATCTGAGAGTAGTTTTTGTAATAGAGTAAACATGACTCTGCCACTTGGTGACCGTATATATTTGCACCTCTCTGTGTGTACTTTCCTTCTCTCTGTGTTTTAATGCGTTGCCGGCTCTTCAGGGATATACCTTGAGATTTTTTGATGAGGGGTGTCTGTCTTTGCAGACGCCATTCCTTTCTCCAGAATATTAGAGCCGGATAATCTCTTTGAAACCTTAAATTTTGTCGACCGGAGCAACATGGCTCCGGCTCTTGTCGGACGAAGTCATTAAGGAGTCGGTTGTCTTTAGGATAATGTAAGCTATACCTGATGGTAAGAAGCCTCTATCGACAACTGCGGCTATTGATGAGCCGAAACTTTTGAGGAGAATTGCCGCTGTGTAGCCCCCAAGTGCCGGGTAGTTCTGCCTGCAGCAACCCGGGAATTATAATTGCCTTGCTCTGACCCGGCTTGATAAGCCGGCATGATACAATACGTGATGATGATCTTTCCTTCTTCAAAAAACTCATATGACGGCTCTTATGCGTGGATTTCGAACGGTTAAACTCATACCAGCTCAGGGTCTCTGTCGAGATTGGTCGTCAATTATTTGAACCGGCTCAGGGTCTCTAGGCGAGATTGGCTGTCAATTTCTTGAACCGGCTCAGGGTCTCTAAGCGAGATTGGCTGGTAAGAGTACAGTGAACGCCGGCTGTCGATGGGAGATGTAAGCTATACCCTAAGGTAAGAAGCCTCCATTGACAACCGCGGCTAATAATTAGCCTGAGACAGCATAAAGCCGGCTGTTTGAAAGGAGAAGTAAGCTATACCCGAAGGCAAGAAGCCTCTTTCAACAGCTATAGTTGATAAGCAACTGACTTTTGGCGTAAACGCCGGTTGTTAGGGTGAGATAAGTGAACCCGTCGGTAAGAAGCCCCCTTCGACAACCGTGGTTAATAAGTAACCGGAAGTGGCATAAAGCCGGCCATTAGGGTGAGATAAGCGATACCCGTCGGTAAGAAGCCCCCTTCGATGGCCGCAGTTGATAAGCAACTGGAATTTGGTGTACATGCTGTTGTCTTAGGGTCCTGTAAGCTATACCAAAGGTAAGAAGCCTCCATCAACAACAGCGCTTAATGTAACCAAACTAGGCATAAAGCCAACTGTGGAAGGGAGAAGTGAGATATACCCGGAGGCAAGAAGCCTCCTTGCAACAGTTTAATGATAGCTGGCTGTGCAGGAGAAGTAAGCTATACCCGAAGGCAAGCAGCCTCTTTGCAACAGTGCTTAATTGGGCATATCGCCGGCTGTGCAAGGGAGAAGTAAGCTATACCCGAAGGTAAGAAGCCTCCTTGCCACAGTGCTTGATAGGGCATAAAGCCAGAGGGTAGACCAGCCGTTTTGACGGCAAACAAACCACTTCAACTCAAATTTTTGAGCCAGAAAATTTTATCTTGATTGTACAAAGGTATACATAAGAGCAGAGGCCCCAGTCTTATGCGGGGATGCTAGCTTTACTCATGTGAACATGATATATACAATGATAGCGGCTTTCAACCCCTGCTAAGTAAAGTATGGTCGGAGATGTGCGATATTCCATGGCCGCAACGTCTCTTGACCCGCGGTTTCCGTCTCATCTTTGACATCAATGAGGTAATATGACCCATTGTTAAGGTTCCTGCTGATCACAAAAGGCCCCTCCCATGGTGGAGATAACTTATGCATTCCAGATTGGTCTTGAATCAACCGGAGCACCAGGTCACCTTCCTGGAACGTCCGGGTCTTTACCCTGCGGCTATGATAGTGTCGCGGGTCTTGTTGATAAATTGCCGACCTGGCTACCGCTAACTCTCGTGCTTCATCCAAGGCGTCCAACGCATCTTGGCGGGCTACCTCATTGTCCGTCTCAACATAAGCCGCCACCCTTGGTGAGTCATGCCGGATGTCACTTGGTAGAACCGCCTCAGCACCGTACACCATGAAGAAAGGTGTGAAACCTGTAGATCTGTTAGCTGTAGTTCTGATGCTCCATAAGATAGAAGGCAACTCCTCAACCCAACATCCGGGTGTCCGTTTCAAAGGAACCATGAGTCATGGTTTGACACCTCTTAAAATTTCCTGATTGGCTCGCTCTGCCTGACCATTAGACTATGGATGTGCCACGGCTGAAACATCAAGCCGGATATGCTCCTTCTCACAGAACGTTTTCATAGCTCCTTTGGATAAATTTGTTCCATTGTCTGTAATAATACTGTGTGGGTAACCAAAGCGATAAATGAGCTTCTTAACAAATTCAACTGCCATAGCTGCGTCACATTTACTGACCAGCTCTGCCTCTACCCACTTAGTAAATTTATCAAGCGCCACCAGAAGGTGCGTTTTCTTATCCTTGGATCGCTTGAAAGGTCCTACCATATCGAGCCCCCAGACCGCAAACGGCCAAGTGATTGGTATCATCCTCAACTCTTGAGCCGGAACATGAGCACGCCGGCCGAACTTCTGACAGCCGTCACACTTACGGACTAAGTCTTCTGCATCCTTGTGAGCCGTCAACCAGAAAAACCCATGTCGAAAAGCTTTAGCCACCAAAGATTTTGACCCAGCGTGATGCCCACAATCGCCAGCATGAATTTCACTCAATATTTGCCGGCCCTCCTCTGGTGAGACGCAGCGCTGAAAGACACCCGTCACACTACACTTATGTAACTCACCATTGACAATCATCATAGACTTAGAGTGCCAAGTGATCTTCCTGGCCAGATCCTCCTCTTGAGGTAACTCACCATGTGTTAGATACGCCAAATAAGGAAAAGTCCAGGCAGAGCCGGCACCAGTTCCGCCTCCGGGTCAGGAATAGCCAGATCCTCCTCAGAAGGTATCTTGACAGTCGGATGATGCAATACATCCAGAAAAACATTAGGTGGTACCGGCTTTCATTGAGAACCTAACCGTGACAAGGCATCAGCAGCCTCATTCCTGCGACGATCAATGTGATCCACCTGGTACCCCTTGAAGTGACCGGCAATGATATCAACCGCCTGTCGATAAGCCGCCATCCGCGGATCCTTGGAGTCCCAAGTACCTGAAACTTGTTGAGCCACCAGATCTGAGTCGCCTAAACACCTGACCCGGCTTAAATTCATTTCTTTAGCGACACTGAGACCATGGAGCAGTGCTTCATACTCAGCTGCGTTATTAGTACAAGGGAACATTAACCGGAGCACATAACAAAACTTGTCACCCTTGGGGGAGGTGAGAACAACTCCTGCCCCGGACCCTTCTAGCTGCTTGGATCCATCAAAGTGTATAGTCCAATACGTGTTATCCGGCTTCTCTTCGGGGGCATGACATTCAGTCCAATCATTTATGAAATCCACCAAAGCTTGAGACTTAATTGCTGTACGAGGAACATACTTGATGCTAAGAGGACTCGATTCTAAGGCCCACTTGGCAATCCTCCCTGTAGCCTCTCTATTTTGAATGATAGACCCCAACAGGGAAGAACTGACCACTGTTATTTGGTGCCCCAAAAGGTAATGTTTTAACTTGCGATTGGCCATGAAAACTCCGTATACTAACTTCTGCCAATGCGGATACCTCTGCTTAGACTCTGCCAAAACTTCACTAATGTAACAAACCGGCCTTTGCACAGGATACTCCTTCCCTGCCTCCTTGCGCTCTACCACAATTGCTACACTGACCGCTCTGTTGTTAGCCGCCACATAAAGGAGCAATGGCTCTTTCTCAACCGGAGCGGCTAACACTCGCGGCTCAGTCAACTGCTTTTTAAGAGCTTCAAGTGCTTCTGCCGCTGCTGCGCTCCACTTAAACTTGTGTGTCTTCTTCATCATCTGGTATAAGGGAATGGCTTTCTCCCCAAGCCGGCTTATGAAGCGGCTCAACGCAGCAATCCGTCCTGCAAGGCGCTGAACGTCATTAATGCACATCGGCTCCCCCAAAGAAGTGATAGCCTTAATCTTATTCTGGTTAGCCTCGATGCCCTGCTCAGAGACCAAGAAACCCAAAAGCTTTTCCTGCTAGAACACCAAAGACACACTTCGTCGGGTTAAGCATCATCTTGTAGACCCAGAGATTGTCAAAGGTTTCTTTCAAATCCTCTAAAAGAGTTTCCTTCTTTCTGGATTTAACCACGATGTCGTCTACGTAAGCATGAACATTTCGGCCAATCTGACTGTGGAGGCAATTCTGCACACAGCGTTGGTAAGTCGCCTGGGCACTCTTGAGCCCGAAAGGCATGGAGACGTAGCAGAAAGCCCCAAAAGGTGTCATAAACGCCGTCTTCTCCTGATATTTCATTGCCATCTTGATCTGATGATATCCTGAATATGCATCCAGGAAGCATAAACTTTCACATCCGGCTGTTGCATCAATAATTTGATCGATACGAGGGAGTGCAAAAGGGTCAGCCGGGCAAGCCTTGTTAAGGTCCATGTAATCTATGCACATACGCCACGTGCCGTTCTTTTATAGCACTAGCACCGGGTTAGCCAACCACTCCGGGTGAAAAACTTCTACTATAAAGTCTGCGGCCAAGAGCCGAGCAATTTCCTCCCCAATAGCTTTACGTCTCTCTTCGTTGAACCGTCGTGGAAACTGTTTGATCGGCTTAAACTTTGGATCCACATTAAGACTGTGCTCAGCGAACTCTCTCGGTACACCCGGCATGTCAGAAGGCTTCCATGCAAAGATGTCCCGATTCTCACGGATGAATTCGATGAGCGCGCTTTCCTATTTGGGATCCATGTGAGCCCCAATGATGAACTGCTTGGATGAGTCACCCGGATTGAAATCTACTGCCTTGGTATCATCCGCTGAAAACTTGAGCGGCGGCTCAACTTCTGTCGTAGGCTTCTTTAGCGGGGTCATATCCTCCGAATCAACGTTCTCTTTTGTAAAATTTCAGCTCCTCCTGAGCACAACTAGACTCTGCATAAGCCGGATCTCCTTCCTCACACTCAAGAATTGTTTTCCTGTTACCGTGAATGGTAATTGTGCCATTTAAGCCGGGCATTTTGAGTTGCAAGTAAACATAGCAAGGCCTAGCCATAAATTTAGCATAAGCCGGCCTCCCAAATAGCGCATTATAGGGACTTTTGATTTTGACCACTTGGAACCACAAAGACTCCACCCTGTAATTATGCTCATCGCCAAAAGCTACTTCCAATGAGATCCAGCCCACCGGGTATGCTGATTTACCCGGGACCACACCATGAAAGACGGTGGAGGAGGGTTTAAGATCCTTGTCAAGCAACTTCATCCGCCGGAAAGTGTCATAGTAAAGGATGTTGATGCTGCTACCTCCGTCCATAAGCACTTTATTCACCATATAGTCATTCACCTAAGGGGCCACAACTAGAGCCAGCCGGCCCGGGTCATCTACCCGCGGCGGGTGATCCTCCCGGCTCCATATTATGTCATATTCAGACCACGGCAAATATCGCGGGAGAGCCGGAGCAACTGCATTAACCGCTCGCCTCCGCAACTTCTCGTCTCGTTTATTGTGACCGGTCGTGAATACGTGATACTGTCCAGAACTAAGCTGCTTTGGGTTACTCTGAAACCCGGACTGGTTGCGCTGCTGCTGATTGTTGTTATTCCTGTTGTTGCCAGGATGTTGTTGGTGCCCCCTTGGTTATTCCCTTGGTTATTCTGACCCGGATGCCTGTTTCCTGAACCGCCAGCGCCGAATCCAGCCCCTGACCCGCCGTGGCCTGAGTCGCCGGGTGGGCCACCGCCCTGGTTATTACGCGGTTGGGAATGCTGGTTTTTGAATCTCTGCATGATAAAGCAGTCATCCCACGCATGCAACGCCGGCTTGTCAGGCGTGCTGTGCTCCGGGCAAGGCTTCCTAAGCGCCTCCTCTAAATTAAAAGGGCCTCTGTTCCTTGGCCTGAACTTACCCCCCTTGGGATGGTTCTGTCCTGTGTTGGTATTTGCCACTAGCTCGGATCCGCTATCAGCGCTCTTCCGCTTATTCTGATTCCCATTGTTCACAAAACCTTTTCCTTGATTGTTTTTCTTCCCTTGATTGGCTTTCTCATCATCCGAGCCTGGATCCTTGGTGTTATCTGAGTCGGCATAATTCGTCAAGGCCGTCATGAGCTCTCCCATATCCTGACACGTGCGCTTGAGCCGGCCGAGCTTCTGCTTCAATGGAACAAAATGACAGTTCTTCTCTAAGATAAGCACCGCTTGAGCCGCTGTGATCTGCTCTGAAGAGTGAATAATGGTCAACAGCCGCCGGACCCAATGATGAGCAGACTCATTCTCCTGTTGAACACAGTGGACCAAGTCGACAATAGTCATCGGCTGCTTACAGGTCCCCTAGAAATTCTTAATAAACTTCGCTCTCAGCTCCGCCCATGTGTTTATCGTGTTAGGCGGCAGACCTTTCAGCCATGTACGGGCCGGACCCTCAAGCATCATGATGAAGTATTTTGCGCATACCGCCTCACTAACATCCAGCATCTCCATGGCCAGTTCATATCTTTCAACCCACGCCTCCGGGTGTAGATCAGCTGTGTAATTCGGAACCTTTCAAGGCCCCTTAAAGTCTTTTGGTAGCCGTTCGCTTCTCAGAGCCGGAGTTAAACATGGCACCCCTACGGCTCTGGTACTAACTACTCCCATTGACACGGAAAGCGCCGGCTCTGGACGGGCTGCCGCTATCTCCGCCTCTCGCATGTCTCCCGCCTGGTCCATGAGGGCTTGTGCATCTAGAGCCGCCCTATTGTCCTCCGATGGTCCGCGGCGTGGGTGACTGCTGGAACACGCCGGCGACTCGTAACGCCGGCTGAAACTTCGACTGGGAAGGGGGGTGGAGTGAACCCGGCTCCGGTTGTGACCATACTTCTCTTGATGGGCCATGGCCGTCTGTAAATATCCAATGGCGTTCCGCACATCCTCCACAAAGGGTGCCTCATCTGGGATGGGAATCGTCTCAAGTCGGGCGGCCGCTGCCACCATGTTTTCAACCGGGTTAGAGTAATGACCCGCCGGTGTTGGAAAAGCCCTAGGTGAGTTTTGGTTACACTGGGGTGGATGAGTAGCCGGGCGCTCCATCGGGCGGCTCTCCGGTGCGCCCGTAACCCGCCCCGCACCAGGGGTGTTAAAAAGGTTCCTCGCTTCATAATGTTCTGGTAGACGAGATTGATGCCTCCTCCGGTGCACCGCGGCCACTGACCTCTGCTCCAGCTCCAGTTGGAAAGCGTCTGCCTTGATACGCTCCGCTTCTTCCTCCATCTGGGCTTTCAGCTCGGCCATCCTTTGTCGTTCCTCTGCCATCCGGCCCTTGATCCGTGCCACCTCTAGATTCCTGGCTGCTTGATTATCCGGTGTTACCTCTGTGTCCATGAGAGCTGTGAGTTCGTCCATCAATTCCACTAGAACCTGAGCCGGCGGCGGCGGGCTATCACCCGCTGCGGCAACTCCCGCAGCCGTGTCACCGGCGGCTGAAGCCGATCCTGCCATGAACACCGCCGCATGGACAGGGGGGCTCAGAGCATCCGTCTCAACGCCCTCTACCTCAGAATAATTGTTGTAGTAGCCCCCAAGGCCACCGTTGCTGAGCCGATATACTGATTCTGTCTCCCCACTGGAGGACTCATCTTCCGACCAAACGAGAGTTCCCTCTAACCCGGATGCCTCTAGGTCCATGCCTTGAGTGAAGCCCATGAGAACATGCTTTTAACCCAGACGGGCACGGGCAGGCTGCATAACACGCGTAGATTGGAGACGCTGAGCCGGCTCGACGATGTTGGTGCAGACGTCCGGCCCGGGTGTAGATCCATCAACCTTTCCGATGAAAACCTGGATCCCGCCGAACGGAACCCGGAATCCATACTCCACAGAACCAGCATCAAGCCCCCAACCGGCGGCGTCGATGTAGAGCCGGCCGCGGCGACTCTTGCTCATCCTTCCAACCACGTATCCTTCGAGCCTTGGGAGAGAGCCCTTTGAGAACTCAACACCATCAAGCGCTAGCCCCACGGTGGACGCCAACTATCGTGGTTTAATCACGGCAGATGTCCGGGTGAACAGACTTAGGTTCGAGGCCATCGCTAATGGGGTGGACTCAAAAGGGTTAGTCGGGACGAAAGACACGGATTTACCCAGGTTCAGCCCCTCAAATCGAGGTAATAGCCTACGTCCTGCTTGTGTTTGTATTGCTTGCGTATCGATTACAAGGAGCTAAAAACTTGACCTAGTTCTCGATTGCCTCCCCTCTAAATCGCCCCGGGTCTGCCTTTATATAAGAGGTCAGGAATACCGGTTCGTTACAATTGCTAACCGAGTCCCTCTCTATCTTCTTGTCTAAGATGTCTGTGAGTCGGTTTGTACGGCCGGGTCTTCTCCGTCCGGGCCGTCGTACGGCCCACACCGTGAGCTGCCTATCTTCTTGGGCCACTAGTCTTACGGCTCATCTTTGGGCCAGCTCACGAGCCAACAACATGACCCAGAGCCTCTTCGGCCGGTCATATCCCCAACAATACCGATAGACAAAGGGAATTGTATACGGGATTGATTGAATCCCCGACATCGTGGTTCATCCGATGAGATCATCGTGGAGCATGTGGGAGCCAACATGGGTATCCAGATCCCGCTGTTGGTTATTGGCTGGACAAGTGTCTCGGTCATGTCCACGTGTCTCCCGAACCCGTAGGGTCTACACACTTAAGGTTCGATGACGCTAGGGTTATAGAGAAATGGTATATGTGATTACCAAAAGTTGTTCGGAGTCCCGGATGAGATCCTGGACGTCACGAGGAGCTCTGGAATGGTCCGGAGGTAAAGATTGATATATAGGAAGTCCAATTTTGGTCACCGGAAAGTTTTCGGGCTCATCGGTATTGTACCGGGAGTGCCGGGAGGGTGCCGGAGGACCCCCGGGAGGGGTGTGACGACCATAGGACTTTGTGGGCCCTTATAGGAGGTGTGCCAGCCCTTTTTGGGCTGGCCAAGACCTTCTAGAAAGGCCCATGCGGCTGGAGATCTAGAGATAAAGGGCAGAGGGTTTTTAAAAGAGGAGATCCACCTCCCTTGTGGGAGGTCGACTCTATCCCCACTTCAGCCGAAGCCCTCCTCTTTGGAGGAGGGGCCAAGGCAGCCCTCCCTCTCCCTTATCCTATATATACTTGAGGTTTTGGCCTTTGAGAACAGTGCTGAACTCTCTCTCTCTCACACGGCAAAGCCCTACCTCTCTTCTTCCTCCTCCGTAGCGCTTAGGCGAAGCCCTGCCGGAATGCCTTGCTACTCCACCACCACCACGCCGTCGTGCTGCTGTTGGAGCCCTTCCCTAACCTCTCCTTCCTCCTTGCTGGATCAAGGCATAGGAGACGTCACTGGGCTGCACGTGTGTTGAACGCGGAGGCACCGTTATTCGGTGCTTAGATCGGAATCCACCGCGATCTGAATCGCTGCGAGTACGACTCCATCAACCGCGTTCTTGTAACGCTTCCGCTTAGTGATCTTCAAAGGTATGAAGATGCAATCTCTCCCCACTCGTTGCTGGTTTTTCCATAGATAGATCTTGGTGACACGTAGGAAAATTTTGATTTACTACTACGTCTCCCAACAGTGTTCACCCTAACTGTGCACCATTGCTAAGGGTCGTTATTCCGAAGCACCACGTGATGATCGGGTGTGATAGGTTCTAACGTTCGCATACAACGGGTGTAAGCCAGATTTACACACGCGAAACACTTAGGTTGACTTGACGAGCCTAGCATGTACACACATGGCCTCGGAACACGGAAGACCGAAAGGTCGAACATGAGTCGTATGGAAGATACGATCAACATGGAGATGTTCACCATTGATGACTAGTTCGTCTCACGTGATGATCGAACACGGGCTATTTGACGTGGATCATGTGTCACTTGGATGACTAGAGAGATGTCTGTCTAAGTGGGAGTTCATTAATAATATGATTAGATGAACTTAATTATCATGAACTTAGTCTAAAAGTATCTTTGCAAATTATGTCGTAGATAGCTCACGCTGTAGCTCCCCTGTTTTATTGATACGGTCCTAGAGAAAAGTATGTTGAAAGTTGATGGTAGCAATAATGCGGACTGGGTCCGTGATTTGAGGCTTGTCCTCATTGTTGCACAGAAGGCTTATATCCTTGATGCACCGCTAAGTGCACCACTCCCTCAAGCGATGTCTGTAGATGTTGTGAACATATTGATAGGCACTTTCTAATGACTACTTGATAGTTCAGTGCGTCATGCATTACGACTTAGAATTAAGGCTCAAAAACGTTTTGAACGTCACGGAACATATGAGATGTTCTAAGAGCTAAGATTGGGATCTCAGGTTCATGCCTGTGTTGAGAGGTATCAGACCTCCAACAAGATTCTTTGCCGGCAGGATAAAAGAGAATAGCTCAATCGGTGAGCATGTGCTCAGATTGTTTGGATGCTACAATCACTTGAATCGAGTGGAAGTTAATCTTCCAGATAAGATAGTGATTAATACAGTTCTCCAAGTCACTGCCACCAAGCTACTGGAGCTTCGTGATGAACTATAAAATGCCAGGGATGGAGATAATGATCCCTGAGCTATTCGCGTTGTTTGACACCGCGAAGGTAGAAATCAAGAAGGAGCATCAAGTGTTGATGGTTAAGTGAAAACCACTAGCATCAAGAAGGGCAAGGGCAAGAAGGGAAAAAACTTCAGGAATGACAAGCCAGTTGCCGCTCTGGTGAAGAAACCCAAGGTTGAGCCCACACCCAAGACTATGTGCTTCTATTATGAGGAGAACGGTCGCTGCAGCGAAACAACCCTAGATACTTGGTAGATAAGAAGGCTGGCAATGTCGACAGAAGTATATTTGTTATGCATGTTATTGATGTGTACCTTGCTAGTACTCCTATTAGCACTTAGGTATAAGATACCGGTTCAGTTGCTAAATGTTAGCAACTCGAAATAAAAGCTACAGATTGAATGGAGGCTAGCTAAGTGAAAGGTGATGATGTGTGTTGAAAGTGTTTCCAAGGTTGATGTGATCACCATCGCATGCTTTCTCTACGTTCGGGATTAGTAATGAACCTAAATAAATGTTATTTGGTGTTTGCGTTGAGCATGAACATGATTGGATCGTGTTTAGTGCAATACAATTATTCATTTAAGTTAGAGAATAATGATTATTCTTTTTACATGAATAATGCCTTCAATGGTCATGCACCCAATGGGAATGGTTTATTGAATCTTGATCGTAGTAACACATATGCTCATAACGTTGGTACCAAAGATACAAAGTTAATAACGATAGTACCACATTCTTGTGGCACTACCACAAACGTCATATTGGTGTAAAGCGCATGAAGAAACTCCATGCTGATGGATCTTTGGACTCAGTCGATTTCGAATCGGTTAAGACATGCGAACCATGCCTCTTGGGCAAGATGACTAAGACCCCATCTTCCGGTATGATGGACCGGGCTAATGGCTTATTGGAATTGATACATGTTGATGTATATGGTCCAATGAGTGTTGAAACACACAGTGGATATCGTTATTTTCTTTACCTTCACTGATGATTTGAGTGAATATGAGGATATTTACTTAATAAAACACGAGTTTGAAATGTTTGAAAGGTTCAAGGATTTTCAGAGTGAAGTTAAAGATCATCGTGGCAAGAAGATAAAATGTCTACGATATGATCGTGGAGATGAACATCTGAGTTACAAGTTGGTATGCAATTTTAGACAATGTGGAAATTGTTTCACAGCTCACGCCTCCTGGAACACCATAGTGTGATGGTGTGTCCGAACGTCATAGTTGTTCTCTATTGGATATAGTGAGTACTATGATGTCTCTTATCATTTTGCCACTATTGTTATGGGGTTATGCATTAAAGAAAAATCCATTCACTTTAATAGGGCACCATCTAAGTCTGTTGAGATGACACCGTGTGAATTATGGTTTGACAGAAGCCTAAGTTGTCACTTCTTAATGTTTGGGGCTGTGACGCTTATGTGAAAAGGGTTTTCACCTAGTGAGCTCGAACCCAAAACAGACGAATGCATCTTCAGAGAATACCCTAAGGAGACATTGGGTATACCTTCTATCTCAGATCCAAGCACAAAAGTGTTTGTGGCTAAAAACGGGTCCTTTCTCGAGAAATAGTTTCTCTCGAAAGAAATGAGTGGGAGGAAGATAGAACTTGATGAGGTTGTTGAACCTTTGTTTCAACCAGAGAGTAGCGCAGCACAGAAAGATGTTTCTGTGGAGCCTACGTCAATTGAAGAGGAAGTTAATGATGATGATCATGAAGCTTCATATAAAGTTACTATCGAACCTCGTAGGTCGACAAGGACACGTACTGCTCCTGAGTAGTACGTCAACCCTGTCTTGGAGGTCATGTTGTTGGACAACGATGAACCTACGAACTATGGAGAAGCGATGGTGGGTCCGGATTCCAACAAATGGCTGGGAGCCATGAAATCCGAGAAAGGATCTATGTATGAAAACCAAGTATGGACTTTGGTAGACTTGCCCGTTGAACAACAGGTCCTTGAGTACAAATGGACCTTTGAGATGAACACAGACGCTAATGATGAAATGTCACCGTTTATAAAGCTCGACTTGTCGCAAAGGAGTTTCCGCCAAGTTCAAGGAGTTGACTGTGATGAGATTCTCTCATCTGTAGCGATGCTAAAAGTCTGTTAAAATTATGTTAGCAGTTGCTGCATTTTTCGATTATGAAATCTGGCAGATGGATGTCAAAACAAGGCTTCCTTTAACGGTTTCCGTGAGGAAGAGTTGTATGTGATACAACTAGAAGGTTTTGTCAATCCTTAGGATGCTAAAAGGTATGCAAACTCCAGCGATCCTTCTATGGACTAGAGCAAGCATCTCGGAGTTGGAATATGAGCTTTGATGAAGTGATCAAAGTTTTTGAGTTTATACAAAGTTTATGAGAAACTTGTATTTGCAAGAAAGTGAGTGGGAGCACTATAGAATTTCTGATAAGAATATGTAGTTGACATATTATTGATCGGAAATGATGTAGAATTTCTGGAAAGCATAAATGGTTGTTTGGAAAAGGTTTTTCAAAGGTGGACCTGGATAAAGCTACCTAATTGTTGGGCATCAAGATTTATAGAGATAGATCAAGATGCTTGATAATAATTTCAATGAGTACATACCTTGACAAGATATTGAAGAAATTCAATATGGATCAGTCCAAGAAAGGGTTCTAGCCTGTATTAGAAGGTGTGAGATTGAGCACAGCTCAATGCCAAACCACGACAGAAAATAGAGAAAAGATGAGTGTCATCCCCTATGCTTCAGCCATAGGCTCTATATAGTATGCCATGATGTGTACCGCACCTGTGTGTGCCTTGCCTTGAGTTTGTCAAGGGGTACAAGAGAGATCCAGGAGTGGATCAATGGACAACGGTCAAAATTATCCTTAGTAACTAGAGGACTAAGGAAATATTTCTCAATTATGGAGGTGATAAAGAGTTCGTCGTAAAGGGTTATGACGATGCAAGCTTTAACACCAATCCGGATGACTCTTGGTAGCAATCCGGATACGTATAGTGGAGTAGCCATTTGGAATAGCTCCAAGCGGATCATGGGAGCAGTGTCTGCAGTATGACATAGAGATTTGCAAAGTACACATGGATCCGAATGCCGCAGATCCGTTAACTAAAACCTCTTTCACGAGCAAAACATGATCAAACCCCAGAACTAATAGGGTCTTAATCACATGATGATATGATCACATGGTGATGTAAGTGTTAATCACATGGCGATCTGAACTAGATTATTGACTCTAGTGCAAGTGGGAGACGGTTGGAAATATGCCCTAGAGGCAATAATAAAATGGTTATTATTGTATTTCCTTGTTCATGATAATTGTCTATTGTTCATGCTATAATTGTGTTAACCGGAAAGCGTAATGCATGTGTGAATACATAGACCACAACGTGTCCCTAGTGAGCCTCTAGTTGACTAGCTCGTTGATCAATAGATGGTCACGGTTTCATGACCATGGACATTGGATGTCGTTGATAACGGGATCACATCATTAGGAGAATGATGTGATGGACAAGACCTAATCCTAAGCATAGCACACGATCGTGTAGTTCGTCTGCTAAAGCTTTTCTAATGTCAAGTGTCGTTTCCTTAGACCATGAGATTGTGCAACTCCCGGATACCGTAGGAATGCTTTGGGTTGGCACGAATCGAAACTGGGATTTGTCACTCCGTGTGACGGAGAGGTATCTCTGGGCCCACTCGGTAAGACATCATCATAATGAGCTCAATGTGAGTAAGGAGTTAGCCACAGAATGATGTGTTACGGAACGAGTAAAGAGACTTGCCGGTAACAAGATTGAACAAGGTATAGGGATACCGACAATCAAATCTCGGGCAAGTATCATACCGGTAGACAAAGGGAATTGTATACGG
Source organism: Hordeum marinum (assembly GCA_022496015.1). Lineage (NCBI taxonomy): Eukaryota > Viridiplantae > Streptophyta > Magnoliopsida > Poales > Poaceae > Hordeum > Hordeum marinum. The sequence goes on from CM039672.1 coordinate 60,972,946, forward strand.
GATTGATTGAATCCCCGACATCGTGGTTCATCCGATGAGATTATCGTGGAGCATGTGGGAGCCAACATGGGTATCCAGATCCCGTTGTTGGTTATTGACCGGAGAGGTGTCTCGGTCATGTCTATGTGTCTCCCGAACCCGTAGGGTCTACACACTTAAGGTTCGATGACGCTAGGGTTATAGGGAAATGGTATACGTGATTACCGAAGGTTGTTCGGAGTCCCGAATGAGATCCCGGACGTCACGAGGAGCTCTGGAATGGTCCGGAGGTAAAGATTGATATATAGGTAGTGTACCGGGAGTGCGGGAGGGTGCCGGAGGACCCCCGGGAGGGGTGTGACGACCAAAGGACTTCGTGGGCCCTTAGAGGAGGTGTACCAGCCCTTATTGGGCTGGACAAGACCTTCCGGAAGGGCCCATGTGGCTAGGGATAAGAGATAAGGCTGAAAAGGATTCAAAAGAAGGAGATCCACCTCCCTTGTGGGAGGTGGACTCCTCCCTAGGTTCGGCCGAACCTCTCCTCCTTGGAGGAGGGGCCAAGGCAGCCCTCCCTCTCCCTCCTCCTATATATATCGAAGGTATTGGGGCTGATTTGAGACACGACTTCTCTCTCCCACGACGCAGCCCTACCTCTCTTCTTCCTCCTCCGCAGTGCTTAGGCGAAGCCCTACCGGAATACCTTGCTGCTTCACCACCACCATGTCGTCGTGCTACTGTTGGAGCTCTTCCCCAACCTCTCCCTCCTCCTTGCTGGATCAAGGTGCGGGAGACTTCACCGGGTTGTACGTGTGTTGAACGGGGAGGCGCCGTTGTTTGGCGCTTAGATTGGAGTCCACCGGGATCTGAATCGATGCGAGTACGACTCCACCAACCGTGTTCTTATAACGCTTTCGCTTAGCTATCTTCAAAGGTATGAAGATGCAATATCTCCCCACTCGTTGCTGGTTTCTCCATGGATAGATCTTGGTGATCGTAGGAATTTTTTAATTTACTACTACATCTCCCAACACCGAAAACCATGGCTGACTCTAAAGAATCCGCTATTGGAAATATGCCCTAGAGACAATAATAAATTGGTTGTTATCATATTTCCTCGTTCATGATAATCATTTATTATCCATGCTAGAATTGTATAGACCGAAAACTTAGATAAATTTGTGGATAAATAAACAAACGCCATGTCCCTAGTGAGCCTCTACTAGACTAGCTCATTGATCAAAGACGGTCATGGTTTCCTAATCATGGACATGAGTTGCCATTTGATAATGGGATCACATCATTGGGAGAATGAAGTGATGGACAATACCCAAACATAATCTTAGCATATGATCGTATCCCTTAAGTTTATTGGTATTGCTTTCTTCATGCCAAAGTATATGTTCCTAAGACCATGAGATCATGCAACTCCGTGACACCGGAGGGATGCTCTGTATGCTATCAAACGTCACTTCATAACTGGGTGATCATAAAGGTACTCTACAGGTATCTCCAAGAGTGTTTGTTGCGTTGGCATCGATCGAGACTGGGATTTGTCACTCCGTATGATAGAGAGGTATCTTTGAACCCTCTCGGTAATACAACAACACAAGAAGCTTGCAAGCAATGTGACTAAAGGGTTAGTCATGAGATCTTGTAAAGGGACTTGACGTTAATGAGATTGAACTAGGTATGGAGATACCGATGATCGAATCTCGGCCAAGTAACATATTGATGGACAATGGGAATTGATACGGAATTGCCTGAATCCTTGACATCGTGATTTGACCGATAAAGATCTTCGTGGAATATGTAGGAATCAATTGTTGGAAATATGCCCTAGAGGCAATAATAAATTAGTTATTATCATATTTCCTTGTTCATGATAATCGTTTATTATCCATGCTATAATTGTATTGATTGGAGACTTAGATGCATGTGTGGATACATAGACAAAACCATGTCCCTAGTATGCCTCTAATAGAATAGCTCGTTAATCAAAGATGGTTAAGGTTTCCTAGCCATTGACATGAGATGTCATTTGATAACGGGATCACATCATTAGGAGAATGATGACATGGACAAGACCAAAACTACAAACGTAGCATATGATCGTGTCAGTTTAATGCTACTGTTTTCTACATGTCAAGTATCTGTTCCTATGACCATGAGATCATGCAACTCACTAACACCGGAGGAGTGCCTTGTGTGTATCAAACGTCGCAACGTAATTGGGTGACTATAAAGGTACTCTACAGGTATCTCCAAGGGTTTCTGTTAGGTTGGCATGGATCAAGACTGGGATTTGTTACTCCGTGTGACGGAGAGGTATCTCAGGGCCCACTCGGTAATACAAAATCACAACAAGCCTTGCAAGCAATGTGACTAAGTGTTAGTCACGGGATCTTGTATTACGGAACGAGTAAAGAGATTTGCCGGTAACGAGGTTGAACTAGGTATGGAGATACCGACGATCGAATCTCGGGCAAGTAACATACCGAAGAACAAAGGGAACATCATACGGGATTAACTGAATCCTTGACATAGAGGTTTGACCGATAAAGATCTTCGTAGAATATGTAGGAACCAATATGGGCATCCAGGTCCTGCTATTGGTTATTGACCGTAGAGGTGTCTCGGTCATGTCTACATAGTTCTCGAACCCGCAGGGTCTGCACACTTAAGGTTTGGTGACGTTTCGGTAGTATAGAGTTATGTATGATGGTGACCGAAGGTTGTTCGGAGTCCCGAATGAGATCCCGGACGTCACGAGGACCTCCGGAATGGTCCGGAGGTAAAGATTGATATATAGGAAGTCCTACTTTGCTCACCGGAAAGGTTTCGGGCTCATCGGTAGTGTAACGGGAGTGCCGGTAGTGTACCGGGAGACCATCGGAAGGGGTATTTCGACCCAAGAGGCTACATGGGCTGTGGGAGAGTAAATACCAGCCCTTAGTGGGCTGGTGTAAGTCCCACACAAGGCTCATGCGGCTGGGAAGAAAAGCCGAAAGAGAAAAAGGTGGAAAAGGGCAAAAAAGGCAAAAATAAGGAGTTCTAGTCCTACTAGGATTGGAGGAGGAATCCTCCAATCCCACTAGGTTTGGCCGACCAAGGGCTGCCTTTTTGGCAGCCAAGCCTCCTCCTCCTCTCCTTCTATATATACTAGAGGATTTTAGGGTTTTGGCACAGAATTTTCAGCCACGTGCTAACCGTTCCTCTAGTGCATAGTTTCTCCTCTAGATCGAATTTCTGCAGTGCTTAGGCGAAGCCCTGCTGGAATAGCTCCACCACCATCTCCGAAGCGCCGTCACGCTGCTGGAGAACTCTTCTACCTCTTCGCTCCCTCTTGCTGGATCAAGACAGCGGAGATCGTCATCAAGTTGTACGTGTGTTGAACGCGGAGGTGTCGTCCGTTCGGCGCTAGATCGGAAGGACCGTGATCAAGATCGTGGGACGGATCGTGATGAGTTCGCGGGACAGATCGTGATGAGTTCGCGAGACGGATCGTGATGAGATCGCGGGACGGATCGTGGTTGGATCACGGGACGGATCGTGATGAGATCGCGGGACGCTCGGCGATTTGGATCGCGAAGACGTTCGACTACACCAACTGCGTTTTCTTAACGCTTCCCGCTTAGCGATCTACTCTCCCTCTCGTAGATGCTCATCACCATGGATAGATCTTGCGTGTGCGTAGGAAAATTTTTGTTTCCCATGCAATGTTCCCCAACAGTGGCATCATGAGCTAGGTCTATGTGTAGATGAGATCTCGAGTAGAACACAAAGAGTTTGTGGGCGTTGATGCTTAGATTGCTTCCTCCCTTGGTTGGATTTTGGTTCAGCGGTATTATGAGATGAAGCGGCCCGGACCAACATTACTCGTACGCTTACGAGAGACCGGTTCCCTCGACCGCAACTTGTTGCATAGATAGCTTGAGGGTGCCAGTTTCTCTCACTTTAGTTGGATCGGATTCGACAAAGGCAGTCCTTGAGAAGGTTGAAAAGCAACTAGTGTATCACCGTTGTGGTTTTTGCGTAGATGAGAATTGTTCTTGCTAGATACCCGTAGCAGCCACATAAAACATGCAACAACAATTAGAGGACGTCTAACTTGTTTTTGCAGGGTATGTTGTGATATGATATGGCCAGTTACATGATGTGATATATGTGATGTATGAGATGATCATGTGATGTATAGATTATCACGACTTGCATGTCGATGAGTACGGCAACCAGCAGGAGCCCTAGGGTTGTCTTTAATTATTGTATGACCTGTGTGTCAATCATTAAACGCTATGTAATGCTTTACTTTATCGCTAAACGATAGCAATAGTAGTAGAAGCATGTTGGGCGCAACAACCCCGATGGCGACACGTTGATGGATATCAAGATGATGGAGATCATGGTGGCATGCCGGTGACGATGGAGATCATGCCGGTGCTTTCATGATGGAGATCAAAAGCACAAGTTCATGGCCATATCATGTCACTTATGATTTGCATGTGATGTTAATTCTTTTATGCACTTTGTTTTGCTTAGACGACGGTAGCATTATAAGGTGATCCCTCACTTAATTTCAAGATAAATTGTGATCTCCCCGAGTGTGCACCGTTGCGAAAGTTCTTCGTGTCGAGACACGACGTGATGATCGGGTGTGATAGACTCTACATTTACATACAACGGGTGTAAGCCAGTGTTGCACATGCAGAACACTCGGGTTAAACTTGACGAGCCTATCATGTACAGACATGGCCTCGGAACACAAGAGACCGAAAGGTCGAACATGAGTCATATAATAGATATGATCAATATGATAATGTTCACCATTGAAACCACCTCAACTCACGTGATGATCGGACTTGAGTTGATGAATTTGGATCATGTATCACTCGAATGACTAGAGGGATGTCAATTTGAGTGGGAGTTCTTATGCAATATGATTAATTGAACTCATTATCATGAACATAGTCAATAGTGTCTGTGCAAATTATGTTGTATATTACTTGCTCGCGCTGTAGCTACCTTGAATTTTTATATGTTTCTAGAGAAATAGAGTTGAAAGATGTTGGTAGCAATATTGTGGACTGGGTCCATGATCTGAGGATTGTCCTCATTGCTGCACAGAAGGCTTATGTTCTTAATGCACCGCTCGGTGTGCCAACCCCTCTAGCGTCGTTTGTAGATGTTGTGAACATCTGACAGGCACGTTCTGATGACTACTTGATAGTTTAGTGCGTCATGCATTATGGCTTAGAATTGAGGCTCCGAAACGTTTTGAACGTCACAGAACATATGAGATGTTCTAAGAGCTGAAATAAGGATCTCAGGCTTGTGCCCATGTTGCGAGATATGAGATCTCCAACAAGATTCTTTGCCTGCAAGATGAAGGACAATAGTTCAATCGTTGAGAATGTGCTCAGATTGTCTAGGTGCTACAATCGCTTGAATCGAGTGGGAGTTGATATTCCAGATAAGATAGTGATTGATATAGTTCTCCAAGTCACTGTCACTAAGCTAGTAGAACTTGGTGATGAACTATAAAACGCCAGGGATAGAAATAATGATCCCTGAGCTGTTCGCGATGTTTGACACCGCGAAGGTAGAAATCAAGAAGGAGCGTCAAGTGTTGATGATTAGTAAAACCACTAGTTTCGAGAAGAGCAAGGAGGGAAACTTCATGGATGGCAAGTCAGTTGCTGCTCTAGTGAAGCAACCCAAAGTTGAACTCAAACCCGAGACTAAGTGCTTCGATTATGAGGAGAGCGGTCGCTGAAGCGGAACAACCCTAGATACTTGATAGATAAGAAGGCTGGCAACGTCAAAAGAAGTATATTTGATATACGTGTTATTGATGTGTACCTTGCTAGTACTCCTAGTAGCACCTGGGTATTGGATACCGGTTCGGTTGCAAAATGTTAGTAACTCGAAATAAAAGCTACGGAATAAATGAAGAACTAGCTAAGGGTGAGGTGACGATGTGTGTTGGAAGTGTTTCCAAGGTTGATGTGATCGACATCGCACACTCTCTCTACCTTCGGGATTAGTAACAAACCTAAATAAGTGTTATTTGGTGTTTTGTGTTGAGCATGGACGTGATTAGATCGTGTTTATTGCAACATGGTTATTCATTTAAGTTAGAGAATAATGGTTATTCTGTTTACATGAATAATACCTTCAACGGTCATGCATCCAATGAGAATGGTTTGTTGAATCTTGATCGTAGTAATACACATGTTCATAACATTGATGCCAAAAGATGCAAAGTTAATAATGATAGTACCACATACTTGTGGCACTGCCGCTAAATGTCATATTGGTATACAACGCATGAAGAAACTCCATGCTAATGGATCTTTGGACTCTTTCGATTTCGAATCGATTGAGACATGCGAACCATGCCTCTTGGTCAAAGATAACTAAGGACCCCGTTTTCTGGTTTGACGGAGTGGGCAAGTGATTTATTGGAAATGATACATGTTGATGTATGCTATCCAATGAGTCTTGTAGCGTGCGGTGGATATCGTTATTTTCTTACCTTCACTGGTGATTTGGGTAGATATAGTGTATGTTTACTTAATGAAACACAAGTCTGAATCGTTTGAAGAGTTCAAGCAAATTCAGAGTGAAGTTTAAGATCATCGTGACAAGAAGATAAAAATATCTGCGATATGATCGTGGAGGTGAATATCCGAGTTACGAGTTTGGCATACAACTTTAGACAATGTGAAAGTTGTTTCACAACACACGCCACCTGGAACACCATAGTGGGATGATATGTCCGAATGTCATAATCGTGCTCTATTGGATATGGTGCATGTTATGATGTCTCTTATCGTTTTGCTACTATAATTTTGGGGTTGTGCATTAGAGACAACTACGTTCACTTTAAATAGGGCACCATCTAAATCCGTTGAGATGACACCGTGTGAATTATGGTTTGATAGAAACCTAAGCTGTCATTTCTTGATGTTTGGGGCTGCGATGCTTGTGTGGAAAATATTTTCACCTAATGAGCTCGAACCCAAAGTGGAAAAATGCATCTTCGTAGAATACCCTAAGAACAGTTGGGTGAACCTTCTATCTCAGATCCAAGCATAAAGTGTTTGTTGCTAAAATGGGTCCTTTCCTGAGAAAAAGTTTCTCTCGAAAGAATTGAGTGGGAGGAAGATAGAACTTGATGAGGTTGTTGAACCTTTGTTTCAACCAGAGAGTAGCGCAACGCAAAAAGATGTTTTTGTGGAACCTACGTCAGTTGAAGAGGAAGTAAATGATGATGATCATGAAGCTTCGGATCAAGTTACTATCGAACCTCGTAGGTCGACAAGGATGTGTACTGCTCCTGAGCGGTACGACAACCCTGTCTTGGAGGTCATGTTGTTGGACAACAATGAACCTACGAGTTGTGGAGAAGCGATGATGGGCTCGGATTCCAACAAATGGTTAGAGGCCATGAAATCCGAGAAAGGATCCATATATGAAAACCAAGCATAGACTTTGGTAGACTTGCTCGTTGGACGGCAGGTCGTTGAGTACAAATGGATTTTAAAATGAAGACATACGCTGATGGTTAATGTCACCATTTATAAAGCTCGACTTGTCGCAAAGAAGTTTCCGGCAAGTTCAAGGAGTTGACTGCGATGAGACTTTCTCTCGTAGCGATGCTAAAGTCTGTTAGAATTATGTTAGCAGTTGCTGCATTTTTCAATTATGAAATCTGGTAGATGGATGCCAAAACATCGTTTCCTTTCTTGAGGAAAGGTTGTATGTGATACAACCAGAAGGTTTTGTCAGTTCTAAGGATGCTAAAAGGTGTGCAAGCTTCAGTGATCCTTCTATGAACTGAAGCAAGCATCTCGGAGTTGGAATATACACTTTGATGAGGTGATTAAAGTTTTTGAGTCTATACAAAGTTTAGGAGAAACTTGTATTTACAATAAAGTGAGTGGGAGCACTTTAGAGTTTCTGATAAGCATATGTGGTTGACATATTGTTGATCGAAAATGATATAGAATTTCTGGAAAGCATAAAGGGTTGTTTGAAAAGAGTTTTTCAAAGGAAGACCTGGATAAAGCTACCTAATTGTTGAGCATCAAGATCTATAGAGATAGATCAAGATACTTGATGAGACTTTCAATGAGTACATATCTTGACAAGATTTTGAAAGAGTTCAAAATGGATCAGTCAGAGAAAGAGTTCTCGCCTGATTTGTAAGGTATAAAGTTGAGTAAGACTCAATGCCTAGTGATTGCAGAAGATAGAGAAAAGATGAGTGTCATCCCCTATGCTTCATCCATAGGCTCTATCATGTACGCAATGTTGTGCACAAGACCCGATGTCAGCCTTGCCATAAGTATGGCCGGAAGGTTTCAAACTGATCCTGGAATAGAGCACTGGACAGCGGTCAATATTATCTTTAGTAACTAAAAGACTAAGGAGATGTTTCTCGATTATGGAGGTGATAAAGAGTTCGTCGTAAAGAGTCACGTCGATGCAAGCTTTAACACCAAACCGGATGACTCGTAGTAGCAATCTGGATACGTATAGTGGAGCAGCCATTTGGAATAGTACCAAGTGGAGTGTGGTAGCAGTGTTTACGGTTTGACATAGAAATTTGCAAAGTACACACGGATCTGAACGTCGCAGACCTGTTGACTATAAGACCTCTCTCACACGCAAAGCATGATCGAGCCCCAGAACTCATTGGGTGTTAGATTCATAACAATGCAATTCACATGGTGATGTGAACTAGATTATTGACTCTAGTGCAAGTGGGAGACTGTTGGAAATATTCCCTAGAGGCAATAATAAATTAGTTATTATCATTTCCTTGTTCATGATAATCGTTTATTATCCATGCTATAATTGTATTGATCGGAGACTTAGATGCATGTGTGGATACATAGACAAAACCATGTCCCTAGTATGCCTCTAATAGACTAGCTCGTTGATCAAAGATGGTTAAGGTTTCCTAGCCATTGACATGAGATGTCATTTGATAACGGGATCACATCATTAGGAGAATGATGGCATGGACAAGCCCCAAACTACAAACGTAGCATATGATCGTGTCAGTTTAATGCTACTGTTTTCTGCATGTCAAGTATCTGTTCCTATGACCATGAGATCATGCAACTCACTAACACCGGAGGAATGCCTTGTGTGTATCAAACGTCGCAACGTAACTGGGTGACTATAAAGGTACTTTACAGGTATCTTCGAGGGTGTCCGTTGGGTTGGCATGGATCAAGACTGGGATTTGTTACTCCGTGTGACGGAGAGGTATCTCAGGGCCCACTCGGTAATACAAAATCACAACAAGCCTTGCAAGCAATGTGACTAAGTGTTAGTCACGGGATCTTGTATTACGGAACGAGCAAAGAGACTTGCCGGTAACGAGGTTGAACTAGGTATGGAGATACCGACGATCGAATCTCGGGCAAGTAACATACCGAAGAACAAAGGGAACATCATACAGGATTAACTGAATCCTTGACAAAGAGGTTCGACCGATAAAGATCTTCGTAGAATATGTAGGAACCAATATGGGCATCCAGGTCCCACTATTGGTTATTGACCGTAGAGGTGTCTCGTTCATGTCTACATAGTTCTCGAACCCGCAGGGTCTGCACACTTAAGGTTTGGTGACGTTTTGGTAGTATAGAGTTATGTATGGTGGTGACCGAAGGTTGTTCGGAGTCCCGGATGAGATCCCGGACGTCACGAGGAGCTCAGGAATGGTCCGAAGGTAAAGATTGATATATAGGAAGTCCTCTTTTGGTCGCCAGAAAGGTTTCGGGCTCATTGGTAGTGTACCGGGAGTGCCGGTAGTGTACCGGGAGACCATCGGGAGGGGTATTTCGACCCAAGAGGCTACATGGGCTGTGGGAGAGTAAATATCAGCCCTTAGTGGGCTGGTGTAAGTCCCACACAAGGCCCATGCAGCTGGAAAGAAAAGCCCAAAGAGAAAAAGGTGGAAAAGGCAAAAAAGGCAAAAATAAGGAGGAGTCCTAGTCCTACTAGGATTGGAGGAGGAATCCTCCAATCCCACTAGGTTTCGCCGACCCAAGGGCTGCTTTTTTGTCAGCCAAGCCTCCTCCTCCTCTCCTCCTATATATACTAGAGGATTTTAGGATTTTGGCACAGAATTTTCAGCCACGTGCTACCCGTTCCTCTAGTGCATAGTTTCTCCTCTAGATCGAATTTCTGCAGTGCTTAGGCGAAGCCCTGCCGGAATAGCTCCACCACCATCTCCGGAGCGCCGTCACGCTGCCGAAGAACTCTTCTACCTCTTCACTCCCTCTTGCTGGATCAAGACAACGGAGATCGTCATCAAGCTATACGTGTGCTGGACGCGGAGGTGCCGTCCGTTCGGCGCTAGATCGGAAGGACCGTGATCAAGATCGCGGGACGGATCGTGATGAGATCGTGGGACGGATCGTGATTGGATCGCGGGACGGATCGTGATGAGATCGCGGGACGCTCGGCGATTTGGATCGCGAAGACGTTCGACTACACCAACCGCGTTTCTTAACGCTTCCCGCTTAGCGATCTACAAGGGTACGTAGATCCACTCTCCCTCTCGTAGATGCTCATCACCATGGATAGATCTTGCATGTGCGTAGGAATTTTTTTTCCCATGCAACGTTCCCCAACATCAATATGGGCATCTAGGTTCCGCTATTGGTTATTGGCCGAAGAGGTGTCTCGGGCATGTCTACATGATTCTTGAACCCGTAGGGTCCGCACGCTTAACGTTCAGTGAAGCTAGCATAGTATTGGGATGTACACGTTGGTGACCGAATGTTGTTCGAAGTCCTGAATGATATCCTGGACATGACGGAGAGCTCTGAAATAGTCCGGAGGTAAATATTTATATATGGGAAAGTGATATTCGATTTCCAAAAAGGGTTCCGGGTTTTTCCGGTAGTGTGTCGGGAGTGCCGATGGGTCATCGAGGGTTCATCGGGAGGGTCCCACTTGCCCCGAGGGCACATGGGCTCAAGAGGGGGCGTAGCAGTCCCTAGTGGGCTGGGCGCCACTCCCTTGCCAAGGCTCATGCACCAAGGATTGGGAGGGGAAACCCTAAAGGGGGGTGCCCCCCTTTCCTTGGGGGTCAAGCCTCTCACTAGGGTGGTGCCCCCTCTGTTAGAGCGTATTTATCCATATGTGGTTTTGGTAATTGTTAACAATCCCTATGGACTAATGGTTGCCTTGAGTTATATTCGAAGGATTTGTCCATAGGCACTTCTTGAAGTACATGTGTTGGTTTCAAGGAGTTTATATGGTGACCAAGGTGGTATGTAAGGTTTTATCCAAAGATTGGTCATGTGAGAGTTGAGCTTATTGCAAGCATGTCATGAAGAAGAAGAAGATTGTGTGAACGTTCATGTTTACCTTCAAGATATCATCTTTGTGAAGAGAGAAGATAAGACACAAGGTTGATCAATACTAAGGCAAATAATGATTCAAGTTGATCAACATACAAAGCGTACAAGATGTACCAAGTGGGATCAAATGATCTCATGGTATGGTGAGTATTGTCCATTGAGCTTATTCGCGCGTGGGGTCAAAGCTGGCCACTAGAGTACTTTCGTCGGTTTCATTGGCGGATTGGCTCGAGAGCTTGAGCCGGGCACCGTCTCAATGATTGAGTGTGAAACGTGTGTCAATTCAGATGTTGAATTAGTAGGAGATACCGAGTCAATTCTTTCGTTTTTCGATGATAGGCTAGGAGGATATTCTGAGGATGAGACTTATTTGTAGTCATACGAGCTGACTCAATACGCTGCGGTGTATATGGCCGGAGATCAGAACCAGCCCCAATAGAATGCACAGAGGCGTCCAGTTCCCGAGCCGTCAACTAGCCAAAACCCGGCAAGGGTCACGTCGGGTCAACTGACCAACATTATGGGATTAACTAAATCCTTGACATCATGGTGCAACCAATAAAGATCTTCGTGAAATATGTAGGAACCAATATGGACATCTAGGTCCCTCTATTGGTTATTGACCAGAGATGAGTCTGAGTCATGTCTACATGATTCTCGAACTCATAGGGTCACACGCTTAACGTTCGATGATGCTAGAGTAGTATTGAGATAATTGCATTGGTGACCGAGTGTTGTTTGGAGTCCCAAATAAGATCCCGAACGTCACGAGGAGTTACAAAATTGTCTCATGGTAAATGTTTATATATGGGAAGTCCTATTTTGGCTACCGAAAAAGTTTTGGGGTATGCCAGTATTGTACTAGGAAGCTTCCGAAAGGTTCTGGAGGATTCTGTTGGGGTTCGGAAGTCCACGCAAGGATTCCGCCAGCACCTAGGGTGTGCATGGGCTGTAGGGGGTGCGCCCTGGCCTAGTTGGGCCAGGCGCACCAGCTCCTCTAAGGTCGGCGCCCGCCTTGGAGGAGGCGCTAGGGCTGGCGCCCCCTCCCTCCCCCCTATATAAAGGGTGGAGGCACAAGGGGAGGAGCTCACCCCTTTGCCTAGGTGCACCACCACCACCACCACCCCGTCTCTCTCGTTCCTCGTCCCAGCGATGCTTGGCGATTGCCGATGCACCAACACCATCGCCACCATGTCGTCATGCTAATTGTGATCCCATCTATTTCTCCCCCGCGCTTGTTGGACCAAGGAGGAGGAGACGTCACCGAGCCACACGTGTGATGAACTCGGAGGTGTTGTCTGTTCGACACTAGGTCGGATTGGATCGTGATTGAACTGCGAAGAGTATGACTATATGAACCATGTTATATACGGTTCCGCTTTCAGTCTACAAGGGTATGTAGACACACTCTCCCCTCTTTTTGCTATGCATCTCTATAGATAGATCTTGGGTGTCCGTAGGAATTTTTGTTTTGTTTTCCATACTTCGTCCCCAACACATTCAAAGTACTCACCTTACTTATCATGCCATATGTAGGAGAAGCCCATAGAAGGACGTCGAGAGCGAGAGCTAGATCGTATCAGAAAGGTGTCCCTTTGGATTGGAGTCCCACTAGAGTCACGCCTTCCATTGTGTCATAACCCCAACCCTATTAGTGTTTCATTAGCTACTAGGCCATATGCTTAATAATCGAGCACTACCGCTCTGATTATACTACCTTGCTGAGTAAGATTATTGTACTATAACCCCGTGTATCTTCTGAGTACTCTATCAGAATGTGGTTCTCCTGTACCAAGCTATAGTCGTGTTCCAAAGGACATGGGTCTCTGGGCTGGAACACGAGGGCCTCCGGTTCTTTGAATCAAGGTGTCACACACCGACAAGGGCCGAGATCCACCTCAAGCCGTAGACTGTGCCAAAGGGAAAATTTTCGCCGAGACGGCTCCGCACCTCCTCTGGGCCACACGCCCACACCACAACCACCATCACAAATAGAGATAACTAGGACACTATGTGAGGCAACCATACCTCCGAGACCTCACTACCACCACAAGCCCCCAACACAGAGGTCGGCCAACAACACCAGAATGACCAGGCAAAGACCACCGCCATAGATCGGATCCACCGCCACAACCAGACACCCCAACACACCCACCACACTCCAACCGAGACATTAAAATGACCACTAACAGAACAATGATTCAAAGACAACGATCCCAAGGAGGAAAGCGACATCACAAATACCGTCATCATCTAATCCAAAGATAGATCTTAGGGTTCCACTAGGAGCCATCAAGAGTGGTCAACGAAACCTTCACAATGATGCCTGCAAGAAGGTAAGTGATACCTGAAGGCATTACCGTCGTCGCCGCCGACCAAGTTGCTATTAGGTTTTCGCATGAAGTGTCGCAATTGTACCTCACCGTGACACATTGTCCTTCGAATCCGGTAAGCATATGAGCGCGAGACTTCACCATCCTCCTGCCAGACCATGACGAACGTCCTCGCCATGTCCAAAAGGAGACCTTCCACAAACACAGTCACACATGTCGAGCACATGAGTCGATGGAAGGTAGGATCGGTCCTAACCACCACACCAATACCTTTATCACCCGCCACTGGCCAGAACTCCATACACAGCCACGAACCCAACCACGCCGGCCGCAACCACCATCACGCCGCGAACCAGTACAGTTGTAGCCACAGACAGTCGTCGGCTTAGCCGAGTCCGGGGTGGCCACATCTAGTGAGAAATGGCCCCACTGGCCATATGCGGTCCCCAAGAGTGGGCGACGACACCTCGCACGTCAGGTCGAAGCCTAGCTGCCAGCCTGCTCCCGCCTCATCCCCATCACCGTTGGGCGACCGCGTTGAGTCCTGTTGTGGCAGCCAACTCCAGCCACGCCCCTGCGGGACGCCCACCCTTCCACCTCGCGATCGCTGATTCAATGCCCATCCTGTGATGGTTCTAGGGTTTCGCCCCCTGAGTGGCCAGGGAGGGTGTCGGAGGTCCAATATAGAATAATTATTTTATTTGATTCCCCTCATTCTCCACTATTGGCATTGGTGAATCTCGGGTATGACCTTTCTTGACACTTGTAGACAATTCACTCTTTTTCCAGCGAATGCACGTTTAGGGGCGTGTCATTGTAATTTTACCCATGGTATTTCTTTCTTATTTTGAGATTGCCATGGTCTTTCTTAAGACTTCCACTTAGGGCAGTGATCCGCGCCAGTGCGCCGGCCCAAACACTCGGTCGGTCGTCCGCGGGCCTTTGGATCTGACCCGCACGGAACCGCCACGACTGTTGGATCGCGTGCACGGTCGTGTCGGAAAAAAAATGTTCGCGCTCGGATTGATCGTCCCCTTCCTCGCTCCCACGAACTCCCTCATCCCCTCCCCGCCGGGCCCACTCCCTGGATGCATGTCCCGCGCGCCCCCGCACCTCCACCCCTGTCGCCGGCTCACCCCCTCGCCATCGTCCTATAGCAATCCCATTGTCACATGCCGCCGTCATAGCACACCGATGCAGCACTGCCCTGCTGTCGTTTGAAAAAAAATTCCATGTCACTTGAAGCTTTTTCCGTGATGCTTGAAGCTATTTTCCTTTTTGCTATGCTCAATTGAAGCCTCAAACGCCGTTTGAATATTTTCACAAATACAACTGAAGCTTTTCAGGCAATGGTTGAAGCTTTTTTTTGTTTTCACTGTGTCTGGTTGAAGCTTTATCAGAACACCGGTTGAAACTTTTTTCGGCAATGGTTGAAGATCTTTTTGTCAACCTTTGTAGCTTTTTTCAGTTCACAGTGTCCGGTTGAAGCTTTCTCAAATGCCGGTTGAAACTTTTCTCATATACGATTGAAGCTTTTTCAAATGCCGGTTGAAGCTTTTTTGTCAACGTTTGTAGCTTTTTTCACTACACAGTGTCTGGTTGAAGCTTTCTCAGATGCCCGTTGAAACTTTTCTCATATACGATTGAAGCATTTTCAAATGCCGGCTGAAGCTTTTTTTGTCAAAGTTTGTAGCTTTTTTCACTGCACAATACCCGGTTGAAACTTTTCTCATATACGATTGAAGCTTTTTCTGTTAATGGTTGCATCAAACGCGAACACGGGTTCCTCAACTTGCCATGGTGACCGTCGCAAGCTCACCGCCACCGTGCGAGATGCATCTTCCGCCAAGGCCGGACAGCTAGGGCGGCGAAATGGCGACAAGGACGACCGACGGGGCTGAGGACCGGCGACGAGGACGACGAGCAAAGGCTGGAACCAACGATGCGGGCAACCAACGGGGGCGGGGGACCAACGATGCGGACGGTCGACGAGGGCAGGGACCGGCGATACGACAGCAGCAGCACAGGGGCGAGCCGTTGGTGGGCCCCCTCGGCCATGCGCCCCACCACGCGAGATAATCGGGCCACCAGATCAAAGGAGATCGCACGCACGCGATCGGCCAAACATTTGGCCGGCGCTCTGCCCCGAAATGTTTTCCTTCCACTTAACACTCATTTTCTCTATATAATGTATGGAGACGTTCTTTTCTCGATAAATGCATCTAGACGGCAAACTTTGCTATTTACTTAAATATCAAAAAAATGACAAACATGCAAAAAAAATTGCCATGTGCTAATGTCTAGCACACTCATATTTCTGTACATGTTACACACTGTACAACTTTTTTTCTTTTGTACATATGTACAGTTATAATTTATAATATACAACAATATTTTTTTGCATTTGCACCCTTGCCGGGTGCGAAGCGATATGCCTGCCGTCTATTTTAAACTGGTCCTGCGTTGTCCTGCTAAGCAGTACGGTATAATTTTTTCGGGCCGATCCAGATGAAAATGAAAATGACGGAGGAAAACCACGCTGGTCCTGTCCTCCGCCAACGATCGGCCCGCCTCCGGCGCTTCGCTCCACGCCGCATGCTCCCATCGACCGCTGGTAAAGTACCCCCGACGGCGTGCGATTGGCATGCGCGCCACCACCGCCGCGCAACCAATCGGATGCACGGCCGCACGGCCTGCCGTGGGACACCAGGCGCGGCACACTCCTACCTAAGCTAGGATGATCATGAGCTAGAGGAAGCAATGCGTAGGCAGTGGAAGCATGCATGTGTGGTATTCAATGAGAATTGCAATGTAATGTTTGTGTGCCGTGCTTGTGCAATGTGGAGATCAACAATCTTGTCACATTTACCAAACTATTCAACTTCCAAGATATTTTTTTCCTTTTTTTGAAAGATCCAGCTCTAGCGGGCATTTCATAGGGTTTTTTTATAGAAAAAAGGCATAAGGCCCGACTTCAAATTAATGAAGCCATCAACCGGCTAGGATACAACGGTGCTAATACAAAGGCAAAAACTTGAAGAAAAACTAAAAGATGACAGGCGGCGCACACACCCATTACAGAACTAAACGGAGCAATAGCGAGCAAGACACCACCACAGTGAAATTAGGATCAAGCCGCCGGAGAGCTCAACGCAAGCTAGAACAGCGAAGAAACTGCTACCAGTAGACTGCACAAGTGAAGGCCGAGAGGAACCCGGCTGCGTGGAGAAAAGCATCGGCTCAAGATCCAGCCGCCCGAGCCTTGCCAGAGGGGAGATCCAATCGCCCCTACGTTCGAGCCGTGCCACAACACGCAGACGCCCAGTGGCGGAGCCAGAAAAAATGTTAGGGGGGGGGGGAGTGTTCTTAATCCATGTTGGGGAGGGCCAGCCCACTAAAATTACACACTGTAGCAGCAAATAATCATCTTATTGTATGCATATTAGGCCTAAATCAATGTTATTAGGGGGGGGGGCAGGGCCCTGCTGGTCCCCCCTGTCTCCACCACTGCGGACGCCGTCCACCAGTCGGCTGCCCAGGACCGAACAAGATGAAGAGCCGCTAAAGGATTGCAGGGGAACCGCCTCGTCACCCCTGTAGCCACCATCCCGGAGAGCAGAGCAACACCGCCCCACCAAACACCATGCCACGAGATCACAACCTCACCCTCCCTTGAACGACGCCTCCAAGGAGGACCGAGACGCCACAGTGCCACCGCCATTCGGTCAGCAAAGCCAAGGCTTTCGCCCGGGATCCTGGGAGAGGAGGAGGGAGGTGGTGAGGAAGCCCGACACGCCCTTAGGAGGGAGATCGACACCAGAGCGCCGTCGTCGTTGGGGTCGATGGGAGGTCGACCGGAGGTTTCCCCCGTTCCAGGCAGCCACCACCCACCCTCATGTGCCAGATCTAGCGGCCCAGAGCAGCAGCGACCAAATCAGCAAGGGAGGACCATGGCAAAGGGGAGGAGACCAGGAAGCAGAGCAGTCGAGGCCGACGACGCAACCCACAGCAGCGACGAGCCTCCACTGCCCCACCGCCTCCCACACGGCCAGTGGGGACGGCCAGCAATGGCGGCGCCATCCGCCGGACGAGATCAACGCTGCCCTCGCCGGTCAGGGCCGTCGCCTCGAGATCCAAAGCCCCCTGCATCACACGGCCACGGGGCCTCGCCGCCACCTTCATCGGCAGACACGCCGACGAGCGCCTCGGGTGGCGGCAGGGAGGGGAGGGGCGGAGGTAAGGTTAGGTCGCTCTCGAGTCACCCATGAGGGGCGACGCGAGGGGGGGGGGTCGTATTCTGATCCTTGTAAAGGAAAGATGGCAGTCTCACCTGATCACATTTCATTGATTTAGCAGATAGAGGGCGGCAAAACAGTGTTGATCAAGTTGAAATAGAGTTAAAAAGAAAAATACAACCAGACTTGTGCCATTCCTATGGTGGCGATCTTGGGCACAACTCCTGGCGTCATGTCCCCAAAAGGGTGCTCTACACATCTTGCGCCTGCAATCCTCCGTTGCTCCATGTCGCGGTGGCAGGCCTCGACGATGTGGCTCACACTTGGCAGTTTTCTCCTGAATGTGCATGCATTTCTTTCCAGCCATATCTGCCATGTAATCAGGGCGATCATTGATTTGGTGCCTTTCCTAACAATTAAAATCGCTGCGTTGATGATCATCTGCACTCACTACGTCGTCGTCTTGCCCGTGCTCCATCTTTCATGCGCCAAGGCACTGCAACCGGTCCAGGTGGCCGCCTTGCTCCACACCTGGATGGGCATTCCCAGATGAGATGAAGAGAGGTCTCCAGGCTTCTCAAACAAAGCTGACAGAAGTAATTGTTCTCCCATCCTCTCCTTTGCAACCTACCATTTCACCATAATCTGTCGAGGTGCGGCATCCAGAGGAACATCTTGATCGTGCCCGGTGCCCAAACCCTCCATAATGTACTCCTGAAGTTGGTTGTCTGACTGTTAGAGAATTGCGCATTGTATGTAGACTGCGCGGAGTATTGTCCTGAACCGCAGAGCGTCCATCTGATCGAATCCGCTCTTCGCTCCTCCGGTGCGATGACGGCGTGTCTGATTTCCCTTGCAAGCTCAAGGACTGTTGCAGAATGCTGTTGTAGTCCCCGTGACAGAGGTCGAGGACCCAGCGGTCTCCCTACAGTGCCTCCCGAACCGACCGTTGGGTAGGCCAGACAGAGTTGTCTGCCGCATAGCCACGGGCAGAACCAGAAGGAGGCAGTTGCCCCATCGCCGATGGTGACCGTCGTTGCAACCGCGAACACGGCTCGGTCAGCCGCGTCACAAGGAGTGCCCGTGCTGAACCATGGCCGGCTGGGCTATTACCAGGTTAGCCATAGCCATCAAAGCCGCAACGTGCGGACAAACTTGGACAGATCGTGGATGCCCAAGCCCTCCATAGCGCTCCGGCGATGTCACCGTCTTCCATCCCACCTTGCACTTCCCTCCCGGTAACCTCCTCGTCCTACGCCCATAGGAATCTTCGTCTCGCCATGTCCAACTCGTCAAAGAATTTCTTTGGTGCCCGCAACATTGTGATGGCGAACGTGGGCATGGCGGAGAGAACACAACGCACCAGCACCCGTCTCCCAGCCATCGGCATCAATCTTCCTTTCCATCCTGCTAATCGTGCCCTGATCCTATCTAGCACGAATTGAAGATGTACTAACCTAACCTTGCCGATTGTAATAGGAAAGCTATCGTGTATGCATTTTGTCCTCTGGAAGGCAGTTTGAGCGAGGGAGATGACCGTATCGACAACAGTAGCTAGCCAGATGGATAATACCTTGCTGATCAGCTTGGCAATTGAGTGAATTAGGCTTATAGGTATGAAATCGCCATGCATGTTGCATCATCTTTCTTCGGGATCAAGGCTATCATAGCCGTGTTAAGCTCAGAGAAATTGCCCCCAGCCAATATGTAGAAATGATCAAAGACTGCCATAACATCTCCTTTGCTCGTGCTCCAGCAAGCTCCGAAAAAAACACCCGAAAACCCATCCGGACCTGGTGCTTTATCAGTGGGTGATGCCATGACTGGAACCCAAACTTCAGATTCAGAGAAAGGATTGTCAAGTTCCAAGAATTTCAAGGTTCTGTGATCATGAAAACAATCCCGAGAGCTCCTCACAGCATCCAGTTTGTAACTGTAAGGGAGCTTGGTAAGTGAAGGGATTTTCAATGGTAAACCATTTGTACCAAGGGTCTGTAATCCAATCGATGCAAGGGACAGTGAGCCTGAATAAAATCGTCATAGTCTTCCATCATTCTTTTCAGCAAGCTCGCTAAGTTCACAAACTTAGTATCATCACACCGTAAAATTGCCTATATGATGTCCAAAACTTCAAATAGTGCTTGTACTGTGTGAATAGAACTTCAAGAGAGATCCTCTCTAAGAAAACACTGCAGATGTCCAGAAACATCACAGATTGTCAACTTACTATTCTTGCTATCAACAAACTTATTTGACTTGGCAAGAACCTTGACCTCGGCTACTATACGGATGTTAAAATGAACCTCCCTAAGAATCGGGAAAAAGAAATCTATGAGACCAGGTCCTTTCTTCATCAGGTTAGACCCATCTAAACAAATGACACGTGTACCGTACAAATCTTGGAGCAAACTCTGCATCTACTTCTAACGCCCATCCAATTCAATGTCAGTCGCCTCGAGTTTTAGATGATGGAAAGTCCTGACGCTGCTTATTCCCTACCACAACTTCAGGATGAAGGACATGATCGTCTTGCAAGGCTACAAGGCCAGTAAAGCAGCAAGCTCCTCCCATGAGGAATTGAGCAAGTTACAGGAAGAAAGGTTGCTCAAAGGATGCAAGGCACAGAATAATGGTGAGAGATTAGATGGGATCGGATTTGGTTAATTTCTGGCTCAAGGGAGAGTTAGCATTTTGGCCAAGACTGACAGCTCCGTTTGTATCCAGAGAAAACAGCTAGGCCTGACTGTCGGCTCATGTCAGCCATCGCTGGCAGTTTGGTGACCGTGGCCAGGACCAAAAGCGACGGGGCGCAACTTGGCATGGAACTATGTGGGGACAGAGATTTATTCGACCGCATCGTCATGGTTTGCTCACACCGACGCTATTGATGAGATTGGATTTGGTAAGTGTAGCAGTGTAGAAGACCCAGAGTTTGCTCCAAGATTCATATTGTACACATGTCATTTGTTTAGATGGGTCTAGCCTGATAAGAAAAAATACCCGGTCTCATAGAATGTTCTCTCTCTAAGAATCCTATGTAGAGAAAGGACAGAAATACACCAGGTATGATTGGTCCGTGTGGAGATCTATACTCAATCATAGGCATCAGATTTGTATAGCAGAAAATCCGCATGACCCTACTATTGTGAAACAAGATTACATGGAAATATTTTGGTGTATTTTGCCATATAATTGTGTGGGGAATTCGGATTATTTTCAAACATGCAAGAACTATTAAGCTACGCAATTGAATTCTGGACTCTGACAGCAGTAATGAAGTACCGACCAAAAGGGAGAAATTTGTACCAGATATACCTGAAATGAAAATGCAATCAAATTCCCTCTTCAGATGGAGTCCAATAACCTGCAAAAAGGGATCAAGGAACCCAATGAAATCCTTCCAGATCAAATCACAAAACTGAACCAGGAAGAAGATATGTGGCCCATCATGCCATATCAAGTGCAGAAACCATACAAATCAGAAAGAATGTATAGATTGCTGCCCAATTGCTGTACCAAGAATTCCTCAATTCATGTCTGCGGATCACCACTCCGCATTTACCAGTTAACCAAGCATAGGGAATCAGAAAATAATCAAAGCCATATAGAAGGAAAAAGAGGGCAAGTAGCTCGATGGGCAGGTCGGTGCAGCAGGAAATCATCGGGGGGAAGAAGCAACAAACTGGAGAGGAGTAGAGAGGAGGGCGCATATTGCTGCTTTTTCACCTTTTGTGCTTCTGATAATAGCAGAAGACTGTGAGGAACAAAGCAGCCAAAGCGTAGGTTGCATCAGAAGCAGCCTCTGGAGTGAAGAAAGGCTGCAGCCGGCCAGCCTGAAGCCCCATAGAGACACCCGACCATGATGGCACGACGCGTAGACTGCCAACAAACGCCACTCACGCCACCGCTCCACCGAAGCACTGTCGAGACACACCGAGCAGCTCAGGAGACGGAAGCAGCGGCATCCACCCCAATTTTCTCCTTTTCACCTAGTGGTAAACAGCGCAGCAGACGGAAGCAGCGGCACCCGCCCCAATTTCCTCCTCTTCACCTAGCGATCAAAGACACATGAGACCGATATAAAGCCACTGCGCTGCTATGACTAATGAGCACCTCTGTTGTCAGGCATGTGGGCCGATGCAGTGAAAACAGTTTAGTCACTGGTAATTGAGCCCCCACACATTACCCTTCCTCTCCCCACACCGTCCAGCAGCTCCAGCCTCTGACCAAATGGCCCAGCAGTCGCCTACGATCCGGTCAAAATCATGCACATGAACGAAAATCCCTAGACTCAATCGATTCTGGGAACTCCAATCCCAGGGAGCTTAGTGAACTAAAGGATGATGTATATATTCGTGGTTCAGGTGAGATCGCTCTGGAGAAGTGTGGAAACAGATGATGTTCTTGCTTCAGGTTTAACCTTAGTTTAATACAGTACTTCAAACGGAACCATCATTGTTGTTTCAGATCATATCCTCAATAAAGAATTTAGTTCAGCTGCCTGTCAAGAAGTACTCTTGGAGCGAGGAAAGCCCCGAATAATCTCAAGGTCAACACATGAGCCAAGATGGGGGAAATCTGAGGCTGTGCAGTCAGTGCATGGAATTAGTGTAGTGTGATGCTATGCTATATACTGTGCTCTGTTTCTTTGCCTCTGTAAGACTGGCAGATAAACTGGCAGTTTGCGAAATTACAAAACCTAAGGTGGTTATGGTTAACCAAGTGGAACTGCAAAACTTCAGGATACTCCTGTTGTGCAGATTTTGTTTGGCTAGTGTGGCGCAAACGCCAGTTCAAACTTTCTAATCGTGTTCGAAAGTAGTACTACCATCACGTCAAAAGCACAATGTTGACAAATGCTAGTACCATATCCCAAGAAGCCTAAATTGCAAATAACACCGACTGGATTATCACATGTTTCTTCCAAAAGAGAACTGTCATGTATGAGGAGGCATGGAGTATGGAAAGCCTGCACCTGAATATTGTATTGAGATGGAAATGCAGAAAAAAGCAGCAAACTCATGCATTCGATTAGATTATTGTCCAAGGTGCACCCTGAGTCGCAGCCATCTGATCTCCTCTTAGCCAAAGCTACCCCTCTGCTGCTTGAACTTCCACCAAACTTCACGACCCATGGGAACCTTATATACATGAGCCTTGATGAATTCTGTTTCTGAGGAAGCTAGGACCATAATTAGAGTAAGTTCGGGTGCAGCCAGCCCCCTTTGTAGCAGCCAACTGTACATCATCATCTTAAGTTTGCTTATGTGCACAGTGAACTCTAGGTATCGTGGGAAAGCAGCCAGAGCACTCAGGGGATAACCCGCCACATGCATAAGGAAGGATATCTTATAACCAATGGCATCCGTCTTCTGATTCAGAATCCGAGGAGCAATCTTCACCATGTGGGCTACATCTTTTGGGTCCAATCCTTTCTCCACTAATTTGTTGTATTTATCTTGCAGCTTGGCGCCTTTTCCGCGTATAGCTTTGAGTGCCTTGTCCATATCTTCCGAGCCTTCAACAAATCCGACGCGTCTTAAAAATTCCCTCTTCTCCTTGACACAGGGTTCAGGTTTACATCTTGGTAATCTGCTGACCTTTGAGCCAATCTTATAATTCATCAACTGACGTGGTTCCTCCATTATGATCCTCTGCAGCCGTGCCTTTCCAACATTGAGTTGCCCAAGAATGGTGCTTGCGGCCTTCATGGGGGCAGCGGCGAATATCCATCCATGAGAATCCAGAAACTTCTTCACATCACCATAGCTCATGCCAATGTCACGTAAGAAACTTGCTCCCCTCCATATGTTCCAACCGATTTTCTCGCATTTAAGATTGGGGTAGTTCAGAAAAAGATCAAGTAACTCCCTTTTTCCAGATCCCATCCTTTGCATGCTGCCAACCACTTCACGTAGCCTCCCACCAGACCATTCCAACAACAAATCTGGATGTTTCCTCACCGCTTTACCAATCTCATCCTTGGTGAACCCCAAATCACTCCAGAACTGAAGAGCTTCGACAATCTTTTGCCATTTATAGGACTGATATTCAGTGAAGAATTGGCCGATCCAGTCCGGCTGAACCCCAATGTCGTCCAGCCACTGCAAGATCGTCTTCAGTTCCTCTGCCGGGTCATGAACCAATATGGTAGGAGTAGAGATCACTAGTTTGATCACACTGGCCTTTCCGAAGCCTAGACCCTCGAGGGCCTTGAGCTTAGATGCAAGAACGCCCTGGCCAAGACTAAACACCTCGGTAGCCTTCTGGTATATTTCTCCAATCTTGTCATGTGCAATGCCATAACTGTATAGTGCACGGTAGCTCTCGAGCAGCATCCCGGCATCGGCGAGGAATGTGAGATCCTGCGGCAAGAGGGAATCGCCGTCGTTCAGCCTGATGCCGATGCTCTCAAAGAAGGGCCTGAACTCGTTGACAGGGCGGCGGCGGAACAATGGCACCAGCGCCCTGCTAACATTCTTCTTCACTTTCGACCTGAACCTCGGCCCCTCTCCACCCTGATCAACGGCCTTCTTCACCGCCTTGTCCACCTCCTCTAGCAGCTCGCCGAGGAAGACCGGCGAGCGCTCGCTGATATGCTTGGCGTCAGTGAGGCACATACCGCGGTTGACGTGCAGGTAGTCCCTGAAAGTTGTCTGTGCGGCGCGGTGTACCCATCTGTTCAGCATCTCTTGCCTGGCCTCATCCCCATCCTCCTCCTCCTCCCCGCCGTGGCTGGGAGCGGCGGAATAAGGCCGCAATCGAATGGTGAGGCCAATAGAGCCAACCCAGCCGGAGGAAAACGATGAATTTTGCGCACGCCACCTTGGTACTCCGGACCGGAGGGCTGCCCATGCCCATCCCATCGTCGGCAACAACCGCGATTGGAGGAGCGCGGCTGAAGCGAGTGGCCGTCTAAGCTGCGTTCGGGAGGTGGGCGGGGTCAGACAGGTCGAGATGGAAGCAACCGCTTTGGGACCAACTGAGGACGGCGGCGGCGGCGCCCGGTGGCGGCAGACGGAGCTGACCCCAGGCGGCGGGAAGCGGATCGAGGGTCGCGCGGCGGTGGAAGGCGGCGGATTGGCCACGGAGCGAGGTCCAGGCGTAGACAGGGTGCCCGCACGAGGGTGCGCGGCGGGAGGAGAGGCAGAGACAGAGGCCGGCACGACGGCGGTGGAGGCTGGAGAGGATTTTTTTTTTCCGAGGGGGACAGAGGCTGGAGAGGAGATGTTTTTCTTTTTCTTTTTGAGAAACTGGCTGGAGAGGAGATGTGAGAAGATCCAACCGCTCCGTTTTCTTGGGCTGGACCGATGCCAAATGGAAAGGCCCAGAAAGTGCACTTCCGTTCTCTTTTTTCTGGAAAGAGGAAAAAAACACGAGATTACTAATTGGGGTGTACCGCATGCTGTTTTTTTGCAGATGAACGCCTGCTGTTTTTTGCAGATGACTGTCTTCTGTTTCTCAACACACATGGTGATGGAGCGAGAGAGTTGCCCTTTGTTTTTTTATCATTATGCAAAGGCGTCAGGTCAGAAAATAAATTTGTTGAAGTCATCTTTTTCAGCAAGGGATGCCCTACAACCTTGAAAGATGAGATAAAACAAGATTTGGAAGTGACAAATCAAACACTCTCTGGGAAATATTTGGACATGCCTAGTGCTGTTGGCAACTAAAAAAATGGGTCGTTTAAGTATTTGCGCGAAAAAATCTTGAATAAGGTAAAAGGATGGATGAAAAAATTGCTATCTGCAGATGGGAAGGATGTTCTCATAAAAAGTGTTGTTCAGGATGTTCCAGTCTACTCGATGTCCTGCTTTACTTCCTATACACCTTTGTCAGCACATAAATTTCCTTATCAGAAAACTTTGGTGGGAAAGTAAGAAAGGTAAAAGAAAGGCTAGGAAATTTTGGTGGAAAAGTAAGAAAGGTGAAAGAAAGGCTAGCTGGGTGTCTTTGGGAGGTCATGACAACACCAAAATATATGGGAGGTTTGAGCTTCCTCGACATTGAACTATTCAATCTTACTTTGCTGGCCAGACAGGTATGGCACATACTCCAGGATCCAAACTCCCTATGTGTAAGAATCCTCAAAGCAAAATACTTTCCTTCAACGGATTTTTGACAGAATTGGGAAGCTCACCATCTCAGGTGTGGCATGCGATAGTTGAAGGGAAAGGTATATTGGTCCGAGGTCTCATTAGAAGAGTAGGCACTGATGCAACTACTCATATTTGGTGTGATAATTGGCTGTCCCGAGAGCATAGTATGAGACCCATTACGAGCCTGACACAAAATCAACCGCAACTGGTAAGTGAGCTCATTTTGCACAATATTGGTGACTGGAATAGAGAGCTTGTTCGAAATACTTTCATCCAGTTTGACGTTGATGCTATATTATCAATACCAGTTAGTACAAGGCCAATTGATGACTTTTGGGCATGGAACAATGACCCTAGGGGCATCTTTTCAGTAAGATCAACGTACTGTATGCTTGTTACAACTAAGATCCGCATGAAGGCGTGGCTGGAAGGAAGGAGTGATTCGTCCAATATAGAGAATGAGGAACGGTCATGGTGTCACCTTTGGAAACTTCAAGTCCCCTCAAAGATTAGGGTTTTTCTATGGAGACTCACGCAACAGTCGCTACCTTCTGCAGATTTGCTTCACCACAGGAACATGGCCACGTCTAGCCGGTGTGTACTATGCGGCAACGAGGATCATGGTGTCACTCATGACTTGAGTGTACCATGTAGAGATGTGTGTGGGCACTAGAGGAAAAGGAACTGGTTTCGGTCTTAAGTGGGGTAACATAGCCAGACGCACGTCGATGGATCTTCACATTTATGGAGAAATTGTCAGGCACGGCCTTTACTAAAGCTCTAGTCACACTATGGGCTATATTGCATGCTCGACACATGGCTATCCATGAGCATGATTTCGAGAGTCCATCTAGTATGCACTGATTTATTGATCGTTTCATCTCAGAAATTTTAGCTAGCTAGTAGGCCAACTTGGAAAGGGCAGGTGCAAGTTGATACAATGGAGCCACGTTGGACGCCTCCACCATCAGGCCATTTGAATATGAAGGTGGACCGGGCCACAACCAAATCTGGTAGACGATGTTCAGTGGTCGTCATCTGTAGAGCCATTGATGGTCCGTACATGGGAGCTTCAACAATCTCTTTTGAAGGTGTATCTGACCCGGCATCCTTTGAAGCTCTGGCTGCAGGGAGGCACTGGCGTTGGCTACGGACCTCATGCATACACACATGGTAATCGCTATGATTGCAAGGAAGTGGTGTCGAATATCGTTAAAGGCAATGGAGGAAAACACACTCATATCATCAGGGAGATCAAGTTAATGGCTTTAGATTTACAGTCTTGTTCGTTTATTTTTGAACGTAGAGCTTCGAACAACGAGGCACACGACCACGCTAGATACGTGCTTAAACTTTCAGTTGGTCGCCATGTTTTGCTACTTCAACCTCCAGACCTAGGTTGTATTCCTCATAATATTCTTGAGTAATAAAGCCATGTTTTTAGCCTAAAGAAATTAATTGAGGTGTACATTTTCGAAGGTCACTCCCACCTTTCCAGGTTGTGACAAGTGGTGCACGGCATGTGTGCCACTTGTCGCAATCGGAGAGTTTTTTCTTATTCGTACATCCGTTTATTAAAATATTTTATCTTTTAAACTGTGTGTCTAAATTTTGAACCGTCCTTACTGTTGGATTCTACGCGTCGAGATCTTCAAAACTAGATCCCATATTGATAGATTTTGACAAACTTTTTTTCACGAAAAAACAAACAAAAAAACCATGCCTCTCGTGGAAGGAAAAAAAGAAAATACATCTTTTTGAGAGGCGCGTTGCCTCTCGCCGAAAAAACGCATTCTTTTTGTTTTCGAGAGGCACGTTGTCTCTCGTGGAAAAAAAAACACGTTTTGGCCGTGCCTCTCGCGGAAGCAAATCCGTGCCTTTAGAGAAAGGGAAAAAAATCATTTCTGAGAGGCATGGCTCGCGGAAGGAAAACCGTGCCTCTAAAATACGCCTTTTTGCAAAAAAAAAATCTTTTTTGTCAAAAGCTAGGAAAGACCGATGGAAAATGGAAAAGTCGAAGAAACCTAGAAAAAAATCTAAAAGCCAAAAATGCGTGCGAAAAAATAAAAAAAAATCTGGAGGAAACATCCACAACACAACACGTGACGGCGGCTAAGAATGCGCCAAGAGACGACACCCGAGAGTGACCCTTCTAAGGCTCCTGAAGAAGCGTTCCTCAATTAGTTGCTCTCAAAAAATGTGGTTCGCTATTTCCAATTTCTGCGACGAGTGTTGTGCGGCAACTCAGGACTTCCTTGGGATTAAAAAAATGGCTATGGTTTCTTGGAAGTTCTTGAATAAAAACCATATGATCCTTGCCAAAAACAATTTTGGTATTCCAGTAAACACGAACTGAACCTAACTTTGATATTAAGTGGCACTGTCATGCGAAACAATCTGTGGTTGGATGATAAAAGGAGGACGGTGGTATCCCTAACTCATGGGAGTTTAAATCTTAAAAACTTTACACTGGTGTTCATATTTTTCTAGATTTATATATTTCGGATCTTTTGATGATTGCGTTCAGTGGGAGGGAGATATTTTCACCGACTACAAAGATGTATGTATGAATGTCTGTGTTTGTATCATGTTCACAAAAAAAAACTAGTTTCACGTTTTGTGCATTAATAAAACTCCAACATGATCAATATGTCTTTGACAAATTATACACCATGGTTCTAACAATCTTGTTGCATGTCGACCTCCGAGTGAGCATTACAAGAACCCAGGCCAGCAAATGCGCTCTCCATGAATGCATAGAACCACCATTTACCACCTCTAATTTTATGCACATGTAGAATGAGTATATAGCTAAACACTATCACTTTTGGATTTGGCGTTCTAACAAACTCTCTCTCTCTCTCTCTCACACACACACACACATTTCTCCCGTGCTAAGCTCGACATAGCCGACCACCTCACTGCTCGTCGTCGGTGATCACATTGTCACGCAAGGACGAGGAGGAGAGCATGGGTGGCATATGGTACGAGCGTGATCGCTCGTATCAGCGATAGCCGCCACCACCTCCCCCTGGTCAACTATATTACATCCGTGTCTTCGGATCGACCAAAATAGATACAGGGAGGCCAAAAAGTCCGTCAGAGCAAGTACTCTAGCCTCTAGAAGGGATATAGGGGGGGGGGGCAAGAAGGGCTCTATCATTCCATCACCTCATTCAAGGAGACTTCAACATCAAACATCGTCATCATCATCACCATCACCATCCCCATCCCCATCTCTTTTATAATATTGGACCCTAGTCACTGGTGCAACGACGTGCTATACAAACGGTTTTTAACCCCTTTCCGCAACGTAGTTCTAAACCATCACATTGCATGTGTGGACGATAGGGGGGTCCATCCCACACGACACGACAAACCCGGGAGTGCCGAGGGGTCACCTGGGGTCCACGGGGAATGTCCCACCTGCCACGGGAGCAACATGGGCTGAAGAGGGGGTGCATCAACCCCTGGTGGGATGGGCACCACTTCCTCCCAAGGCCCATGCGCCTAGGGTTAGGAGGGAAAACCCTAAAGGGGCGCCCCTCTTACCTTGGGGGCCAAGCCTCCCCCTAGGTCGTCGCCCCCTCCCTTGGAGGAGGGGCTAGGGCTAGCGCCCCTCCCCCTTGCCCCTATATATAGTGGTCGAGAGGGAGGGTAGCCTCACCCCAAGCTCTGCCATAGCCCTCCCTCTCTCCCTACTCTGTTTTCTCCCCCTGTTCACAGTTTCGACAGTGCTTCGCAAAGCCCTGCCGGAATAGCACCATCACCATCGTTGCGACGTCGTTGTGCTTCCAGCAATCCCATCTACTACCCCGCCCTTGCTTACTGGATCAAGGAGGCAGAGACGTCATCGAGCCGCACGTGTTCTCAACGCGGAGGTGCCATACGTTTGGCGCTAGATCGGATTGGATCTCGAAGAGCACAGCTACATCAACTGTGTTACATATGCTTCCTCTTAACGGTCTATAAGGGTACATAAAAACACTCTCCCTCTTATTTTTATGCATCTCCATAGATAGATCTTGGGTGTTCATAGGCAAAAATGTTTTCCTTGCTTCGTTTCCAACTTTCGCGCACCATGTCAAAGTTGGCTACTGGAGCAGTTTCGACGATTGCATTGGCGGATCAGCTCGAGAGATTGAGTCGGCCATCGGCTCAATGATTGAGGGTCACACATTTGTCAATTCATATAGTGAATCAGTATGAGATACCAATTCAATTCTTCGCTTTTCGATGAAAGGCTGGGAGGATATTCTGACGATGAGACTTATTCATAGTCATACAAGCCGACTCAATACGATGTAGTGTATATGGCCAAAGATTAGAACCGGCCTCAATAGAATGCACAGGGAGCGTCCGATTACCGAGCCATCAATCAGCCAAATACCAGGAAGGATCACGCCGGGTCAACTGACCAACGCCATGGGATTAACTGAATCCTTGACATCGTGGTTCAACCGATTAAGATCTTCATGTAATATGTAGGAACTAATATGGGCATCCAGGTCCCTCTATTGGTTATTGACCGGAGATGAGTCTCATTCATGTCTACATGATTCTCGAACCCCTAGGGTCGCACGCTTAATGTTCGATGACACTAGAGTAGTGTTGAGATAATTGCATTGATGACCGAATGTTGTTCGGAGTCCCAGAAGAGATCCCGGACATTACAAGGAGTTCTATAATGGTCCGGTGGTAAATGTTTATATATGGGAAGTCCTATTTTGGCTATCGGAAAAGTTTGGGTGTATGTCAGTATTGTACCGGGAAGCTTTCGGAAGGTTCTGGAGGATTCTAGAGAGATCCAGAAGTCCACGAAAGGATTCCACCAGCACCTAGGGCGTGCATGGACTGTAGGGGGTGCGCCCTGGTCTAGTTGGGCTAGTTGCACCAACCCCTCTAAGGCCCATGTGCCTGGGGAGGGGAAACCCCCAAGGGGAGGGCCCTCCACTTGGCTTGGAGGGGACTCCTCCCCCCTTTGTCTAACGACCCCTCCTTGGAGGAGGGGCTAGGGATGGTGCCCCCTCCCTCCCCCTATATAAAGGATGGAAGCACAAGGGGAGGGGCTCAACACCCCCTCTGTCTCTCCCGTTCCTCATTCCGATGGTGCTTGGCGAACACCTATTGGCGATGCACCAACACCATCGCACCCACACCGTCATGCTAGTTATGATCACATCTACTTCTCCCCCTCGCTTGTTGTATCAAGGAGGAGGAGACGTCACCGAGCCATGCGTGTGATAAACTCGAATGTGCCGTCTATTCGGCACTAGGTCGGATTGGATCGTGATTGAATCGGGAAGAGTACGACTATATCAACCGCGTTATATATGCTTCCACTTTCAGTCTACAAGGGTATGTAGACACACTCTCCCCTCTCTTTGCTATGCATATCCATAGATAGAACTTGGGTGTTCGTAGAATATTTTTTTGTGTTTTCCATGCTTCGTCTCCTACACATTCAAAGTACTCACCTTACTTATCATGTCAAATGCAGGAGAAGCCCCATAGAAGGACATCGAGAGCGAGAGCAAGATCTTGTCCCAACAGTGTCTCTTTGGATTGGAGTCCCACTAGAGTCCCGCCTTCCATTGTGTCATAACCCCAACCCTACTAGTGTTTCATTAGCTACTAGGCCATAGGCTTAATAATCGAGCACTACCGCTATGATTATACTACCTTGTTGAGTACCTTATGAGTACTCTATTAGAATGTGGTTGTGAGTACTCTATTAGAATGTGGTTGTTCTGTACCAAGCTATAGTCGTGTTCCAAAAGACATGGGTCTCTGGTCTAGAACACGAGGGCCTCCGGTTCTCTGAATCGAGGTGTCACACACCACCAAGGCCAGGATCCACTACGAGCCATAGATTGTGCCAAAGGACAATGTTTCATCGAGACGGCTCCGCACCTCCTCTGAGCCACACCACATACACTGCCACAAATAGAGATAACAGGGACACTATGTGAGGCAACCAAACCTCAAACATCATCGAAGGACGCCAAACTCCGAAACCTCACTACCGCCACAAACCCCCAACACAGAGGTCGACCAACAACATCAGAATGACCAAGGGAAAGACCACCACCATCCTATAACAAGAAACGAAGGGAAAACCCTGGCTCCTCAGCGATTTGAGCCTCTGGGCCGTTGGATTGAGCTCCTTGATGCGATGTGGACCGTTGGATCGAGATTTGGAGCGCCCTGGGCCGCCGGATCGAATCAGTGAACTTTAGCGATGAACAGTTACCGCTCGTTCGTGCCACCGCGTGTAAATTCCATGCCCCGTTCGGGGTATTTTCGTCATTTCACACACAAGGAGTATAAAATGCAGCCGCTGCAGTGGAGATGACCTAGCCGTCTCCTCCTCCCCCACTCCCCCGACGCTGCCACTGCCTCTGCCTCTGGCCGCCCTTGTGCTGTCATGTCGTCTGCTCCTCCTCGCCCTCTCGATGCTTAGCAGGAGCGCGACTCGTCGTCGGCTCCTTCCATCCACCCTTCCTTCTAGGACATCCACGGCGGCGCCGCCGCCAGCCAGGTCTACACCGTCGAGGAGACCGTTGCCATGGTGCTCCACAACGCCTCGGGGTGCTAGTGCGTGACTCCGTCGTCGTCGTGCTGCCCTATTTTGGCCTGGCCGAGTGTCGGTCCCTCACGCAGGCTGGAGCATGGAGGCAACGAACGCCGGTGCTACTCTGTTTCCTTGACCTCCAAGGGCGTAGGCTCCGGATCCGTCCTCACCTTCTTCCGTGAGCAGCATCGGCGACCGCCTTCTTCCCAGGAGCGGCTACCACTACGAGACAAGGTGAGACCCTCTCCCCCCAGATCCCATCCATTCTTGCACGTTTCATAAATCAAGTATCCCCCTGCATTGTGCTTCTGCACTTACATTAAGAATTCAGATATGGTGTTCCTTTAGTTCTTACCCGGAATTGTAGCTAGGCATGAAGGATAGAAAATATTGCACAAACAATATTGTGAGGCCTCTTCTAGGTGGCTGATACTTGCTGGATATAAGATGTTTGTGTAGATTATTTATCTGTCCAAACAATATTGCGAGGCCTCTTCTAGGTGGGTGTACTTGCTTCATGTGGGATATACGTGTTAAGAGTATTATATACAGCCATGTAACCTTTTTGTATTTGCCCCATTGTATAAGGGGTTTTCTATATATATTCCACACCTGTACATGTATATATACTGGCCTTTGACCTCCTGGAAATACAAGTTGCATACTTCCTAACAATAAGATGTTTGTGTAGCATTATTTACCTATCCAAGCAACTTTATCTTCTGATAGGTAGATTGGAAAACGCAGCAGGAGTTTGAGTTTGTTTTCATTGAGTAGAACACAACAACAGATCGTCAACACATTAGGAAGGTCCAGATTGGAAAACGCAGCAGCAGTTTGAGTTTGTTTTCATTGAGAAGAACACAACAACAGATCCGCAACGCATTAGGAAGGCCCACAACGCATGGATCTACGGGCAGAGAAGGTAGTCTTTCAATCTTTTCAAATATGCAGAAGATTGTCCCATTCCATTGTACACTGGGTGGAAGTTTTGTATTATTATTACTTTCATTGCTGAAGTATAAAGCTGAAGATGAATGGATAGATGTACCGTGTGATAAAATCAGGAATAATTGTCTTGATTAGTTGATTATATGGTTGACTGGTAAAACCCTTGCAGGTGAACAGATGGAATATATTTAATTGCAACAGTAGGGGGACTCTGGTTGAGAAGTGCTGCCACTTTTTTGATTTGATAAGATTGTTTGCAGATGCGAACCCTGTTCGTGTGATGGCCTCTAGAGCTATTGATGTTAACCATAAGGATGAGGTTTACTATGGAAAGGTCAGGTTCATTGACTACAAGCTCGCTCCTCATTGCATTATTCATTATGGTCTTGCCAGTTAAAAAATATGCATGCTGAAGTAGTAGTGCAGTAATAAGGATTCCTTATTAATATGTTCTATTCTGGGATTTATGGAATACTGGATGGGATTAGAACTTGTCAAGTGACAATGATATATTAATTTTCAAGCTATCAAAGAATGTTTGAGCTTTTCTCTGATTATAATATTAGTAGACACGTTTCCGTTAAAATAGTGGTGCTTGATTCCTGAAAAAATCTCTCTGGATGCAGGTACCAAATGTAATTGATAATGCATATGTGATCATAGAATTTGATAATGGCTGTCATGGCATGCTTGATCTCTGCATGTTTGCTGAAGGTAGTAAAAATGAGCAGGAAATTTCTGCTGTTGGTGACACTGGAAAGGTACAAACAGATGCTTTTACTATTTTGATTCTTGAAAATTAGATGCATGCACTAAATAACTCCAGATATGTGTTGTTTTGTATGGTCAGTTTACAGTCTGGTGTCAATTATATTTTTTATTCACCCCCATATATATATCTCCTAAACGGTTTTGGTTTTCTAGGAGTATATATCGTTCATATACTCAAATTTGATATGTATCATTTTCATTAACTAGTAGGCAACTGAACTACTGGAAAATCACCTGAATTTCGATATATATAGTAATCGCTACAGGTAGGCATTTCTCTGATTGCTTCGAAATGCATTATGAGCGTTTCCTTCCTCATGTGTCTTTGAGCCTTTTTATTAGTGTAATGCCCTTATACGTTTGCATCATACAGACCTGGTAGTGAAATATTTCTTGATTATGTGATACAAATTTGGTCTTCATGTTTTTAAATGATTGATGTTTACTGTTTATTTGGTTGTTTGGATACATTCTTTATTAGTGTACTGCCCTTATAACTTTATGTCCTATTACTTAATTATAGTATAACGATTGTATGAATGATCTGTATTGTTTAGTCGAAACCACCTTTCAGACTCTGATTGTTATTATTTCAGGTCAAGGATCAAACTTATTTCCTCTCACATCTCTCTCAGCCTCTGCTTAGAAGGCTTCTTTTTCCACTGGGGTATATAGCGAAGGTGATATATCTTATCAGATAAGAATAGTTAAGTTTTTTTAGGATCTGCCAGTGTATTTTTTGTAAATTGAGCTCATCTTTTTTGTAAATTAACCTTAGAAGTGCATCAGCCAAGAATCAAGAATGGCACACATCCAGTTATGCTCAGTTATACCTTTTTTCCCTAGCTTCTGTTATTGGTCTTCTTTCCGTATGAATCGTTCCACTGGTGGTCCCTCCTACAAAATAGCTATTTTTTTTGCTTGATATCTTTTGATAAACCCTATGCCCTTTGTTCATGTATAAACAGTTTAGGATGGTGGTTTGCCTACCAAACTCTATTGTTTCTTATAAAATGATTATATGCTACAATACTTCAGTCTGGGTTCTTCTGCTATTATAGTCTTTATTTTGCATGTCTCTCTGAACCTTTTATTTTGTTCTATTTGTTTTTTGTTTGGCTGTGAAGAACCCAAGAGATTAACAAACTTTTCAGTGATCATAACTTAAATTGGATGTTCCAAATCGCTGAGAGAGCCCGGTGTCGCATTTGCGAAAATAAAAGAAAATAACTTTCACCTCGGCTAATAATAAGCTAATGTACCAGCTGATTATCAGCTTCTGCAGGAGGGACACGGATTATCTATGCTCCATTTCCTGAAGAGGGTTCAGTGCGGTGTCTTCAAAGTTCAGAAAAAAATGTTATGTGTAGACTTGTAGTCATTAGTCGGGGTAGATGGTGTATCAGAACTGAATTTCTATGGTATGATGCAGAGGTGATACCTAAATGGATACCGCTCTTAACGAAAACAAACTTGCATATCCTTGAAATCTGTATTGCAACACCCAATAGTAGTGCAACATCCAATTAATTGCTGACTAAGTCTCTCTTAGTATATCTAGGATTGCTACTAGAACATGTCGTTCCAAGTTGCATCAATGATCTTTCTACTCATGAATAGTCTTTTTTTCTTCTAAATGGCAGTGCACGCTGCAGTATCCAGGACAAACGGCAGCAACAGTGGTCAAGACGTCAAGTGACAACGCGCGCAAGGTGAGCAATGCGTAAATTATATCTCTAGTCAACCATTATCTTCCATCCTCATGTAGTGCAGAATGGAATGATACTCTCCTGAATTTGTTCTTCTTACAACGTATATACACCTCAAAGTTGATTCAGATATTGAAGAGTTGCATAAATGTTTCCATCTTTTTGAAAGGTAAAGTGCACAAATATACTTTTCATAAGCTCATGTATAAGCGAATGTGGTCTGAAGTGGTTCCCACTTCTCTATTTTTTCTCATTAGTATATCCAAATAATTAGCATAGTATACTGAATGGAGAGCTTTATTATTTCATCTACATTTGTAGGAATGGAAATTTTAAATTGGTTTTGCACTGGTGAACTATCGCTTATATCAGAATATTTCTTCCAGCCTTAACATATAGAAATTGATTTGTTACTTTGGTTGTTATTCTATTTTCTCTATTAGAGAATCGGGATGCCATATGTACATTAGTTTTTATTTTGGCTAAATTCGAGCTTTTTATGGATCCGACCAAACGATCCTACAACGACAGCAAGAGGCAGCCCACATGAATCTATTGAGGTGCTCCTTTATCTTGACCATAGCTCTGATTTTTAGTTAGAGACCATGTTTGCAGATTCAAGTTCCAAAATCAGGGTACTGTTTTTTATTTCTTGTATAATGCTCATGTGGCATCCTTTGATGCCATGTAGATAGGTTGGTGGCGCTGGCATGACGGCAGTCCAACAAGGGAAGATGGAGCAGGCTGTGAACGGAGCGCAAGAACTGGGCAAGGTCGACGGCGAGGCTCCCGAGGCAGCGTCGATGCCCAAGACCGGGGCGGTCGCCACCACTGACGTGCCACATCACCGGGGATCCAAGAGGTCTCTGTCGCGCCTTTGCCATTTTTCCCAGTCTTGGTTTTGGTCCGTTCATCTCAACCCTGCTTCTTTCTTTCTGTCTGTGTCCACTGTCCCGATCTTATTCACTTCTCTGTGAAAAATGGAATGATTTGTCATTTTTGATGTTTATATGTGTCATCATCCTAAGTTGGTTACAATTTCCCTTTAGTTAGTCTGTGTTAATAGAAACTGGAGAAACGCCGACCGTCTATGTAAATTAAACACAAAAAATTACTTCATGTAGTGTGCCCATATAATGTGGATGCCTAATTGATATTGTCAGAAGTTCATTATCATTTCCATGCTATTAATGTATTTTCACAGGATACTCTCTTGGTTCATTGCAAATAGCATTAGCTGCCAACTGCTAGCTCTAGGTTGTGGGTAGAGTAGATGATTCGGTTATCTGGGCAGCTGCTGAACTGTTGAACCGTGTGTTTTTATCACCTGGACTTCTGTGAGCCGTACTTTCTCGCTGCCCATTTGTTCTGAGCATTCCTCCAATTTATGCGTTGTGTAATTTCTGTAATAATTCTTTTAAGATGAATGCTTGCTTTGGTTAAGGATTGGCTTCAGAGATTATTTCATTCATATTGCTCTGAATTAATCATACTCTCATGCTACCTCATTAACTTAGTATGGTACAACTTTGCTGAAAAAGTCATTGTTATTATTTGGAGTACAGACCGTAGAATTAGGATTCTCTGACATCTATTTACTGCTCTGGATTAATTATTATTCGATGACCATCTAAAGATTCATTTTCAAATAATATATATTAGTTAGTCTATTCAATGGTGTCATTTTCCATTTTTATAGCCATTAAGATCTCCCTTTTGGGTTGATAGTTTAGAAGCATTAGTTTCCGGTGTTTTAAGTGAGCAGAAATGATGATGTGTATCAGATATTCGTATTTCTCTGAACTGATTAAGTAAT
Source organism: Hordeum marinum (assembly GCA_022496015.1). Classification (NCBI taxonomy): domain Eukaryota; kingdom Viridiplantae; phylum Streptophyta; class Magnoliopsida; order Poales; family Poaceae; genus Hordeum; species Hordeum marinum. The sequence continues at coordinate 61,010,797 of CM039672.1, forward strand.
TTCGAACTTACACTGTTTTTTAGTCCAAAAACTTACACCGGTGTTTCTTTTCACAGGCAACAAAGCCTATCAGGCCCGCACGTGCTGGATCAGGCTCAACCCAATTACAGGAAAATAGCAAACGAGAGAATACAAGTAGGCGAGAAGACACCCTCCTCTCTATGTCTAAGTTTCATGGTACCTTGCCTGGATCCGGAGTTGCGGCTGCGGCAACGTTGGCGTAGTCAAGGTACAAACCCTCCTCCTCTTCTCGGCGGAACTTGGTCGACAAATCTCAATAGACCCTTACCCCTCATGCCTTTCCCTGTTTCTCCTGCTCGCTCCTGATAAATATATATGATTTTAAAACTAAACATTCCAGTGTCTTCTAAATTAGCACTTCCCATCGCAGAGCATAAAGTTCATATCATGTCTTGTATTTCTGTTATATTGTATACTTTCTCAAAATTTGTAGTGATAATTTTAATGAAAAACATTTAAAAGGTATTTTCGAGTGTGAGAACTGCAATTTATTAACCGTAAGTATTTAGCACCTTCAACAGAACTAAGGAGCGCAGGAGGTGTGTGATTGGATCGACCGCGGAGGTGCGGGATCGAGGCAAGGAGATGCGCGATCAAGCCACTCGACGCAAGGGGAAGGGGGATCCGCTGCAGCATGGGATTCTGCCCGACAGATGGCTGCTCTTCCAGTGAAGTTGTGCCGTCACCGGCACGGTCACCACAACCATACTGCTCAAGGTCAGCCCCTCCATGCATCCCACCCCTCCCGATCTCTCTTCTCTCGCGACACATCTAGAGCAAGCCCAATCAGTAGTGGTTTAGGGGGTGAATTGCATCTGATACCCATCCTGCCTGCGCTCCATTCCGCGACTAGATTTATTCTACTAATATTTTTGTTGGGATTTCTAGTCGTTTCAATCGATTAGGACAAAGCGAATTTGATTCTGATGAGATGAAATTTAGGTGTGGTGAAAGTTAACATATATGTGCACATAAATGGTTAACGTAGTCTGTACCGGTCTCTTGGGTGATTTTGCGAGTTGTGATAGATTGCTTCAGATGATGCCTCCTCTACAGATTTTTAGGATTCAAGGTCCCCTGGCCAAGGCCTGTTAACGTTGTTGACACATCTTCTCTACTTTATTCTGTATGCTCTTATCAGACGTTATTTATATACACACATATACCATGTGCTTATGTTGTTATGAACACTTTTGCATGCAATTTGATCTCAGAATACATGGCTATATCTTGATTAAAGAATATCAAGCACTGCAACAGTCCTAATTAAGACATAGATATTTAAGTACTTGAGCAAATGGAGTATCTAATTAGGTTCGCAGATGTGATTTCAATGTTATAAGTCATCATTGATTGGACATGACTTGGTCTGAGTCACAAGACATCATTGATTGCATAGGGGTAGGTGTCGGGGCAATAGTGTCCAGTTTCGAACAATCGCGAGTGCACATGGTGCCACGCGCAGCCGAAATCCAGCCCGCATGCTTCCCGCGATCCGTGCTAGCTGAATACATTACTGGCGTATAATGACCCCGCCTCGCCGTATACCATGCCGTATATATGCGTATTCCTAGCGTTTTGGCTCGTGGGCCAGAGGTTTTGCATTGAATGCATGGTCTGCACACACGGCTACCAGTCCAACGGCTCTTTCCAGGGCGCTCCTCTCGGTCTTTTTAAACGCCCGTCGTGCGTCGTTGAAACCATCCCCCGCTCAAGCTCTGCATCTCTATTCTCCTTTAGCCCGCCCCTCTCCATCATGTGTTCATCCAAGACTGAGCTTAGCTCCGCCCCTCCTGCATCACATCACACGTCCAACTAGATCGCCCCTCTGCCCCTAATCCGTTGTTCGGAGTGCAATGTCGGCTATGTGCTGTGGTTTGTATCAGGAACCGAAAAAACCCGGGAAGGCATTTCTACAAGTGCGAGTGCCAGGGCGTAAGTGTTCAAAGTTCATTGCCTGTTCATCTTGCAGAACCCGTCTTTCTCAACTCTCCCCCTTTGTCTTTCTCAGTTCGGTGGTTGCAGATTCTAGAAGTGGGAGAACAAGTACATACAGTTCTTCAACGCCCGCTAGGACATTTGATATCGCATGCATCGGTGCATCGGCATGTGACCTTGCTTGAGCAGAATCAAGCATGGCTGAAGAACAGCTTCATGCTTGGCGTGGCCAACATGGTGCTAATGGCCATGCTTTACGTGCAGAAGCTTTAGAACACCCCCATCGCCAGCGAACTTCTCCTTGCACTTCGTCGAGGCTCCAGTAGCAGCTTTGGTTTGGTTTCAGTTTGTTTCCCATTTGTTCTTATTTTCGCATGTAATGTAAGTGTCTGCCCGTCGTAGCCGCGCCATACGTACGCTAGCCGGACAGCCCATCTATAATACTAGTACATCTTTTCCTACCGTTGGTAATTAAGACCGAATAATCGCGCTCATCGACGATAATTTTACTTGTAGCAGGGCCCGTCGCCGCAGAGCATTGAACCCACGGCAATAATTCAGCCTGCGGGCAGCCCACATGCAGCGCAACAAGTAATGACGCGCCAGGCAGATTCAATTCACCCATCTGTTTCACCAAGCCGTAAATCCACCCAACAAGCAATTAAATGCATAATCAAGGCAACGACAGCCCACACACGCCACGCCGGCTATAAAAGCGATCATCAGTGCCATCGGCAGGTCATCTCACCCGGTGCTCGCTACTCTCCCAAGTACCGAGTCAGCGCCCTCGCCGGTCTCATCCAACCGCCTAACTCCGGTAACCATCTATCTCCCCCCCCCCTTGCGTTTTACACTTGCGGATGTGTTACGTATACCAACACCAGTTTGGTTTTGCTTGCTCAGATGGACGAGTCCATGCAATCACAAGGGACGACCAACAACATGAACATTTCCACGCAACCATCTCCTACATCCAGATGCTCTCCGAAAAAACAAGGGAATCAGGGGGGCGGTAGCTCGACGTTCTCACTGGACGAACCAGATCAAAAACTCCCTCCCACGAACACTGTAAAGCTATGGTTCCCCAGGTAAAGGCAGAATCAGACCGGGGGGACTAGAAACAACTCGAAGGAAATACCAGGGTTCAACGAAGTCACCTGATCTCCGTGTGCGCAGAACCCATCTCAGACGCCTCGCCCTCTTCCTCCTTAGGGGAATGACGGGATGTGCGGAGGCAGAGAGGAAGGAGATGCTCGAAGCGAACAGGACTCTCCCACCCCACCCCACACCTCCCTCTCTCAATTAAACATCCGCCAGCATTTACTGCACGGGCGCTGTCTCTTGTATTACTACGGGTCGTGAATGCTCCGTATACCGTGGCGTATTCACCTATTACGCGCTTTTATCGACCCGTATTTTCCGAAGACGCTATAATAAGTAGCAATCGCGAAGCGCGAGCGAACGGGCTGGATTTCAGCCGCACGTGGCACCATGTCCCGAATATTCACGTCCCCAATACCGCACCCTTTCTTATCAAGTTGGTTACATGTGTTTGTTATATTCATTTCATGTGTATCTCCTTCTATTTTTCTCTACAATTCCTTTTGGTTACAATTTCGTATCGTAGTGGCAAATTTTAATTGCTTGGGTTGTTGCTGCTATGAAAATATATCAATATCTTTTAGGTCTGTTACTTTAGTCTGTCTCTCCCTCCCTCCCTCCCTCTCTCTCTGTCCGATTTCATAATGATATGAACTTGTATTATGCTACAAGATTGGAGAGATTCTTTTCAAACTCAACCTGTGTCCTGAGCTACTTGGTTCCTTCTCATTACTTTGAGGATGCATGGATTGGAGAGATTATGGATGAGGACTGAATTATGTGTAGCTATGATATTTTTAAATTTTGTTCATATGTATCTTACAAGAATTCCAGTATATATTTTGGTCATATGTATATACTAAGGATGCACCTTTAATTACTACAACTTCCAAGCCCATCATTTGGAGTTTTGTGCGGCTTCTTTTGATGGAAATCTTTAGTTTGTTGTGTAATTCTAATGGACAATTATGGGATGAGGCCTGAATAATGTATAGATATGTCATCTGTAGATAATAGCAGATGACTGATTGATCGTGGCTTTCTTTTTGTATGTCATGTTACATCTCCTACTAAGAATGTACCACTTGCTTTTAATGGGCTTTGACGCTTTGGATCCTATTGCTTTTGTGAACCTTGGAAATATAAACCATGTTTTTACCGGGTTGGATATTGGTGGTGCACCTCGGATATGGCTTTGACGCCGTCCTCCAGCCTCATCCTGTCAAGTTGTTATCTTTTGTGGTCTCATGAACGCACTAAACTCAATGATGCTTATGATAGTCTCATGGTGATGTTGACTCCATAATGGCTGCTTCTATTACATGTGAATGTTTCTTCTTACTTCTATTTTGTTATTTTCTGTTTGAATAAGTACGTTAAATCTGGAGTATTACAAAATATTAAACTTGGATTATTACTAACTTGAGCATTACCTGCATAACCATAATGTTAGGACCGGCACCCTCGTGCCAAGGCGCTTTACCAATCTAGTAGATCGCATCCACCACCACCACCAGACACCCTGACACATCCACCACGCTCCAACCAAGACATTAGAACGACCACTAGCAAACTAATGGAAGTTTTTTCAAAACTAGTACGAAAATTATACCAAATTTGAAAACAGTATGTCCAGTTGAATTTTTTTTCAGAAATAGCACCCCGTCGGCCAGCACCAGGCCGAAGAGGGCCCCGTCGGCCAGCACCAGGCCGAAGAGCCCCCTATCGGCCAACCCTAGGCCGAAGTGCCTCCTGTCGGCTAATCAGAAGCCGGGGACAAGCTTGTCGGCCAGAGGGGGGGGGGGCGAAGTGCCACCTATCGGCCAGTGGTAGGCCGACGGGTCCCTGGATAAGCCCCAGGCCTTCTTTCTTCCTCCTCTGACCACTCGTTTTACCCTCCCCCGTCCAGTAGCCTGCCCCTCTCCACCTCTCACTCCCGTTGCTCTCTGGTGCTTCCACCGCCTCGCCGATCTCTTTGCTCGACCACCCATTTTGTTATCCTACCCGCGTAAACAATAGATCAGGGCGCTCTCCACCGGCCTATGGTATTTTTTTGCTTCCAACTCAATCAAATGAGAACTCTCAAGTCGGTAGTGAATTTAGTTCTTATTGGTCACCGCCCGTCTGCAGGTAAATGGCTTGCCCATTTTGCCGAGCTCCAGATGGTCCTTGTGATGCCGTTGATTCCGGTGCGTCTGTATTTACTGTGGTGCTGGATTGTCCATGTTCAAGACGTGTTGTAAGATTCTATGTCTTGTTTATCTGACTATGGCATATTCGAATGCCTTTGTTTATATGATTATGATGTTTGCTTCTATTCTTGTTGTAGTATGTTCCGCGCAGTGTTAGATCACATCTTGCTCGGTACATTGAGGAGTGCAGAGCTTTAGCTATCCGGAGAGGTGACACAAATATTGATCTTGCTCTGCACAACAGTGAGGGTAACTTATACCATGTTATATTTAGACATGGTAGGATGAGCAGTAAATTTCATGGTCTTTCGTCGGAGGAACTTGTGAATGATTATGGTTTCCGCCATAGTGACATGATGACTGTTATGCTTGAGCACTATGGAACTTATATTAGTGTCGAATTTCATCGGGATGGTGTTATGTTGTTTCCTTTACCCCATGTTGGTAAGTTATTTGTTTGACTGATTTTTATTTTTGTTTCAGCTTATACGTTTTGCTGTTCATCTCAGTTAGTGAAATCATTTTTTTGTAGCTCTTGAGGATCTGAGTGAAATTCAGAGGGAACTTGTTGATAGCTGTTTTTATAGTCGTGGTGTCACTCTGAATTATCATCAAATGTATGTCATGTCGCGGCAACTCTTTGATGACAATTACATACTGTGTACTCCTTTTGTTCATAGGATGGATCGCATGAATGTTATTTCTCAACATATGGTAAGATTTGGTTTTAGGTTTTTTTATTTGTTTGTTCTTTGCTGGTTTATAGGATGGATCATATAACTTGCTTGTTTTTGTCAGGTTATTCCTACCATGGTTGTGAGGAGTTTGATGGAATTTGTGCCTATTCCTAGGACTGGTTCTTTAACTCTTGAAATTATTTTGGATTCAGAAGATGATGATATATTTGTGAGCATTTCTTGTTCGTACTTCATTGGCTTGGGTGATCGAATGGTGTTGAAGAAGGAAGGTTTCGGTAATTTTCTGCTGACATCGTCTATTGAAGTCAACAATTTGGTGCTCATAACATTCAAAGAACGTGAACAGGAGCTAGCTATTGTTTTCAGCTATCTGCCATAGTGAGAAAGAAAGAAAGGGCTCGTGCAGCCCAGGCAGCAGAAGAAGCTGGAGATGGAAAAGGAAAATATCCACGTTGGACACAGTAGATTTATATTCTTGTAACTCAATTTCAGCAAGTTGTATCTTAATTTCAGCAAGTTGTATCTTAATTTCAGCAAATTGTATCTTAATTTTAGCAAGCTCTACTATTCACGTTTTTATTTTCCGCCATACTCTGCCGCCACCTTTTTCCCACCATTCTCTCCCGCCACTTTCCTTCCCGCCATTTTCTCCCGCCATTTCCTCCCGCCAAATTTTCCCGGCCATGTTTTCCCGCTACTTTTTGCCGCCAAATTTTCCCGCCTGATTTCCCGGCATTGCTATTGTCGTCTGCCTATAAAAGGAGGCATTGTAACTGCCTCCTTTCATCGGCCACCAACACTCGAAAAAACTAGCGTGGTAGTCATTATGAGTTTGCCTTGTTCGGATCAAAGCATTAGGCCTACAAATGGAAGAGTGCGAAGTTGCCTTGGGGGGGTGGAAGCAGTTCGTTGTTCGTGCGGGGATCTCTGCAAGGTGAAGGAGGTGACGGATTTTTCAGATTGGTTGGGCATGAAGTTTTTCATGTGCGCTAATTATGAGGAAGATCCACCCATTGGTCCTTCACTGTACATCACGCCTCCGGTATGTTTCAGTCACCCAGAATAAACACGGTGTTGATATTTTTGTTGATTTGATTTTTATATTTCTGTTTCTTTTGTAGTCTCCTCCGCCCCTGTGCCAGTACTATCGTTGGATAGACACGAAAATGCCGGACTGGACGGTGACTGAGATTCATGAAAGAAGTTGTCATGCATGGAAAAGTTTGGACTTGGAGGAGCGCCGCAAGAAGGCGGCAGTAGAGGAGAAAGCAGAGCAGGAGAGAGCGTGGCAAGAGTACTGTGTGGAGCATAGGGCTTTTCTTGCTGAGATGAAGAAGAAAAACCAAGAAAACCAACTTCGACTGGCGGAGGTCTACCGGCAGCGAGAGGAGGCCCGTGAGGCTGAGAGGCAAAGAAAGAAAGAAAGGGCTCGTGCAGCCCAGGCAGCAGAAGAAGCTGGAGATGAAAAAGGGAAATATCCACGTTGGACTCAGTAGATTTATATTCTTGTAACTCAATTTCAGCAAGTTGTATCTTAATTTCAGCAAGTTGTATCTTAATTTCAGCAAGTTGTATCTTAATTTTGGCAAATTGTATCTTAATTTCAGCAAGCCCTACTATTCCCGTTTTTATTTTCTGCCATAGTCTGCCGCCACCTTTTTGCCACCATTCTCTCCCGCCACTTTCCTTCCTGCCATTCTCTCCCACCATTATCTTTCCCGGCTTTCTCTCCCACCATTCTCTCCCGCCATTCTCTCCCACCACTTTCTCTCCCGCCATTCGTTCCCGCCATTGTCTTTCCCGTCTTTCTCTCCTGCCAATTTCTTTACTGCCTATATAACCACATTCGTAGTAAGGAGGGTGAGTAGGCCCTTCCTTCCCCTTTCGCTCCGCCATCCTTCCGCTCTTGCCATCCTTTCGTGAAGATATCTCATCCTCCTCATCCTCACTATCCTTTTGATCGTAGTTTTCACAAGGGTATGTCCGATCGTCTTCTTTGTCTAGCTGCCAATTTCAAGATGAATGATAGAGTAGTTCCATGGGAGGAACTCATTAGTAGTGACTTCATAATGAATGAGTTGGCTCACCAATTATCTAGGAGTGAGTGGCCTCCCAAGACTTTTGAGGAGATACGGAAAGAACTTCTGAGGTTGCATGCCAGATGGCAAAAGCAACTGCACAAGGGTGAAGCTTACCTCAGGATTGCTATGAATAATTCAGGTTTATGGTCAGCAAAAAGTGAGGACAAGGACGATCTCTTCATGCCGAGTAGCAAGGTGAAGAGTTCTGCATCGACGAAGGGGAAGAGTTCTGCATCGACGAAGGGGAAGAGTTCTGCATCGACGTTGGACGAAGACGACATCTTCATGCCGAGTACCAAGGTGAAGACGACCGCATCGTCGAAGGGCAAGAGTTCTGCATCGACAAAGGGCAAGAGATCTGCATCGACGGAGGATGATGATGATGCATTCATGTAGTACGTTTTTCATGTAGTACTATTTTCTGTAGTGGTGTTTTCTGTAGTGCTGTTTAATTAAGTTGTAATGTTTAATTCAGTTCTACTGTTTAATTCAGTTGTAATGTTTAATTCAGTCGTAACGTTTAATTCAGTTCTAGTGTCTAATTCATTTGCACGCATTTGGTTTGCGTTACTATTGTTCTCTCTCTAAACCAAATAAGTCTCAACCATGAATATGTCGCATACATGAATATGTCCGATACATAGATGCTACATATGTCTCATACATGAATATGTCCGATACATAGAGGCTACATATGTCTCATACATAAATAGATAGTCATGTCTCATACGTAGATGACCATATCACTGCTGGGGACGGCGACGAATCTTGGGCTTCCTCGGACGTGGACCGGAAGGCGATAAGCGTTGAGGCGGTGGACGAGTGTCACGATGACCACGACCATAGAACACCTCGTCCGTCGGTGTCTGTGTCTCCTGCGTCGACGGTGGAGGTGGAGTGGCAACAACTGTCTTCGAGATACCGTAGGTGCTTGCGCAATGGTCATCGTCCTCGTCGTCACCAGGTATGTACGAACCAGGGCCAGTAAACACAGGTGATTGAACTGAAGTCATGAACGGTTGCGACTGGCTGCCGCCTGCTGGTAAAGTAAAACATGTAAAGAATGACTTACGAGGCTACAATTTTTAAAAGAATGTACAAAGTTAAGTTACCTAGGTCCATCTGCTGAAGCCAAGAAGAGTCCCCGGGTTGTGAAGGAGGTGGCTGCTGGTAGAAATAGCCCCCGGGTTGTGAAGGAGGTGGCTGCTGGTAGAAATAGCCCCCGAGTTGTGAAGTAGGTGGCTGCTGGTAGAAATAACCCCCGGGTTGTGAAGGAGGTGTCTGCTGCCAGGAGGAGCTCCCTGGCTGTGAAGGAGGTGCCTGCTGCTAGGAGGAGCTCCCTGGCTGTGAAAGAGGTGCCTGCTGCCAGGAGGAGCTCCCTGGCTACGAAGAAGGTGCCTGCTGCCAGGAGGAGCTCCCTGGCTGCGAAGGAGGTTCCTACTTCTAGGAGGAGCTCCCTGGCTATGAAGGTCGAGGTTCTGAACGCTGCAGAGAGGGGCGTGACGGACGATGTGCTGCACGAGTGCCAACAACATCGGAAGATCGTCTACATGTAACAGCTACGACGAACCTGTGTATCTTCGCTTGAAGACTCTTCAACCTTGTTTCTTGCTCTCGCAGTGGGATATTTTCTCCTCTATCAATGCGGTCCACCAAAGTGGTAACCTCCTCTAGCGCCTGAGTTCCCAATTCACCCTGTACACAAAAAGTTAACCAATTGTACATGTTCATGTATAGGGAAAACGTAGCATGTGAGGAAAAATGAGGATATACCGCGTGGTGTCTGGTTCCCACAACTGAGGAAGTTGGGAGTAGATCGCTGGCCTGAGGAACTGGGATATGCTCCGGAGCATATGATGGAACCAAGTAGATCCTCGTGCTCTGTCTGTAACGCTTCAGATACAACCCGAACTTGTCCCAGTCAAAGACACGAACTTCATCCCATATATTTGTCGGGGCAGTAGTCCATTCCTCGAGGTAAGGACCGATGTCATGAAACCAAGAAGTCTGGGACTTGTTTCCTCCTACGTGACTATACCTGAGATTGAAATGCATGTTACATGATTAGCTATTAGTAGACCGAACTGTCTCATCACCCTATTAATGCAGAGCTGAGAACTAAAGTAGTATTACTTACTTGTGCACGTGATCTGGCATAGACCGAACTGTCTCATCACCCTATTAATAGCCATCTCCTCAACCGTCACATCGAACACCAACTTGGCCTTAGTCATCCAATAATGCTGATCTCTAGTGTAGAATCTAGAAATCCCACCTGGGTACCTTTCTGAAATAGCCTTATGGGTGTATGGCTCCCATATAACTTGATCCTCGTGCAAACTATCAAACTGTGATGTGAAGGAGGGGTAGCAGCCCCTCACTTGGCTAGGCGTAAACTGTCTCTGTTCATGACAACAAACATTAGTACATAATATTGAATAGCGAGAAATAAAGATTACTAATTCATATTGTTAATAATGAAAATACCTCTCTCCGTGCCCAAACAGATCCCATAGTAGGCAAGTCACCGATAGAAGGCACGTAATGTCCAGCCATGTCCTCATTACTGAAAGGTTTGTCAACGCTGACGTAGGGTCGACCAATAGGGAATCTCTCCTATGACCAAAGCTGCAACAACAGTGGACATCCGACAAGACCAGATTTTCTTGACTTCAACTAACAAGCTTTGCACAGGCCTCTATACGTAGCTGCTAACACAGCAGAACCAAAACTCCTCTACACAATGTTCTTCGGGGAACGTGCGTTAGCTATCTCTCGTGCAAGACCGATGAGTCGTGCATCTACAGTGGTCACGTGGTTCTCTGTGAACATCGTCTTTCCAAACAACCACATAATATATGTTGGAAATATTCCCTAGAGGCAATAATAAATTAGTTATTATCATATTTCCTTGTTCATGATAATCGTTTATTATCCATGCTATAATTGTATTGATCGGAGACTTAAATGCATGTGTGGATACATAGACAAAACCATGTCCCTAGTATGCCTCTAATGGACTAGCTCGTTGATCAAAGGATGGTTAAGGTTTCCTAGCCATGGACATGAGATGTCATTTGATAACGGGATCACATCATTAGGAGAATGATGTGATGGATAAGACCCAAACTACAAACATAGCATATGATCGTGTCAATTTATTGCTACTGTTTTCTGCATGTCAAGTATATGTTCCTATGACCATGAGATCATGCAACTCACGGATATCGAAGGAGTGCCGTGTGTGTATCAAACGTCACAACGTAATTGGGTGACTATAAAGGTGCTCTACAGGTATCTCCGATGGTGTCTGTTGAGTTGGCATGGATCGAGACTGGGATTTGTTACTCCGTGTAACGGAGAGGTATCTCGGGGCCCACTCGGTAATGCAACATCACAATAAGCCTTGCAAGCGATGTGACTAATTGTTAGTTGCGGGATCTTGTATTACGGAACGAGTAAAGAGACTTGCCGGTAACGAGGTTGAACTAGGTATGGAGATACCGATGATCGAATCTCGGGCAAGTAACATACCGAAGAACAAAGGGAACGTTATACGGGATTAACTGAATCCTTGACATAGAGGTTCGACCGATAAAGATCTTCGTAGAATATGTAGGAACCAATGTGGACGTCCAGGTCCCGCCATTGGTTATTGACCATAGAGGTGTCTCGGTCATGTCTACTGTTGGAAATATGCCCTAGAGGCAATAATAAATTAGTTATTATCATATTTCCTTGTTCATGATAATCGTTTATTATCCATGCTATAATTGTATTGATCGGAGACTTAAATGCATGTGTGGATACATAGACAAAACCATGTCCCTAGTATGCCTCTAATGGACTAGCTCGTTGATCAAAGGATGGTTAAGGTTTCCTAGCCATGGACATGAGATGTCACTTGATAACGGGATCACATCATTAGGAGAATGATGTGATGGATAAGACCCAAACTACAAACATAGCATATGATCGTGTCAGTTTATTGCTACTGTTTTCTGCATGTCAAGTATATGTTCCTATGACCATGAGATCATGCAACTCACGGATATCGGAGGAGTGCCGTGTGTGTATCAAACGTCACAACATAATTGGGTGACTATAAAGGTGCTCTACAGGTATCTCCGATGGTGTCTGTTGAGTTGGCATGGATCGAGACTGGGATTTGTTACTCCGTGTCACGGAGAGGTATCTCGGGGCCCACTCGGTAATGCAACATCACAATAAGCTTTGCAAGCAATGTGACTAATTGTTAGTTGCGGGATCTTGTATTACGGAACGAGTAAAGAGACTTGCCGGTAACGAGGTTGAACTAGGTATGGAGATACCGATGATCGAATCTCGGGCAAGTAACATACCGAAGAACAAAGGGAACGTTATACGGGATTAACTGAATCCTTGACATAGAGGTTCGACCGATAAAGATCTTCGTAGAATATGTAGGAACCAATGTGGACGTCCAGGTCCCGCAATTGGTTATTGACCGTAGAGGTGTCTCGGTCATGTCTACATAGTTCTCGAACCCGCAGGGTCTGCACACTTAAGGTTCGGTGACGTTTCGGTAGTGTAGAGTTATGTATGGTGGTGACCGAAGTTTGTTCGGAGTCCCGGATGAGATCTCGGACGTCACGAGGAGCTCCGGAATGGTCCGGAGGTAAAGATTCATATATAGGAAGTCCCAGTTTGGTTTCCGGAAAAGTTTCGGGCTCATCGGTAGTGTACCGGGAGTGCCGCTAGTGTACCGGGAGTGCCGGTAGTGTACCGGGAGACCTCCGGGAGGGATACTTCGACCCCAAGAGGTCCATGGGCTGTGGGAGAGTATTAACCAGCCCTTAGTGGGCTGGGAAAATAGCCACAAAGGCCCATGGCGCAGGAGAGAAAGTCCTAAAGCAAAAAGTGGAAAATCAGCCAATAGGAGGCAATCGTACTCCAACTAGGATTGGAGGTGAAGTAGGATTGCTTCCCACCTCCTATTTCGGCCGACCCAAAGGCCTTGGCTGCCTCTCCTCTCCTCTCCTCCTATATATACTAGTGGATTGGGTGGTTTTTGGACAGAATTTCCGGCCACGTGCTACCCGTTTCACCGGTGCACAGTTTCTCCTCTAGATCGGTTTTCCGCAGCGCTTAGGCGAAGCCCTGCCAGAATCACTCCACCACCATCACCGGAGCGCTGTCACGCTGCCGGTGAACTCTCTCTCCTCTCCACCTCCTCTTGCTGGATCAAGACGGTGGAGATCGTCATCAAGCTGCACGTGTGCTGAACGCGGAGGTGCCGTCCGTTCGGCGCTAGATCGGAAGGACCGTGATCGCGATCGCGAGACGGTTCGTGATGAGATCGCGGAACGGATCGTGATGAGTTCGCGGGACAGATCGTGATCAAGATCGTGAGACGGATCGTGATGAGATCGCGGGACGGATCATGATGAGTTCACGGGACGGATCGTGATTGGATCGTGGGACGGATCGTGATGAGATCGCGGGACGCTCGGCGATTTGGATCGCGAAGATGTTCGACTACACCAACCGCGTTTCTTAACGCTTCCCGCTTAGCGATCTACAAGGGTACGTAGATCCACTCTCCCTCTCGTAGATGCTCATCACCATGGATAGGTTTGCGTGTGCGTAGGAAATTTTTTGTTTCCCATGCGACGTTCCCCAACAATATATGCCTCTAGGGACCGGTCAATTTGTTCCTCTGACAACTGAATAGTGGGATATCCTAAGGTGACAATCTGAAACTGGCTCAACCACCTGAAAAGAGGCCCGTGCCGATCGTTGTCTAGCGCCGTGGTAGTTGGCACCGCAACCAGAAAACGAGCATGCATAGATGTTAGCCAACCAGTTTCTACCTCTAAAGGTCCTATGGCAGCACCGGCCAGAGGTAATCCCAACAAGTAAGACACATCTTGTAAAGTAGGAGCCATCTCTCCCCAGGGAAAGTGAAACGTATGTGTCTCTGGTCTCCATCTATCTACTAAGCAGGTAAGGAGTGACCTGTCATAAGAGAAGCGTGATACTGGCCTCTTGTGCAACTGCATTGGTTCACCTGCGTCATCCAAGTCCGGGTGATCAACCCACTCATCCAATGTACCCTCAACCAGTCGTGCCAAGGATAGAAGTCCAGCCCAATTCAATCTACAAAATAAACAGAATGTAGCTTACAATTAGCTTCTATCAAAATGATGTCAAACATAGTAAGCGATTATACCGACACACACCTATCAACCCATGAAGGGTGTATCATTCAGTTAGACTTTGTTGTGCGAGTGATCAACATGTCTAAGTTCGTGCCCAATTCCGTAAGTGCACCTCGGTGCCCTCTATCGATATTACCATTAAGCAACGAATACGAAGCCATATCTGCAATTAGAACATAGTCCACACATATTACAAAATAAAACATAGGTGTTTGCATATTACAAATAAAAACATAGTCTCACATATAACAAATAAAAACTTAGTCTCACATATAACACATTAAAACATAGTCTCACATATTACACATTAAAACATAGTGCACACATATTACAAATAAAAACATAGTTTGACATATTACAAATTAAAACATAGTCCCACATATTATGTAGCTTCTGAGTTATTCATTCCTCGAGAGCCACGTCCACCCCTTCGGCCTCGAGAGCCACGTCCATCACGACTGCCAGGACCTCCTCTTGCAATTGTTGTTGCAGTCGTCTATGTGGAAGCACTCTTCGATGTGGAAGCACTGTCTATCTTCAGGTCAGGGCAATATTTCATCCTATGCCCATAAGCCACGTAGAGCAAACATTGTCTGGTTGCTCCACCACCTTCAGATTGGTTCATATTGTTTCGGATGCGCTTTACCTTACGCCTGCCCCTGCTAGTTCGCCGTAGTCCAGGATCCGGGGTGCATACTCTATCACCATCATTTATCTTGTTGAAATTGCCGACGACTCTAAACCCTGTCATCTCACATGTCCAAACATTGAGTACTGCCTCCTTTGAATAGTATGGAGACACGAAGGAGATAGCGTCCAACTAAATCTGGCCACAAGCAACCAACACATGTGAGCAAGGCAGGTGCAATAACTGCGGTTTGTTGCATGTACACTCACAAGTTGGATAAAATTCTGCTCCAATTTTAACCTCATGCATCTTCACCTCATTTGCAGAACCAAAACCATCAGTAGGAAGCTGAATCTCATACCTCCTTTCTTGATTACCTATGAGTGTGACAGTGTGCTTTTTTGCTTTCTTTATCTTCTCATCCATGTACTCCATGACACGGCTACAATAAGGAGTGTTCTGATTATCTACAATATGCTTCTTTGCTAACTCATGCCTTTCTCTGAAATATCTCACGGTGCCATGGAATACACCCTCCACAATAGCTGTCAGTGGCAATGCTCTATTACCTCTGAGTACAAAGTTATAGATCTCTGCAAGATTGGTTGTCATGTGGCCATACCTAGCTCCATGGGTGTCATGCAGCAAAGACCAATTCACTGGAGGCTCTTTTTCTATCCACTCAGAAAAATTCTTTATTGCCCTGCCCTTCTTTCTCTTCGTATTAGGAGGGTCAATTGCTGGCAAGTCACAAGGACCAACTAGCTCCTCAAGCTCCGCAATGAGTGCTGTTAATTTAACCTGGTCTTTTTCCATTTTCTCCCTAGCAAGGACCTGCTTCTTAGTGAACTCCTCACGATCGCAATTTTAACTTGCCGGAAGAACCATACCTAGCTCGGAAAGTTCTCACCCTCCATAAATGCCATGGCTAGTTGGATGATTTGATTGTTCCCGTCCACACCAATAGCAGTCAGGATTTGTCCTTTGTACTGACCACTCAAGAATGTACCATCCACAAACATCACAGGAGGACAATGCCTGAAAGCTTCGATGCACATACCGAAAGAGAAGAATACTCATTTCAACACCTTGTAATCTGGTATCCTATCCAACCTCGTGTGCTGAATGTTAACATAAGTGCCGGGATTCCTCTCCTTCAGTATGTCAAGGAGACGGACAACATTATCATAGGAGTCGAAGAACGTTCCAAACCTTTCCTCCATAGCCTTCTGCTTAGCCCTCCAAGCCTTCCCATAAGGAATGTCATAATTCCAACTGACCTTCATTGCTGTCTGGATGTGTTTTGCTTCCATATCTTTTTTCGTCACTATCTCAGTATACATGAGTTGAGCTATGAGAGTTGAAGTAAGGTTTGGATGACGAACCAACATGTTTTTCCTAACACAATTATGCAGGACAACATTTGTCACAACCCAGTGGATATTATACTTTGGCACGTGGCCGTGCACCTTCGCAGGACAACCTGATTCAACACACTTCACGGTATATTTCGTTGGACTAGATATGTGTGTTCGGAAAACCCTTTGCGTAGACATAGCCCACTTTATCAACGCATTCTTCTTTGTGTCAAACATAGTCCCAATCTGGACTGGTTCAGATTATATTGCCATGGAGTCTCATGGCCATCGTTGACAGTAAAGCCGGCGGATATGTCCTGCTCCCATGCAGCAGGAATTGGTACCTCCTCCTCATCCTCGGAATTTTCAGAATCAAGTTGCTCTGCAATCCCATCCTCGTCCTCTTCCTCCATCACCCTCTGCATTTCATCGTCTTCCTCGTCCCCATCAGCAACATCAGAGGCAGCTAATACTATCGACTGAATACTCTGACCAGCAACATGACCACTAACATTGTGTGACACATAATCTGACTCTTTCTTGGCTTGGCTAGCATTCACATCCGGTGGCTGTGACCCGAATACATAAATCTCGTTAGCCACTTGACTACTCTGGCCACTTGACTACTCTGGCCTGGTATGATATTCTCCTCCTTCGCCACTGGTTCCACTAGGGTATACGGATGGATTCTTCGGTCTCTGAAACGACTTAACAAAGACAACCAATGCCGGCTCCTATCTATCGGAATGAACTCCCACTTGACATTTTTACACGATTTGGTCCACAAGGCATGAATACTGATGGAACAAACTTCAGGATCAAGGCCAAAACTAGTTGTCAACCAGTGCTTCAACTGCCTAATGTCCAGTCTGTCCGGGTCTGAAAGTGTCATCTCGCCTTTTTTAAACTCGCTAAGATCAACCCCCAACTCATTATATCGAACATTACCAGGGCCATAATACATAGTAAAATTTACGGATTCAGACATTTTCACCTGTCAGACATTGCCAGCTTCTCATTATTCGCAACGAATAAATCTACACTAAAAAAAAGTACACTAAAATATACATACGTATTCTAAATAAACCTACACTAAAATGAACTTCACAAAAATAAACTTACACTAAAAAATGCTCACGTACACTAAATAAACATACACTAAAATATACTCACGTACACTAAATAAACCTACACTAAAATATACCCACGTACACTAAATAAACCGACACTAATATGACTACACTAACTAAACCTACACTCGGAAAACATACACTAAAATCACTATACTAATAAAAATAACCTAAACTAATTTTACGCACATTAAAAAACTAACAGAAAACTAACCTAAACTAACAGAAAAAATGTATACCTTCGACACGTGAGTGCCCTTCTTCTTCCTCTCCACCTTCTTCTTCCTCTCCACCACTCCACCTTCTCACCATTAACACCTCCACCACCACACCATGTCTCCTCCACCACGAACAACACATTACCACATTGCAAAAAATGAAACCGTAGGGCGGGAGACACGAAGACGATCTATTGTTTCAGTGAATTGAAACGGAAAATGGGTGGATGTAGAAGGAGATAGGGGGGGGGGATTTCGGCCAAGAACAACGAACACACAGGGAGAAAGGAGGTAGGAGGAGGAAGAAGAAGGAGCCGGCCGCGTCGGCCTTATCTAGGGGCTCTTCGGCCTCCTGGCGGCCGACAGGTCCTCTTCGGCCTGGCGTGGGCCGACAGCCCGCTCTTCGGCCTGGCGTAGGACGATGGGCCCTCTTCGGTCTGGGCTAAGCCGACAAGTCCCCGGTCGGCCCAGCTAAGGCCGACGGGGTGCTATTTATGAAAAAAATTCAACTGGTCATACTTTTTCCAAATTTGATATAATTTCCGTACTAGTTTTGAAAAAAAATCAAACTAATGACTAATGACTCTAAGACAACGCTCCCAAGGAGGAAAGCGACATCGCATATACCGTCGTCATCCAATCCATAAATAGATCTTAGGCTTTCGCCGGGAGGGCATCAAGAGTGGTCAACGAAACCTTCACAATGATGCCTGCAAGAAGGTAAATGATGCCTGAAGGCATCACCATCATCGCTGTCGACCAAGTTGGTATTAGGCTTCCGCATGAAGCGTCGCGACTATACCTCACCGTGACACATTGTCCTTCGAATCCAGCAAGCACATGAGCGTGAGACTTCACCACCCTCTTGCCAGACCACGACGAGCGACCTCGCCATGTCCAAAAGGAGACCTTCCGCAAACACAGTCACACACATCGAGCACATGAGTCCATGGAAGGTAGGATCGGTCCCGACTGCCACACCGGTACCTATATCACCCGCCACTGGCCAAAACTCCATAAGCAGCCACGAACCCAACCACGCCGGCCGCAATCACCACCACCATCCTGCCGCCAGCCAGTCCAATTGCGGCCACAGACAGCCGTCGGCTTAGCCGAGCCAAGGGTGGTCACATTCGGTGAGAAATGGCCTCAATGAGCAGATGTGTGGTTCCCAAGAGTGGGCGACGGTACCTCACGTGTCAGGCCGCTCCCGCCTCACCTCCATCGTCGTCGGGCAACCGCGTTGAGTTCTGTCGTGGCAGCCAACGCCAGCCACACCCCCGAGGGGCGCCCTGATTCAACGCCCCACCTGTGACGACGAGACGAGGGAGGCCTGCCGCGCTAGGGTTTTGTACATATTTCTGGCACAATCATATTTCTGTACATGTTACACACTGTACATGTTACACACTGTACAACTTTTTTTCTTTTGTACATATGTACAGGTTTATAATTATAATATGCCATGTGCTAGGGTACTGCCGTCTTTTTTAAACTGATTCTACGTTGTCCTGCTAAGCGGCATGGTATAATTGTTTCAGGCCCCTGGATCCACCGATGAAAATGACGGAGGAAAACCGACGCTAGCTCTACAGGCTGCAGTCCTCTGCCAACGAACGCCGTGCTCCTGTCGACCGCTGGTAAGGTACCTCCGACGGCGTGCCATTGCCATGTACGCCACCGCCGCCGTGCAGTCGATCGGATGCGCGGCCGCACGGACACCAGGCGCGGCACACTCGTACCCTGTTTTCTCCTGGCAAAATGCCCCAGGACCGTTGCTTGATGATTGACTTCTTTTAGGAAAATAAACACTGAGACCGTATAACTCGCGATAGTAGCTTTCATGATAGCCACTAACCTTATGTTATAAAACACATTAGAAACAAAAAATATAGAACTCTTAGGCTACGCCTTTAAGAAGGAAATCGTCGCATATGCGCTGATGATAGCGAGTCCACCATGAAGTTGAACTTCAGATTCTTATCCCCAAAGCCAAGCTTCAATCCACCATCTTCAATAAGGACACAACGCAGGTGCGCGTCGACATAGCCCGATTAAAGATCTTGTGTTTTCACCGGAGTGCATAAACTCGTTGTTGAAGCCATCTATACCATCCGTCCTTGTCCGTGTACCGACGCCACAATAGTCGGATACCTTTGAAGAAAACAACAGAAGACAAAGATGTCCCATACCATCTGCCTCCCGCTACTGTCACACCACCTTCGATCCAACATCCAACAGATTAAACATGATACCTCCGCCAGAGCCACTGTGCATCACCTGTTAATAGTAGTCATGACTTGATGTCTCCGAATAAGACATCGTCCGTACCTTCCACCGGTAGCGCATCCACCGGTGGCTTCACTTGCCGACGACAGGCACTACCCAACAACTCCAAAAGAGGCACATGTGTCACATGCAGAGTCGCATCGAACCCGATCTGTTTATGAAGGGGATGCCCTCATACCGTTACCAACCTTGGAAAGGTTGTCACCACCTCAAGATCCAGACTCCAAATAGCGCACACGACCCTAGAGTCCACCGCCGTTGAGGAAGAGGGGTCGTCACCCAAATTTCGGGCATTACAGGGAGCACCCATAGTCGCGCCCGCCATTGTCGTCGCCCATATAACGACAACTACCGCTGCGATCCTACATCAACCGTCGTCGACACCGGAGGAAGCTCCAGCCGCCACACGCGTCCTGCAACATCCCCGGGTGCGGGATCCCAAGATCCGCCGCCACAAGGACCCACCACCTGGCCCGTCATCCCCGGTGAAGGGGACGCCGCCACCACCATGGTCGGATCCAGGCCAGTCGTCGCGAACGCCAAGACCGGACTCCGTCACCACCACCGTCACCGCCCACCCCTAGCCCCACCTCTGGCCACCCCCACATGAACTCCACTCGTGCCGCCGCCAGGAGTTGTCGTGCCCTGAATCAACATGACGCCATTGCTTAAGCCGTCGTCCTGCACCGCACGACATCGAGCAAGAAGAGAGATCCCCACCACCGCCTACGCCGACCGGATCGGCAACACGTACCGGCTGCAGCCAGGGAGGGAGCTGGAGAAGGAGGTCTAGCCCCGGCGGCTAGGTTTCGCCCCCTCGGTTGCTCGCGGGAGCGGCGCCCCTACACAAGTTCTAATCAGTTATGACGAAGCAAATATCACCTGCAAGAATAAACTACTCCCTCCGTCTTACAATATAAGAGCTTTTTGCAAGCTACTCCTTCCGTTAAGGTGTATTTGTTTTTCCAAAAGTCACTTTGACCGAGTTTTTTTTTTAAATATCAATATCCACAATACAAAATTTATACCAATTGGTCCATCATGAAAGGTAGTTTCATATTTTATCTATTTGGTATTACAGATGTTGTTAGTTTATTCTATAATCTTGGTTAAACATTTAAATGATTAACTTGTACGGAAAACAATACACCTTATATTTTGAAACGGAGTACTACATGTCAAAGCAGATCATTACAGTCGGAATAAAGGTGCAGACTTGTTATTCTAACATTGAGACGTCAGGACTTGATAAAAACGCACAAATAGGACCAGGGCAGGAGAAACGACAGTTGGTCCAGGGACCACCATCAAAACTGCATATGTCCCGAAAAAAACACAGAATGTCGACTCACTACTCTTGCTATCAACAAATTTATTTGGCTTGGCAAGAACCTTGACCTGGGCAATGCCTAAAATGAAATTGCTACTAAAATTATGTTAAAATGAACCTCCCTAAGAATCATATGTAGAAAAAGGACAAAAATACACCAGGTATGATCGGTCCAAAATACTGGTGTGTAGATTTAAACTCTAGGCATCAGATTGGTATTGCAAAAAATCTGCATGACTACTATTGTGGAACAAGATTACTTGGAAAATATTTTGGTGTATTTAGCCGTATAATTGTGTGGAGAATTCGGATTATTTTCAAACATTCATGAACTATTTAGCCTCACAACAGGATTCTAGATTCTGCCAGCGCCCAGCAGTAATAAAGTACCAACAAAAAGGAAGAAATCTGTACCAGCTATGCCTAAAATGAAATTGCAATCGAATTCCCTCTTCAGATGGAGTCCACATAATCTGCAAAAAAGGATCAAGGAACCCAATGAAATCCTTCCAGATCAAATCACAAAACTGAACCAGGAAGAAGGTATGTGGCCCATCATGCCATACTAAGTGCAGAAACCATAAAAATCAGAAAGAATATATACATCGTTGCCCAATTGCTGTACCAAGAACCACCTCAACTCATGTCTGCGGATCGCCACTCCCACAGTTCACCAGTTAACCGAGCATAGTTAGTCAGAAAATAATCGAAAACATATAGTAGAATAGAAGGGAAAAGAGGGAAAATAGCTTGATGGGCCGATCGGTGCAGCAAGAAATCATCGGGGGAAGAAGCAACAATTGGAGAGGAGGGCACATATTGCTGCTTGTTCACCTGTTGTGCTTCTCATAACAGCGGAAGACATATGAAGAACAAAGCGGAGAAAGTGTATGTTGCTTCAGAAGCAGCCTCCAGAGCGAAGAAAGGCTGCAGCCGGCCAGCCTGAAGCACCATAGAGCCTCCCAACCCTGATGGCACGATACGTAGACCGCCAACAAACACCGCTCCACCGAAGCACCGGCAAGACACCCCGAGCAGCGCAGGAGACGGAAGCAGCGACGCCCACCCCAATTTTCTCCTTTTCACCTAGAGGTCGACCGCACAGGAGACGGGAGCAGTGGCACCCACCCCAATTTGCTCCTCTTCTCCTAGCGGTCAAAGGCACACTAGACCAACATAAAACCACCACGCTGCTAATGCGCGCCACAGGTGTTAGGCATGTGGGCCGATGGGGTGAAGACAGTTTCCACAGCCACTGGTAGGTGAGTCCCCACACAGTACCCTTCCCCTCCCCACACCGACAGCCCGAGCCCACACCATCCAGCCTCTGACCAAATTGGCCCAGCAGTCACCCACGATCCGGTCAAAATCATGCACATCGATGAAAATCCCTAGACTCAATCGATCCTAGGAGCTTATATAGACTCAAAGGATAATGTATATATTCATGGTTCAGGTGAAACCGCTCTGGAGTAGTGTGGAAACAGATGACGTTCTTGCTTCAGATTTGGGCTTAGTTTAATGTTTCAAACAGAGCCATCGTTGTTGTTTCAGATCATATCCTCAATAAAGAAGTTAGCTCAGTTGCCTGTAAAGAAGACTGCATCCTACTCTTGGCGCGAGGAAAATCTTGTATACGCTCAAGCTCAACACATGAGCCAAGATGGGAGAAATCTGAAGCTGTGCAGTCAGTGCGTGGAATTAGTGTAGTGCAATGCTATGATATATACTTTGCTCTGTTTCTTTGTCTATGCAAGAACTGACAGTTAAACTGGCAGTTTGCAAAGTTAGAAAACCTAAGGTAGGTATGGTAAACAAAGTAGCATTGCGAAACTTCCAGATACTCCTGTTGTGCACATTTTGTTTGGCTAGTGTGGCCCAAACACCAGTTCAACCTTTTTCATGGTGTTTGAATATAATACTACCATGACGTCAAAAGCACAATGTGATGACAAATGCTAGTACCATAACCCAAGACGCCCAAATTGCAAATATCACCCACTGGATTATCGCATGTTTCTTAAAAAAAAAAAAGAACTGTCATGTATGAGCAGGCATGGATTATGGAAGGCCTGCACCTGAATATTGTATTGAGCCGGAAATGTAGAAAGAAAGGGAAAAAACAGCAAACTCATGCATTCTTTAGACTATCGTCCGCAGTGCACCCTGCGTCGCAGCCATCTGATCTCCTCTTGGCCGAAGCTACCCCCCTCCTGCTTGAACTTCCACCAAACTTCACGACCCATGGGAACCTTGTATACATGAGCCTTGATGAATTCTGTTTCTGAGGAAGATAGGACTGTGCTTAGAGTAAGTTGGGGTGCAGCCAGCCCCCTTTGTAGCAGCCAACTGTACATCAACATCTTAAGTTTGCTTATGTCCACAGTGAACTCTAGGTATCGTGGGAAAGCAGCCAGAGCACTCACGGGATAACCCGCCACATGCACAAGGAAGGATATCTTATAAGCAATGGCATCCGTCTTCTGATTCAGAATCCGAGGAGCAATCTTCACCATGTGGGCTACATCTTTTGGGTCCAACCCTTTCTCCACTAGTTTGTTGTATTTATCTTGCAGGTTGGCGCCTTTTCCACGGATAGCTTTGAGTGCCTTGTCCATATCTACTGAGCCTTCAACAAATCCTATGCGTCTTAAGAATTCCCTCTTCTCCTTGACACAGGGTTCAGGTTTACATCTTGGTAATCTGCTGACCTTTGAGCCAATCTTATAATTCATCAACCGGAGTGGTTCCTCCATTATGATCCTCCTCAGCCTTGCCTTCCCCACATTGAGTTGCCCAAGAATGGTGCTCACGGCCTTCATGGGGGCAGCGGCGAATATCCATCCATGAGAATCCAGAAACTTCTTCACATCATCATGGCTCATGCCAATGTCATGTAAGAAACTTGATCCCGTCGCTATGTTCCAACCGACATCCTCACATTTAAGATTGGGGTGGTTCAGAAAAAGATCTAGTAACTCCCTTTTTCCAGATCCCATGCTTTGCATGTTGGAAATCACTTCACGTAGCCTCCGACCAGACCATTGCAACAACAAATCTGGATGTTTCCTCACCGCTTTACCGATCTCATCCTTGGTGAACCCCAAATCACTCCAGAACTGAAGAGCTTCGACTATCTTTTGCCAATTATAGGACTGATATTCAGTGAGGAACTGGCCGATCCAGTCCCGCTGAATCCCAATGTCGTCCAGCCACTGCAAGATAGTCTTCAGCTCCACAGCCGGGTCATGAACCAACACGGTAGGAGTAGAGATCACTAGTTTGATCACGCTGGCCTTACTGAAGCCTAGACCCTCAAGAGCCTCGAGCTTAGATGCAAGAACGCCCTGGCCAAGACTAAACACCTCGGTAGCCTTCAGGTATATCTTTCCAATCTTGTCATGCTCAATGCCATAACTATATAGTGCACGGTAGCTCTCGAGCAGCATCCCGGCATCGGCGAGGAATGTGAGATCCTGCGGCAAGAGGGAATCGCCCTCGTTCCGCCTGATGCCGATGCTCTCAAAGAATGGACTGAACTCGTTGACAGGGCGGCGGCGGAACAATCGCACCAGCGCCCTGCTGACCTTCTTCTTCACTTTCGACCTGAACCTCGGCCCCTCTCCACCCTGATCAACGGCCTTCTTCACCGCCTTGTCCACCTCCTCCAGCAGCTCGCCGAGGAAGACCGGCGAGCGCTCGCTGATATGCTTGGCGTCAGTGAGGCACATACCGCGGTTGACGTGCAGGTAGTCCCTGAAAGTTGTCTGTGCGGCGCGGTGTACCCATCTGTTCAGCATCTCTTGCCTGGCCTCATCCCCATCCTCCTCCTCCTCCCCGCCGTGGCTGGGAGCCGCGGAATAAGGCCGCAATCGAATGGTGAGGCCAATCGAGCCAACCCAGCCGGAGGAAAACGATGAATTTTGCGCACGCCACCTTGGTACTCCGGACCGGAGGGCTGCCCATGCCCATCCCATCGTCGGCAACAACCGCGATTGGAGGAGCGCGGCTGAGGCGAGCGGCCGTCTAAGCTGCGTTCGGGAGGTGGGCGGGGTCAGACAGGTGGAGATGGCAGCAACCGCTTCGGGACCAACTGAGGACGGCGGCGGCGGCGCCCGGTGGCGGCAGACGGAGCTGACCCCAGGCGGCGGGAAGCGGATCGAGGGTCGCGCGGTGGTGGAAGGCGGCGGATCGGCCACGGAGCGAGGTCCTGGCGTAAACAGGATGCTCGCACGCGGGTGCGCGGCGGGAGGAGAGGCAGAGGCCGGCACGACGACGGTGGAGGCTGGAGAGGAGATTTTCTTTCTTTTTTTGACTTGAGAAAAGGGCTGGAGAGGAGATGTTTTTTTTATTTTTTTGAGGGGTTGAGACTTGAGAGGAGATGTGAGAAGATCCAAGCGGTCCGTTTTCTTGGGCTGGACCGGTACCCATTGGAAAGGCCCAGAAAATGCACTTCTCCCCTCTTTTATCCGGAAAGAGAAAAAAACGCGCTTCACTATTTTCAATTTCCGCTACGAGTGTTGTGCGCCAACTTGGGACTCAAGACACGGTTCCTTGAAAGTTCTTAAAAACAAAGCTATGATTCTTTGCCAAAAACACGTCTGGTATTCTAGTAAAGACGAATTGCATCCAACTTTGATATCAAAGGATTACTGTCGCGTTTTTGCACTTTAACAAAATTTTAACATGATCGATATGTCTCTCACAAACTATATAGTATGCATGTAACGATCTTGTTCCATGTACCACCTCCTAGTGAGCACTTGAAGCACCCACGCCGTTAAGTGCGCTCTTCATGAATGTATAAAATCACCATGTTACCACCTTCAGTTTTATGCACACGTAAAATGAGGATATAACTAAACACCGTCACTTTTGAAGTTAGGGTTCTACAAAATGACATATTTGTCCAAATTCTCAAAATACTACGATAAAAGCGATTTTTATTTTCGGAAACTGAAGTGACTGAATGGTTACGTCTTAACCTGGTTTATAACAGAGAGGGCCCAAGTGTAGGCGTCACGTCAGCAAGGTGCAGACGGTGCGGCCGTTAACGGTCGTCATATGTGCGGATCAAAAGGGACTCGACATTTTATCTCTCTGTCTCTCTCTCTCCCACTCCCTCCCACTCACTCTCCTTCCTTCCGTGCTCAACTTGACGTCGTCAACCCCCCCCCTCGCTGCTCGTCACTGGTGACCATGCACTACTAGGGAAAACCTTATAGAGACATGTAATAGTAGCACGGTGTAAAAAGGCCGCACTACTGCAACTTAGCAGTAGCGCTACTACAACTTAGCAGTAGCGCTACTACAACTTAGCAGTAGCGCAGGGTAAAGAAAAGCATTACAGGTGAACATTAGCAGAAGCATGGCTCTACCACAACCGCGCTAGTGTTAAGTGGACCCACCGTGCCACCAGGGGCCTTCATCACGCTCGTCGGGCCGCCCCCGCACTGCCCTGCTCCAGCCTCGAGGTTGCTTGGTCCCGTGCGGCCGCGCTCTCACCCACGCGTGGCCTCCCTCTCCCGCGGTCGCCCTTCCTCGCCCCCCTCACGCGTGGCCGCCCTCCCCCGCGGCCGCCCTTCCCCTCCCCCTCCCCTGTGTGGTTGCCCTCCCCTTGTCGGCCCTCCCCGCACGCGCTGGCTGGCCACTATGCGCCCGACTCTGGCTCGGCCCCGCCTCACCTACTGTGAGCACCTCCCTCTCCTCTTTGTTTTGTTTTAGGTTTAGTTTTTTTAATGTGTGTGTGTGTGTGTGTGAATTGATGTATGTTTGTTAGATGGATGGATGCATCATCGATGATTTTTATATGGTTTGTGTAGTTTCTTTTGTTATTAGATAGATAGATAGATAGATGGATAAATGAAAAGAGAACAATGGGAAGGAGTTTGTTTTTGATGCTTTAGTGGTTACTTCATCCTGATAATAGCATTTGAAGTATCATGATGATTTTGTTATGGATAGTGAGAATTTAGCATTTGAAGTATCATTTGTAAGATTTTGTAGGGAACAAATCCAATGGCCTATGTTGTGTGGAATGTTGATTTGTTTCTATTCTGGCAAATTTTAGGCGCTCAATATGTCATATTTTTGTTAGCAAAGGTCATGCGGAAATTTTTTGTGAATTTTGGCATGACTTGTGCATGTAGGACATATCGAGGGTCGTGAATTTGCCGAAGCGGGAATCAAAGGACATTCCAGCAAAACTTAGGGTATTTTCTTATGTCATTACTAGATATATGTAATGTTAATTGACTGATTCTTAGGGTTGGCTTTCAGTTTGTCGGAACTCCTTGTGCGACTTTCAGTCTGTTTTTGAAGGAAGAATATCGACTGTTGTCGTGGGGGTCGCTTTCTCTTTTTTTTCCTCATGATATATACCTTGGTAATGCACGAGAGAAGGAGGGGAAGCAATCCTGACTATTATCGTGAGGGTCGCGTCCTCCTTCTTTGTGCTAGACATTTTTGTAATGCACTCTGGTATCATGGGAGGAGCGACTAGCACCGATGTTCGTAATATTAGTGTAAGGGCACTACTAGGGAAAGGCCTACTAGTACGGGTTAAACAACTAGTAGTAGCGCGGGAGCCCGCCCTACTACTAGGACGCTACAACTAATATTTAGTAGTAGCGCGAGAGCAGCCAACGTTACTGGTAACTAATTTAGCAGTGGTGTGGTTCTGGTCCCGCACTATTGCTACATAACAGCGGCGCCGGCGTCTGTCCCGCGCCACTACTAATCATTCGTATTTATTTTCTTATATGTATATTGTATTTATAAATTGTTATACAAATTAAAATAAAACATCAATAAAAATTGTGGAAGAAATAATAATTAGATTGAAGTGGATGGATGCAAGTGACCAGGTTGAGTTAGTAGGAAAATAAAATATGTTCCTACTAATTCAACTTGGTCACTTGCATTGCATCCATCCATTTTGATCTAATATATATCATATCTCATTATCCATTTTGATCTAATATATATCATATCTCATTATCTCATTATCCTTTTAATCATCTAACAACTCATAATCATCTTAATCATGCCAAGTTAACCACTACTACATAATGTCATAAACCAGAAAAACTCCTCGTCTTCACCTTTTTCGCGTCAGCGAAAGAGAGTAGTTTCAATGGTCTTGTGAGGCTGGACGATGATGAATGTACTTTTTACAATTATTCCACCATTGGTTAAACCGGATAATCCCAGATATTATGAGAAAATCACTCTAATATTATAACTAATGGCTGGTAAATGCGAAAGATTGCAAATCTCTATGTTTTATTTTTTCCGCATGGAATGGACTATCTGTGAGAAGGAAGTGAAGTTATATATGGAAATATGAAGTGTGGAGATCAAGCCAACTAGAGGCTCCACAAAAGAAACATAGCAGAAGACGTCTAGGTGCTCATACAAGCGCTTGTACATAGTAGAAATCAGGCCATTAGTTTCGATTGGGAAGGGTCTTTAGTCCCGGTTCCCCAACCGGGACTAAAGTATATAGACTAAAGGGTTTAGGCCTTTAGTTCCGGTTGCCAACGAACTGGGACTAAACCCTGACCATGTGGTCGGCAGCGCGGGCCAGGACATTGTGACCTTTGGTCCCGATTGGTAACACCAACCGGAACTAAAGGTTTAGGGGTTTAGTGGTTTAAGGGTTTAGGGGTTTAATGTTTATTGTGTATTTTTCCTTTTTATTTTGTGTTTTCGATTTAATTCTTTTTCATTTCAAACATACTTTACACTACTACATACTGTACACGTTATGCATATATAATAGAATTTCTCGTAGAACCGATCATATATCATAAAATTTCTTGTACAAGAAATCATATATCATAGAATTTCTCGTACGACCACATGCATACACACACACATACACACACACATATATATATATATATAATTTCTCGTATAATTTGCAAATCATTTGGGGATCGGGTAATGGTATTCTCCATCGGGAGATATGACCTGCTGAAGCAAAACTCCCGCAATTTTCTCTTGAATTGCTCGTATGCGGTCTGTTGGTAGGAGTTAATCCCGCATGTGCGTCATCTATATATAAAGAAGGAAATAAATATGAATATGCATGTTAGTTGTATGTATATGTATTAGATCATGATAAAAAATGAATGGTGTTTACGTACCCAAAGATCTCTTGCACTCTTGCTGCTTTCGATCATAAAATGAATGTTCTCGCAAATGTAACATGCACATAGTTCAGTCCCCTCTTCATGCCTCATGCACTTTACGAGAATAGAATTCAATCAGATAATCATGGAGCATGAAAATGGTATTGAAACTAGAATTAAAGACATGTGCGAAGGTAGCTAGTACTACTTAATTATCCTGGGTTTTCGCCATCTCAACTCTGGTTTCCATTCACCGGTGACCTCTTTGATGAAACGTTTCCAAACCCTACCCGACAAATAAAATGAATGAAGGAGTTATTAATAACTTGGTATCAGGAAATGAACTAATAAAGAAGACAACATAATGCGTCAATG